>CADCXA010000015.1:0-600000 GCA_902806565.1 Hypoxylon rubiginosum
AACCCTAACCCTAACCCTAACCCTAACCCTAACCCTAACCCTAACCCTAACCCTAACCCTAACCCTAACCCTAACCCTAACCCTAACCCTAACCCTAACCCTAACCCTAACCCTAACCCTAACCCTAACCCTAACCCTAACCCTAACCCTAACCCTAACCCTAACCCTAACCCTAACCCTAACCCTAACCCTAACCCTAACCCTAACCCTAACCCTAACCCATTGCCCCGTTCCAAAACCCGCCAATCTGTCAGTCCCGATTGGTGCCAGGCTTGATGGTGGAGATTGGCAGTGCGGTAATCCGGTCAGACGGATTCAGGAGCTCAGTTCGCAATGTAGAATGTCGTGGAGTGTCAATTGTGTAATAAGAATGTAACGAGAGCTGTGGATGTAGCCCTTATCAAGCTGCCCCAATGCTGCGACGTGCCTCCGATGGTCGAATTGAACTGATGTCTTGGCCAGACTTCGCAACCCGTTCATGAATATGGCGAGTCATCTAAGATCTGAATGTGGGAATGGCTTCTGGTCTGAATCTCTTAGGGTCAATCCGGCAATTGCTTCGGCACATTGCCGTAACTTAATCCCGTATCGCCGCCGATGGGAATTGTTTCGACGTCCCGAGATTTGGTGTAGCCGCTATGATTAGAGAAATCCGAGTCGCGAACTGGTTAACTTAACCGTAACCTTGTTTTCTTATCTGGTCTTGCTTTTTATATATCCAGACGCCTTGGTGATATCACCCTTAATCCTTATCCCACACTTTACATCTCGGCAGCCAATCGGGCATGTTCTCGTTAAGCTTGCTTTCACGGACTTGGGCTTGCTACTTATTTGCTGCTCCGAAGAAAGCTTGTCTGCTCCCCGAGTTTCGGCCCCTGAGCATAGGCCCGTCAGTATGGTTCTTGGACTCCTACTTGGTCATTCTGACATCTATCTGAAAGCGACCGCCGTACCTTGATTAGGATTGTGGATCGCTTCGGGGCCAGCGACGTGTCCCAACACATTCGCCAGACCCCGTTAAGCTACCTCGACAAAACTAGGACATTGGCTGCCAATACGTATCAACACCGATAACCCAGCTCCGACTGTGATTTCAGGACAGAGCGACTCAACTTGGAATAAGTGTCAGGCTTAGGTCCTGTCGTCACTCTTCATATTTACATTGGGTCGTGTTCGTAAACTCCGTACTGGCATATGTGCAAGTTGCTGTCGGCTGTGTAGTACGCATGTCACCGATCAAGTTGTAGTTCCAACTTGCAAATCACCGCCATACCTGACACCGCGATAGGTAATAAGGTATTCGAGCCTTCAGCCTAGAGTGCTGGTAGTGCGATACGTGGCGGGGATAATTGCGGCGAAAGAACATGGAAAACAGGGAGCATTTGGAATGGAACCATTCCATACAAGTATCGCACAAATAGGATAAGTGGAATACGAGGCCGAAGATCAGGGGGGTTACTGAGGCAACCATCCGCATGTGTTCTGGCTTTACCGTCTCCGCAGTCATCTTGTTACATCTACCAGGCCGGGAAGCTTATGGGCGACCGCGACAGGAAGATTGTCATCTTCGTGGCTTGCTTACCCAGGGCATCATGACATGGTGGATGGCCGCTCTCCGGTTAAATATCCTGCGGCCATAGAACGCCTATCAGACGTGGACAGTGATGGGATGACCGCGTGTACTTTGGAATGGATCCAGCGAAAAGTCATCTCCGAGTACGTACCAACAGTGCCATGTAACAGGACAATGTATACGGCGCCTTAGTTCCTGACCCGCATAGCCCCTTACTCAAGCTGTGTCCGTCGCGATCCGGAGCTTCACGCAAATATTGGAGTTGGGAATCGCTAGTGTCTTGCCGCTGCTGGTAATATCAAGGCTTTGATACTTGGCGTTATACCGACAGCAGTTGGGACAAGGGGTTGCTTTCGGAATCCATGTGTGATTATGTAGCAGCCGATCGGTATCTCCGGACCGTGCGACTACGAATGCGACTACGAATCCGAAGAGCCCGGTCCCCCAATCCGCCAAACATGGTATCCGACATGGTATCCGACATGGCGACATCTTCCCCTACGCATGGATCCAACTACCAGACAATTCGTCCGAGTTGCCAATGTTGGATGGTCAATCCTACTTAACACACCGGTACGAGAAACTAGCTGATTCGAATCCGGCGGTGAGTAACCTAGATATTTCCGGAAAACCGACACTTACCTGTCCATATACGAGGCGAAATTGACGACTGTGCGACCGGTTCAGTTCCCTGTTATCGGCAGTATCGTTGGCGATATCTGCGGGTCCTAGCAGGGAGGATAACATAGGGGCAAGAATATCAAGAGTATGGTGTGGTGTACCCAAGCTGTGAACCCAGCGGAAGGGTAGATGTAATAGTCGTATACATTACGAAACATTGGTGGTCTGGATTTCCTGGCAAACTTGGAATGGTCCGTTTATATCATTGCCTAGTACCTTATTACTGAGCGTGTTAAATATCTTCCTGTCAAAGTAGCCTAGCTTTTTATCGTCAAGCCAGTTTTTAAATATTTGAGTATCCTCCAGTCGTCGCGGGGACCTTAGCAAGTTCGAGCTGTTCTGCCAAATATATCTGGGAACTCTCAACAAGGTAGGATGTTATGGACGGGAGCTGTGATAAAGCTGCCCATATCGACCCGCAGACGGATGGGCAAAGCGAAGGGAACAACTAGGACGTAAGATACCTTCGCAATACCAACATCCCAAAAGATGTGTCACATATCTGCTGGTGTGCTCTAACACCATCCTCGAGTCAAGCCGAGGGGCTGTATGTCACCAAACTGATCTGTCATCTGTGATGGAAGGACGGTCAGATCGATGGCATAGTATAAGCATGTGTCACGACGGATATTGGTAACACTGTATAACTGTTCGAATAACTCCAAGTCCTTGCTCTCTGCTCATAATAAACTCGGATACTACAAGCCGCGCGTAGGTTTTGGTATACGTTTGCGCTTGTCGGGCCACACGGTAAGCAAACCTTAGGAATTCTCGAGATAAAACTGCCCCATAGATGGCAGACGGTATATCCGACCTATTTTGAGCTGGTAAACATTTGGAATAGAGCAGAGAGCTGAAAACCGCCTCGGGATATGTGTCAGGCAGCAGGTCAATTTTAGTATGGGAGATAACGTGTCGAGCGATTGCTGGCGCATTCGAGCTTCGATTACAGACACGATATATCCATTAGATAGCTACTGACTGGTATGATATGTCTGTATATTATTTGGATGTATTGGCAAAAGGTAGAAGCTTGAAGATGGCCAGCGACATACGTCAGGCAGCGGGTCGGTTTTACTATGGGAAATTACATGTCGAGCAATTCACAATGCAATTCACCAGTTATTTCCAATTCAATACCTGCAATAAATAGCCAGGACGTAGGGCTACGGGACCACACAGTTATAGACTCGTCGGTACCTTACAACACTCGGAATCATTCTGGGAAAACATGTCGGGCAGCGGGTCAGTTTTACTATGGGAAACCACTTGTCGAGCAATTGACGACGCAATTTACCAGTTATTCCCAATCGAATACATGTAGTGAGTATATGTGTGCAAGGGCTACCAGCTCAGTTACTTTCATGCCTATAAGTTAATTGTGTCAATTGGAATCGCTTTGGGAATATCTGTCGGGCAGCGGGTCACTTTTACTATGGTAAACTACGTGTCGAGTGATTGACAGAGCAGTTCACCATGTATTTCAAAGTGAATACATGCAATGGATAGTCAAAAGCTGGGGCTACGGGCCTGCACATGTATACGCTCGTCGGTACGTTGTAGCGCTCATAATCATACGGGGAAAACAGGCCGGGCAGCGGGTCAATTCTACTATGGCAAATCACTTGTCGAGCGATCAACAATGCAGTTCAGTAGGTATCTTCGATTTGATGCATAGAGTATATTAAGGGCTACTGGCCTACGTATTCGTAACCTCGTAGGTCCATTATGTCATTTGGAATCGCTCCGGGAATACCTCTCGGGCAGCGGGTCAAATTTACTATGGCGAACTACATGTCGAGCGATTTACCACGCAATTTGCAAGATATCTTCAATCGAATAAGTTCATGAGATAGCTGAGCGCAAGAGATAGTTGCCCACAAGCTTATATCCCCGCCAGCCCATTGCAAGATTTGCAACTTTCCGTGTCAAATTCTCTATGGCGGGCTACGTGTCGAGGGATTGATCACGCAACTTGGCAGATATTCTAAATGGAATGAATGCAGCAGGTAGCCAAGGCCAAGTAGTACTTGAATACTAATCCATATCCTCGTCGGTCGCTTGCAAGGCTTGGAGCTGTCCGGGTGTTGTCGGTTGGTACATGTCAGTCGGTACATGTCAGGCAGCCGGTTAGGTTTACTATGGCGGATTACGTGTCGAGCGATTCATCACGCAACTTTCTGAATTCTTTCGATCAAGTAGATGAAGTGGATAGCTGTTTTCAAAAGCTACATGTCGTCATAAGACTCTCGTTGGACGCTTGCGACGTGGAGGACTACTCGGCGACATACGTCAGGCAGTGAGTTAAACTTAGTATGGCATATGACATGTCGAGCGACTACCAACCCAAATATCCAGCTATTTTCAATCAAGTACATACAATGGATAGATATGGATTATGGCTACTTGCCCGTATATTGAATGTCTCGCTACCCCCTTGTGCTGTCCGGAAATCCGCGACTGGCAGCGCGTCACGTTTAGTATGGTGTATGACATGCCGGGATAATAGTCAGCCAATTCGACATCGTTTCGAAAGCGAACAACTGCTCCACGTGCCCAGACTCCTGTACTACTCGCCGGTATGTTGGAATTGACTTTACGTAGTGATCGTGTCAGGGGCATGTCAACCATCATCACCACATACCAGCTAGCCCCTTAATTGATGAGTTGTTGGTTCCAAGTCCGACGGCCGTGTTATATGGTTAGGCAAGTAGCCACAGAGTAAAGACATCCGTAGACCAGGATATCTCCGAAATCCACCTAGAGTTCGTCAAGTTATCGCCCGACAAGCTCCCCTACATACTAAAATTGGTGCGCTGCCTGGGGGGAAATCACACAAGTAGGCTTGATCTCCTGCAAAACTCCGGTCGTGGCTAGTATCTCTAAGCAATTCAAGAGCGCTACCTGTAGTGTACCTGTAGTGTATGATTTCTCATCAAGTTACGACCCCTTATCATCGCGTCGCCCGCTGGGTGGCCTACGCAAGTCACCTTATATGATTAGCCCTGGTAGTTCCCAGCTACCTGTTATTGGTGTAGGACAGTAGCCCTTGCTCCATGCTACCTGCGCAACGTCTTGGATTGTAAATCGAGCTAAAATTGGCAGAGAAATCGCCCGACACGCAAAATCACATAGTAAAATCGACCCGCTGCCCGGTGTATGTTTCAAGGATTCACACGTAGCTAGATCATTTGAACATGGTCGATCCGGTTGCTAAAACTTCAGGCTCTCTATTGCACATACCTTTTTCCAAATTGGATTAAGATTGGGTGAGAAATCGCTCGACAAGCAAATTCCTATAGTAAACCCGACTCGCTGCCCGGGGTAGGTTCCGATCGATCTCAAGCTTCTCGGCAATACCGCCTACAATCCTTTATCTGCAGGCTGGTAGCCCAAATGCTGGGCTCTCCATTGCATGTGGCTTTTTATTAATCGGATCATGATTGGCAGAGAAATCGCTCGACAAGTGAAATCCCATAGTAAAATTGACCCGCTGCCCGGGGTACGTTCCTATCGATTTCAAGCCCGCAAAACAAGCCGCCAGTAGTGTCCGCTATACAGTCTGGTAGCCCTGACTTCAAGCTCCCTGCTGCGTATATACTTCCCTTGATCCAATCCAAATTGGTAGAGAAATCGCCCGACAAGTAGATTCCCATAGTAAAATTGACTCGCTGCCTGGGTAGGTTCCCGGACATTTCCAGCGCATCAACGAGACGGACGGCAATATTCTATAGCTTATCCAATAGCCCTGGTACTATGCTCCACGTGGCATACGATCTTCATGAATCGGATTCGATTTCGCGGAGATATCGATCGACATATACCACCCCATACTGGGGTAGGTTCCCGTGGATTCCAAATCTGTCAACAAGACCAACATCACTCCCACGTATACAGGCTGGTAGCCCTAGTTCTAGGCTATCCATCGCATATATCCTTCTCCTGATTCTATTGAAATTCGTGGATGAATCGCTCGACAAGCAAAATCCCATACTAAAATCGACTCGCTGCCCGAGGCATGTTCCAACGGATATTAGGTTTGTTCATTTGATACACAACAGCTCTCCGTACACAGGCTGGTAACCCTGATACAGAGGTCTCTATAGCATGTTATTTCGCACGGATTAGACCAGTATTGGGGAAGAGAATGCTCGACAAGCGGAATCCTATAGTAAAATCGACTCGCTGCCTGGGCAAGGTTGCAATGCAATTTTCGGCCTGATTTTACACTGTATCTCTTCAAGGCTTCGCGGGCTGGTAGCCCGTAGCTAAAGGTAAGTCTAACGTATTATCAATCTGGGACTTGCCTAGATTTGAAGGAGTAATCGCCCGACAAGTGATTTACCATAGTAAAACCGACTCGCTGCCCGGCATAAGTTTGCAACGCATTTTCCACCCCATCCTACAGCTAATCCTAACGCACTTATGCAGGCTGGTAGCCTAAAGCTCAGGCTATTTTTAGCACTTTTCCAAGTCAGATTCTGTCCAGATTTCAAGAAGTAATCGCTCGACAAGTGAATTCGCATAGTAAAACTGACTCGCTGCCCGGGACAGGTTTGCAACGCATTTGCGGCTTTATCCTAAGCAGGATCCCAACAATCCTTAGCTTGCTGGTAGCCTGTAGCACAGGCTACATTTCACATGTAATTAAGTTGAGATACGTCAGGGTATGAAGAAGAAATCGCTCGACAAGTGATTTCGCATATAAAGTGACCCGCTGCCCAGGGTCTGTAACTACGCATCTATAGCTTCCCCGGTAGGATGCAATGACTTCTAGATGGACGACCGGATAGCTACCAAGGTAGGCCATCTATTAAAGGTTGTTTCGCGAGAATCGGCCAAGGTCCCGCCGAGTGGTCGCTCGACAGGTGTGGCATACAAAACCGACTCGCAACCTAACGTACGTTCTCGGGTGTTTTTCAACGGCCCCTTGACGCCAACCAGACTATCTACCCTTCGATACATAGCTCTAGGCTGTAGCTATCTTAGGATAGTTTACTTTCGGGACAGGGCCTAAATTTCGACAAGTCATCTCCAGGCAGGTTGGCCTACATAGATTGCGCTGCCTCGTCCCTAACACACCTGATAAAGTACTGTTGTCGCAATTGGCCTACTCGTCGATGCCCGGGGTCTCAGTCGCGGTCGGTGTAACTCATTAGTTCGCGGAGGACGCTTGGCGGTACATTTGACCATTCTGACCAACCTTTCTATGCCGGTGGGCTTCGCAGCTTGCCATCCCACGCCGAAAGGTTTATAATTTCGCACCCGCTCCATCGTGGAGACGTAGGACGTTTTCAGTTCGGGTTCTTGGGGCCTGGGCTCTTGCATTACCTTACCAGATGGGAATCACCGGCGATCCGCTACGGGATTGTGACATGGGATATTTACGGAATGGTTCAACCGCTACCTAGTCCAGGACCAAATAAGTGTCATCCTGTAGACATACTGGACCTTCTACAGTCGAGTAACGTGAAGTTGAAACATCAAAACACGAGGCCAACTACATCATGGGGGCGGCAACTATACTGCTTCGTAAAAAGCTATACGTGAAGCGATTTTAACTTTGAGATTACTAGGAGCTAAGAATAAGGCTTTTTATCCGTTTCCTAACAGGCCCCGAGTCTATCAAGGTCGGACACTGAAAAATGTAGTAGAGTATGGGGAATGGTGAGTGCGAAAGCGATCATCGACTGATGCAGAAACGACGGCTGGCTTCTATTACAAGTATCTACGTTGATGAGAATTGAGGCGAGTTCTGGTCGCTGTCGGGCGGCGGGAGGTAGCGGGTGGTATGCATGTCAGGAGGGTTGGCACAGAGGCTCTTGAAGATTGATTGATATGGGACTACCTACTGATACTACTCTCTCAAGGGTGTATTCCAGAATCTCTAGGTCCATGTATACTTGAAGAATCTAGTAGGAAAAGTAGGAAGTTTTCTAGGTAGTGAACCCCTTTTTATGTGGGTTGACTTGTGGGGGGACCACCCGCGCAATACTCAGTACATCGTAGATCAAAGACCGCCACTGTGTGACATGCAGCGCCGTACTTACTAGCATGCAAGTCCTTGGATTGTAATATGGCGCAGTAGTAAGAGGTAGAGTCTGTCAGGCAGTGAGTGGCTTTTACTATCGCACTGCACATCTCAGACGACTACCCAGGAATTCCAAGACGTTTTGGAATTGAAATGTTCCTATGCGTGACAGACTTCTACGAGTATGATAGGGAAACATTTGGACGCCATATGGTAATAGAATCCGGAGGTTCTAGGTGGTACGTACATGCCAGGCAGCAAGTCGCTTTTACTATGGCGATAGAGTTGGTTGGCAGTAGCTCTACCGATCTGGCATGGATTCCTGATTATACTATCATCAGATCGTCAGAATCATCTGTTTTCAATTGGGGAGTAGTATTTACGCAAGCCATCGCGTGCTTTGAAGGTGACAGGCAATGCTTGCAGGCAGGGAGCTGGTTTCAGTACGGCGATCAACAGGACGAGCAATTACACAGTCAATCTTGTTAGAGCCCCACGTCAAAGTTCAAAGACTATCAAGGTACGTTTGGCGATGGTTGGTTGTCTGGTTGGTATGTTCGACGACAGGCGGACATCCGAGGCTGTCCGGGCCTCACCATGCAAGAGACGTTAGGACACCGCACGAGTCCGGAGCAAGGTGTACTAGGTATACGAGTTCCTAAAGTGTAGATGGCGAGCTGTATCATCAAGTCAATAAACCAATTTGAAATTCACGCAAAAGTACATATTGGAAACATTCATGAGTCAACATTCCTAAAAGCTAATCTACTAAAAGGCCAAAAGACGGCGACCAAGTTTCTCTCTACGTGGATGACCCACGAGAGTGTTCCCAGTTTCAAGGCAAGGCAACTATGTAGGCAATCTCCTGGATCGCTACCAACATGGCCTTGCATGCCATTCCCTAGCCCTTATCTTCCACACGACGCCAAAGTCAACCCAGAGTTGGAGTAGGCTCGTCTGCCTGCTCGTAGTCGAGGTTGGGCTTATCGGTGTCGTCCACTTGCTCAGTGGTCTGGCGCTGGCGTTGATATTGCATGTCGGTCAGTTCGGCGTCCAATCGCTCGACTTCCGCACGTTCACTACTACCACCACGACCACCACCGGGAGCACCACGACCCCGACCACCACCGGCACCGCGGCCACCAGCACCACCAGCCCAACCGCGGCCTCGACCACCACGGCTACCACCACGGCTACCACCACGGCGACTTCCACCCGAGACAAAAGAATAGAACTGCCCCTCGCTGCTTTGCCCACCGGAGGCCGTTTGCTGCGGGTATTGACCCGTTACCCTTCTCTTCGGGTCCCTGTCGGCGGTAGTATACTCGGCATCCACGTCCATGTCGTCGCCTTCTCGAGGGGTGTACGCGGCCACGGGTTGCGGAGGGGCCGAACTGGTTCCGGTCGTTTGCTCGTCGACGACCCTCTGGGCTACCGTGCGGTTTAGCTGGCGGAGTTTCCTCTTCTTCGAGACCTTGGTTATGGTGATATGGAGCTCGTCGAAGGTGGGGTGCAGATTTTCGTGCTGTATGAAAGCATCAGTGACCGGCGCCCCTGACGCGTACTGGGTCTGCCCTTGAAACACCCCGTGCCCAGACTTATACTGGTACACGTTCTGGGTCTCTGGGTTGTTCCGGTCCGAGAGACCGACAGCTTGCCCCTGTGGATCATAGTCTGTCCAGCCCTCCCCTTTCCCCAAGAGCTTCACCCCGGATGGCATCTGCTGCTGTACCATCTTTCCGACAACGGCCTTTGCCACAGTTCCGTCCGCGTTACCTGGTCGGATGGCAATCGCAAGGTCCTGTCCTCCTCCTCCAACACCTTGACCTCCCTGCTGGCCTCCCTGCTGGCCTCCTCCTCCTCCTCCCAGCCCTGCTCCCTGGCCTCCTTGAAAGGCTACTACTTGGGCTCCTCCTCCTCCCACGATACCCCCTTCTCCTCGTCCCCAGCCTTGGCCGCCACCTCGGCCTCCAAAGGCTCCTCCTCTTCCTCCCCCATGGCCGCCCTCTTGGCCCCCTACCGAGCCTCCTCCCGAGCCTCCTCCGTGGCCTCCTCCTCTTCCTCTAGACGGCCCCCCTCTGCCTCTTCTCCAGCGTCCTCTTCCACCTCCCCGCTGACCTCCTCGCGCCGCTCCCCCTCTAATCTCCTCTAAGGAGGCATCAAACTTGATGGGGAGATGGTGACGCACTCCCCCAAAGCCTCCCGCGCCTTGCACCAGCACTCCCCCCATGACCGTATCGCCGGTCTGGTCCATCGAACCGCCGGCCTTTTGGCCACTCTGTCCTCCCGAATCCGCCATGTCGCTGCTGCTGTTGCTGATGCTGCTAGTGCTGATGCTGATGCTGATGCTGATGCTGCTGTTGCTGTTGCTGTTGCTGTTGCTGTTGCGGTTGCGGTTGTTGGGGGCGGCGCGGATAGTTGGTATTGTGGAAGAAAGGAAAATTTGGAATCTAAAATTTCTCATTTTTATCAAGGTACATAGATACATCAACGCGTCGTCGCGTGAGCCGGGCAACGCGGTTAATCAGTGACACCCCACCATAAATTTCTTAATGCGGTACCTCTACTTCCAAGTTACGGTGGGTGTATATACCTAGGTACCTAGGTAGGTAGTTATCTAGGTACCTAGACGCCGGTCCCTAGAGTTGTCACTCTACTCAGCTATCTGGCAATGGCCTATGCAGTACCCCTATGCACTACCATGTGTCGGCTGATAGACACCTTACATCATTCACATACAATATACTTGAGTTTCTTGTATATGCGTGTTATCGTGTGCTGTGCCATAAAGTTCTATCCATACCTAGTTCTACTGTCTATAAGCTACTACAGGTACACATCCTTAATCGTCATACTCGTCACCATAATCCCACTCGTACATCATATCAGACAAGCCCCTGGCAGTATTGCTCTCTAGCGCATGCCGTAAACCTCTCCCTTGGATTCCGCCGGCTGCGGATCTGGCGGCATTAGTCATATGCTTAGGTATGGTAAGGGGATGCGAAGTGGATGACCAATCTATATCTTTAAGGAGTACCTTGTACTCGTCCTGGGCGACCTGGGCGGGCAGAGGAATCGGATAATCTTTATCTTGTAATTTGACCCTTTCCATTCCTTGGGCTTGCCATTTGACCTTCACCGGCCCTCTAGGCTGTTCAGGTTCCTTGTCCTCCTCGGGCTCCTCTTCTTCCAGGGGCTCGTCCTCATTAGCATTACCCATAAATAACATGACGTCTTCATCGTCTGCAAACGCGTAATCTTCGTCAGCTTGGGCCAACAGGCGTTCGGCTTCTTCATGCTCGTAGCCGCCATCCTCGTGGCCACCACCTGAGCGGACCTCCGAGTCGCGACGGCTACCACGAGCTGACAACTGATCACGGGCTGACGATTGATCAAGAGCTGACAACTGGTCACGCTCACCAACGCCATCGTCAAAGTCATCCGGCTCATCCCCCACGATCCCATGGAGGCGGCGTTTCTCCAAGCACCGCATATCTGCCAACAGTAGCTGCGCACGAAGGCGTGAAAGATCGGCCCAGTCGTGAGGAGGGGCTTCATTTACCTTTCGAGAGTTAGACACGACCTTCCATCGATCATCTAGATCTCCAAATATGGGATAGCCGAGATCCGTAGTCGTTCTAAACGCCTCAGTCACTGCTTTGAGGTCACCGGTCACCACTTCGTAGGGCAGGAAATCGGCGCTATCGTCTCTAAAAGCCTCTCTGTTAACATCAAAAGCCACCGTCTCTAGCTGCTGCAGTGTCAAGGCTTCCCATGGAAGAGCCATACCCCGGCGTTCCCAGTTTCGACGAGCCTCTTCCCCGATAGCAGGAAGTGTCATGCCCCCTTGGGATCCCTTCATGACCCGCTTCAGTTCCTTCAAGAAAGGGTGCCCGGTTCCCAATTCACCGATAGGTACACGACGTCGATCGTTGATGCGGCAGGCGACGGCGTATCGGATGAACAAGCTAAGGAGGCCCAAGTCATTACCGCAAGGTGACGCGATAATCAAAAAGTCCAAGGTTTCGCAAAAGTTACGATTCCAATTTGGGTCCGCCGCCCATACGCCACGCTTCACTTTGACCTTGGCCGTTGTCGCGTATTGCAAATATTGTCGAGGCCCAATGACGTCTGTTGGGAACGCTTGGCGTAGGTGGCAGGTCTTTCTCCATAACGACCAGAAGTGTTCGTGGACCTTCCCCTTACCCTTGCGTCCCTTCTCGATATAAGCTCGCCATCCGTCCTCCTCAAACCTAGCTACTAGCTCGTCCTCCCTCTCCTGCGTCCACACTTCGTCCATCTCGTCCTGCGGCTTGGGAAGCCTATCGAGCAAGTCTTCCATTGTAATAGGGGGGCGGTGGCTATCGACCCAGTCTTTCGTGGAATCGAGGCGTTGGTTAAGTCGCCGGGGAGCATTGGCCGCGTGACCTAGCAGGCTTCCAGGTAATTCTTTCGCACCCCGGATAACCCCCTTTTTGTATGCCTGCCACTGCTTGCTACTGGCTCCCTTCCCCGATTTCCCCTTCTTTGCTGTTCCACTTAGGAAGGTCCCAGTAAGGGGCTCTTCTTCTTCCCCTTCCTCCCTATCCCCCTCTTCACTCTCGGAATCTCGCATATCGATGTCCATATCACCAGCGTGATTACCACCACCTGGGTGAGACCTAGCAGCGTCCTCCATCTCCTCGTCCTCCACCTCATCCCGGTGACCACTTCGCTCTTGGTCTTCTTCTTCCTCTGCCGTGCGTGGGCGCTTCGAGCGCTGGTCTGATGGGCTAGGCCGACGCTTTCTTGTAGAGTTAGCGACAGGGGCGGCGTCGTAGCGGACAGGTCGCGGTCGTAGGCTGCGTCGATTATCCATTCTGGCGATCTTATGATGATACTTCTTCAATTAGAACAAGAAGAAGGAAAGAAAGAAGGATAATTTTGGTTGCAAGATCGTGGCTGGGATGTGGAGTTTTGGTGCCGACGTGTAAGGGGATACTACAAAAGATACCAAGGTACTTGATACTTACCTAGGTACCCAACTCGCCTAGCAACCACAGTATCTACATGCACGTCGCTGTGGGTGACTACTGTTTTAGTGAACATAGGCACTGAGCAATGTACGAACCCGTTAGAAAACATGTGAGGTACATAATTACTCATTACCGCCCTGATACATCCTCACTCTACATAGAAACTCGCTACTGTTCTCGGCACCGTTGCAGCTACCAATCTGAAAGCATTTGACACCCCTTTCCGTAGGACGGTGTCTAAAACACGAAAACATCCTACCCTCCTCGATTTCCGCGTCGCCCCCCTTGCAGCCATGTTCGGCCAACTCTTCAAAGCAAAACCATCTTCCAGCAGGTATACAAGCAAAGAAATCTAACAGATGCTCCTCCCACAGGTCCCCGTGCTCGCCCTCCCTCCTCGCCCGGTTCAACTCGACAAACACTCGATCGAGGGTGCAAGATCCATCTTTATCCAGTAACGGCCGCAAAGATCGAAGAAAAGAAGCCCGAGTATTGACAGCGTCCTTCCAGTCGTCGCACACGATCTTCTCCTCGACGTGCTGTCTTTTGCGCGGCTCCATCGTCATCATCGGGAACGCCAGATCCAACTGCTTCTTTATCCGGTCTCTTTCAGCTTCGAGCTCCTGTATCTTCTCGTCTCTCCTCTTCAACTCTTCCTCCAAACCAGAGCGTACATCTCTATCCGATCTCGAGCGCTGCAGCTCCTCGGTGGTATCCCCCAGAATCCTCTCTCCCTCCAACCTCGCAACCTTTTCCTTCTCGGCGCAGGATTTATACTCATCTTTTTGAACAGTCAGCTTTGCAATGTCCTCCCGGGCGCGTTTGTCGGCGCCGCGGGCCCGACCGACTTCGTCTTCCAACCGATTCTCGAGCTCTTCTATCCGAGAAGCAAGCCTCAAGTTCTCCGCTTCCAAATCCACCTGCTTAGCCTTCCCGGCCTCTAGCCGCTCCGATTCCCTATTCAAGCGGGTCTTTTCTTCCTCCTGCCCAGTCTTCTCGACTGCCAGCCGCTTTGATTCCACCCTAAGCTGCTCTGATCTCTCACGCAAGCGAACACTTGCCGCCTCCTGCTTCCCTTCTACCTTTTGCGTCTCGGCCGCTCTCCTTTCTAGACGTATACGTTCAGCATTAACAGAGGACTGGCTCTCCTGGAGCTTAGTCCGCTCATCATTCAATAGGTCTCGGAAGGCTTCACAGATCCCATAAAACATTTGCAGCGTCTTTTGAAGTTCCGTTGGCGCGCCTCGTTCTCGATCTCTGACAATCCTACTGGCCAGCCACGTCATACCGTCCATGAGCCGCGCCGCTCTCTCTCCCAACTGTGACATGGTATCGGCCATATCGTTTCAAGGCTCTACAAGGAAATACGAAATACGAAGGTCATGTACGAAGCTCATGTACGAAGGGCACATTGGCGAGAGCTCACCAGGAAATCTAGGAAAAGTCCAAGACTCAATTCGGTTGAACCTAATCTACAAATAGGCAGACAATGGTAGGCTGTACCTTCTTCATCCTGTGGGATACAGTTACATAATGCTCGCCATTAGACTATATGGGTAGGTCAAATTCGTCATATGTGGAGGTTTGAAAGTATAAATAGCACGAACATCTAGAGTAGACCTGCCTGCCTGGTGTGCAATCGGCAGCCATTTGTCCGTGCCTACCTAGAACTGTCAAGGTGGCTTCTTACCTCTTATATGACCGGTAGTTGTTATTACGAATAGGGGTAAATAGCCTCCGTTCCTACGCATATAGGTAGCCCTTTGCAATTAGTTTATGTCGACGCAAGTAACATTACATTTCATTGAATAGTAAACGAAAGTCTAGGTACTGCAGTTGGAGATCTTGTCTATAAACGTATCTGCTGTGATACTAAACCTCGTAACAGAAACAAAGGCTTTAGACTAGAGAGCAAGATTCACTGCAAAGTGTCTATCCACCTGGAATTGACACGATGCCCCTTTCCCCTATACTTTATCAAAGGTTGAGACCCTTCACAGCCAGGACAAGCTCTCCCTGTTCTTCTCCCTCTTTCTCCTCCTCCACGTATGTGCCCTCGGAACCCTTTGGGTCCTTCACCAGGTAGGCCCATTCCTCCAGGTTCTTCTGGATCATGCCAGCCTTTGCCGATCCTGGTCCCTCGCTATACGGCTCCAAGACCTCTTTGATGGCCTTGTAGCGATCTTCACGGGATAGGAGGCGTTCCCAGGGGCTCTGAAGGTCGGTTAACACCTTTCGGATCTCTGCCATCTTCGCGTCCGTCTGACGGTCAGGGGCTGCGAGTATGTCCAGGACTTCGTCTACGAGCACGTCCACCGCCGTCGCCCGCACCATAGAAAGGCGCATCTTCACATCCGCGCCCACGGGATACAGGGGAGCCTCTTCTCTCACGATGGCCTCGAGTTCGGTAATCTTGTCGACGAAGCATGTCCTGGCGAACACCTTCTTCCGTGCGGCTGCCGCCCCGAGTCTAAATCCATACGCTTGCTGACGCGCCAGCAAGTCCTCCGCCTCCATCGCATCCTCTTCCATCTTCTCCGCACGCTCTCGCAGGGCCTTCTCTTGCTGCTCCAGGCTGTAGATCTTGGCACCGATTCTACAGTAGAGGTCGAGATGCTGGCGGGACAGATCATGGTAGTACTTGTGCAGGTGTGCCGCCAGGTCTACTTGCGAGCCGCGCAGTTGCCCATAGTACCAGCCTAATAGTCCCATCCAGGCGTGGTAAAGCTGCATGCGCCAGGCACTGTCCTCGACGACGACATAGGAGGGCCATTCGAGAAGGGCACTGAGCTCCTGGATTCCGGTGGGCCCAAAACGGACAGTGAAAAACACCAAGATTGTCCCGCTGCGCCCGCCGACGAAACCGTTGGCTTTAGACACGATGTCTTTCAAGCCTTCGGTGCCCTTTCCGACGGGATGCACGCACGGGACCTCGAAGGGGCCGCAATCTCGCATATACTTCAAGTCCCCTAGTAGCTTCTTATGCAGCATCTCCCTCTGGGCCAGGGGGGCATGGTATGAGGGCACAGAGTCGTTTTTGTTGTACCACCCCTGATACTTCACCCTGTGTGCGCCAGTGCCTGATGGGGTAGCCTTGGGGGCTTCCATATTCGGGCCATCAGCCATGGCTCTCTCCTTTCCCTTCTCCTTTCCCTTCTCCTTTCCCTTCTCCTTGCCCCTGGAAACCTGTCCATCGGGCTCCGCCTTCTCCTTCCCCTTTCCAATATCCCCCTTTCGCTTCTCCTCCTCCTCTGCCTCGGCCACCTTGTCCTTGACGGCGAAGAATGCCTTCGTGTATACGGCGCTATATGGTGGGCCGTATACCCTAGGGCACCGCGTAAACGGCGCCTTGCCGTCACTTGCACCTATTTCAATAGCCCTCGTTAGCAAACTATCTTATCTCGAGGCGGACAGGGTCCAGAACTTACCCGAGATCTTCCAGGCAGTGTAGTCCACTTGCCAGTGGAAGTACTCGGCGGAGACGTAGGGGTAGCGTTCCTCGGCGAGGAGATCCTTCGTTACCTCCTCCTCAATACGAGCGAAACGGGCCCAAAGAGCTTTGCCAATGCCTGCAGTCTTCTGCTCGGCCGCCGCCACCACATCCTCGCGGCGCTTCTTCTCCTCCGCGCTCAACCCCTCCCGCATCATCATCATCACCGTTGCCATCATGTAACGCGAAAAGGGTTTTTTGAAAATTAGATAAACGAGTTTCTTGCGTGCGTAGTAGGATGGCGTCGATGTTGGATGATGATGTTGAAGGAAAGATGGAGTGAATTGGATTTTCCTACGTGATTTAAAAGCTACCAAGGCGGTTAGCGAGATACATTACTAGGTACAGGCAACTACGACTCTCTCTACTTGGCTACATAAATACATATCACCCCTTATTGAGCGGTAGGTATATTGCATTAACTCTGCCTTTAGGATCTAATACCATACGCCTATCTGGAACTACCTGATGACTCTGGATTCGTCGGGTACATCTCTTTAACCTACACCACTAGAAGCACCACTGGGAGTAGCGTATTGTAGCAATACTTCGAGACGTAAAACACACATCAAACGGGCACATGCAGTTGTCTAGATCTTATATACTCTGCCAGATGCGGTCACTGCGGGTAGAACTGTAATACTTGTGTCTAATATAGGGGCTATTGATGCTCACAATTCCCTAAAGCCACGACAGCTAAAAGGAATCATCAACCAGGCTGCTCATATACTTTTCCTCTCTCACTGGAATCACACATGTTGTGCTGTAGAAATGCATGTGTCCAATTCGTACATTCAGACCCTTGACATGTCATTATGGAATGGTAGTTTTGCAATGAACCGGGAGTAAACATCTCGGCACTTGCCAGTAGTCTGCCCTGACGGCTCTTGATCCCTCAAAATTGACGCTCGAAGGTCTCGATGTCTATGTAAAATACGCATGGTCCCCGGAAACTTTGGTAACACTAGCAGTAACCTCCATGTATATTCCATCGTACCTTCCCAAAGATCTTGGTTATCCACATATTCCACTAATGCCATTGTACCATTACTTCTGTATGCACTTGAATTTCCAATTTCAAACAACCACACGCATCAGGCACACGACGAGACTCAGCTATGGATCCTGCTACGCAGCCAGAACAGTCGGCAGAGTTGCCGATAATGCCTGATGGTGTGGTAAAGCTAGTTCGAATGCTCGACGGCGGCGAATCCTTGGAAAAGATAGGTCATGCATTGGTGGAAAGCGACTTGGTGGCCGGAATAGCTGATAATGGCTTCCTAGAGGGTGATGAGTTGAGGCTCTTGCTGCATTCCATGTCCCGCAAGATGCTCCGATCGGTGCTGCTAAAGACGTTGGGACCCGACTTGTACAATCCAGACTTTTCTTCCAAGGAGAACTGGGAACATGTCTTGAAAGGCGATGGGCCAGGTGCCTACGTTGTCTTCATTTTTATCCGCCAGCGACAGGGAAGGTTCTTGTCTGTGAAGGAGATTAGGGAATTAATCGAGCTACTAGAGCAGTATGTGGCGGCAGTAGATGCATACCAGTCGCACAAGGAACGAGATCAGTACGGCACAAGCCAGTTTACGGACGAGGAGATGGCCGCGATGCTAGTGGCGATGAAGATCGACGACACCGAACGCACCTACGAGAAGAACGATCTAGATAACCCCGACTTTGAAGAGTTCCGCCCTCGCTTCGGGAGCAAGACCAAAGAGAACATGATCCAGAAAGGCAGAAACGTCAAGATATCCGACAACATCAACGACTTTATCAAGATGCTGGAAAAGCGCTGTCTTCCCAATGTCGACGAGGAAGTATATCAGATGCAGTCGCCCATGATGGTCGGCAACGCCGGAAATATTGCAAAGAGGGTCCAGGACCATATGCCTGGTACCTCTCTGAACAATACTGCCAAACTCTGGGGCCTCTTACTTTCCTGTCTCGGCATGAGCTAGAATACGAAGTGCGTAGTGCCACCTTGTTTCGTGCCTGGGAGGACGCAGAGCAAGTCAACCACGCGGAGATTCTCGGGACTGTCCTTGCGGGTTCCATGCTCTCTATGGACGGCTGCAATGCGAAACAACCGGGAACGAGGGGTGCCGAAGGTCGAACGGAGCCTTATGGGTACGAGAATAGCAAAGACCACGTCTTCGCCGGAAGGCCTTGGTTTATGGAAAACCTCAAGCACTCGCTTGCCAGCCGCATAGATCCGGACGAAGAGCGACAGCTGCAGGAAGACATGGCCGAGATGGAGCAGAATGCCGTAGAGTTGCGGTACCTTGGGGACAAGGTGGAAAAGGCGAAGGAGAGGCTCGAGAGGGCGAACGTAGAATTCGAAAACGTCATGGCCCAAACCCAAGCCAACCTCCAGGAGAGTCAGGCATTTGTGGCAAGGCTAGAAGAAATTGTTGAGAACGAGGCTCTACCCCCCTGAGTTAGCTACATATCTTCTGGTCCACCCTATGGAATCTGACCTTTTGATCGGGTAGGGACTCGTACAATAGTTTCATGGACCATCGGTAGGTAGCTTAGGTACCTAGGTAGGTGCATGTACGTTGATAATATCCTAATTGAAACGCTTTCTTACAAGTAATGAATTATTGACGTTTAAGGGTGAAGGGGATCAGATAGTTGCCTTCGTTAGGTAGTTTCTTATGTCGTTAGCCTAGAAGGTACTTATGGACGTCCTAGTCACTTACGACAGCGTCTAGACGAGACCAGATGGCGCCAAAACAACATTGTTAATAATCGTCGCAATTTAATTACATTTAGCCTTGCTCGTTGCCCCGTCTACCCTGAATCGCTCTCTGCACGTAGTGCCTACGCTCCCAATGCCATCAAAATGTCTTGCCCACAACGTCAGGCCATACGAGCCCTGTCTTCTCTGGAATCTCTTGAAAGGCCTCCGGAGGGAGCCATGTCAGGTGCTTCGCTTGTATCTTGCTGTTGTTCGGCAAGTCCTTGTGAAGCATCCGCAACGAAAGGTAAAACGCGAGAAAAGTTCCGTTGCCCTCCGTAACGCTGTCGCAGTAGGCACGAACAGGATTAGCTTGAAGTACCTCTTGGTTCATGCTCACTTTTAGATCCATCCAGCTGACGCAATCGGTAGCCGTCTCGGTGCCCGAGGTATCTCGATCTTCCCCTGCTCTAAAGCTTGCGATACGGTGCAGCCATGCCCACATCAACTCCTGGTCGATGAACTGCAATTGAGCTGGCTCGAGCGGCTTGTTGACCCATCCCCGATTCTGTACTTCAACCAATCCCACTGCCGCTTCGAATCTCTGCACAATGGTGCTTACATGCTTAGCCATCTCGCAGTCCACGATCCAGTTGTTCAGCCCCCCGAGGCGACCAATCCCGGCTACCCGATAACATCCCCTCGAACCAACCGTTCGACTCGCACACGAGATAAAGACCCAGCGAGACCCATATCGCGCCAGCGTACGACCTGTCCCGGATAAGCGGTGGACAACATTGCCGAAGGGTCTCCGCGTCGACCGGATCTCCCATCATATACAGTTTATCCAAGCCGTGGTGTACCAAAGCTGCGATCCGAACAAGGACTCTCAGAATCTCGGGGCTGCTGTCTCGATGGAGTGTTGCGCGAGCAAGGAGATAAACAACATGGAATTCGTAGCCGTGGTCTTCTCCGTTCCAGTATAATTCCATAATCCTATCGCCAAGTTCCGTACACGCAAACGTATGCTCTTTCTGGGGACTCCGCATGATACAGCCCAAGACGAGGAGGCGTCGCATGACGTCGGCGAAGAGGTAGTGGTTGATCGGTTTCCTCATGGGCATGTGGTTTACGTGGCGATGAGGCCAGCACTGAATCGATGCCAGGACCAAGAACATCATTTCTCGATTCCAGGCCGGGCCAAACTTCTCGACGGACCGCTTGTACTTCGGGGGGCGTCGCCAATTGCAGGACCTAGAAATCGGATCTGGTTAGCCTCGGGCGAGCCGCCTCCCATCGACTTGAGGACCCAAGAATATTGCCTCAGCCTTTCACACCACTCGAGTTCCCTATCATCCACCACGACCTGCATAAGCTCCGGGTACAATATGTGACATCCTTCTACCACACCTGGTGTTAGAAATAGTCGCATCTGCTCCACCCTGGTCGAGTAAGGCACTAGGGGGTGTAGCGCAAGTACCCTTGCCTTCTCTATGCTACGCTGCTCCGTTACTAACCGATCCTCGGCCGGAACATAGGTACATGGCACATCGTCGACTAGATCGGGGTCAAGTCTCCCGGACTGAATACCTGGCCAGTCCTGCCATATGTGCGACCCTAGCACAACCCGCCCACCTTCGTCGAGCACCCCTTGCACAATATCTCCCACCTTCTCCTTCCACCCGACCTCCAAGCAGCGTTTGAATCAAATCAATCGCATGATTGGTTTAATTGACAATTAACTTGGTTCAGACTGCCCAATTAGAAAATTCTGGAAATTTATTCAAATCAATTAACTTTTTTTCCTGATTGACAGGATAACCAGTTAAAATTAGGTAAGTAAGACCCCACTAATTACTTAATTGGGAAGTAATTAGTGGGTATATATTTATTATGAGACTTAATTTTATGTTATAGGATAGCGAACGTCACGATAAAATTTGGTGGTTTGGATTTTTATTGTGGGTCCTTGGGCCTAGAAAGCCCCCTTATTGGTTAGATATATTAGACCAGTTGGAATCACCTCAATCAATCGCCAATTATTCAAATATTTGGTTTGACTCTATTCAATTCAAATAAAGGTAATTTGTTTGACTTGATTGATTTGATTCAACCGCTGCCTCCAAGGCCTCAGCCTTAGGAGTAGGATACCGCCAATCGGTGAGGTCAAATGCAATAACAGTCGTCAGCATTCTTTCGAATGGTATCACCGTCCGCTCTGACTCGAAAGTCGACATGAGTAAGAGGATAGCGACGTGGACATCGTTACCCTTCGCCACGGCTGCCTTCAGTCCTCGTGTCCATGATAGCAAGTAACCAAACGCGATCTCGTCCCTGACCGTCGGATACCAATTGACATCTACGATAACGGTCCTATTCGCATCCCAAGCCTTCTCCTGGAGGACTTGAAAGCACTCGCGCAACGAACACAGGGTAAAAGGATTATCCGATCGAACCTTGCCGTCGCCCATATCATCCTTGACGACACCCCCGCTTTGGAGCAACCATGTTCGGATGAGCGAGGCCTCTGTGTCCGAAAAGACAATATAGACGACCTTTCCTGGGGCTTTCCCGGCTTTCGCTAGGTCCCAGATATGTCGAATAAGGGCGGTGCTCTTTCCAATACCCGGTAACGATGTCAGTGCTACAACCTCCACTCTATTCTCTTCAGTAGCCTTCGCCAAAGCCCTGTCGAGCATCTCCAAAAGGGGTTTCCACCGCTGGGCTCCCGAGCCAATCCCCCGAGCCCCTCCAGTGCCTTGGGAAATAGTCGCCATCATGAAAATCAACTGAATATAGATGGTGCAAACCAATTTTAAAAGCTTGAGATTTGAATGGTTGCAACGGACGTTGTCGGACTATCTTGAGATGGTAATGTTGGGCGTGGTTAGAAAGATGTAAATTCTACAAGTTCTGCAATTTTGCACACGCTACAAATGCTACGAACCAAAATGGAGGTGCACAGGAGTCGCAACTCGTAGAGTTCGATATGTACCCGACCTATCATGTAGCTACCGTTGATACGCCATCGGGAATAAGTACCTATCTAGATTAATAAGAACTGTGAATTGATCGAAAATGAGTATGGTTATCTTATGGCTTCCTTGCCTGTATTACAATCTAGTATAGCTGAACCCACCGGTGCAACCTAAATCTACACATGTCTCGTAGCCAACTTGCCTCGCCTACCATAGATACCTACTGGGTAGGTAATCTAGCGGACCGCTAGGCACCACTAGGCGCCACGACCGCCACGGCCATCACGGCCACGGCCACGGCCACCACGATTACCACGATTACCGCCGGGGCCAAGCCCTGGCCAATGATGTCTACCACTGGGCCTACCAACCTCACCACTACCGGTGAGTCCCTGTCCACCGAACGAAGCTGCGAGGGCCCGAGGTGCGCGTGGAGGGGTCCGAAGAAACCCTCCTCGTGATGGTGCTAAGGGTTGTCCACCTGCAGGTTGGTGGCCTGTCCCTATAGGATTCGGAAGAGGATCTGCCCTAGTATGGACCGCATCAAAAGCGTTAGTAGCATTAGGGACATTAGGAACCACAGAGCCAGTCGGGCCAGCCGGAACCTGTCCAGGTCTGGCTGCCATTTGTACAGGGCCTCCTCTTCGCTTCATAGTAATTGCCTTTCTAGCACCCTCACTCTTGTTCTTGATGTTAGGCCGCTTAAACTTTATCTCCTCGTGACTCCCTCCTGAGGGCATGTTAGGGGGTTCGGGTGCATAGTACAGGATATAGCGATTTTGTCCTTCTCCCAATTTCCACTGTGTACCCGTATAGCCAATTGCCTCGTTGGGTAAGTGAAGATTTTCTCCGTCGATGCCATACAAACGTATACGGTCTGCTTCGTCTGATTTCCCTATTCGCACGACAGCAACCAGGATGTAGGAATAAAGTGCGCCACCCGTCGAATCGTACCGTATCATCGCATTACCATTCTTATCTTCTACCTCCTGTAGTCGGTACTGCCGGATCTCGATCTTTCGTAGCTGGTCCCATCCCTTGACATCGCCATGAACCGACTCACGTCGATAATGGACCCGGATGATGGCGGGATTGTTGCCCTGCCAGTGCTGGTAGATCCCGGTCTCTGCGTCGCGAAACGTGCCGAATTGACCAGTGATATGATCCCCAAGGTCCCCGTTACCGTCGTATGAGATCAGGCTTTGCTTGATTATCTCTATCTCATCCTCCCGCTCGGCCAGCTTCCATCCCTCCGGATCTTCTCCTCCTGCCATTACGACCGGATGCCAGAGTTGAAAGGGTAGCATACGCCAGAAAGTTTCCCACATATTGTAATTCTCCGTCAGGGTGAGAAAGTTGATGGGACGCCCTGGATTCTCCTCCCGAAACCTGTTCAGGATTGCGAAGCGCGCCTGGTGCTGGTCATTGTAGCCGCTTGGGTCGTCCAGATCGGCCCATATCATGCTCACAAACAAGTTGTCATCACTTACCTTTCGGTACGGCATGGCGACTAGGGATAGAAGGTGGCGCGCCGTCACTATGACGGCGTCCAGCGAGTTGACATCATTACCACTGATGCTCCCCTGTCCGCCACTGCCCATCCAATGCATCTTGTGCTTCTGAGGAAACTGTGTCGTGAGCGCATAGTTCTGGGTGAGTTCGTCATCCGGATATTTTTTACGTAAGTCACCAAGCTTGTTGAACTCGACAGTGACCGTAGACTTTGAAGCCATCTTATCAATCTTGTCAATCAATGTAATATGCTTCGAAGTTACATCTGCGCTGTCGAGGGGTGGTGCGTACGAATGACCGTGTTGAAAATTTACAAGGATTCGAGTGCCCGTACCTGATAAGGACATTCTATGCAGGCTGGCAGGCACGTAGCTAATTTGGCGTGGAACTACATGTAGGGAGTATCTCAGGCAAACGAACCTTGAAGATCAACTACTCGGGCATAGGAGAGGATGTAGGGAGGCTCCACAAGGGAGTTCGAGTGGGGGCTGCAGGGGGCTTGGAAAGCTCGGATGGGCCCACAGCTTTAGCGGGTACCCACCTACATGCATATGTACCTAACCTTAATACAACGACGTCCATATGCAAGTAACAGATCCTAAGATATGCTGCATTACGTAATCCATCCCCACGCGACATTTCGTGACACGAAATCTTGTGCGAAACTTGCCTACCTGGTGTTTGGGATTGCAATCAAATCGGCTTAAATCTTCGCGTACTTCAAGATTTGACAATGAATTCCCAACGCGTAGCTCATCTTCGACAGCAGGCCGACGATCTCGTAGAGAGATTCTTGGGTGACAATGTCGACGACTCGCCCCAGAGCCAGATGAAAGCGGCGATACGTACCGCTAAGGCGTCGCAGACCAATTCGTGGGTGAGGCTCAAGGCCCAGTGCGAGAAACTGGAAGAGCAGGCGAAAGAGGTGGAAAAGGAGACGGAGGGTTTAAAGGAGCGTTGGATGGACGTTACAGATTGGAAGGGTAAAGTGGAGGATTTGAGGCAGGGCAAGTTTGATAACCTCTTGAGTCTATACATGGGTCCCGACGGCAACGGTAGCTTGGATCGCTTTCGACAGATCTCGCTAAGCCACAGGCAGGTGCTCTTTAACATCGAAAAAGAGAACGTCCAGCAGCAGCTCAACGCGACGATCGAAGGCCTCGAAAAGAACTATGCGGAGCTCGAAAGTGCAAAGGATGCCGAAATCGACAAGCTGCGCGCCGATGCGAACCAAGCGAATCAAGACCGCGAAGAATTGAGACGCCGACACGATCAAGTAGTCCAGGAGGCTCACGTTAAGATTGATAATCTGACTAGTGCGCTGACGCATGAGAAGGAAGCCACTTCGTCTTTCGAGAGCGCAATCCGAAAAGGCCTAGCTGGCGTCGATGGGTACAACAGTCGCTTGGAGGTTATCAAGGGAAAGGATATAGCTAAGCTCCGAGAGATTCTAGGCCAAGGTTTAGACGAGATCGGCGAGAAGTCTCGCGAGCTCGAGCTCCTTCGCACGAATGAGATTCCAAGTCTCAATAGCTCGATTTCTGATCTGAAAGCCCAACTAACTCGAGAACAGCAGGAAAATCTTCAGAATGTCACCAGTGGCCAAGCCCATGCCCAAAAACTCGCGAAGGAATTGAAAGAAAGCAAGCGCCAGGTCGAGAGCCTCATCCACGAGAAGCAGGACCAGCTTTCTTCGGGGCAGCAGAAGATCGAGAAGCTAGAAGACGATCTCAGAACGACCAAGCAGCAAGCCCAAGACCGCGAAGGGGAGCTTCGTGAAATGACGGATCAACTGGCTGCCGAGAAAAAGAAGTCCGAAGACCTAGGCGCGAAGCTTCAGGAGAGCGACGTCCAGCTTCGGAACAGTAGAAGAGACTTCAAAGAGGGAACCGGCCAATTGTCTAGGGAGATGCAGAAGGCTAAGGACTTGGGCAGATATCTGGCAGGAAGAGACAGTCGCATTCAGGACATGCAGAGCCAAGAGCTAGGACTGGCTCGGTTCTACATGGAACAATCTGGCGAGGTGCAGGACGCCCAGGACTGGATTTCCTTTGTGAGAACGGTAAGTGCGGCCGAGTCAATCGTTGCCTCGCATGCGACCGGTGAGGATCAAGCCTGGACGTTCGTACGGCCTTGGAAGTCGGATAGCCTGCCTCTCGATACCCACCTACCGAATGACATGATGGCCCTCATCATCCGCTTACGCGGCAGTATTATCGGCAGGACTTGGAAAAACGAGACCGTCGAAATATTGCGCGCGCTTGTGATCCAGGTGGAGCAAGCCGTGGCTGCTCCAATTGCTATCATCCTAGAGGTAGCGAGCCAGTTCCTGAATGTAGACTTGACGATCCTAGCAGGAGACATTTCCCTACTCGCTCACCTCGTCGGCTTCGGGCTCTGGCAGCTAGCTTGCCTTATCCGGCGGCGTTGGTCGCAGTTAAGCGGCGTGCAGCAGATCATAGCCTCGTTGAAGGAGCACGTTGTCGATAGGGGGAGCCCTCTCCGTATCTTGAGCCTGCTTATCGGTGATGACTGCGGTCAAGAGTTGAGAACACTGATTCGCACAAGGCAAGATCCTCATCCTCTCTCATCACAGCCGGATAGCTCGACCGTTTCGGCGGAATTTGCGGGAATACCGACGCAATACTGCCGGGAGCAAGACATTGGACTCTTATGCCTTCCGGATAGCAGTAATCACGTATGGGCGATAAGTCTAAGGACCAATGCTATCCGGGTAATTGAAACGTCTAGGTTAGAGTATCGCGCGGACTTGTGTTGGAGGCTGACGGCAGTGGAAGGCGAAGGGGAGGACATCCTCATCCCTTCTAGGGCTTTTCGAGATCTAGATTGGGTACATGATCGTCTTCCATCGTGAAAGTATCGTGCGTCTGTGACATAAGATGCACACTTGACTTCGAGTAGGTATGCTAATATAGAGCCCTGGAAAAGATTGACTACCTACCTTAGATATAGAAATAGAATCCTGTTATACTTTGCAAACGTAGCTCGTATCCCTTCTGATGGACATTTCGCCTTTGAAGGTAAGCCTTGTGTCCCAAAAGCGACGCCGCTACTGCGACCAATGTAATAGCGCCTTATAAACCGTGACACCATATGTATCCTACCCCCTTGTAACATTTCCAGTTAAGAATGTTGAGGTAGTACATGGCATCGATTCCACGCTTACCAAAAGATAGGTAAGTAGTGGCGAGATCTTAGCCTTGGTCATTCGAGTAGTGTAGCTCTTAGGTTCATAGCTCTCGGCGTATACGACCAAGATGGTCAACTATCAACTACACAGTATATCTCGATCACCCGAGCAAGTCCGAAGGACACCATTACATTAGGCCGTCTGCAACTTAGTTCCTAACCCGCAGGAGAGCATCAACAGACTCCATACTTCTCACTTAGGCAAGTCCCTTGGCTGTCGGGATTGAGACCAAGACCATTGGGTGCACAGAGGCGTGGCTGCAGCCAGCTGTGCGGATTGCTGCCCAAGTTCAACGCTTACCTCAAATTGGTACTTTTTGAAGAGACCCCCATCGCTGAAACTGCAGTGCACTTCTGTTGCTAGTGCTAGCAGAGTGGTGTCGTCGGGGGAAGAGGACAGTTGGGCTCAAACTGGTATTGGTCCATCGTCATCGTTGCCACCCTCGTCGCCATCACTAACGGATCTCGAACACGCCAGAATATCTCTGGCCAGATTGTGCTCTCACTCGGTTATATCAATTCGGAAAATGGGTCGTCTTGTTTGCTTGACCGTCACCAACACCACCGATCGACAAGCGTATTGTTAGTCAGTTAGTTTATACCTTTCCCCCCCCTTTCCGCACTGAACATTCAAACGCGGTACACGAGTTTCTGTGGATTAGATTAGATGGAAGCTCTATTATGGACTTATACTACGAGGCTATTCCATACTGGGTGTTGGTTAGGCTAAACGGCGCTGTCGCCTTCCGTTGTGCCGGTTCGCGTAGATGTGAATAAACATTGTTTTCGTCTCATTTCTTCACAAGTTCATTTTCCATTTGGATATATCCGTGATTTTGCTCTTCATATTTAAAAGCGAGTTTCTATGATAGTATATCCTCTTGACATTTGTACTCACTATCGCGTAGCCTCCTTGCCGCCATGCCACGATTCAGATACTTATAGGGAGAAAAGGTTACTCTTCATCTTCACTGGTATCATAATACTCGCCTTCGTCGTCGCTGTCCTCTTCATCTTCGTCGTTTTCGCTGTCCTCTTCCTCTTCTTCCTCGCTTGAGCTGTTTTCTTCCTCGCTTGAGCTACTTTCTTCCTCACTTGAGCTACTTTCTTCCTCGTTTTCGCTGTATTCCACCTCATCTTCCGTCTCCTCTTCCATCTCTTGTTCTATCTCTTGTTCCATCTCTTCTACCTCTTCTTCTATCTCTTCAAGCTCTTCTTCCATCTCGACTTCAAGCTCTTCTTCCCACTCTCCTTCTTCGCTTTCGTTGTCTTCCTTTTCAGAGTCACTGCTACTAGAGTCACTGCTACTGCTATCCAAACTGGGCGCCTCGCTGTGATTGTCGAATTCTAAATCTGAATCATGCTCGTCATGGTCAGAGGCGTTGGCTTCATCTTCGGAGACGTGGTCGCTATCTTCGTTCTGGCTGACGAAGGCATCTGGCTCCTCGTTAGGTATACTATTAACGTCGTGGTCATTTGTGGATTCCTGGTGATAATGGGAATCATAGCCAGAGTTTTCACCGGATTCAAAGTAGTATTGGTATGCATCGTCGGCCTCGTCGGCGTCATCACTGTTCCAAGTATGGAAGTCGTTTCGCTCGTGTTCGATTTCGTTCTCCGAGCTAGAGGACATCGTCTCTCTTTGATCGTCCCAATTTGCCTCTTCAGTATGAACACTAGTAGAATCGCTGTCGTCATGATTGTGGGTGTGGTTATTAACGTCGTTATCGTTGTCATATATACTACTATCCACGGCCTCGTTAGACGTTAATGATGCTGGATCTGGATTTGGATCTGCGCCTTGGTCTTCGCCCAGAAACATGGCCGTTGCAGCAAGCCCCACACCGACAGTTACACCAGCCGCAGCAGCGGCTCCGGCAACCGGGGTCTTATGGCTGGCTGATGTGGTGTGCCTGTCCGACGAGGAAGTGACGCTGGCTTTCAAGCCATGCGCATGTGGCATATCTCCAGTCTTGCCCGATACCAAATTACTACCCTTTAAGGTGTCCTGAGGAGCAGTCGATGCTTCGGTGGAAAGATGATTCTTGAAAGGTTGAGGTGCGATTACTCCCTTTTCAAGTTCCTTCGACGAATGTCCAGGTAATTTGCCACTTTGTTCCTCTCCGTGAGGGGTGTTATCGGTTGTCGGACTCGAGTGTTTTACACTTCGTGAGGCCTCTAGTGCAGGATCTTCAGGGCTTGTACTACTGGAAGGAGATACAGGCTTTTCGTCCTGGGATCGCGACTCATGACTCGGAGGCTGGAACGGGGTTGGAATTTCGGTTCCCTGTCTCTGCGTGGAGTCACGAGGTTGTCCTTGGTTTCCGAAATCATGTTGATCGGAAGCGGTTTTACTATTCTCTAGTTTCTGTTCGCCCTCGGCGCATTGTTGGTTGCCCAGTCGTTGCTGACTTTCGTCTTGATTTGCACCTTTTCCCTTTTCAGGAACGTCCACCTCCCCAAAATTATCCCCATTTCCGGGTTCTTTTGGGTTCCGGCCGCCTAGGTCCTGGCCGCCTATGTTCTGAGGATTTGGATTCAGAGGGTCTGGATTTTGCTTGTGTAGGTTTTGATTCCCTGGGGTTTGGGTGTCTGGGTTCTGGTGATTTGGATTTTCAGGATTTGGAATTTGACCGCTTGGGGTTTGGTTGTTCGGATTCTGATGTTCTGGATTCTGGTGGCCTAGGTCTTGGTGGTTTGGATCCTGAGGATTTGGATTCTTATCGCCTGAGGTTTGGTTCCCTGGATTATGGTAGTTTGGGTTTTGAAGGTCTGGATTTTGGCTGCCTGGATTTTGGTCGCCTGGATTTTCCATGTCTGGGTTCTGATTCCCCGGTGCTTGATCTTCTGGTTTTTGGCTGCCCATATTTTGGTGGTTTGGGTCTTGGTTATTTGGGTCTTGGTTATTTGGGTTTTGGTTATCTGGGTTCTGAGAATCTGGGCTCTGAGGATCTGGGCTCTGAGGATCTGTGTTCTGAGGGTCTGTGTTCTGATCCCCGGGAATTTTGTTTTCCGGATTCTGAGGATCAGGGTTTTGATCATCTGGTTTTTGATCCCCCGAGGCTTGGTTGCTTGGATCCTGGTGGTTTGGGTTCTGAGGGTCTGGATTTTGTTCGCCTGGGTTTTGGTTTTCGGGATCCTGGTGGTCTGGTTTCTGGTCTGGTTTCTGGTCTGGTTTCTGATCGTCTGACCCGTCCGAATCATCATCTTTCTTGGGATGGCCCTTTTTCTTACGGTCTTCGTTATCAAGTTTCTCTTTTATGTGCGCTCTTACTTTGTCTTTCATCAAAGTTCCCAACATCTCAAATGTCCCAGGCTCATCCGAAGATTCACTCTCATGTCCATGTTCTTTCTTCTTGTGAGGTTTTTCGTGATGCTTTTCGTGATGTTTTGGCTTTTTCTGGCCATGCTGGCTCTGATTGTGCTTGTGACTGTGCTTGTGCTTGTGCTTCGTCATATCACGTAGCATATTGCGGCCCTTCTCACTTTTTTGTTTGAGATTATTGAGCATATCGTGAGGGTTGGTCTTGATCGATTTGGCTTCGGTATGCGTAGACTTCTCTCTTTTGACTCTGTCTTGGTAGGGCTTTTCTTCGGCCGGTGCCAGAATCTTCCCGCCACTGCTGCGCATTTTACTTTTCTCTTGTTGCACGGTCTCTGCCGAGGAGGCCTGTATGGTAGACTTGATGAACTGGGAGCTTGCAACCGGTGGAGCACCACCTTTTTTAGCGCGCAGACTCAAAAATGTCGCCGAGCCAACTGTTGTGGCAGTCGACCCTGGGCCGGCTAATGGAGTAGCGTCGTCGGGCTTGGTGGTCTTTCCGCGCATGTGTCTTAGTGGAAGGTGGGCTACCGATCTTGTCTCTTCGTCGGCAGCCTCCGCTCGACGCATAAAGTCTGATAGTTTCGGTGTGGGAATTGGGCTGTCGAAAGGGATGGGACCATGCCGGCACCAATTCTTCATGGATAACGGTTTTGGTATAGTTTGTGTGGTGTCTTTACCTGGGGTCGGAAGCCCATTCTTCGCGATTTCAGTAGCGCATTTCGGAGACTTTGATGGGCCCTCACGGCCTGGAAAGTCTCGGTTGGCTATTTCTCTGGGATCCAGCACATGAACCCCATTGTCGCTACTTTTCGGCTTCTTGCAACGAGCGTCCACCCCCGCCTCCGCCAGTAGTGCATTGGTGCCATTGGCAACCGAGGCTGTGGGTGCGTTGGTGACCTTGGTTTGGTCCGACGTCGCCTGAGGCTTCGTCGGGGATTTTGAGAGAGGCTTCATCTTCATAGCCATAGTGGGCTTCACGGCCGATATCTCGGCGCGAAGATGAGTGGTGGTCTCTAGCGTTTTGGTGGGCTCTAGCGTTCTGGTGGGCTCTCCTTGGTGCAATGACTTGATCGGTACCCTGCTCTTGTTGGCAGAGACACCCTTCGTCGGCTTATCGGCGCGAAGAACTCTTTCATCCTTCGGATAGGACTCATCATTGGTGATTTTGGGGCGAGCTGCATGGATGGCTGCGGTATATGCGAGCCCATATTTTTGTGCGATGATGCAATCGCGCTCTGCCGCCTTTTGTGCAAGGCTGCTCCATCCTTTGGTAAGGTGCAACTGATCAATGTAGAATGGCTTCCGCAGGCGTTGGAGCCAATCCCAGGCCTCCTTGAACCCGGAAATCTGAGGTATGGGAACCATGACGGGGGCAGTGGTCTGAAGACCCAACTTCACCGCGGCTCGAGGCACACCGTGAAGGTCAAACAGCCCTTCAGTCCCCGCTTGAAAGAACAACGGAAAGTTGTCTGAAGATGAGGAAGTATCAAGCCATCTCATGGGAGAGACTAGGCTAGCAGAGTGGGTTGGGGAGCTGTTATTGCCTGTTTCCGTTGTCGAACACGTACGGGTAAACCAGCAGTTGTACCCGTCTGGCACGACCGAGACCAGGCAGTTGCTGCAGAGCTTTTTCGTCTCAATAAAACAGATTCTGACATTGCTCTCGGCGGTAGTATAGAAGAACCCAAGACGACTAGGGAAAGTCTGCCCGCCCTTCTCGTCACGGATGGAATACTTCTGTACATGTTTGCATCCGAAGCCGAGACCGGTAAGATAGGTAGACAACCATTCGGCCGAACCTGGAGCGGCTTCTGGCACACTTGTAGGAGTCGGTAGCTTCGTCATACTGATTCGTCTCTGTTTAGGGGGTTTGTGAAGTTGAAGGCTACCTGAGCATGTGTGTGATGGATCAATCGATACTTAAATGCCTTGACCGTAGTATAATCAAGTATTTCAAGCTCGCCGTACTACATACTACCATGTGTCTTACATCTGAGAGGTAGGTGATATCTAGAGTAAATACTGATAGATAGTGAAACTGCGGCTCAAACTCAACTATGTCCTGCAGGCAATTTTCTAAAATTGGGATTCAAGCCTCCATGTCGCTGTCATGTCGCCAAGCTAATAGATCAAGGCTGTCGTATTCTGACAGTCGTGGCTGTGTTGCATTGGAGAGCTGACATTGACCCCCATTGGCCCCCATTCTAGCTTGAGCTGAGGTACATGGCATCGAAGTACTTAGTAATGTATCTGTTCATTGGTGAAACTTGCCTTCAGTTACCATGCGGAGAGGCTTAGCAACGGGCCGACTTGTCTCGGCCGCGTAAGGTAGCTATGCAGCGTTTCCCTTTTAGGTTTCATTTTGTGTACATTCCGTTCCGCTGACCACCTAAGCAGGACTTGCATTCAGCTCTCTGCAGCCTCGTCTCCAAATAGAGAGCATTGCTTCATTTCGGACATTACCCATTATGGTTCAATGTAGGGGGCCAAGCCTTGGTAAGTAAGCCCTTGGACAATGGAATGGTAAGAGCATCACATACTACCCACCTACCTACCTAGAATACCTAGGTATATCATACCCTCTAGTGTCATGGAGAGGAAGTTATTCTAGCATACTTGAGCTTCTGGATCATTAGTTGACTTTTGTCGAAGAGCAAATTAGTTGTTGCGAACTATCACGCAACGATGGCAGCTTTTCCGAGCCCCGACTTAAGCTCTGCTTGGAGTTCTCCGGCACTGAACTCTCCGGCACTGGGCTCTCCGGCACTGGGCTCGCCGGCACTGAGCTCGCCGTCGACTGTGTTTTCAGGCCGCTCGGATATCACCATGTCCATTATTTCGACCGCGACGTCTTGTTCCTCCTTGGAACTACCCACCCGACCTGGCCGTGGTATCAACGAGTTCGCGCGGCAACCTACAGATCAAGAATGGGCCGAGAGACTCATGCTTGAACACTGCTCTGGCTCAGATTCGGCTCGAAAATCCAGTGTTTCCAACTACAAAGCAGCTACTGCGGCACTCTCTAGGATTGCTGACGGAGCTATGCCAAACGCTACCCCCGGGCTAGTCCAGGCGCTGCTTGACAACGATGCCGATGTCTGCTTTGTGCGACGAAAGAGCGCAAATCTCTTCAAAAAGATGATGGGGAAGAACCAGGAAGATGTCCGTGGGGACTTACTAGAGAGGGCAACTCTGAACTGCTCATCTAGCATTTTGCTTCCCCTTATGCTAAAAGCCGATGAGCCGTCTTTAGATCGAGCACTTCCCATCGCCATGAGTCAGAATGATGACGAGAAAGTCACGATGCTTCGTATAAAAGGCGCCGACGCAGGTCCCCTGTGCGAACAATTCATCCGCTCGATTGACTCCGGTGCTGGTGGTATGGTGAAGTCGTTGGTTTCCGGATTCAAAGGCGCATGCCAGAAATGTCGTGATGATGGACTTGTTCGGGCCGCGAAGCTTGGGTTTGGATCGATAGTTCAGATTCTGCTGAATAATGGCGCCGACGTGGATTTCGGTAACGGGACGGCCCTAATGGCAACCATTGAGAATGGTTGGGATGCCATCGCCACGACCATCATATCTCACCAAGCAATGTCGTCACATCACGACTTGCTTGACAAGGCCGTGTTACACTCGTATAATTACGGACGACCTAGGGTCCTCGAAGAATGTCTCAAGGCGGGTGCCCAAGGGCCAGCGACGGGTATCACGCTCATCCATACGATACGGAAGGAGCAGCACGAATTAGCCGAGACTCTTGTGAGATATGGCGCCTCGATAGAGTACAATGAGGCTGAATCTCTGGCAACTGCAATTGGCACGGGAAAGCCGGAACTACTACGCATTCTCTTAAGCGGCAACCCAACCCAATCGTCGATAGCGGCGGCTTTCCACGAGGTCACAAAAATTAGCGACATTCGAGTCGCGCAGCGGATGGTCGAACTCCTGATACTGGCAGGACTACGCGGCGATCACGTGAATGATATGCTAGTTCGGAGCCTCGATGGTGTGTCGATGGTTGGCGATGAGCAGTCTCGATACGAGCTACTCGACCTCCTTCTGAGAAAAGGGGGCGCAGACGTCAACTCCTATGACGGCCGTCCCCTCGCGCTTGCGGCAGCTAGGGGGTGGGTAAAAATCTTAGAATTACTCATCTCCTGTCGCCCGCAAGTAACATCGCTTAGGAATGCCTTGGAGCCTGCAATGAGGGTAGACGATCCTGGATTGAGAATGCATGGAATCGAATTGATACTTGCCGGCACCAAGGGAAATACCTCGGCCACGGAGCATCTGAAGGCTGCAGGACTCGCATTAGCTGCGAGATCCCAACGCCTTGACATTCTAGAGCATCTAGTCCAATCGGGATTGTCAACCCCTTCCATCAACGCCGGATTCGCCGAGGCTATCTCGGGAGGGGGGAACCTCTTCAAACCAAAGGGTCTAGAGATTATCCAGTTCTTCCTCCAACACGGTGTATCCGGTTCGTTGGTTGACGAGGCGTTCTGTCAGGCTGTGAGGCTGTTTGAAAGCAACGCTATTCAACTGCTGGCGGATTCAGCCGATCCTGCTGCCGTCAACAAGGCTCTGAGGGGTTTGATAGAGTATTCGGATGACTGGCATGCCCCCGATGAGCGCAACAACTGGCTTGTCGAGGAACTGCTGGAATTGGGTGCAAATGGCGAGGCAGTAAGCTTTGCGCTTGTCCGAGCGATACAGGCTTACGTCTCGGGACGCGGTTCGGAGGTCCTCGTCGACACACTGCTAGGATCCGGAGCGGCCGACGTAAATTATAACAAGGCCGAGGCGCTCAAGATAGCTGCCAGAGCTGGTAACGCGAGCTTGCTACGGAAGCTCGCTACCGAGGGAGCAACTAGAGAGACTTTGACGCAAGTTTTTGCTGAAGCGGTCGCGGTCGAGCTGGAGGAGGACACGGTGCTTGGTCTGATCGATGCGCTCATTCTTGATCAAGATAATGCGGAAGGCCATCCCGACTTTTGCACAGTCTTGCCCGGTCGATCCCCACCTATCATCGAATGCTTGATCGCACACCCGGAATCGGTGAAGCTCGTGACGCGTCTAGCACAGCTGGGATGCGATCTGGAGGCTCAATGCGATACCGTCTTGTTCCAGTATGCCGAACCAGTTGCCGTGCTCATGTGGTCTTTGAAAGTTGGCAGCCTAGTATCCGGTCTTGCTATCGAGGCACTGATTGACGCCAAAGGTGAGAACAATCCCCAGCCCCTGCTCTGCGACCGAATAGCTCATTTAGCGACAGCAAACGTGCAAGTGAAAGCACCTCTTTCCGGGGTAACACCATTGATCCTAGCTGCAATGAGCGGTCGCGTAGATGTGGTGAAAAGGCTCATCAAAGCGAGCGCCAATACACTCGCTCGGGACCACTGGGATAGGACAGCCCTGTACTATGCCGCCCAAGCTGGCAACTTGGATACTGTCAAGCTCCTACTGAAGGCAAAATTCAGAGAGAATGACGGCAGCCTCCACGAGGCGGCCAGAGAACTCCATGGTGACGTTGTCACCGCGCTCATAAAGGCAGGGTACAGTACCAACTTTCCCAGCAGCAGGCCCGAGCACAATGGTCGGACCCCGATTCAGGAATTGGCGTACAAATGCGACGGGACAAGAAGCACCTTGGAGATAGAATCAACACTCCTAGCGTTGAAGCAGGGGAAGCCCGCCCTCCTCGACAAATGGCAAGGCAAAAATCCGATATTCCTCGCACTCGAAAATTCATACGCCGTCACCCTTGCCCTTCTAGACATTGTCATGTGGCCTGTCATTAATCACGAGGACAACGTTTTTGTGGACTTGGACGAGAACGGGAAGCGCCTTTTCTTCTCGCCCACGATGTACATGAGGTTTTACCGGTCGCAGGCTAGCGGGCATCGGCAGCTGGAGGAACTTCTGAGAACGAAACGTTGCCCCGACCGGTACTACGCCGAGCTGGGAGCGGAGCAGCCACAAGGTGCCGTTGGGCTTCCAGATGATATCGAAAAGGAGGATAAAAGGATAAGAGCGGAAGCGGAAAAGAGACGGAAGCGCGAGCAGGAGCACCAGGACAAGCTACGATGGGAGAGCGAGGAGGCCGCGCTAAAACGGGGTAACATCGCACTGCTGCACCACCACCAGATAGATCAGCAAGCGGAAAAGAACGCCGTGGCCGAACAGTCCAAAGCTCGCACTGCGTTCATCAACCAATCCGAAGTACAGCGCAAGCAGCAGCTCGAACTCAGCTTCCAACAACAAATAAGTCAGCAGAAGCTCGAGCAGGCGCGGAACCAGAACAGGTTGGCTATCGAGGCCCAAAGACAGAAAATGCTTCTCCAGCAGGCAGCTAGGCGGAGTTGATGAGAAGCAGCTGCTCGGCGGGATGACATGAGTCGCTCTGTGAAAAGCCGAATCATTCAGATACTCGAGGCAGGTGATAATAATGGTGAGGCATATTGTAGTAGAATAGTTCCATGTATATACGATTTTAATTCTTGTCTCCCTTTAGATATAGAAGCATGTAAAAGTAGAAATAGGACCTGCCATGAGACGAGTCCGGAGCGTAGCAGCCGAGCGTGGGTTATTGTCAGATACTATGGTTTATTGAAGATCTCTGAAGTAGAGGTATAAATGAGAACATATCGATAAGTGCTATCGATAGAGGTAGAAGATAAGCGATAAAGGTCATACGATGATGTCAAGGTTCTGTCAATCACGTGATATCCCATACAGGAGCGCATTGACTTGGAAAATTCAACACAAGCATCCTTAATACATAATACAAAAAAGCTCTTTTCCTAGGTAAAAGACATATTTTCAAGACAGCCAGACTAACCTTTGATCGGGGATATACCCAAACCAGAGCTCCTAAAACTCAGTGTTCATCTCGGGCGCGCCACAAGACCCCAACCACCTATATCTGCACTCAGCTTTCGCACTCAGCCAGGTCAGCTTAGGGATTGCTTTTACATCGTCTTTTCCTAACCACTTGCTTCCTACGTATATGTACAACAGTAGCCGTCATTTCATTCTAATCGATTATTGTCATTTCTATAAATCTACAGTCGGTGTAAAACAGGTGTAAACAACACTAGCTGCGTGACCCGTCCTTCGGCCGGGGAAAAGGGGGGGTTTCCTGGCTGCCTGGCCAGCTTTCTCTACGCCACAGATGAGTCTGAGCTTTCCAAAAGCTCTGATTGGCTAGCCACACCTCAGCGCACGTCCGATGAATTCTTCGTAGAATCAATTGATCTTTTCCACTACCTCTTAAAAAGGGTAATAATTTATATAATTCGATAGAGCTCGTTTTGCGTGACCTTTCTATCCTATTTGCATTATTCCCAGGCCTAGAGCGATAGAATCGCAAAGGAAAAGGTCGAAAAGTGCGGGGCAATTCTAAGTATCTGATTGGCCGGTGAAATTGTGGCAGTACTAATGAAATAAAGAGAAGTTGATTATTTTCCGCTTTGCCTCTGGAGTTTATTCACGTCAGTCCGTTCTACGCCGCTAGCACGGTAGGGGTACCAAGAGCTGGGGTAGACCGTCGCTTCAAACCCTTCGTCTCTCCTAACAATTCTTTCAACATCCGGTCTGTCGTGACGGTATCGCGATGCGTCTTTCCTAGTAACTTCTCCTGCTCCTTACGCGTTGCTCTAAACAGTTTCTCGGCGTCGCCGAGTAAACCTTGGAGTTTATAATTCGCAGCCAGTCGGCAGGCCGTCTGGAGCGTGGTCGGGTCATCACGCCCGAGCAGCCGGGTCTGAATGTCGAACACGTTCTGCATCTCGGTGCCCGCCTCTTGCACCCGGCCCATACCTTCCAACATCATCGCCACGTTCTGCCTCGTCATGAGCGTCTCGGGGTGATCGAATCCCAAGGCGCTCTGCTGGCCCGTGAGTACGACCTCGAACGCTTGCTGCGCTGTTTCCAGGTTCCCCTGCTTGTAGTATATGAGAGCCAGGTTGGTTAGGATTCTCAGGAGCTCTGGGTTACCCGGGCCCAAGTGGCGCTCGCTAACTTGTGACGCCGAGTGATATAGTTCTCCGGCCTTCTCGTATTCGTTTCGATCATCATGCGCGAGGGCAAGGTTGTATAGACGCCGGGCCGAGTCTATGCTGTTCTCTCCGTATGTTTTCTTGGACCAGTCTAGCGCGCGTTTGTAAATGGCCACGATCTCCTCCGAGTTACCGCTCTCCCCGCTCGCCAGTCTAGAGGATGCGAACTCATTTGCCGCGCGGAGCGCATCCGGATGATCTTTCCCGACCTTCTTTTCCAGCTCAAGCAATACTTTTCTCGCGGCAGCATCGTCGTGGCCAGCCAACTCTCTCTTTGAGGGTTTTGATTTTGGTGATTTTACCTGGCCCTTGGCTTTGTCCATTGCCACCTTTGTCTGCTCAAGGAGCCCCTTCCCCTTGTCTTTCAAGTCCTTGGAAAGGGAGAGACCCTGTTCAAGATACTTCAGCGCTAAATCGGGCCGCTCTCGCTCCATGAGGTACTCAGCAACTCTAAGTAGTAACGTCGCCAGATAGAGTTTTCCTTGTGCCTCGGTAGGCTGGAACTCTAGCACGGCGAATGCGGAGGGTAGGAGGGCCTCGAAGACGCTCGACTTCATATCGACAAACTTTTCGTGCAAGATCGATAAGACTTGCTCCTCCACCGACGCCTTTTCTCCGCTTTGATCGAGCCACGTTTGAATGCACTGCCTGATAATAGGTGTCACGGTGAAATGTACCTGGTTGGTAGAGGGTTCGACCATGCCGTAATCCACCAGCCGTGGAATCTGCTCGAAGAGTTCCGACCTCTCGAAAAAGACACTGGGAACGCTTTGCACATCGAGAGTGCCTAGGAGCAGCAATAGCCGAGCATCGTCCGGGTGCCGCTGCCGTATCATGTCGAAAAGTAGTCGCCAGGAGCACATCAAGCTCGATCCCACCCCTTCCGACGACAAGGCCTTGAGCTTGCTCTTGTAAGCCTTCCAGCTGACGCCGTCTTCCTTCTCTCGAACCTTGCGGTATAGGTAGGCCAAGACCATCGTACCAGCCAAACCCCCGAGAGTCTTGGAAACCTCGATGCTATCCTTACGCCTAGCTGCGTCCGTCGTCCGTTCGCCGAGAAGAACGTAGGCGGCGTCGTCGTCATTGAGTCGGGAGACGTCGATGATGAACTGGCTCTTATTTTTCACCATCGTCTTGGCTAGTAGGCCCGACCGAGTGGTTACCAAAACCCTAGCGTAGTTGCTGCTAGGGACGAAGCCACAAGGAGACTTCCCGGATGGTCCTGTGGGCTCTAGCATGCTCCTATCATCTAAGCCGTCTAATATCATGAGCCAGTGGCCGCTAACGTCCTTTTTCAAGGTATTGTGAACTGCTTCCACAATGTCGGCGTCTGTCATCGTCTCTTTTATGAGGTGGAGAGTTTCGGCAATGCGTTTGTACGAAAGATGAAATTGGGGGATGCTAGCAGCATTTACCCAATAAACATAGCAGCCGGGATGCTCTTCAAAGTACTTGTGAGCATATTCCACTGCGGTATGGGTTTTTCTATTGCGTATCACATTAGTTAGCCCTGCCGTTTTTTTGAGTGAGAAGCAGGAGCGTACTTACCCACTACCTGAGCCGCCTAGCAGAACTACATTTACCGTAGACCTAAACTTCTCTTCGATTGTCTCTAAGATCTTCCCTCGAGGCGCGAAATGTGCCTCCTTCGCAATAGGTGCCGGTAGGGACGGCATACGAGGCTTGAGACTCGTTGATACAGACGATATGGACCTTGCCGCTGCGAAGAGAAATCGTGGTTAGCGATCACGTTTGAATGGTACCGCTTCACGGATTGATTTTCTCTTACCCAATTTACGACTTTTCATCATCTCTCTAGAACCCGCTGCCATTTTTAGGATCTCTCTAGAAACTGATTTATAGTTATCGTCGCTGCTATCTTCGAACTTGTTCATGCTAGAGTGATCTAAGGCCAGGGCCTCATTGTCGTCGCCGTTAAGTGTCGCTGAGGACCGACCCACTACGAATTCCTGGAATCCTCATTAGATCCATGTGAAGAACTGCCCAAAAGGGATGCGTGAGCTTACAGGTGGTACGCCAGCAACGATACCCGTAATAGATCCGACCTTGCTCGCCTTTTGCTCGTAGAAGCAAAAAAGCTTTGGGCCGTTCTTATTCACGCTGACTTTCCTGGTAAAATCGTGGACTATGGATACAAGCATATCGTTGTCCTGGGCCATTGTTTTCAGGGCATTGTCTTGGATTTGGGTGGTCGCTTTGACGATGAGGTCGTATATTCGACCTTGCGTTTGGAGCTCCGATTTATCGTGAACCCCATGATGAGGAGTTCCTAAGAATGTCATACCAGTCACTGAGTCGGCTATGCCAGGATAATCCTCGTGGTGAAATGCTGCGGCCGTATAAACCTAGAAAGGTCAGTGAACAATTTTGGCACATGCTTGAGAGGCCATTTAGAGCTAACGTAGAAGTTGATTTGGGCGGTACATACCTGTTGAACAACCAGCCCACCAAAACAGTGCCCGACAAAAACGATCGGCCGGTGAGGACATTGAGTTCTCTCGTTGCAAAGCGCTTTCAACAGTTTAGATGCAACTGCTGGGACCGATTGCCTAATTGCATCCTCTCCGAACCAGTACGATTCGTAGTTGTAGACCATGATACGAGCATTGCGGGCCTTAGCCGGAAGCATGGCTGGATCCTTCAGCCAGTGCTTTTTGGTCTTGCCGTGTACCCAGGCATCCTTTGGGTGCACACCGATGCCATGTACCCCAACAATACTGATCAACACAGTTAGTAGAAACTTGAATGAAACCAGCTGCAGTTGCATGATAGCTATACGTACTCGACATCGGTATCTTCGCCTTCGGCAGGTACTGCCAGGATTTCAAGACCTATATCTCGCGGCCGTATCTTCCTCGGCCCGGGAGCCGTCGTGACCATTGGCGGTCGTGTTGCGTCCACAGCTGCGCTAGGGGCTCCGCATGGCTCAGAAGACTCCAATACGACTGGAACGGCTTGTTTTGTACCCGTTATGAAATTCATCATTGTTGATCAGTGGTTAAGTCATGGATGTGCTTCTACTGTAGAATTAAGAAAAACTAGTGAGCTAAAAGCAGTTGATAACATTGATTCAGGGTTGAGTCACGATTTCATGATATACGAAACGACGTCCCATGCTTACAAGGAATCTATTTCCAGAGGATGAGGCTATCTCGGAGATAGGTAAATCTATTTCCAAAACATGCAGCTACTCGTGGGGGAGAATAGATAGGTACATACTTTCAAAGTACCATACCCCCACGCACCAGAGGCTTGCAAAGTATATGCAAGCTCTGTTGTATGTGCGGCCCCCCTAAATTGGTGGCATAAGGTAATCTTCTCTCACAGTCGGGCTTCCTTTATGATCACGATCGCTAAGCCAGGCTGCGCAGCCAAAAAAAGGTCTATGAGTAGGGCTAACAGAATGACATCCCCCCTCTCATAACCCCTTCTAACGTGGGTAGCCCCCTCTAACGCGGATAACTCTTCCTAACGCGGATGCTGACGATATGCGGATATGGGCAGTGCAGGAAGCCAGCTGCAGTATTGCACTTGTACGGACAAAGGATCAGGCTGTCAGGTAACACAGAGAGGAGAGACTTGCATACAAGGGAACCATACTAACCCTAAATAATATATAATATGCAAGCTTCTACAGTAGATCGCAGCCCTCGCGTTTTATTTCCATTGTGTCATGCGCTATTGGTGCCACTTGCATCATTCCTACCTACCGAGATTGCAATATAGCCTCCATTTTTAGAAAGTATGCATGCCACCTCTTACAGAAATTGACTGCAAACGGCCGCCAAGACGATTTTGTGACCACATCGCAGATAGTTGATGTTATTCGGGGTTGATACCTAGGTACCTAGGGAGACATCCCGGACTCTAGTGTCGGCCTTTATTCATCGCTAGGTGCCCGACACTTCAGCTGCTACCTCTGGACACACGATTTCCTGTAAGTTGAGGCTGATTGTCTATTGCAGGATCAATCTAGTGAGTCTATAGAAGAGTTGGAAATACATCGCGCTTAGTGCGGTCTTAACATAATGCAAGCGGTCCATTCAACGTCATGTCGTATTGGAGTACACGAAAGGAAAATCACGAGACAAATATAGTATTTGCGAGTTTTGGGATGCCATTACTAATTTTCAACATACCCAAGGTACTCAAGAATATTAACAATGTTGAGATGATACGTACCGGGTACCTTAGGTAGGTAGGCACCTAGTTAGGCATGTGAACCGCCTTTTATATTTCTGCCTGATTTCCTCGGTACTGGTCGATATCACAATACCAAAGCGGGGAAGTTTCACATGGTACATAGCTAGATACCATTATGTTCTTTTAATGAGCGTAAATTATCTGCTTCTAGGACATTATAGCTAAGTAGGTACCCAATAATAAAACTTAAGCGATAGTACATTTATCCAACCCTTCGACATCCTTGAAATCAAGACGGGTGCAGGTGATTAATGGAGATGTGTAAACTACAAACGAAAACCGACCTATGTATCGCCGCAGTTAGTCCTTCGCGAATCGCTGATCAGCAGCAAAGTTTATAGCTCTTGATGTTTATCGATGGCTTGAGGGAGGCTTCGTCGCCATATGCACGACGCTGCACGAACAGACCTGCGACGCACAGCTGGAGGGCGACAGACAGGCCAACAACCGCCCATTGCCAATTCTGCAGCGCGGTATTCTCCGTGACGAATACTCCCGGTTCAATGATTCCGGTGTCGCCCTGGGCGGGAAAGATCAGCCCTCTGCACGCCTGCCATGTTGTAGTAGCCACAATGAAGCCAATCGTTAGGCCGTAGGCATTTAGCAACGCTGTGGCAGCAAATACAGCTTTGTACGTCTTGCTGCGGTTCGAGGATGCTAGCAGAATCCAGAAAGACATGATACTGAGAAGGTAGATGACGAGAAAGCTAATGGGCACGCCAGCAGGGAAGACCTTCCTCCGCAGCAGCTCCGCTATAGGGAGGATCTTGCCAAGGGGTTCGCCAATGGCGGAAAAGTCGGTACCTTCGTTTTTCTCGCTTAGTTCTTCTACAAACTGCGATACCAAAGGTTCATCGTCGTCGTACTGCAGATGTTGGACGCAAGCTGTTTTTGTAGTGTTTGAATGGATATCGTCGGCGTTAGTGTTGGTCGAGACGCAGGTGCCTTCAAGGTAAATTGATATCAGCGACGACACTCCAAGAATGCTTAACAGCTCAACAGAAAACTTACCAAAATATCCAAGTTGAACCTGCACGGGAGTCGTGTCGTTACTGTGAACTTGGACGATGTACAGTGAGTTGTTATACAGGCAACCGGCAGCAACAAAGACTGCGACTAAGTTAGCTATGCCATGCCTACATATGTAAACTGATTAGGTTAAGGGTTTCTTACTACTGATAACAGCAACAGTAATCCACAGTAAAAGCGAACAGAGAAACAGTGGCGCCAAGCTTTTCTGCTTTTGACCTCTGGAAGGTTTGTTGCCGTTTACTTTTCCGACCCGACCATATTTTGTCTTGGAGGCCATGTTGAGCTGCGAAGATAGTAAATCAAAGATAGTAAATTCTGTCGGATAAGTTCAGAAGAGACTTGAAGTCAAGTGAGAAGAAGTTTAGCACAATGATCAGAGAATGAATATACACGTATGCCGGCAAACAGCCGCGATGGCCTCATACTTATAATTTCCTACCTACCTATGTACTGGGTGCTTGCATTTCAACACTCATTGGTATGCTCGCACTCAGAACCCCTATTTGATATGATAGTTGTATTCATGCTTCCCAGAATACATAGTGGGTAGATGCTCGACCAAGGCTGTGTGCGTTTAGACTGCATATGCTATTCAGCTAGAAATCATTTTATCGAAATCATGCAGGTTGCAGCCCTTTCTGCTTGGAGTTTCTAACAATGATCATGCAGGCTGTGATCTTTTCTGTTTGGAGCCTCAAATGATGATATGATCGGGGATCACCGGTAGTTCTTGCCAAGGAGCTACCAAGAGGTTGCCAGAGAGCCTGACAATGCGGGTGCGATGCGGTGCGTGTCTTAGTCAGCAGCTAGTGATTGTCGGATGCGGGGTTAACCCTACCAGCCCTACGAAGTACCCACTGCTGCTAATTTTAGATCGACTAAAAAGACATCCTACAAGGATGGCACTGCATTTGAGCCTCTACTCTCAACTACTACATGCCAAGAGCACAAAAGACCAGCTGGCTTGGTAGCACTGACTTGACTTTGCCCTGTCATCTACCTACGTTACATTAGCGGGTTTCTTTTCAGAGTAGCACCCACGTGGTTTGGTTAGAACCACATGAAGTTACCATTGAAAGATTGCCTAGGCATATCGACAGGCCGGTGCAATTTCACGGCTGACGGGCGCAGGTCTTCTATGTCTTCACTGTTATACGCCGGTGGCCCCCGCCACCCCCAATGAAATGGCAATAGTGTTATCTTGTAATATTTTAATCGCAGCGCTCACCGAGATATTGGGGCGAAGTGCGCTGACCAGAGCCTCGCTAGCAATGTGCCGATATAGATACAAACCTAGACTAGATGTCAAGTATATAAGCTTAAACGTATAATGATCAAGATACTAATAACCTTGCAAACATCATACGAATCTTTACAAAGCTCCATAGATTGTTTATGCTCCTACTTTTCTCTTTATATTCTACCAACCAAGAAATACCACTTTGTCCTCGTACAAAACCTTCCTTTCGTCTTATAATCCTTTCTACTCCTGTGGCCATCCTTCTTCGCTCGAGAGCCTCAAGTCAATTCTTTACAAGTACAAGGAACCATGGGTGCTTACCAATCCACACCGGCTACTTCCACCGTCGAGCATGCACGGAATAAGGCGATAGAGAAAAAGGCTGAGTGGATTATCACGCCGCAGCAAATTGGGTTGAAAATCTTGGTTCAACCGGACAACACAGACGATACCAATGTTGAGTAAGTGTTAGAAGTCCGTTCAGACTGATGAGACAACTAACCGATACATCCTAAAAGCATTGTAGCCATTCACGGGGTTGGCGCCAAACCCCAATACACCTGGGTCCACAGAGACGGCAATATCAATTGGCTCAGTCACCCTACAATGCTACCAGCAGCGCTTCCCAAAGCACGCGTCATGACCTACAACTACGCATCACACTGGTTCGGCGAAAACGCCATCAAGCAGTCGCTTAGTGGGGTAGCGAACAAGCTGCTGCATTCCCTTGTTGATGAAAGGAAGAACTGCATGAATCGTCCCATTATTCTCATAGGTCATTGTTTCGGAGGCCTTGTTGCCCAGGAGGTGAGAGAATATAGGCTCTTACCGTACAAGTTATCATTTAATAATCGTTTATAGGTTTATAACACAGCCGTATCGCTTCCGGAGGACTTTCCCGGCATTGAAAATTCCATTGCGGGAATCGTCTTCCTCGGTACGCCTCACCGCGGCATTCCTGAAAGCTCTGGGCTCAGGACCCAGGGCCAGATATATCAGGCCATTATCGAGGCCAAGGTACAGGTCGAGGACGGTCTCATGCAAACCATCGCCCAGGATAACGAGATGCTCGTGAACGTTGTACATAACTTCACTCGAAAAGTCGAGATCCGGCATGACAACGCGCCAAAATTATTCTGCTTCTATGAGCAAAAAAAGTGTCGTATCGGGCGCGTTATAGGTCTTGAAGACCCGCTCGTGAGTAGTTTTTCTTTTTATCAAACCTATCTATTTAGGCCATCTCGTAATTCTAACCGTGGTTCCAGGAGTTCGTCGTCACGGAGTCGTCTGGCACGTTGAACGGGATCGACAAGGAGGCTTTGCCTCTAGGTCATTTCGAAATGAACAAATTCCAAGGCTTCGACGACGATAATTACAAATCAGTCCTCAGGCAGATTTTAAAAATGATAGGGTCGAGGACGATTCTACAAGACCAAATGGAGGTTACTCCAAACAGCTCTAGCCCCATGGCCCTCGCCGCAAGAAACCCAAGTCCCATGACCCTCACCGCAAGCAACCTAAGCCCCATGGCCCTCTTGCTAGGTGAATACATGACCAGTCAGAATCGTAGGATATATGAGGTAGAAAATGTATGATAACTCAATTAGGCACTAGGCGCTCTGAAGATTGACAGGTGGAAAATAACTTACTAGGTAGCTAGTTTCTAGAGTTAAGGAAGGTCACGTTTGTACTCCTAACATATAATTTAATTTAACACAGACTATTTTAAACATTATTCAAGTGCTAGATTACCATTATAGCTAGGTACATCTTAATAGCACCGTGAATACACGTATCTAGGCTTGCTTTCAGTATGATACCTTAGATAGGTAGGAAGTTTTCTATGCATCAATCTGACAATTGCATCCATAGGCTTCATCCGGGTTACCTCTTACCGTACCGAGCGCCAGGTTCATTTCTGGCTTGGCCACCCTAAACCCTATATGACCAGTACCCAACCTTTCGCTAGACTTTCCCTCAACAGAATTATGACCGCCTACATGGCGCGAGGATCACGAATAATATAACTAAGGAACACAGTATCTAAATTGCTAGCCTTTTGATCTACCTAGGTCATCAGTCCTGGGGTTATAGCCAGGAGGATTGGAAGCAGGCTAATGACCTTCGGAAATATCTCAAAACTATCAATGTGGTTTTGATAATATACCTGATGCGTTCTGACATAACCTGTGAGAAATGAGGCCATGTTCGTATTTGGTCATGGATAGGGGGTGAGTCGACCATCCTTTGGTACGGGAGACGTCATCCTATATGACGCATTGGCACACAGATTGGAACCACCCAAACCAGGGACATGCGACAACTGACAAAATAACGTACGAAGAGGGTTTACGATATTATGAAAATGTCTAAAAAAGGATAGCCACCAAAAGACATCACGAGCGGGAATAGGACTGGCCAAACGTATTCAGTTACCCATCGTACAGCAGACCCTTTGTCTGCTCCCCCAGTTATTGCCGCCAAAATTGGAGGGAATAGCAAGCCATTCCGTCGCATGTCCAGGCTCCGGATTAAACCGGCTCCGCAACAAACCTGTCCCGTGGACGTCTGGCGAAAAGGGGGAGGCTCTCCGAAGAGATTATTCTACTTGCTATCCAAACGCTCAAGACCTATCCTGCGTGCTGATCAAGTACCTCCATAACCTAGAAATCTTCACCGCGGAAATATGTCCAGTTGGGGACGCCTAAAGCCGTACTAGGACCTTTCAAGGATTATGAGTCATTGACATATAATGGCGCCGAGTAGAAATGCAACACAACTGATTTCACAAGCCCCCATTAATACATCCAATAATAAACTGACTCTTACATCGATGCTTCAATAAAAGGTCAAATCGCAATCTCTATGGATGACTCAAGCCATGATTCCTAGGAGCTGAGGACAGGGGGCAGACTGAGTCACCAGTTAGCATTGCCGGCGATCTTATCATCCAACTAGTCCGAAGCCCGAAAGCTGTAAATAGCGGGAATAAATTCACGGTGGGACACCTTCGAAAATGATCCTTCGCATATCAAACATACTAGTAACTACCTCCTAAGTAGATATATTGTCATAATCGCTCTTTTGCATCATGCCGAGCTTAAAAGTCCTCATCGTTGGTGGCGGTGTTGCCGGTCCGGCTCTCGCCTACTGGCTATCGCGAATCGGGGCCGAAATTACTCTCATCGAGCGCTCCCCGGAAGTGAGAGCTTCTGGCCAGCAATTGGATCTTCGAGGTCAGGGCGTACCTATGATGAAGAAGATGGGCATCGAAGCCGCCGTACGAGCTGCAATGGTTCGTGAACCTGGTATACAACTTGTCGACATTGACGGCCGAATGAAAGCGTTCTTCCCTGCTGCGGAGACCGGCACTGGCAAGCAGAGCTTAACTTCCGAGTTTGAGATCATGCGCGGCGATCTAGTACGGATTCTGTACGGACTTACTGAAGGACACCCGAATGTGAAACACGTATTCGGCACGACGGTTCGCTCCTTCACCCAGGATGAAGAGAGCAATCCCAACGGAAAAGTCCACGTAACGTTTCAAGATGGTCGTGAGGAGGATTTTGATATCGTCGTCGCTGCGGATGGAACTGGTTCGAAGACGCGCAAGATAATGTTAGGTCCGGATGCTCCAGATCCGCGGCACCCGCTCGGAGGCTATATTGGATACTTCAGCATCCCGTCCGCACCAGCGGATTCGGACAGGGGAACATTCTGCTTCCTGCCCGGTCCTCGAGTATCTCGAGTCGTCGGGACGAGAAAGGACTGTCCAGATCTCACTCGCATATACATGATTATGCGTGGGACCGTACCTGAACTCGACACCGCGTACAAATCTGGAAATCTGGCAGAGCTAAAGAAAGCTTGGGCGGATTTATATCAAGACGGCGGATGGGAATGTAACCGGTTCTTTGAAGCACTACGAACTGTCCCTGAGGCAGACGACCTGTACTGCACACCGTTCGAAGAAGTTCGGCTTCCGAAAGGATCGTGGTCAAAGGGCAGAGTTGTTCTAATCGGCGATGCAGCACACAGCGCGACGGCAAACGGTTATGGTACTACGTGGGGCCTCATCGGGGCCTATATCTTCGCCGGCGAGGTCGCGAGCTTATACGAAACGGACAGATCATTACCGACGGCGGCTGTAGTGCAAGCAGCCAAGAACTACGAAGAGAACTTTCGACCCATAGCCACCGCTGGTCACGGTGGAAACCAGTTGTTTGAATCTGTATCGAGCCCGAGATCTCGGTTTGGAATTTGGATCCTGCATATGTTTGCTAAGATCGCGTCGCACTTTCAACTTGACCAGATGGGCGGTTTAGACAGCAAGACGGCAAAATGGCAGCTTCCAGACTATCCCAAGCTGGATGGACAGCGGGCATGAGTCTGAAGGAATACTTGCTTGCCGAATGTTTAATGTATTGTTTGGAGGATGTCATGTATGTATTCTGATTTAGTCTCTCTGTATTATTCGATACCCACTCATCTCATAGGTAAACTCAGCCGGGAGTATTATTCACTTCTTCCGGATCTGTCCGATATAGATGCCGATGAAAAGGTTGTCAGGTCGTACGCCAGGAAGACCACGACCCAGAAAGGAGAAAGATAATCCTCGTCGCTACATACCATCTATTGGAAGTTGATCGCGGAGTTTGATGAAGTTCGACTTGAAGTTTGATATCAAGAAGCTGTGCACGTCTCTCGGCACCCATCTCCAGGGAGGTCATACCCCAACTCATTGGGGCTCTCGTGTCTCCTTTTCACCCTTATGTCATGGTCCGTCTCCCCTACTTACTTCGCCCATCCCCATCCTATCTCCAACCTGCCGATGGCTTGTTCGCTTACTCTCCTAATGAACTTAGATAAAATCAAGGGTCGCGCCCTGTATCCGCTCACAAAGAGTCCCAAGGTATCGTATTAGTACCCCCTTCCCTCGCTGCCGGTCCTGCTTCTGCCGAAGGGGTACCACCGGACCGTACTGCCTACGAATGCCAAAGTCCTGGCCATCGCCACGGGGAGTCAAATTCCATAGCAGTAGCGGAATCAGTCGTCGCCGAAATAGCAACTCTCCCCATACTCCCTCAAGTCGCCATTAATCAAGAAGTAACGAAGAATTTGACGACACAATACAATTTATGCCCCTTTCAGATCTGTGAATTCGACAAGGAACGCCAGGGATATTATCCCATTTTTATAACGAGAGAATAACCCAAGATGCCAATTAGAGTAGTATAAAAGTGGTACGGCTTGCTACATGCTCCGATGATTCAGTCTAGATAGGTACCTCTCAATATCAACATGACTTGTTATGCCGCTCAAGAGCCATCATATCCTCTCTCGTTCAGTCTCTTCCGCAACTCAACACCAACCCCCTACTAACCTAAGATTCCTGTTCTTCGGATTCTGATTTCACGCTGTCTTGTCTCCATAATCACATCTTACGCTCCGTAATCTCAGTCTCCCCGAGCACCACGACCCTCACCCGTGTCCTATCAAAAAAGTTCTTCTCATCCTCCTCAATCCACTTCGCATTCTCTTCGATGCACAAGGTATCATAAAATGCCTTCCACGTCTCCTCGGCCTCAAATATCATCTCCGCCAAGACATCATAATCAAAGTCTGTCTGCGACCCTACCAACACGGTAGCGTTCTCGCCGTCGGTGCGCTGGATGTATCGCCGCGTGTGTGACTGCGGGAAATGCGCCCCCGCCATCTCCTGAATGTGAGACATGTGCCTCTCGTAGTGGCGCTTGAATTGTGCGGGAGAAACTCCTGGGAGGCGGTGCCCGACTATAAGGACTTTGAACGTCATTTTAAAAGCAAAAGTTGCTTCTGCTCCGATCGGATTGGATATAAAGAGGTATCTAGGTCGACGCTGGAAGTTCTAAGTGGGTAGTTGTCGTGTAAGAGCCAAGAGTGAACCCCTGAGGAGAATTGATGGGTGTTGCTAATGAGGTTGCTTATTGTTCAAACGATTATAAAGAGCAGCTACCTGTGCTCTTTATATGCGTACCTGGGAGGTACGCAAGTACCAGGTAGGTACACATGCACTATGTTGCGAGAAAATGTCAGTGTCTTGGATATTTTAGCAATATCGAATCTTCCCGAATCTTCCAGCCGTTTCTGGAATATTCTATACCCAATAAACCTTATAAACCCCGAGATCTGACATGATATCAATTCCGCTAGGCAGAATCCTCCACGGTACTGACTCCTACCCCACTTATTCACATCATAGCGAGTCCTATCTGACAGTCACAAGACTCGCGAACGGGCTGCCCTGAGATATTACCACCGACCTGGGTTAAACTTGGAATCTTAATATTAAAATTCTTAGCTCCGGCATTCCCCCAGGCACAGTAACAGTCATCGCGAGACCTGCCAGCTAGTCGGGGAATCCTCATCGTCTTTAATCTGTAGGAATCCAGCCTACGAACCTATCTACCTCCTAAGTAGGTAATACTATCTGGCAGTCCACCAAGAAGGCACCAACGAAACCTGCCAGTATCGCTTTGCCATCTCGTCCAACCATATAATACATAGCGGTTTACGCTTCCAAAGTCATCCAATGAACCAATCTGCGGCATACAGGTGCCTAAATACCGGCTGCTCTACGCCATACACCCATGGATAAATGCAAGTAAGCCGATAGCTTCCTATTCAACGCCTACTCCCTTCGCCTATGCTATGAAATCAAGCGTAATATGTCTAGTTTAGGACTTCTATGCAGACTTCTATGGAGCCTTCACCTAACCATAGCATAATAGCTTGGACGTGGTAGGACTACCATATCCCAGAAATTGGCAGATCCCTCGAACTCTGGCCAACCATAAACTTGTACTTGCCCTCTGTAACCAAGTGCCAGTTCTGAGCTTCGACGTCCCAGTAACTCAGGTCTCGGCGTGTCAGGTTGAACGTGATCGTCTTAGTCTCCTCCTTCTCTAGCAGCAGCTTGTCAAACCCGCGCAGCACTTTTACTGGGAAGTCGACTGCGGAGACACCGGCTGGATAACCCAAGTACAACTGCGGCACGACTTTGCCCGCACTGCTGCCGGTATTTGTAACGTTAACAGACACTGTAACGTACGTTTCCCAGAGATCGGGGTTTCCACCCTCGTCACCCCCTGCACTGGAGAGAGGTTGTTTGGTGTTGTAGCCGTCGGGGTATGGATAGGGGTCGGTTACTATATCATCGACGGTGTCAAGGTAAGGATAAACGTATTTCTCGAGCTTACGGAAGCCGTCCGGGAAGAGCGCCTCCTCTTCGTCAGGAATGCTAGAGTCGTATTCGGGCGGGAATGCGAAATCCTTGGGCCGGGGCGAGGGAAGTTTGCTCTTCGCTTTGAGCTCGTTGACAACGAACTCGCTAAACTCGAAAGTGGTATAGCTTAACCCGAAGCCAAATTCGAACCGCGGGTCTACATTGTACTTGTCAAAGTATCGATAGTCGACGTACAAGCCTTCTGCGAAATCCTGCTGCGGTACGACGCCATTTGGCAGATACATGATCTTAGCGCCGTCGCCGTAGTCGTCCAAGGTCTTGCCGATAGTCCAAGGCAGTTTTCCGCTAGGGTTGACATCGCCAAAGATCACATCTGCTAGCGCGTTGCCGCTCTCCTGGCCTGGTAGGTTTGCGAGAAGCACTGCCTTAACGTTGGGCAAATCAATCCACTTCTCCATCGTGACAGGGCCGACGGCATGAATTACGACAAGGACATCTCCATCGCCACCGTGGCATCCTTGCGCCACTTCAACTATCAGGTCGTCTCCCCCTTTCTGTAGGAAAAGGTCGGGCCGGTCGCCGTTGATGCCCTCCCAGGACTTGTAACCTTCCCCGGAGTCGGCGTTCGCAAAGACGATGCACAGCTGAGGGTCTTGTAGAATGGCGGGCTTCTTCGCAAACGGTGGCTTGTTTGTTAGGTACGTTGACACCTCCACGCCTTCGGTGTCTTCCCAGCTCTTGCTCAGTGCCTCTACGGGGGTGACGAGATAGGGAAACTCGACGGAACCGGATCCCCAACCCGAAGCCAACGTGCCCTGATTACAGCCGCGGTCCGGACAATGATTAGGCCCTTCTCCGGGGCCAGCATCCTCGCCGAATATAGCGACGCGCAATGGACCGTCGTGCTTCACAGTCGTATTCAGATGGGCGTTGGCGCCACGAGTCAGGGGCAGTAAACCTTCGTTCTTGAGCAGGATGGTGCCTTCGGCTGCGATCTGCCGTGCGATTGATGCATGATCGCCCATGACGTTGATGTATTGGTTGACTGGGACTATTTCCTGGTCGGTAGGACTGCCGGGCGCGAATACGCCTTCAGGCTCGTCTGTCCAAGAGGAGAAATTGGGTCCCTTGCGATCAAACTTGGTCTCATCGTCCTGACCCAGCTGGTACCACGCCGCGACGATTCGGGTCACCATGTCGTTTAATCTGTTGAGCGGTACCGAGCCGTTGAGGATAGACCTCGTAAGTTCAGAACCCCATAGCGACTTGCCGTCCTCCCAGAATAGCCCATCACCAGGCATCGTCATGTCGAGGCCAGCCAGCGCGCTCGCCACACCACTCCTCTGAGCAAGCCAGTCGCTCATCACGAACCCCTGGAAACCCATCTCGTCTCGTAGGAGGCCGTTCAGCAGCTTCGAATTGCCGCACGCGTACGAGTTGTTAATCATGTTGTAACTGCACATGACGCTGGCAACACCGACTTTGACGGCGTCCCCGAACGGCCACAAGTATAACTCGTGCATTGTCCGGTCGTCTATGTTGGCGCTTAGCGCGTTAGGGAGGCCCCACTCCCACGGTTGGCGAAAGTGCTCTTGTTCGTTCGCGACGAGGTGCTTAATGGTAGCCATCACGCCTTCTTCTTGGATTCCCTTGATCGACTCGGCCGCGGCGATGCCTTGTAGGTAAGGATCCGCCCCGAACCCTTCCCAGTTCCGTCCGCCTGCAGGCATGCGGCCCAACGGACCGATACAGGGACCCAGGATCACGTTGACTCCCTTCTTCCTAGCCTCTATCGCGTGGACGTTGCCCCACTGATACATTAACTCCTTGTTCCACGTCGCACCAACCGTCACGCCTGCCGGAAGCGCTGTAGAATTATCTGCAAACCGAATGCCCAAGGGTCCATCTTGGAGCGACAGGGCAGGGAATCCGACATTGACCGCAGGGCCAGTGTTTCCTACCGCCGGTCCCATCTTCCACCCTGTCCCCGTTGTTATGTTCACCTTTTCCGGTAATGTCATCTTGGCTACCATCTCACTCGCCTTTCGATAGCTATCGGCCCAGCTTTGCGCCGTTCCTCCTTTCGGCGTGGGATACCAAGGCGGTGATAGGCCGTCCGGCGGCGATTGTTTGTATTTCTTGAATGCGAAGAAACCGCCCGCTCCAAGGGCCAGCCATACCAGAGCAAGTATGCCTATGCAACCGACGATGCATTTAGTTGAGCGGCCGGCGAGACATCCGCACGATTTCCGCAGCCAGCGGTTTCGGGGTTGGGTCGAGAAGGCGGTCGCAGATGGTTTGGAGGACGTGAGAGGATCGGACTGGAGAAATTCGGTCGCGTCAAGATCGGAACCGAAGTCGGACGACTCGCGAGCATCGTAAGAGCGGCGAAAACGTTCCTCCTCCTGTTCGTAACTTGGACTTAACAATTGCTCCTTGTTCGAGTCCATCGTCGCGTGTAGGCGGAGACCCGTCGCGCACGAGCGAGCGTGATCTCAGGTAGGAAGTTGTTTATTCAATTATGGTACTTCAACTAACGAGCGGTGAGGAAAAGAGGCAGTTTGAAGCAAAGGCGAATGAAGATGTCAATCCTTCCACGATGCGTCGAATTTTCTATCCCCTACTGGAGAGACAAATCTCTACGTTGCGCGTGTCGTCAGCAAACGAGGAAGCGGCGGAACAAGACCTTTACCTCGTCCTTCTAAAGTGTATGTATTATGATTAAGGAGGTCTCCCCTGAAAACAATGACATGGAAAGTAAACACGTCGGACACGATTTTCTTTTATCTAACCCGTCTAGTCACCTCCATGGAAGGTATTGTCAATTATTGAAACTCAGCCAATGTCGCCTCCGACATGGGAACTGTTACATGAAACCTGGGGATCATCTTGGCAGCCAAATCCCGAGCTCCCGATGGATGTTTTGACGACTTACACAGTGCGCATCCTACCAATAAACCTCTCTTCTCACCAATAATCATACTACGGGCACTGTACCTGTCAAGCTCATTAGCTACGGCGCATAGCTCCGGTACGGCTCCGGTACACAACTCCAGTTCACAGCTCACACACACGTGGTTTGTGTTCACCAAAATACCGTTCTTATTGGCATAAGCTAGATGGTATCTTGTTGAAATAATCTTCCCGTGGGTCATGTTCTAACTGTACCACTGCAGCTTCTCGTACTGCCACGTAAGCAGTGCATATCTTGTCCCTCAACCTGTTTTCCTATACAGGTATTGAAGCATTGCGTTTGACTCCACTGAGCTTTGGTTGGCAAGCTTACGCGCGCTCTCTACACCAGCAACGGGAAGACGATATTCGAAGCTACTCTTCGCTCCCGGCTCTCCAGCAACGTCAAAAGGAAATGGGAGGTAGTCGGGAAGCAAACCCAATTGTCGCAGCAGCGTTGCTTGATCCCAGCTGATATGTTCATGGTAGAGACGGTCGCCGCGTATGTTGACCACGCTCGTGAAAGGGACACTAATGTATCGTCCAGTAGGTGGGATACCAGGTGCCCTATAGATACAGACATAGTTGAGCTTTCTATCACGTGGAAGAGGATACGAAAGGGGGAGCGAAAGGATGCGCGTCGGCATAGTACCTACAGCCAGTCAATCATACGATCGTGAGTCGCCTTAAACAAAAACTCGTCAACGACACGATCGATCCCTACAGTGCGGCTCACCAGCTCGAGTTCAGTATCAGGTGGGTTGCTGAAAATGAAATGGTCCCTATAAAACTCGGTTAGGGCCCGTCGCCCTATTCCCCCAGTCAGCGTCGGCACGTGGTTCACATAGGGCTCCTCGACCATGGTCGCCATCGTCTCCTCGACGGATCGTGCTTCAAACTCCCAATACGTGTGCTCGTCCCAGACCTTCTCTAGGTCAAAGTACGGCCCGCCGACGAGTGGCTTCAAGAACGATAGCGTTCTCGTGTGAGCCACCGAGGCCGATGGGGGGTGGTAATCGTCGTGCGCCGGTATGGCAAAGAAGGGTCTCGCATTCGCGTAGTAGTGACGCTTTATAGCAACTCCTTCATCAATGTTTTGTTCTTCTGGGCTCCTAGCTCCGGGTACGTGCGCTAACAGCGGCAATTCACTGCCCGTGTTACTCGCTAACGACACGCCATAGAACACCACCGCACAGATCTCGGGGCAAGCCTTGATGGCCTCTAATACGCCAGGTTCTACAACAGCTGCATAGACTTTTCGCAATTTTTCAGTTAGTCAAGCCATGACAGCGTCGTACATAAATAGATTTCCGCCCACTCACTGATAACACCAATTTTATCCTTTTGATCGCAGGATGGCAGTTTTGACAGTTCGGAGAGCGCTAAGCGCAGGTCTTCGGGTGTCAAATCTCCTTCGGGCTTTGCGAGCCTTAGCTGTGCAACGGCGAAGCCCTCCTCGGTCCATTTGTATAGGGGTGGCGGATCTAGGGTCTTATCATGTTTGCGTAGATCAAGGTCTGCATCGACCAGAAGAAGCAACCCCGGACCGTGACCCCGTCTCGAGAGAGGGACTGCGGTTGTCAATTTTAAATCCGCGCCGACTTGTGCCATACTTAAGTATTAGGTGAGTTGCTATGCTCATGTCCAGCCGCCGTATCTCGTATGGTCAGGCCACGTCGTATTATGGCTGCGATATACCAACTACGTATAGACTATACTTTTACATAGAATGGCCTGCATAGTAAGCTATCAAGCGGGGTTGACGACAAGTCTATAGCTTATCGTCAATATGTGATACGTCGACATCCCCAATTCAGATGCTTGACCGATGTGCATACCACTTTACCAGGCAGGTAGCCTAGACCTGATATTCCACAGCGGTCAAAATGTCGCTAAAATGTTCCAAGATTGTTACTCAAGTGATCTAATTGAGGTGCAACGTTTACTTTGTCAGGTCTTGTCTCGATCCTGCTTGCGAAAATGCTACGGTTAGGCCTGGGATAGGCTATTAGACAGTTAACAGCAAATCGCGACGGTTGCTCTATTACCAGGTGCTTACCCGTCCAATCTAACTGGATAGCGCCTTACACGAGTGCGTAACACGAGACCAATAGACAGCCGTTCGTTTATAGCAATGGGCTGTCACTATATTCAGCCCCTTTATCCCATATAAACTAGGTATGTACAGTGCCTGGGTCTATTAGCATTTCACGCAGGGCGTAAAAACAGATATACCACACGGACGAAAGCCTATCGCCGACTTGCGAATGTACAGGTCGTAGGCTGACCCAATAGTCAACTCCTATTGTCTAAAGGGCCCATGAGGAAGACGCTCGCTTGTTTTGGGAGCTACCATACAGAACAGGATATTATACACCGTATCCAAAAAGGGCCACCGGCAAGAATCGAGCAAAGTATTTCATACCGTCTCGATATAACGCTTCAACTCCCAATCCGTCACGGCCTCGTCCCAAAGTTGTATCTCGTTCTCTCTGGTGCCACCAAAATGATCTACAAAATCGTCGCCAAAGACCTCGCGAGCAATACTATCTTTGCTCATAAACTTAGCCGTAGCCTCCTTGAGGCTTCTAGCCAGGCGAGCACCTTTGTCAGCGTTGTCCCCTACATCTTGCCCCTTGCCCAGCGGCGGGATGGGAATTTCGAGCTTCTTCTCGACACCTCGCCAGCCTAGGGCAAGGATAGCAGACATTACAAAGTAGGGGTTCGCATCGGCACCAGGCACTCGCACCTCAAATCGCGTCGCTCCGGGTTTCGAAGTTGGCGGCGCAATTAGACGAACGGATGCGGCGCGGTGCTCTAGACCCCACGAGACCGTCACGGGGGCCCAGAAGTTCTCGACCAACCGCTTGTAGCTATTTATAGTAGGCGCAAGCATCGGCATGACGTCAGGTAGGCCTTCCAGAATACCTGCGAGAAAATGCCGTCCGAGGTCGCTCAGGTGTTCGATATCGGGATACGGAGCATTCTCGTCCTTCTGCTCACGATATAGTAGGTTCTTGCCGTCCTTGTCGACAACAGATACATGGGTATGCCCACTGTTCCCCGGCAAGCCGTGCTTAGGCTTTGCCATGAAGCAGGGAGTGATGCCGTAACCGCACGCAACCGACCTGACGACGTATTTGAATAGAGACGCTCGGTCGGCCATCTCGGATATTTGACCAAATTCCAATGCCGCTTCGTAGACTCCAGGCCCGCTCTCCGTGTGCCACCCTTCCAGATCGCATTTAAACTTAGCGCATACGTCGTACACCTCGTGGTAGTACGACTTATTCAGCGTCGGCCGCGTCACGCTATAACCAAACATGCCCTCCGTCAGGGGCGGTAGCGCGTGCGGGGGGTTGGCGTTGAGATACGAAGTCACGGACGGAGAAGGGGAGTCGGTGGTAGCAGACGTGGAGGAATTCGGTATTTTGAATTGGAAGAACTCGAGCTCGGCTGTATGGGTTTCGGCACCGTCAATATAAGGTATCATGAATCGCGTAGAGACGAAGGGAGAAAGATGGTAACAAACCTCCTGCCATGGCATTGTAACCCTTCTTCTCCAGCTTCTCAACGGTAGTCCTGAGCAAGCCACGCGGATCGGCGCACACGGGTTTCGAGTCGTCGTCGAAAAAGCTGACGAGGAAGAAAGGGATGTTGCCTTCCCAAGGAATGCGACGGAAACTGTTCAGGTCGGGCACGGCGATCAAGTCGCGATATCCATTCTGCTTGTTACTGATCTTGAGCTCCTTTTCGTAGAGCTTATCGTGCATGTCCCAACCGAAGATGACGCTACAGAAGCCGAAACCTTCCTTGGCTACCGAGAGGAACTTCTTCTTGGAGACGAGTTTCCCTCGGAGCATTCCATCGACATCCACACCTGCCAGCTTGACTTTGGTATCATCCTTAAGGAGATCTGGTAGATCGTTGACTGTGATGGGACCTGTCAGAGCCATGATGAAGGAATGTCTAGTAGAGAGAAAGTATGGTAGAAATCGTATGATTGACGATTGACGGACAGATGGCTTCTAGACGTGCTGCGATAAGAAACACAAGTGGATAGGAACTAGATAGTGGAGGATACGGGGTGGGAAGAATGACGAAACTGATATCGTCATACAAATTAGTCGCCGGTGAAACTCCCACGATAGTGAGTATGTGAACGGCGTAGCAAGATCCTAATATACTCGCTCACAGGATAGAATATGGGCGCAATGTACGAGGGTAGAAACTTACGGGGCTTTGAGGATATGTATAATACCTATCTCCTCATCTGATAGATAGGGCTGAAGACGCCCACATACACGAGGTCTATCAGCTATGCTGCCATGGTTCCAAGGTTGTACCTGTTATCTGGGTCTATCTGGGTCTATCTGAGGCTAGAAGGGATCTTGATTGGTAAAGATAAGCTCCCGCGGGTCACCATCCACTGAAACCCACCATCTCCATCGCTAAGGACCCCTGTAGTAGTAGTGGCTGGCTGGCTGGCGCCTCTGTAACGATATGTATTTCGTACTATTACGCAATTACATACATACATGTACCACATAAATGCTGTATTACAGCAGTGAATATCATGGAACATTCGGTTGCAGCCCGCTGCGCAGATCCAGACACCTTCTGACCGTAACTCGCATAAAATAGCAACCGGACGTCGTTTCTATGTTACATATTCCGCCTTATGTGAGGCTCTTATGCAGGAGTCTTCAGGGCTGCAGCAAGTAAGTAAGACTCCTTCTTTTCCTGCCCTCGACAAACTGGCCAGTCATCAAAGCCCATCGTCATGAAGCTCAGCCTTTAGTCCAATGAGACAAGACAGCGAGCTCGATGGTTCCCAACCTGCGTGATTTTACCTGCAATTCTGCATCTTACGTTAACTCGGTGAAGGGCGTCCAGGTTGTCGGCTGACACCGCATGATTGGCCTGCTGGCTCGTTACGCATACGAAGCTATTCAGATCCGCTCTTCCTCGAACAATTCCTTTGAAATCGAACCGTTGAGTCGCTACCAAGACGTCATCCTATAACTCCACGCATCCCCGAAACGCGGGAATGCATATCGAGCCTTGGCCCCGTTGACCCGTTGACCGCTAGTAAGCGAAGCTGGATGCCTATTACCAATGAAGCGCTGTAAAGTCGCATGTCGATACTTGCAAGGAGTCCTGTGTATCGCGGGAGCTTTCTTACCTTTATCAAACCAAATCGAACCAACAGCTCTGCATATTCTCCCTCCGGTCGTTTGGGCGGCTGGCAGCATGATTGACTACCTGAGGTATTCCCCTTCACCATTAGTAGCAGTACCGTTGGCGCCCATAGAACTAGTACGGGACTTCAAAATTTCGGTGTAGTTATTCAACAACCTAGACGGCTCGCCGTAACCTTCCGGCTCTAGATTCCGCGCTCCTATTCCAAAAAGCCTTATCCCGACTACAAGGTAGGCTACCCCATGTCCGACACCCGGCATGATGACTCAAGAAACCAACAACTAGCTTGACCCGACGGAATGGGCAAATGTCGCACATAAGTCATGGGCTCACCGCTCAAAAGTAGGGGAAATAACCCAGCTGCGGATCGTCCGTACGAATCAAATTTCAACATATTCTACCAACAACTTTTCAATGGGAAGAAACATATCGGTGTAGCCTACACATCGAACATCCCGTACATATTTCCCCACAGGAACGCGTCCGCGGATATTGACGAAAAGAGTTGTGACTCACAAAATGTATTCCGCTCTTTCAGGAACATGACGTACATGTAAGTGATGCCTGAATATTACTATGTATGTAGGATGTAGGTACCTATATTTAGAGGAACGGGTCAAAGATGGTTTGGGATTCAATGTGATGCATCGTGTTTCCAGAGTTCGGACGAACGGTTTGAAAGGCACTGAGGCGTCAAATTGCGATGATATCCAAGGTTCTACCTAGATGGTTCCCCGATCTATCGGTCCGACGACAAAAGATTTACTCCATTTACTCCACTAACAGCGGCTCTTCTATATAGTCTAGATAATCCATCGCCAAAGTGAAAGAAGGCCATCCACAGTTTATACCCCTATTTCTAAATTTGCTTGCTAACACAGACCTATGTAGGTAGTCGTGTATATTACACATAGCAGTATAATTCCCGATTATTAATCATTCGGCGCAGCTATCCCCTCGAGGAGCGCCATCTTAGATTAGTCTTTTATCATGTCTCTCCAACGACTCAATTTTAGTAAATCACAAGGTTCTTTGAGCCAGCCCAAGCAGCTCAAGTCTTTGATGCCTACCAATCGCACTCAATTTGACTACCGGAACTAATCCAATTTTGGAGTTTGGTAGCTTCTTGACAACGGGCTTCCCGGATAGAGCCCCAAAACACCGATAGTATGGAGTGACCTAGCACCTAGTCTGTCGGTACAAGACTCAAGACTTGGGTGACGTGGATTTATGATGGACCTGTGGGTTAATTGACGATAACACATCGCGCTCAAGGAGATACAAGGTACTCATAATATCAATCCTACCAGGTTCGTGATAAGGAATGTAGCTCCTGTGGCTCCGTGACTCCCTTATCAATCATCTGCCGCCGTTGTCGGAAGCGGAGGGGCCTTGACACAGAATGCCCCTCCAAACAGAGCGGCCTAAGATAATGTAGTGCCTACTAATACCTTTTAGACTTGACTACTACGAGGTACCCGTGTCAAGACCAGATAGAGGTTGACGATATTCTTGTCCGACCTGTCCGACTAAATACCGGGCGGTCTTCGCAAGGTAGCATATACTGCTTCTTGTCCTTGAATTATCAATCCTTATTTACGAACTACATAGTATCCAAGTGCCAGTCGCGTCTTCCACTATCTCGAAATTCCCGCGGTATAAACGGGTTCCTCTCATTAGAACATCAATTTGGTAGTGGTGAAAATGGCTTCGGAACCCAAGGGTCGTCTAGCTGGCAAGAATGCCCTTATTACCGGAGGAGCTGGGTAGGTTTTGCGATCGGAGAGGATCGAGAGCTAGTGACTGATCCGAATTGTCTGTATAGTGGCATTGGCCTCGAGACGGCGATCCTTTTCGCCAAAGAAGGTGCTAATGTAATGTTGGTTGACATATCCGAGCCGGCACTCGAGAAGGCCAAGGCCAAGGTCCTGCAGTTGGTACCGCACGCCGGCAAAGTAGAAACAAAGGTATGCCGACACCACTCCCACATTCTGCTGCCATGTTCTTGGTAGTAAAGAATAAATGCCGGGGCGTCATTTGAAATTGCAAGCTAAAACCCCTTACCAGAAATGCGACGTCTCCAAGGAAGACCAAGTAAAGGCAACAGTCGAAGCGTTAGATCCGTGGGGCGGCCTCGACGTCATCTTCAATAACGCAGGCATCATGCACGCACGAGACGACGACGCGGTCGGCACGCCGGAAGAGATCTGGGACCTGACCATGTCGATCAACGTGAAGGGAGTGTGGTACGGATGCAAGCACGCGGTGCTCTCTCTACGACGCAATAAGAAGGCCAAGGGTAGCATCATCAATACGGCGTCGGTCGTCGCCCTCGTCGGCTCCGCGACACCGCAGCTAGCGTACACGGCGTCCAAGGGCGCGGTCCTAGCACTGACCCGCGAGCTAGCCATCGTCCACGCGCGTGAGGGCTTCCGCTTCAACAGTTTATGCCCGGCGCCCCTGAACACGCCCCTGCTGCAGGATTGGCTTGGTGACGACGTCCCCAAACGAATGCGTCGCGAGATTCATTTCCCTTCCGGTCGGTTTGGCGAAGCCATAGAACAAGCACAGGCAGTCTTGTTCCTTGCTTCTGACGAGGCTAGCTTCATTAACGGCCACGAGATGGTGGTGGACGGCGGCATGACCAAGGCCTATGTCACCCCCGAGGGCCCGCCCCTACCCGCCCCTAGCAACAATGCCTCCAAGATTGAGCTGTAACTAGGGGTAGACCAATTCTATCCTATTTGTGCTACGTTGAGAAATACGGAATTCGGGAATTTGGGTCAAGCAGGTTCTCATTAAACAGCGTCTAATTCATCACGTCACTGTAGACTTTTCCAAATTAACTAGACTAGAGAACTATTTAGCTATTAGCTACCTTGCTCATGCATTGTTACTGTGTTTTCAAGGCCTTATATCCAAGATCCATGGCTGGGAATACCCGAATCATAATAGCAAAGTATCTGCTCTTTACATAACCCGTCGTCCGAAACGCTTTTGACCAGAAGGAACACAAATATGCACCTAAACTCCAGCGCTGCCATGATCAAATAAGCAAGAAACCTAGCGAAGGCGAAGAAAGACGTAGCTTAGTCAAACTGTCCTTCCGTATTCCCTTCTCCCATGCTCTTGCTCCCGCTGCTACCACTTTGGATTGCTCCGAGGATGCCATCAATGTAACTTGCGCCACTCCACTTCTGGTGCGTGAGGACATCGCATCCGAGCTCCTTCTCGCGACGCTGCACCAGGTTGACGTAGGCCAGCATGCCATCCTTCTTGTAACCCTTAGCTAGCTCGTTCGTAATGGTGGCAGTACTGTGAAGGCCTGCGAGCGAGATCAGTTGTATGACAAAGCCCTCCTTGGCCATATCCCAGATGAAGGATTTGAGCGTCTCGTCGGTGAAGCCGTGCGCCATCCAGTTGAACGACGGCGATAGGTTATACACCAGTCCCTTGCCGGGGTAAGCGTGCCTCACGGCGCGACCAAGCTTGGCAGCGACTTCGAGCTTCGGGTCGCCAGTCTCGACCCATAGGAGGTCGGCGTAAGGGGAATAGGCTATGGCTCGCTTTGTGGCAGCCTCCATACCTGCTCGGTAGTGGTAGTGGCCCTCCCGAGTGCGCGGAATGTCCCAGCTGAACACGATAGGCTTGCTAGCATATTGGTTGGCCAGTTCGCGTCGCTTCGTAATGCCCATGTTCCTATCTTCTTGGACGGCCCGAGTGTATGAGTCAATCTTGTCTTGCGATACGCCTTGGGACTTCATCTGCTCGACGGCCGCCTCGTCAAATGTCACCATCCGCGTGTTCTTAGTCCATTCGGCCTCGTAAATGTCAATTTCCGAACCTGGAGCACCTGCAGCCTCCATCTCTTGCAAGACCTCGGCAAGGGGTGCCTTGCCTTCTTCCGCGACGCCGAGTATGAATTCGTGGTCACGAACGTCGACAGCACTCGAGATAAGCTTGCCGCTTTCCGAGTCGCTACGCGCGATGACCAAGTTCTCAGTACCCATGACGTCCCATTGGAAGCGCGCGGCGACGAGGCGGTTGATATGCTCGCCCACGGGGACCAGGACCTTTCCAGCGAGGTGACCGCATTTCTTACCACCGTGCAATTGGTCCTCGAAATGGACGGCGGCAGCGCCGTTTTCCGCGAACAGCTTAGCAAGCTTTAGAACGGCACTCAATCCGCCGTGGCCGGTGTCGCCATCCGCGATGATGGGCCGCAGGTAGTCAGTGTACGGGGCGTTCTTCCGCTCGTCCGGGGTCATCTGTCGCCGCAGGTCCCATTGCTTTCGGTCGTGCATCGACTGAGCTTTGGCCATCCGCTGGACCTGGTTCGGTACGGTATTGTAGGGGTAGTCGCCAAAATCGGCTGAGACCTCGTTGGTGGTGGTGAGGACGGAAGAGCAGGCCCATCCCGAGACGTAGAGGACCTCTTGGTACGGTGCTTGTTGGGTCATCTGCACAGGATCGATAGCTCCCACTATTCAAGAGGGCGACGATGATTAGTTAGCGTTCAACAAGATAACGTCGAGACGTACTGGTATGTATAGGCTCTCCCTTTGCTCCCCTCTCCTTGATCAGATTGAAAAGTTTCCTGGCCATAACGGAGCTTGGATAACTCTGCATCTGTGATCCTCGCTTAGACACGACGTCTGCGGCAGTATACGGCCTTCTAATTCCCTCGTATCTGGGCGACGCCCACCACTCCTCGACTTCTTTGATCTGTTGCTCGTAGAGGGCGTCCTCGGCGGCGCCAGCCTTCTCGGCCTCCGGGAGAAGCTGGAACGAGTCGGACGGAAGAGGTGCCGACAGGGGCGGGGTGACGGGAGGTAGCGACATTCTCGAGCTCGTGGATGAGAAATGTCTCGCGGAAATAATGCAAGAGGTGGCACGAAGAGGAAGCGCGATGCTTCGAGGAGCCCGGGTTACTGCTCGGCGAAGCATGGTTGGTGTTAGGTGTTAGGTGTTCTTTGCTACTGGTAGAGAAGTCGAAGCTGAAGCTGAAATTGAAACTGAAGCTGGGTAGATGAAAAGATGTCTAAACACACAGAAGATTTACCACAATTGTACATTCCTCTATACCTTCTCGTTTAAGAAGGGTGCCGGTATCTTGCGTCCAGGCATGTAAATACGTCAGGTTAACGACAATGATCGAAGTTCTGGTAAAGGAGAGAAACCACAGATGACCAAAAGGTTTAGTTACAAATCCGCAAATCCCGGGTTTGCGCCGGTGACCCCGGCGGCCGAACAAATGCCCTGTATCTCCAACCTAGCTCAATGCGGGGCGATCCGCTCAGGTACCTGGCCTATTGTGGCAGTGTATGTGTGTAAGTACTCTCTTGATAATGGATGGGGAAGATCTAGGAATCTCCCATCCTAATGCTAACTAGAATACATATGTGTGTATGTGGGTATGTGGGGCTAAGCCCCAGTGCACGTGACAACCTCCCCCCAACAGAACAGGTAAAGCTGCGTCCTCGTAGCAAAATAGCTAATAGTACATTGGTTTTGGCATCAATATTGGCATCATTTCTTATTTTGACGCGTCTCCCATGCGCGGATTAGATGAATGTCATTTGCCAATTGCTCTTCCGTTAACCATTCATCAAATTCATGGCCTAGTCCTTCGTATTGCGTCAAATATTGCTTCCTGCCTCTAGTTGTTCTCTCGTCGACAACACGAGCCCGTGGATGATCCTGTGCGCGGATTGGGCCGATTGGCGGTAACTGTCTGGCGTATTTGTCCATTGATGCCGGCTCCAAGTGATCAATGGAGATGACGTCGTGGATTCTGGCGTTGTATTCCTTGAGATTAAGCCGGTACGCCATCGTGCCGATACGCTCAATGATGCGAAAGGGGCCAGCCATTCGTTGTGACATCTTCAAACCTGTCAATGCAGCGGACGGCAAGTTGTATCCCTTATGTAGACGTAAAAATACGCGGTCGCCAACGCGGAAGTATTTGGGTTGTCTCCTGGCGTCATAATACTTCTTCATTGTCATCGACGCTAATGCCACTGCATCCGCGGCTTCAATTCGAGCTGGTGGAAGCAAGATGCGACGCGTCTCGTCGTCAATGGGTTGACGTTGAGCAATGATGGTCGATACGTTGTTCGGTGTGAATCCCAACGCCAACTCGTTGGGTGATCGTTCTGTTGTGGAGTGGGGTGTGCAGTTGTATTCGAACTGTAGATGAGGCAATGCGTCCTCCCAATCCATAGGATCATCCATGGCATGAATGTAATAGCGAAGCATGGATTGAATGGTTTGTACAAATACTTCTGACTGCCCATCTGCCTGCGGATGGTGTGCTGCTGCGTACAATAGCTTGGTGCCAACGGCCTTCCACATCGATGCCCACATGGCGGAGAGGAATTTCGAATCGCGGTCTGAAATGATTCGCTTGGGAAAGCCCCAGTTCGCTTCCAGGAGGCGTCGTGCCAATGTTTGTCCCCATTGTTTGGCTGACCAGTCTTTCTTTCCCGGCATCAACTGGCCTTGCTTTGTGGATTTGCAAACTGCGACTAGGCATCTGTCACAACCGTTCCTTGACAATGGCAGTGCCATGATGAAGTCAATTGTGATTTGGAAGTACGGACACGGCGGAGCCATAATTGGCTGCAGGGCACCATAGGGCTTGTGTCTCTTGTGTTGTAAGATACGACATTGAGGGCATCCGTCAATGTATTCTTTGAGCCTCTTCAGGCCTCGGTGAATGCAAAAGAGTTGAAGGTAGTGCAACAATTTGCTGTAACTCACATGGTTCTTTCCATGTATTGTCTCCCACAACGTTGGCAGACAAGATCGTGGAACACAAAGTCGATCCGCCAACCCATCGGTGACATTCCACAGAAGACCATCTTTGGTCTGGAATGGCAAGACGGCTTGATCTTGTTGGGGCAATTGACTATTGCGAGATACCACTTCCAACGTATGGCGCCAATGGGGATCCTCGGTGTAGCCTTGCTGGATTCTTTTGCGGAAATCCGGGTCCATTTCGATGAGGGTTAAAGAGTCTTTGGCGGCGCCGCCCAACGGGATATTGGTGTCTTGTGTAGGCTCTGGTGGTAGCTGCATTGGTGGCAAGGGGTCATGTGTGGCTTGATGGATCCAATGCATAGTCCAATGTTCCTCACGGTCGTCAGGCAAGACGTCAAGGCCTCCTGGATCGTCTAGGTGAGGGTCCGACAACGACGGCTCTCGTGGCAAACGGCTGAGGGCGTCGGGGACAATGTGATTACGGCCTGGCTTGTGCAAGATATTGACATCCCATTTGCTGATGTATTCCAAAGCGCGGATGATCCGTGTGTTGCCTGTGCTAGACGCTGTGGAATTGACAATGTCGCTTTGGCGTTGGAGTCCAAGGATGGCTTTGTGATCCGTGAAGACTATGAGCGGCTGGACTTTTGATGTTCGGAACCAATGGTCACATTTGCGTAGGCACCATACGAATCCCAACAACTCCATTTCTGTCGGCCAGTATCTCGTCTCGGCTGTCGACAAGGGTCGTGACAAGAATGCGATTGTCTCGATGGCGTGTCGTGGTGGATACTTGACAATCTTGCCGCCTTCCATCAATGACGGAATGACTTCGTCCTTGATGTGGTATATTTCGACGCCAATGCCGTCAATGGAAGCGTCGAAGTCGGCAAACAATTGTCGCACAGGGGAGCAAAACGTGAGTTTCGTGTTGTTGAGCAATGCTGATTTGACCTCGGCAAAAGCGACCCGTTCCTTTCTCAGGGGGTGTGCGAAGGCTACTGTCGTGGCCCATGTACGACGATTTTGCTTGGATTGTCCCTTGGCGGAACGCTTCAACAGCTCCGTCTTGCGGTCCTGTAAAGGACGAATGAGAATACCATACAGTGGGACGTAATTACGAAGCCAGGTCGTAAATCCGATGAAAATCTCCAAATCTCTCAGTGTGTCGGGGAATTTCAATCGACGGATTGCTTCTAATCGCTCTTCGGTTGTTGTCATACCGAAAGCGTCAATCAGTCGGCCCAGTACAACGGCGCTTGGGAATGCAGCGTATGATTTTGATGGACCGATGCTGATGTTGACGTTGCGAAGAATCGTGAGCACGGCTCGGACATCGCGCAAATGCTCGTCAAAAGTTCGCGATGGGATGACAATGTCATCGCAGTACGAGCGGCCGACGGTGTCATGGAGGAGGGCATCCATCTGTCGTTGAACGTAGGCATTGCTGTTTCTGTAACCCATGATCGCGCAATTGAAAGTGTATTGGCCTTCATGAGTTGTAATTGTGAACGCCCATTGAGAATCTGGGTGCGTTCGCCATTGATAGTAAAACGCAATGGCGTCAAGGATTGTCAGAAACTCTGCTGCCGCGGTATGCTGCATCATTTCATCTTGAGTTCGGACCGGATGTGCGTCGTTCAAAACGATACGATTAAGCGGGCGGATGTCAACGACCATGCGACCCTTCTTTTCGCCATTGGGCATTGTTCGCCAAACGACGAAGACGGGAAAAGAAAAGGGTACCATACGTCTTGTCCTGTAGATTTTGTGCGTTCGTCTCAGCTTCTCCAATGTTTCGGCAACGAACTTCTTGGATTCCTGGTTGAGAGGGTATGCGCGACAATGCTTGGGAATTTTTTCTTGCCAACCGGGTTTGAGATCAATTCTCATCCATTCCTCCATTGGAATGTCGGCGAATCCAGTGTCCTGGAAGACGATTGAGAATTCGGACAAGAGCTGTGACATTCGTTGCGCTCTCGTTGGGTCCTTAGGATCGTCATAGATCGTGACGCCTGTAGGATGTTTGATGGATCGTCCAGGGTCGTGTGCCTTGATTGTTGTGGGTTTGGTTTCCTTTGGCGATTTCGGTCGGCGTACCGCGAATTCGGCTGCTGTTGTGGCGTTGGTTTCCTCGACCTGGAATGCTGTGCATTCCTGATCCAAGGACAGTAGGTGTCCCATTAGTCTTTCAGGCCGTATGGTGATCGGTTCATTGGTTTCGTTGCGCACTAGGACGTCTTGGATTTTGGCGTTGGCTAGTAAGGCAAAAGAACTGAGGGGGCCTTCTGCCGGTTCAAATAACAAGTCCTGTCCATCGTCTTCAGCGACATGATAGATAGGAACTGTTGCGTAGGTATTGGGCGGGATGACTGTGTTCTCGGCTGCCTTCACGACGACTTTCTGATGTTTACCGCGCGGTGCCACGTCCATTGGTATGGTGACGTCGCAAGACTGGATGATGGCTTTCTTCTGGGACATCAATATATCGAACTTTTCGGGAGCCAAGATGTCTGTGCCAATCAACATGTGTGCTCGTAGATCATCCACCACTGAAACTTCTCGTTCAAAACATGCCGCGGCAGGCTTGCCCTGGGCGTCAACGCCTTGGAAAAGCATTGGCATTATTGCGTAGAGGTCGGATGTATGTGTCATTGGGCCGATGCCGCGCAACGTCAATGGCGTGGTTCTGATACGTAATGGCAAGGCAGGGTATTCTTGCTTAAGCCATTGGCGGTCGACAAGTGTCTTGGAACAACCGGTGTCGCCGCAAACGTCAACTTGATGTGAAGGGTCATGTTTCGACGGCGTGATGAAGAATTTCATGTAGCTGTATGAACGAAATCCGTATCCAGTGCCGACATCAGGCTTCGCGTCAACCGACGATTGAACCCATGTCATTGGCGTTAATTTGGGTGGCTGTGGTGGTTGTGGATTGAGCATGGTTTGGATTGGCATACCGTGCAAAGCGTTGGCGGATTCTTCGTCGTTACTTGTTGACTTCTGATTGTATTTGCGGCGTCGATGCTTGCCGTGTTGGTCCTGTAGATGCTTATGCAATGCATTGTTGCTCTGAAACGTAGCCTGACAATCACGACAACGATGTTGATTGGATGGTATGAAAGATTGATGGAATACTGACCCGAAATGGCTGTCATCAGCGTCCTCTACTGACGGCGGTTGGTAATTGTCTGGGTATGGGGCTCCGGAGGCGTCTGGATACTCTTGCTGGCCTAAGCCGGCAGCGTTGTTGGGTGCTGGCTCGGGTTGGTTGAAGTCTTGTTGACCGAGTGACCATGGCGGTGCTTGGTCTCCCTGTTCCTGGTGGTACGACTGGTATTGATCATCGTATTGACTGGGAGGCAGGTCAGTCCCTGTCGGCAATGGCTCTCCGTGATATGCCCTCTGCGGCTGGGGCTGTTGCTGTGGGGCGTTCCTGACAGGTGGTGCTGGCAGCCATCTGTTCTCTGGAACAAGCGGTGCTTGGGCTGGCGCTGGCCGTGGAGGCTGTTGTGGTTGTTGCTGCTGCTGTTGCTGCTGCCAACCACGGTTCTGGTAATACTGGTTGTTGCCTTGCTGTGGATTAAACTGGTTGCCTTGATTTGGTTGGTATTGGTTTTGTTGATTGTACCTATATTGACGCTGGTTCTGGTTCAGAGGATACTGATTGTTCCGTCTGTTGTTCCAGTATGGCTGGTTAGCTCTGCCTTGCCTCTGTTGTTGTTGTTGACCTTGGGGTACATTGGGATAGTTACTGTTGTTGAACTGGCGTCTGGGGCGTCGTTCTTCTGCCATTTTCCTGAATACGCCTTCGCGGGTGCGTATTTCATCAAGGAATTCGTCAATCGTTGTGGTCGTTTTTGGGACTGTGAGCTGCGATTGAATGTCCGCGTCAAAAGCTTCGAATGCAGACAGTAGCTGATTGTTGGTTTCTTGGTTACAACCTTTGGCGTCGCGTATGACACGCTGCACGAAATCCGACATATCCCCGCCGTTGTTGAGGTCATCTACTGTGAATCGGTGCTTCTGCAGTTTCTTCATTGATTCAGACCATGATGGTTTGAATTTCTCAATGAGTTTGTCGCAGATAATGGAGATGTCGACTTGTTCCAAAGTGCGGCGGTCCAGTTCTGTGAGGACATGGCTGTGCCAACGCAATGCCTTGCCCAAAAGGCATTGTGTCCAGACTTTGCGTACGGTAGCATCATCGTATTGACTCTTCAGATGCTTCAATCGATCGGTGAAAGCGAAGACGCAAATGTATTTGGTGATCTTCCCATCGGCAATGACACCATTATCCTTAGGATCTTTGGCGTCTGGTTCAAAATAACCAACATTGTCGGGTCTCAACATCTGTGCGCCGCCGCCGATGTTCATGGCGGCCTGTATCATGCTGGCGTTATTGACATTGTTGAGATTGGCCTGAGCACCGAGGAGGCGAGCAAAATTCTCATTTTGCTGAGTCTGGCTCTGTTGAAATGCTTCGGTAAGAAGTCGACGTGCGTCATCTGCCGTCAATGTTGCATTGGGAACATTGTCGTCTGCATTGGGAGTATTGTCGCCCATATTGGAATCTGAAGATGGCTGAGACTGGGACCTATCAGATAGAGAAGGATGGGGAGATGGCTGATGCGGCGATCTCCTGCCGATCTCAGGGGTGTCAATCGTTGTTGATTGAAACTGTTCTAGTAAAGAACGGAAAGACTGGTCTGCTGCACTGGCGAGACCAATACTCAAGTTGAGTTGAAGAGGGGATACCGATGGGTTGTCGCTCTGCGTCAACTCTGGATCATCCAGGGACTCTGAAGACGATGAAACCAGTGATGGTGGCTCGCGATAGTCTAGATGATCGGCTGGCAGAACTGTGGATGGCGATTCTCGCAGTGTTGTATCTGGCGATGCGGTATCTTGCTGGTCGGTTTGGCGAGGTGTGTAGAAAGGCTCGCCAAGGACAGCTTGATGTCTTGGTGTATGAGGTGTGGATGGCTCGATTGAGCGCTGTGGGGTTTGTGGACGCTGAGTTGACGATTCAATCAATTGAGAAGGATTTGTGTCAATCAATTGAGAAGAATTTGTGTCAATCAATTGAGAAGGATTTGTGTCAATCAATTGAGAAGGGTTTGTGTCAATCGATTGAGAACGCACTTGAGAAGCGCCAGTTCCTTCGCTGGATTGTCCAGTAGCCCGTATCCTTTGACGGATTTGTTGAATACGAGCGATGTTTGGTATGTGTCTGCGGGGATCTTGACTGTTCAGAATTAAAGTTTGTTGGCGTGTCTCAGGTACTGAATTGTGACGTCTATGACTTGACCCCGCGCTCGATGGATCGTCGAGAGCTTGATGAGGCGACGGTTGACGTTCGGGCCTAGTGGGTGTCTGTTGAGTCTGGGGGGCTTGGTTTGACTCTGATTGCCTTGGGCGGCTCAATTGTTGCCAGCGGAGGAGGAATCGATTGAATGCGCGACTGGATTCGATCCAGGACAATGGGTATTCGTCCTCCAAGGGATATTGGATTTCACAATTGGGAGCCAATGATCGAGCTAATTCAATGTCGCGTGGTAGAATTCTTGCTACGTAAGGGTGATTGGTTCTGGCAAAACGTTGTAATTGTCTAGCCGCCAAAGAGTCGTCCTCGTTGGGCGGCATAGGCGCTGCCTGGTTGGCTGCGTAAACACTGCCTGGTTGGCGGGACAACAGAAATTGGTGCTGTCTGCCTGGTGTGTAAACGAAAAAATGGCGTTTACATACTTCGGTAACGAAAAATTGGTCGTCCGGAGTGAAGCTACCAGGTTGTGGCAGTGTATGTGTGTAAGTACTCTCTTGATAATGGATGGGGAAGATCTAGGAATCTCCCATCCTAATGCTAACTAGAATACATATGTGTGTATGTGGGTATGTGGGGCTAAGCCCCAGTGCACGTGACACCTATCGACTTGGAGGGGTATCGGAAATGTACCAAATACCTTTAAACCCCTCTAGAGCCTCTAGCCCCATAACGGTAAGCCGCGGCTAGATGAGGTCATCAGTAACAATGGAAAGAAAAGTTACGGAGTTGTTGAAGTTTGCTCATTGGACAATTGCATTACAGGAATTCGACAAAAGGTCGGGGGCGGCAAAGTCCGCCTAATTTCTAGCCGGAGCCGAGACAATTGTGATCGCACATAGGATTGTCGATCTTTCTGTTCCGAGGTCGGTTATCTAGCATTACCAAGGTATTGTACGACAGGATACCCTACTAGGTATCATATGTGGTGCCTGCTATGTACCTACCTAATGTGTGAAGGCGGCTACGTACGATCTTTCAGTCTGGTAGCCAAGTAGTGCATCTACCTACATATACGAATATTGGCACTTCATATCTATTAGCTCCGTCCGTTGTTGCATGTGTTCTTCAAAATTGTTAAGCACACGGGCAATCGGACAGACGGGGCAGGGGGCGCTTTTTACGGCGGCAGGACGGGTTCCCTCGGTTATGCGGGGGAGGGGTTAGCCTGCTGACACTAACCCAGCGGCCTCTCAACAGCTTCTCGACCAACCTCTCAGCGGCTTCCCAGCGCTAAGCCAACAACCTAGGTAAGCTCTTGGGGGGCAGGGAGCTAGGGAGAAAGCGAGGTGACAGGTCGACACGGACGACGCGGACCAAACGGGTGAACAAAGTATCTACACCGTCGAGGTACTTCCCCCACATCAGCTTCCATGTTCCAATCCGCCTTCTCACACGTCTTCCACCTTGGAGCTTTTGAGGTCTTGTCGTTTTCTTTCTGCTCATGTTTGCGTCCTGCCCTGTCTTGCCTTGTTTTGTGTGCTGGTACAAATTGACAACCCAATTCTCCTCGCGACGGCGTTCTGACGGTTCTTTGCATTAAACCATCTACACATCTCCCAAGCAAGCAATCTTGAATTGTTCCCATCGTTTGCCTTCGTTTCCCTCTTCCGCGCGTACCGACATCTTCCTAGCCATCCGCTCCTTATCGTAGATATGGCGATGCACATTAGAACTACGACGAGAGCGTTGGGAGCTCTAAAGGTAAGTCAGTTTCTAGAAGAAGAAACATTAGCATATACATACCTACATACCTATATAGCATACATACCCATGTAGCTTATATCCGTATGCCCTCCCATCTAGCAGTTTCTAGAGGTGCTGAACTGTGTAGCTGACATCTAAATAGCCACGTGCCGCCCCGGCCGTGCTTTTTTCTTCGGCCAGGTCCTATTCTTCGACTTCGTCTGAACCCGACCTGAAGGAAACCCTAAAACAGGTTATCCCTGCCAAGAGAGAGCTTCTCAAGAAGGTCAAGGCACATGGCTCCAAAGTTATTGGCGAGGTCAAGGTCGAGAACACGATCGGCGGGATGAGGTATTGCTATCTACCTAGGGTAACACTATGTATTTAATTGAGAGGACTAACCTAAGCACAGAGGCTTGAAGGCCATGGTCTGGGAAGGCTCTGTGCTCGACGCGAACGAGGGTATCCGATTTCACGGTCGGACCATCAAAGACTGCCAAAAAGAGCTTCCCAAGGGCAGGACGGGCACGGAAATGCTTCCGGAGGCTATGTTCTGGCTCCTGTTAACCGGCAAAGTGCCGACGGTGGGCCAAGTCCGAGGGCTGTCGCGCGAACTAGCTGAGCAAGCACGACTTCCCGACTTCGTGAACAAGATGCTCGACAGCTTCCCCAAGGACCTGCACCCCATGACGCAGTTTGCCATTGCCGTCAGCGCCTTAAACTACACTTCCAAGTTCGCGAGGGCCTACGAGCATGGCTTAAACAAGGCTGACTACTGGGAACCTACCTACGACGATGTTATCAGCCTGCTTGCCAAGCTGCCGACCATCGCCGCCAAGATCTACCAGAACTCGTATCGTGACGGCGGCGCACTGCCCGGCGATGTCGACCCCGACCAGGACTGGGCTTACAACTTCGCCTCCATGCTTGGAAAGGGCGGCAAGAACAACGAGGATTTCCAGGATTTGTTAAGACTGTACCTTGCGCTTCATGGCGACCACGAGGGCGGAAATGTCTCAGCCCACGCCACTCATCTGGTCGGAAGCGCCCTAAGCGACCCCTTCTTAAGTTATAGTGCCGGCCTCCAAGGTCTGGCTGGGCCCCTGCACGGGTAAGCCTCTTGATACGATTCTAGTTCTCCCCAGAGGGATCCAGCTGACAGTTCAACCCAGACTTGCTGCGCAGGAGGTCCTGCGTTGGATACTTCAGATGAAGGAGAGCATCCCTGCGAATTATTCGGAGAAGGATGTAAACGACTACTTGTGGTCAACGCTCAATAGCGGCCGAGTGGTGCCCGGCTACGGTCATGCCGTCCTTCGCAAGCCCGATCCCCGCTTCGAAGCTCTGATGGACTACGCGGCGACTCGTCCCGCGATTGCTCAGGACCCGGTGTTCAAGCTCGTCAAGGCAAACAGCGAAATTGCCCCACAGGTCTTGATGAAGCACGGCAAGACCAAGAACCCCTATCCCAACGTCGACTCTAGCAGTGGCGTTTTGTTCCACCACTACGGTTTCCACGAAACCCTTTACTACACTGCGACGTTCGGCGTGAGCAGAGGATTGGGACCTCTCGCTCAGCTTATCTGGGATCGAGCTCTCGGTCTCCCGATCGAGCGACCCAAGAGCATAAATCTAGAAGGTATCTTGAAGCAGGTAGAAGCTTAGAGTAGCTCATGTGTAAGAGCGCACCCTTTTCGTGTTACCGATTGACACCTTGAAGCATTAGATTTCTACTCTTGCCAACAATATCATTGCATTAATGGATGGTTCTCAGAGGTCTTGAGTTTCTCTTATCGCTCGGTTCGAAGTGGCAGTAATCTTAGAACTCGCAGAAAGGATCGAAGTTATTATGAGGTCTTTAATTCTAAACAATTATTAGCTTTCAATATCCTACTTATGTTCAGCGTTATGGTTCCTGTCCATGTCAATTGTCTATTCGAAGCTTTCTAGATGCCAGCCAACTCGGAGATATCAGAGCTGTCCCTCAGTTGTCGTTATGCAGTCGCGTGCACAGCAAGAGTGACAGTAGAATCTGTACGCGTCGTTATTAGATGATGGCAAATTCCTATGCTAACAGAACACATTACCCCTTTCCACTCGAAATCAACAAGTCGAAGCAACTACCTAGGTAGACTTACTGTCGCCCTTCTGATGACGCGATGAACAGTCGACGGTCCAAAATTCTGCATGCTTGACAAATACTACCGTGGGTTAGGTTCCTGGGCAGGTAGCTATGAACCCCCTGCGGGGTGCTAATGTGACATTGAGAGCTCCGATTATCAAAAAGAGCGAGCTAGCTTGGGTAGCCAGACGATCTAATAAGATCTCGGCATGCCTCTGAGGGGAAGCATTATATTAACCGCTTGAAACATCTCGGTTACTGGATCGCGTAGACTTTCTAAAATTGACCCTCCTCGGAGCTTTTGCGAGAATCGCAGTAACCCACCACATACGTCGTTGTCAATTCCTTACATCATTGCATATGTCACAATAGATGTCACAATAGATGATTGGGATGACCTCAGCTGCAGGCCCAGACCATGGAGCGATTTGGAAATGCGAATCTATGCGACGTGCGTTATGACTCGGGTCCTAGTATATTATCGTGAGCTAATTCGGTGAGCAGGTGGTCTAGCCCGCGAAGGGACATGTACATCCGGCCCTCTGTCCAGGCGAGGGCGTTCTCGGTGCTGGCTGGAACTGTCGAAATAAGTATGCGGACGATGCGTCTCGATCCATCCTTGGACAACACGTGTGTGAGCAGCATGCAGGTTGGTCTTAGCGTACATTTTCCCCCTGACGCTCGCCAACGCGGCTAAAGAGGTTAAAGCGGCTGTAGAGGCTAGACAACGACATTTCTCGCAACTTGCTTACGTCCAGGGCTCTACATAGTACACGACGCCCTGTTCTAATCCATGTTCGTTGGCGGAGGCACCCGAGTCAGCCTAGCCTAACCGTCAAAGTGTTTCTGGGCTCACTAGGCTCGTCGTGGTCTGCCTAGAGCCTGCTATGCTGCTGTGCTCTTTGTTCGGAAGACCCTGAGAAGGGTAAGTCTGACGGCTACCGGACCGGGTGTTCTGAAACGGCCTCTCCCGATACGCTTTTAATCCTCTCGTACTATATCCTTAGATAGGAGGAAACGAGATAGACCTGGTCACATGGTCTGAGTCTTTCGATCCGGCACGGCTATAGGCCCCTCTCTACGTTTCTAGTACGACAAACGACTCACCATATACAGTTACCATCGTCTGACATGACCATACATGCTCCTCTCCAAACGATGTCAGACACGGGTTAATGAACCGCAGGTACAAGCAATGAAGCTTAATCTAAGAGCATGCTGGAAGTGGCTCAAAATAGCATCAACTATCACATCCCAGTCCAGACGCTCGACGGCACCGTGAAACACCTTACGCCTTTTGTCGGGACCTAGACCCCTACGCTGGTCCCACTCCGTCCAGATTGCTCGCATGCAGCTTGTCGTTTCCAGAGCCTCCATTGCCCACACCTCATGCGCGGGTTCGACCCGAATTCCACATTGCTGGGGCGGTGAGTTGCTCCCAAGCCGTGTCATGTGGCCTGCTTCTCGACGTCAACTAGGATTACAACTTGCTGACGTTTCTATAAAAAGAACCCCGTACCGACCCAGCGGACTAGCTATAAGAGCTAGGCTCCCTATACTTAATATGATTTCATCTATTCTTCCTCGCCCGTCAATTCAACCGCAAATTTGTGGATGAGGCTGGAAGGTCCATGGCTGGGATTTGGCTTCCAAGCCTCGAGGTCTAGGTTCGCAATCTATTCCCGAAATTAATCGGCGTGGCTTCTCACGACTTCTCGCGACGTTGGCTAGAGCGTCTGGGTCGGATGGGTCCTATCTCCGCGTCGTCCGGGAGAGAAGTGACATGGCCATCGGCCCAGGACTCCAGCGTGCTGCATTCCGGGGGGCATATTTGGGATAGGAGGACGAGAAAATTATAAATACGACCTTTTCCCGCGATGAAGTCGATCTTTTCCACATCAGCACAGCAGACACGACTTTCTACAGGGTTCGAATACAGTTGCATACTCGGTTTATCTTTACTACCTCACCTAACTTCAGATCATCATGCGGTCCTTCATCACTCTCCTCGCGCCCGTCCTTGCGGCTGCCAACCCCATCGGTATCATCGGCAACGGCGACACCCCGACCCCGGACCAGATCACCATCATCAGTGCCTCGGCCAGCGGAAACGGGTGTCCTCAGGGAACCGTGACGACGGATCTTGCCGCGGACCGACAGGTGAGAGCTTCGGCCCTAGTAGGGAGAGCAGAATCCACAGCTAATCAAGCAAACTAGGTCATCACATTCGGTTTCGATGCCTTCCAGGTCTACACCGGTCCCGGCACCGTGCCGTCTGACAAGACCAAGAACTGCCAGCTTCACTTGAACCTCAAGTATCCCGGCGGCTTCCAGTTCGCCGTCGTCGAGTCTACGTACCACGGCTACGCCCAGCTGGAGACTGGCGTGACCGGTACCTTTTACTCGACTTACTACTTCTCTCAAGACGCCGCTGCTACCGTGAGTAGACCTAGTCCCCACCCTGCCCCCTAAAACCCCCTCCCAACCCGCGTGCCAGGTAAGTCTCCCAAAAGCTTACCAAACTGACGCATAACCAGACTACGACCCGAACTTCGATCGACGGAGGCGGGCTCTGGGCCGGCGGCCAGGTGTACACGAAGCAGGACCAGGTCCCGACGGCGTCCATCATCTGGTCGCCGTGCGGCGCCACCGGCATCCTCAACATCAACAACCGCATCGCGCTGACGTCGAGCAACACCACTGCCTCGGGACAGATCTCCGACGACGACGCGACCGTCGCCTTCACCCAGCAGGTCCACGTCAGCTGGCAGGCTTGCAAGTAAGCGGGAAGGGAAAAAATGGATCTCGCTGGGTGTAGCGAGAACATGCTGCAGGGGAGGAATAAGCTGTATCGGTCATTCTGGAGGAGGGGGAAATCGTGGTACAGATAGGCTAGATGCTTCTTCGTTCAAGTACTCAACCTAGGTGTGCACAAGTCGTTCGGGATAATTCAATTGTCCTACCATAATTATGAGGTTCATCAGTGATTCGACGCAAGATGGTGAGGTCTTTAATCTGTCTTCTTTCCAACTGTAATATAGCTCCATCTATCGAGGTAGCACCTAAGTAGATTCGTAGTAGATCATTCCACTGGATCCTATAGGAGTTAGGGGTAGGTTTCATAGAAGGATCATGACGGATACTAACTATAGCGTGATGGATGACTAGTATTGACCGGATTGGTCGACGACAGCCAGGTTAAGAACCAAAGTGGCCATGGCTAATCTTCCGTGAAGCCAATAAGGGGTAGGGATGTCTAACAAAGAGCAGAAGTTGTGCAATCCACGGTAATCGTATTTCCTCAGCCATCGTAGTTCTACCTAAGAAACTGAAAATATCCGGCTTCCATTATTTCCCCCACCATAATCACCCTGCCCGAAGAAATACACAATATCCGAAGCCATAAACAATATGCCACAACTTCAATTCTCATAGATTTTCTTAAAGTCACCGCTACTCATCTATCACACAACGAGACTATTGCCGGCAAAGTCCTAAGACCCAAATCGAATGACCCCAAACCAAAGCAAAATCCTATTCTTAACATTGTCGCCCTAGCCTCTCTAGATTTCCATCCTACTATCGGCCTCCATGAGCTCCAAAGCGAGGACTCATCGCATCGTCGCGAAGTAGCGGCATGGATGCCGTACCGGGACCAGACCCCGTCGGATCCCAGGCCTTCTGAGGAGGGCCCGCAGAGCTTCCGGGAGGAGAGTCGGACACAGCATACGTTGTAGTAGAGGCCATACCGCCTTTCCCGTTGTACTCAGCCCCGTCGAAGGCGAGAGCGTCGGGATTCCCCCCTTCCTTCTTAAACCTCTCCATTTCCATGCGTTCTTGGTCCATTCGCTGCGCCGCCAGCGCAGCCTCTTGCTTGCCCCGACGCCTCTGCTTAATATAATAAACGACAAGGCCGAGGAAAAGCAGGGCGCCCACTCCGCCAGCTCCGGCGTAAACGCCAGTTTTAGTGCCCGAGGGAAGATCATTCCATTTGTCAGAAAGCGATTTCTCCGGCTGCTTGTTTATGTTTTCAACGGCTGTCGAATTTCCGCTAGATCTCAAGTTAGCCTCGGGTAATCGTCACATGCACGGATATAAACTCACGTCGCGATCTTGATACTTTCCCAGGTCCCGCTGTTGTCACCGTACGAGTACTCCTTGCCGGTCGAATAATCTTCAACAGAAGCACTCTTCACGTACATGCTGTAGGGTTGGGCATAATCAGTAACGCCACCCGCCCATTCAATTGTTCCCTTGGGCTGATCTGGGTCACCACCAGCCCAGATGCCCAGACTAAGCTTCATAGGAGTCTGAGGATAGCTCAGCGTGTTGTTGGCATCTTTCGCGAGGAGCGTGCGGATATGCTCCGAGTCGATGTACCAGTCCAGCTGCTCCTTCGTCCATACGCAGGTGTAGTTGTGGTAGTCGTCTTGTACTCCGCCGTTGACTGGATGATAGTCGGCGTTGTGAAAGTCGGGCTGCCCTTTTCCAAAGTAGTTGGTAGAAGCGTGCGTTGTGTTGCCTCCCATGAACTCCCAGTCAACCTCATCGAGGACATCGGAAGACCAGACAATGGAGCTTATAATCCCGGTGCCCGGTGCCGCCTTCAGGTGCACCTCGGTCCTTCCGAAAAAGAAATAGAAATTCGATATTAGGGTTGGCGATTCGCCCTTCTTGTTGATCGTGAACGCGGCCCCATTAGCACTAGAGTAGTCGACAGTTCCAGCCGTCGTATTGAATGTGCCCGTCGGCGGCGTAGCGTTGAAGTTGAACGTATGCGCCGTCCCAAAAGCCGGGTCTGGCGCGCAGGTCGCGTTCAGTGGGTTACAGTCCGTGTAGAGTTGGCCAGATACGGGAGATATGATGGAAGCAAATAGCCCAAAGGCCAGCATTAAGACCGATCGAGACGACATGGCGAAAGATGATCGTGACCCAAGTCGCAGTGCTGAGAAGGCACAACGGTGGAATAGATCGATGGTCTTATAAGTAGCCGATACGATGTGGGAGCGCGAAGTTTGGTAACTCCTGAAGCTAAGGGATATGTTATTTCGTCAACGTCATAGCCTCTGACAGCAAGTCTAACCTCTGGTATCAACAAGACAGGGGGCGTAGCAAAGCACCGGCTCGATTGCGAGTCGCGAATTGGCTGATTGAAAGAAGGTGGGCGCGTTTTGTAAATCGGTGAATAAAGAACGTCGTAGGAGCACCAGTCGCCTAAAATAGAGGAATTATGTATTGAAGAGCGATATATTGGTAGCCAGAAGGCTATGTGTTATGGGGGCAAGGATCGGGAATGCGGTTTCATGTAGTCGCAAACACGAAGGTCGTTGATAAAAGGAGCGTAGATGTGAAGCGTTTGGAGTTGGCTGCTGCTAGGAATTCTGTCGAGACTCCTTGAGAGTAACAATAATGAGTGGATAGACGAATGAGGGGGGGCCTCTGGCCAATTCCCCTATTCGACCTGAGTTTTCTTGTCTCCTTGACGGATAAAGCTGTGGAGGTTGAGGAAAGACAAGAACCGGCTAGCTGTCAGGAAGAAAGGGGGTTATTCTTGGACATTAAAGAGATGTTAGATAAGGAGGTTGTAGTAAGGGATCCACCAGAAGATGCAAGGGGCAAACAGGGGTATTCCGTCGATCTGCGACAGGCACCGTTCGACGCGATACTCGTTAGAGCCTAGGTGATCGGCAAATCAATCAATAGCTCAACTAGAGAGATCAAATTTCACGGCGAAGTGGTTGACTTGTATTTCCCATATTGAAAAAAGCATCATGAAGTTGGTTGAGTTAAAGGGGTAACTTGAGGATTTTGTTCTCTCAGTCTCTTACATCTAATTTAATTCTTCGCAATACCGTCAAAAGTCACTGAGATCAATTTTAGTAGTGTCTACAACCATTCAGCCATTTGACGCTAGATCTTGATCTCTGAATTTCTCCAACTTTTAGGTGAAGATGATGTAACGAGTAAAATTACATTACGACGTTGTACAAGTCTTGGTACGACGCCAAGTACTTTGGTAGATCCTCAAAAAAACCTCAAATCGCCTAATCACCCATCAGTCTTAGCAGCTCTTAGTAGGAATTCATGAAACACACTGAAAATTCGAAAAGAGTGATTTCAACCATCATCCCTACAACCAATGTAAACACATCTAGCAAAACGTGTTTGCGCTTATACAAACTGACAGACTGACAGAATGCGGGGCCCCAGCTTATAGGTATGGGGCAAGGCAAAACAGGGATGTGCATTTGGTACCTGCATCTATGTACTTTGAGGTCATTCATAAGGGGTTTCTCCTCCACCAACAAGTCAACAATTCATCCAAATATCCCAAATTAGACGAGTTGGAACTGACGCAGACATCTTTCGAGGCATGTTGTGCTTTATTCATTGGTTTAATATCACCTCGCTCTCGTCTTTGAAAATAGAGGTCTGGAATATAAGCCTCGCATTTCGAGAGCGGAATGAATACCTATATAGATGCCTCTTAGGAATTGATTCATCTGTTGCTCCTGAAAACTCCTCGTTGCCCGGCCTATATCGTCATTAATATCCAACCGAAGGACCCATGAATCTCTACCGCGAACTAGCTTTTTCTATGCAGCCCAGACCTTCATGCCCATTACCCTGTCTATATACGTGTGGATGAAGAGTGATATGTTACCATCAGTGCACTCCGAATTACCGAGCATACACGATACTCGAGGTGGCTGTGCCCGTGAAGTATTCTCACAGTAGGAAGAAATGTTGAAAAATTAAAAGTCTATAAATTGTTCACCATGAGAACGTCATGAGCGCGGGATTTAGTGCAAGAGGCAACAGGAAGTGACTGCATGCGACGGTGGCCATGGGTAGGATGGCGACGAAATCTGTGATGCGCCAAGTATGGGGAACAAATGGCGCCACTGCCAAGATGATCATGCCTACGATAAAGATGAGGGAGAAGATCATGGAGAATTTGAACTTCTTCAAAACCTTGGGCACCTCGATGAAGAAGTTCGAAAACTCGGCCTCCTTAGAGGTCGCACCCCAAGTCATGTCGATTTCGAACATGTGAGCCAAGATGGCCTGGCTCACGTGAAGGGAAAGTCCGCCTAGGAAGATGGCTAGGAGGAATGTCCACTTGAAGTTTTCGAAGATGGCATACGTGAGGCTGCGCTCGCCGACCCGGTATCTCATAACAGCGAGAGCCACGTTGCCCAGGCCGTTAAAGACGATGATGATAGAGAACCAGACCTGCCAAGAGTCGAGATAGTACTTGTCCAGTAAACCGTTGTACCAGCCCATGAGAAAGTAGTTAACCGAAGTCAAAATCCAAGCGGCGCCGATGGCGTAGTAGGTACCGATATAAGAGATGATGGTGACCTTGGAAGTGAGCCGGATGTTGGAAAAGAGAAACTGGCGGAATAGGGGCGTGAAGGGACCTCTCCAGAGCCACTTCCGAAGGGGATGGAAGAGCAACTCATTGCAGCCGTACGCGTACTTCTCCCATCGAGCGAGCTCATCATACACGGTCAAGGAGACGCCCTCCTTAAAACCATCACCGGCCCACGCAGCAAGACGGATGATGTAGCCGCTACACTGCAGACGAAGGGACATATCAAAATCCTCGGAAACGTGCGACTCGGACCAAAACTTCTCATAGCCATCCTCATCCACGTACGAGACCTGCTGGATCGCACTCCACCGTAGGATGGCATTGTGGCCGACAAAAGGCGCCACGTCGCCGTTGGAGACGGTGTATCGGATGGCGCTATAGATGAGGTTGGTGAAGAAGGTAATGCCGTTCTCGAAATAGGTATGCACCACCTGCATAACGCCGGAAGAAAACTGCATGATGCCAACGTCGGGAGACTGATCCATTTCCGAGACGGCATCAAGTAGACAGTCAGAAGGAACACGTGTGTCGGAGTCGACTAGAAGAATGTATCAGTTTCGATCGCATCATAAAGGATTGTCGATTGCAATCAAAGAGGAGAGCGTAGGGTACTTACTAATGAGAATATAGTCGCCGACACGGATGTTGCCATCGGCCCAGGCCCTTCCATCTTCCTCGAGAACTTCTTTTAATGATCTCTCATAGGCTAAAGCTTCGTCTGCTTGCGACCACTGGGGACCGCGATCGTACTGGGCTAGTTTTTCCTCTACTTTGCATGATATCATAAGAGCAAAGTTCATATTGGAAGCCTTCTTGAATTTGCCCCGGCGCAGGAACCCGTTCTCGCCGTGCCTGGGGCGGGCGACCCACCCTATGCTGTGGTCGGCGTAGAATTCGATGCGAGCTCGTCGCTCCTCTTCGGAAATAAGCTGGAGGCCGTCGTCATTGATGAATAAGTTCGCAGAGCCGCCTTGCAACTCGTATGTGCTCATAGCTTGTTTCAGAGACCGAACGGTGGGCTGGATCACGCCTGCAAGCCCTTCCTTGTAAACTGGGCATTGTACGGTCTATAAAGTATGTCAGCACTTGGCTAAGTTGGGGATAGCACCTAGAGCCAGAGACAAAGGCGCCTCAGCCCCACGAAAGCTTGAAGTAACGTTCGACGGGGTGGCTTTGCGAACCATCGCGGAGCAGAAAACAGGTGATATGGAAGAAATTTAGAGGACAACTTACAATATGCGGCAGCATCGCAGTTCGCAGCCTCGGGGGAGGCCGGGCCGAGTAAAACTTGGAGTTGATGGTAAGCTGGCGGATGGGACCAAATATTTGGGATAAACAGCCGATGATGACCTGACCAAAGAAGAGAGTGAAGAAAATCTGTATTGGGAATAGCGCCAGGAGGGCTAACCGCACGCAACTCCCGTCAACCGATACTTCGATTGCGAGCTGTCTCCAAGCCGAGCCCAAGGAGAGGATAACCAATATAAGAACGAGAGAGATTTGGTAGGTATTCAATAGGTGGACCGGTCGTTTTTCGGGTTTGATCTGGCCGCTCTCCTCGTCTATTTCGACTTCGCCGACGTAGAAATTGGGCCCCTTCTCGCCCTCTTCGTCGCCTATTTCGCCGGTTTGCCAGACAAGTTCCATTAATTCCGACTCGATAGCCTTGGCTCGCTGAACAAGGTGAAGCGCATCATCGTCCCAGACGACCAGGAGCGCCTCTGAGGCAACGAATGCAGCAAACTGATGTTTCCTCGCTCGTGCTAGGTCGTCGATCGTCGGCAATATCTGAATTCGGAGGCCGTTCATTAATGGCACATCGACTGCCTCGGGAGACCATGATAAGAAGGTCTTGATCACTCTGGAGTTGACGGTCATGGCACACTATAGAGGTGTGAGCAGAGAAAGAATTCGACGAGATGGCAGAAGATGTTAGATTACCTGAACATTGAGAGCGGAACACGCCGACGCAATCAGCGAATCTGCGAGGGCAGGCGGGCAGGCCATGTATGTCCCCTTCGATTTTCGGAGAAGCACTCCTTCGACGTCTCCGCTTCCATCGCTGACCCACAAATGCGCACATTGCTGCTGGTACAGATAGTTGACCATTACCTCGTGCTTAATGTCGTCTAAGAATACTGAGCTGTTGATTGACCGGGCAGAGCGCTCCGAGAATGAATTCCTTGACGAGCCAAAGTTCGGTAGAGGGGCATGGAGGTCGAGATCGGTCAGGCCTAATGGGTTTGGAGGCACATTCTCTGCGAAAATCCCCCCGGTTGGCATGGGAGTTCCTACAGGTTTCGTCCTCTTGATCTCAGGCTTCTTGGCCCTGAAGTAGCTGGATATCCCCATGATTGCGCGCTCGTCTGACAGTACCCCAAATAGACCCTTCCACCAGACCAGAGAAAAGACCAGGAAATTATGTAGAAGGCCGGGCAGTCATCACACAGCCAAGTCGACTGGCTCTTTCAGCGGCCAAGATAATGTTCTGCAAGCTAAAGGACGCCTGAGTGTGTTAGCAATAGGTGCGAGGCCGAGGAACAAGAAAGATAATCTATGATATCAAGGTATCGACGACTGCTACTAGGCAGATCCTACGGTACCAGCAGGTGGTCCAACACCAAACATGTCCATAAGATAGTAGGGCGGGGGAGCCTTCCAATCCAACACAAAGGAAATATGAAACAACTCACAGGAAGGACGAATGGGGACAGCTTGAGTTTTGAGAGTGCTAAGACTATGACAGGCCACCACGTGGGTGCGACTGTTACGTTGCTTGAACGACTCGGTGGGTGAAACAACAGACTCTCTCAAACTCAGATCTTGATTCCCTAGGCTAATATTAGGCGGCGTAGGTTTAAATAAGAACTCAGATAGCGAAGATGAAGCAGGTAAAAGATTGCAAAAGGACGGGTCGAAGTTAAAGCTAGTCTAGGTCGTCGGGAGGCGATTCGTCCCCCACGGGCATTCAGAAGTTGAGAGAGCAATGACCGGTTCTTACCAGCAAGAATTCCTTTTGCGGATGGGCTGAACAGACCTCGAACACTTTCCAGCCTGGCCAAGCAAGTGAACGAGTTGCTTTCAGTCTAGTCGGCAGCCACACGGCGCTCGGTTAATCTTGAACGAAGGACTGGAACGAATGTCTGGTCAATAGTCGGGAAGCTGTGAGAAACGATGGTATTGCGGCTGAGGTAGAACCGAACGTGGGAAGCAAGGGCATCGAGGATAGCAAATATCAATGCTTCGGGCTCGACACGAGAACCGCGATGCAAGCCGCCTCCTACTACCCACCACATGTAGAAGTAAGCTATGGCCCACGAACGTGGACAGGCGGACGGAGACCAGCCGAACATTCCAATCATCGAGCTAGTAGTCTAGGCAAGGTCTAGCGATGCAACAGGGGCTCGAACGAAGAGCGTCAAGTCGAAAGAGTTTGCGACTAGGTTGTGATAGTGTCTAACTACATTTGTAAGGTACCTAGTTCGTGGGTGACATGAAGCTAAGATCTTTGATACCCCCTGGCCTGTCTGGCCCCGGCCTCCACACGCCGCAGGAGGTCTTCGGAGCTTGGACCGGTGACAGTCCAGGTTGTTGATGTAAAATAGTGGTAGAGAGTTAGTGCTCTGCAGAGACGGTTGTTATCGGGAGGTAGGATTGACCAACCTCTTGGCGTGATCTTTCTGGCCTGTCGAGACCCTGTCGATGAGACCCTGTCGAGCCTACAACGTTATAAGGTATGAGAAGCATCTGATCGTGGTAGAAGTACCAAGTACTTCGTAGCTTGTGTGAGCTCAACGTTATATCGCGTTTGCTAACTCTCTCTAAAGATGGGCGTTTCAAGTATCTCAAGAAGATTGCCCTAGTCAAAGGCAATACGATGGTTAGGGACAGGAAAGCGAATTCCGCAAAGTGTTGGTCTAGGCAAGCCGTGTTGCTGTAGGAGGCAATATATTGAAGGTAAGATAATGTGCCGTCAAGACCCCTGCAGGTTGCGTTTGACTGCAACTCTGACAGAGATAAAAAGAAAGGTGTCCACCATTATGTACCTCGTACATTACCAACAATCATGTAGATTATGTGTGGCTGGTGGTTGTAGGGTCACATCATCCACTAGGAGGTGCTTAGATATTATGAGGCGAATTAAAAATAAAATCATGAAATGTTACTTGGATCGAGTACAAGACGGTACATGGCCTCGATACGATATGACGGGGTCGTCGTCGTGGAAATGGCCAATTTCTATTGGGGAAGAGATGGGGATTCTGCATATTGTATGTTGTGTGCCCCGTGGTGACAAGGATATTTGGTGCTGCCGCCTTTCTCGTATTCTCGGTGCAGTCTGCATGCAGACGCTCCTGGCAGATGCGGTCGAGTCTTTAGTCTTAGTACCAATACCAATACGTCGACTACACTAGGCCGTGATAGAGCACATCGAGTACCATAAGTTAGGTAGGCATTTCTAGTAAACTCGACCTACGTAGCAAAGAAGCGAGCTACGGTCCGATTCATGTTGGCCGGGGTTGCATCGAGGGGTTAGTGAACGGCCGTGGCGTCTCGCACCTCTGAGCGTCAACTTTAATAATACGAGAACACGGTAGGATAGCGGGTAGTGGTCGGTGGTCGGTGGTAAGTGGCGAATACGTAGCTCCTTGGTGTTGAGTTGGGTTTGGATGAAATCAGCGGTAATTGATTGGCGTCCGTGCTATTCCATGCTATGCCATTCCGCGACAAACGAAATGTTTCGAGGCGAAGGAGATATTGACGAACCATTTCCACATTGTCTACTGCTTATCGGAAAGGAAAAGAACACTGCTCGAACATTCAACGTGCTTATTTACTGCATATATTCGTGCGCGTGGCTGGCGGCTGGAATGGGATGGTTGCTCAAAAAGTACCTAGAAAAGATAGAAAAGAAAAGGAGAGGCCGAAAAAAGACAGGTATTATATTGAACGGACTGATTCTCCGATCGGGATTTAGCGCCAACCTTACGAGCTCCCGTCCCTCCAATACAGAGCTCTAACTCTAGAGTTTAGTACCCAGGTACCTTGCCTGTGGGGGTCTCTCCCAAAGACGTCTCCAGCTGTAATTCATTTGCACGATAACAAATTGGAAGTTGTTGTCGTGCTCAAAATATTACACCAGCCTCAAGATTCAATAATGCTAAGGCAAGTATGTCTAATATGACCAAGGTCCATATAGATTTGCGCCTCTTTGATAATACCATTCGTGATGATTCGTTTTGAGGCTGTTTTCGTGACTCGGTTAGCTGTTTGGCTGTTTAGTTGTAGAGCTGTAGAGCTGTTTAGTTGTAGAGCTGTAGAGCTGTAGAGCTGTAGAGCCAAGCGAGTACTCACCCAAGAAAATCACCAACCTCCTGATATAATTCGTAAATGCAGTCTACGAGAATTGAAGTCAGTTTAAACAAATCCCCAGTTTCACAATAGCGGTTGAAGTTGAAATATTGCGGCTGGGTGGAACGGTTTACAGAACTCGGTCATTTTCTATCCGAGACATCATCGCGTGGAAGATCAGGGATGATTGTCCCAGCACTTTGGTATCGTCAATCCCTGGCTCTCGCTAAATGGAAGCGCAAAGACAAGGTGTCGTCGATCAGTTCATCTCATCCCCACGCTCGAACCACCATCTCCAAATTTCGATGCAGCAGACAGGCAGATTGGATTCAACGGGAGTCTGCATTGCATCATGTAACCGACCGTAGATAGAATTTCATCTCGCATGTAGGTAGCTGTAGAGTAACGATACGCGGCTTGATTGTCGTTCGATGAACAGCTCATATGAAACTTGCGACAACATTGTCTCAACGGCAGTGATACCCCCCAGTAAATACAAGTGAATGAATATTATTGCTCTATTAACGTCCCGTATCCCAAACACAAAAAAACGCCATTCCTAGCCCTAGCTTTTATACCTAGCGACTCCCATGTACCCGTATCTCATATTTCAATTACAATTCCTCGTCGCCATCGCACTGTTGCCACATTACAACATTGCTAATCTCCATGGCCGGGCTGGTCCACGTAGGTAGCCACGATCCCCGGGAGTTCCAAAAGTCCTTTTTGGCATTAGGACTGCCGTCGATCCAGGGTTTCCCGCTCTGGGCGTCCTCGAACCAACCATTTGTGCCACCGACAGCCACGTTCAAGATCAGGTAAAACTCCTCGTCAAAAGGAGTATTGTACCGACCCGTCCTAGACCAGGTGTCCTGGAGGCGAGACCCGTTGCTCGTGGCCTCGGGGAAATTGCCGCGGTCCCAGAGAGACTCGTCAAAGTTGGTGTAGAGCACCTGCAGGAGGCGCGAGTTGACGTAGGTGAAGAGGTATTTCTGCGACCACTCGAGGCCAAAGGTGTTGAAACTCGCAGAATAAGTCGTGTGCAAGGATTCACGTTTCACGTTGGTCTTCCACCAAGCGTCGTTGGCCTGGTCGGGTCCCCAGTGCAGAGCGGATGACATGATATTGTTGCCGCCTTGGCTGTACGTCCAATTGTTCCCTCGGCTCTCCATGATATCGATCTCGCCACTGGCTGGCCAAGGCCCATACGTATCCTTGACGGGCATCATCCAGATAGCCGGCCAAAGCCAATCTCCCTGGGGAAGCTTGGCTGTTACTTCGACGCGGCCGTACTTGATCGTCGCACCTTTCTTGGAGTTGATGCGGCCAGACTTGGTAGGAGGAACGATAGTCGCATTGCCAACGGTGGTGTTGGTCGCCGCTATGCAGTCAGCCGGCTGCGTCGAAGTGCAGGTTCCGTCCTCTAGAAGATTGATTAAGGAATCCTTAGTGATCAGGTTCGCGTCTTGAAGCGTAGGCTTGATGAAGAGGTGGCCATCTTTAACATAGACGTTCTCGTCAGTTCCGGTGGTTTGTTCAAATTCACCATTACTACGCATCACCGTCAGCTCTGATTCGGACATGGGAACGAGACGCGAATTGATCTTACCCGAAACCACCAACTTGGACCTCCTTCGTCCACACGGCGTCGTTGAATGTCGCGAAATTATCGTTAAGAACCAGGCAGTAATTGTGCTTGACAACACTTCGTAGTCCATCCCATACTAGGAAAGCGGAAATCCCCAGACCAACAAGTATACCCAAGATGGGAATGATGGTAACCCATTTCTCTTTGGGGTCCCTCTTTTCGAGCCAAGGTTTCTCTACCTCTCCTTTCTTCACCCTTCGCGAGCGGAAATATCGTGCCCCCGCACCCTGCGTAGAGACGTGGACATCGGAGCTCGAGAAGCTGGAGCCCGGGCGCGAAATAGATGGCGAGGCAAAAGGGTTCACCGCGCTCACCCTCCGCGGAGACTGCAGATCTATCCTGTCGTCGCCGTAAGGACTGTTTTCCGTATTGGGCGTGCCTGGTCGAAGGGGTGTGGGAAATGCTGTCGAGTTGAAAGAGGAGCTACCCGCCTGATGCTGCTCCATTATATCACCAGCTGCAATCTTACAGCAGGATACCTCCGACGTGCTTGGAATTCACGAGCAGGACAAAGGTATGAATATTGCGCGGGAGGAGGGGAGAAAATATTCAAAGTAAAATCGGAGCAGGTAATAAGACAGGTAGGAGAGTTTGACTACAACAGCGACCGGGTGTATCTTGAAGCAGAAGCGCCGTGGCTAGACTGTAATAGAAAGTGAGACTAAACACGTTCTTAAAACCTTGTTGGCGTGATAAGTACAAAGTAGATAAAAGAGAATTGAGGATCCAAACACACACGAAGACAGAAATTCTAAACTCTAACTACATCGACCGCTCCGGCGTGCTTGGTACCGAATTATTGACTTTTCTCGGCTTCTAGGCCCTGCGCTTTTGCTTGCTCAATACCACCGTACAGCTGGTTACGGATGCTTCGTACATAGCAGGTACCCAAGGATTGCAGGGGTGGGTTGCTTCGTTCCTTATCTAGCCCGAGAGGGCAGTAAGGTAGCATTGTGCCGCCAGGGGTATGATCATCCAGGCCACTGGGCCATACGAAGGTTTGGTGGGGGGTCGAAGAGTTGAATGGAGTAGAAATAATACGCTGTTGAAAATTCAGAGATCTGACGAAAAACCGCAGTACACTGCTGACGTCTCAATGCCTCGGCGCCTAACGCAATGCCCTTTTTTGCAAACTTACCTGGGTATCGTCGAAACTTAGTCCATGAGGATAGCGTGTACCAGATACGAGGAGTGTACATAGTTTCTTTTCGATATACCAACAGTTTATGGAAGGTCGATAACTATTAGTGGAGCACGGCCGTGATGGTGTAGCTGTCACACACGCCACAGCACATGCATTGTGTTCTCTCATTGAACTAACAGCAGCTGAGGTATTTCATAGGAAAACGTGGCTTTGCTCCACTTTCGGCCACTGAAGTTCGTTCAAACCTTGAGCCGCACGAAAACGACTAGTGAGACTTAGCACACTCTTCCGACGGGACGGCCCTTAAGTAAGTTAGACTAAATGTCCTTAGCATGCCGAGCTGAGCCTGTATCAGGGGGCTTGAGAATATTGGCCAATGCGGCTGGTATACACCACGCTAGATATTCACGGGGGGAACTCTAACCTAACAAAAGTTGAAGAGTGTAAGCGGTGGCTTTCTGCGTTCCGGCCATGGCTGCAAATAGTATGCAAGCATGGGAGGCGAGAAGGTAATGATGCATCACTGACGGCTCGCGAAAGTCCAAGTCCAAGTCCTTCATTTGAGAAGCGCATTTCAGCTCTCTTCCAAGTATATTGATATTGATAGGTTAGGTAACGGGATTGACGGATTATTGAACAGGTAGGGTCGCCACCGACACCGATAGATACATAGGTCCGAAATTCTTATTTGATGGCCAGACCGTGGAATGTGATGTCGCTTAACTTCTAATCGGAAAACACGCCGACAGACCTAGCCGAGGGGCGTAGGTAACAGCCAGCCACGATATTAAAGAAAGAGCTTAGACGAGATTCATATAGCTGGAGGGGAATAAGACGGAGCCGAAAACGGGAGCATAGGTATTTATGAAGTAGGTATGGTTTATCTTATCAACCGCGCTGTATGACCTAATATGTGGCTAGAGAGAAGCCTCCTCCCCCCTTTTCCATGATATTACTGTGGCGGAAATGGAAAAGACAACATGCACGGCTTCTACATACCTTAGATACCTATATTCTATTAGTATTGACTGCGTAAAAAGAAACTCTCTATATCGTATTTTACCTACGTATCATAGTGGTAAAAGTCCAAGTAATCACGTAGAGTAGGAATTCAGGAGTGAACACTCCGGTGCGAAGCAATCGAGATGTTCAAATATGGCAGCAGTCGTGCAATCCTCGATGCCTACTCAGTATCATTCATCTAACAATACTATCGAGGATATTATTAGTCCTTGAATTTGACGTTTGTCAATAAATTGTTCCGTCTCCTTTCAACGAAATGTGCCGCAGTGGGGACGATGCCGTCGCGCGAGGGGCTCTTAATCTAACGCTTATTGTTCCGAGTACCTACCTACAGGGACTAACCCCCTATCTCGAAGACCATGGGCCAACTGGCCGGATAGTACTCTATGAAGACTTTCAGGTTGAGGGAAGGGCGCGAAGGGAGTTAAAGGTGTCCTGGATATATTGCAAATACGGAGTAGGGTTAGTTGGGGGTAGATATCTCACACCTCGCCGCTGCTATTATCACCTATAACATAGTACGATTTGCGCATACTGCTGTGCTATTTGTAGAGTGTAAAGATTCATTAGAGGTGTTCATAGAGTATTTTTGCGATAGCTGGTAGTGTCACCCCGCATACTTCGGTGGTATCTTTGTATTCTTGTTCTTCTTGTTCTTCTTGTTCTTCTTGTTCTTCTCCCCCTGTCTCTCTTTCTTCTCCTTCTCCTTATTTATAGCTATTCGCAACGTTTCCATCGCTTATCGTACCTATCTATGGTTCTCAATGCCAGAGCTCTAGCCTTCTGGCCTTCGACCCCTTAGATAGGAGCCTATTGGTCTGTGAAGGATGGCTAGGTAACTACCGCCGCCAGGTATGATTTAAGGGTCATATCTCTGTCCCTAGGTTGACTCTTAGTCCCAATGCAACGGCCTGGTAGACAAGTCACCAGCCGTCCCAAAAGCACTCTATATAAGAGACCTTTACACTCTACAAATAGCACAGCTCCTTATCTTAGTCGATTATGTACACAAGAGGTAGTTACCTGATAGGAGGTATCCGTCAACCTGTCATTTAACGGGTTTTTACCATGACCGTATTCTTATGCTCACCAATGATGCTAGTGCTGAACTCTTAATAATCTCTATCATGGTCAGAGATCATATATTCATCTCCGTGTTGAGAGCCCGACGGACTGTAATCGCCGGGGAAAGTGCCTCGAATGCAAGATTGAGCCGCTCATTCAGCTAGAATTCCAGGTAATAGTGCGCTGGCGGTTGTAACGTTAATGTTGGAGCTCGAGAATAGTCTTCGTAGGTCGGCATTTCTGTTGTGGCAGCTCAAAGTCCACGAGACCACAATCGCGAATAAATCGGTAACAGAGTCAAAACAAGAGATGAAAAAGCGTTCAAACGGATACATTCTCAACTTACGCCACCGCCAATTACCACTTCTGATGCATTCTCGATATACTAAACTCGGTCCTGCCTATGTCTTCCCATCTGCGCTGCTAGACAGTCTTCAAGCCGCTTTATGTACAACTAAAAGCACATCCGAGACACAGTCCTATTCGTATGTAACCCCTTCAATCCATCCTTTCATGAGAGCGATAGCAAAAACCCAGCAAAAGTGCATACGAATCCGGGAAAGTCCGCTAGCAACCCACGCGAAACATTCAAGCTGACCCATGAGGCCATGGCGGTGCAGTTGTCCTTGCCCTTATCAGCATCAACCCTGTCTTCGTCGGCGACAATGTCTAAGAGGGCCAAGTCGCGGGGTGCGAAGGCAAAGTGTAAAGCGTTGAAAACGACGCTGGCGAGATAAAATACGGCCGAGAGACTTTGGGGCGCCGCAGTTGACGTCCCCGACAGGCCCAATCCGCCGTCGCGAAATTTTATATTCACCACCGCGGTCCCGATAGCCGAGAAGTAAAAGGTAGCGGTCATTGCCATTGCGTACGGCTTGAATGCGTTGACGTGTGCTAATAGTAACCGGTTCGCCGGCTTTCGGAGCGTCGGGTGCGGAGCCCCGAACGGCCGGAGGAAGACGTCCTCGCATAGCGTCATGGAGACTGCGGCCGTCGAAGACAACAGGGGTGCAATACGGAGCAGAATAAGAGGGTGCGGCATTCTTGGAAGATCTCAGGGTACCTGACTGATGATAGCGTCGATGCGAAGGCGGTAGGGAAGAGAAACCGGGTGAGACTGATCCATTGGCGTTGCTGTTGGTGCCGTTGGTGTTGTTGGTACTGTCCCCTTGTCTATTACTTTGGCCAATCAAGCTCTTGTCGAAATGGATTGACCCCAGGAAATGGTAAGCTCCATTAGTGGGCACTTTGCATTCGTGACCTGACCGTGGAGCTGGGCTTACAGGCGCCAAGTATATTATTACATATCTACCTAGTTTCTTTGTTGTTGTAAATGCAAGAGGCTACGATATTTAGATGTTCTGTTCAGATCCGAGCTGTTATATATCTTGCCTTTAGGCATGACAGTTTTCTGGTGAATGATTCGGCACATGGCGTCAAAATCATAATTAGGACTCAATGGCATAATTGAGACCAATGTTGAATTTATATTCCTTCCTTCTACCTAACTTATATGGCAGATTCTTAGTCCTATCAGAACACATACTTGGTCTTGAAGAGTTTTGTAGTTTAGGTGCTCATTTTGTAGGATATAAGGTAAACAATGATGTAAAAATGATGTATGTATGCCTCGTTCGAAGTGTCGTTGGCAGACCAACTTAGATCGTAATCTGCAGCCTATAAGAGAGGAAGGATTCTCCTTACTATAACTACAACTACGACGGAGTGGGCGGGCTGGATGTTAAGAATCCAGCTACCAACCTAGGTAGGCTTGTGAAACAGAAAGATGAACCCTTATTAAGCATCTTGTTATATGTTTGTTTGGAATATAACAATTTATAAAAGCTGGTTGCAGTAATACGTGGGGAGTATTATTACCGTTGATCCTCTCGATTTCTAGTATTAATCCCGTTCAGCCTCCAGAGATATCGTGAAGATAAGCCGGCACATATCTACCGCCTCCATTTTCTAGACTTCTCATCAATACAATTAAGGGAAATTATCTGAATATCGATTTCTTATATTTCATTCAAGTAGCTGTTGTTAGGGCTAGGCGGTCTTATGTGGTGGGAAGTAAATGTTGTAATTCCCAAATCCTTCTGCTTTCCATTCTGAAATCCTAATATTGATAAGTAGTACAGTTAAAGCTTATCCCAATCATCACACCAACCAAGATTTCATAACTGACGTAATTTTAGTCTCGACACAGAACGTTGAGTTACGCCTGAACACTGCATTGTCTCAGGAGGTACCTACCTATTTATAGTCTCTGATAGTAAGACTCACTATGTCAACGTGTAATGATTAGAGGCTAATCTGTCTCCTTTGTCTCCCTTTCCAATTATCGTACCCTAATCCAACTTAGTTGATGGCTTAGAAGATGATTAGGTAGCATCAAGAGGTGGAAAGCTACGTGTTAGAACTTGATGAATTACGCTTGTAGATGCGTCCAAAACAATTCTTGACCAGTTTTGTTTGTAGGAAGTATCCCTACGTGGTAATCTTATCTAAGGCAAAGTTTCAGCTGCGCTTAGCTACTTGGCTTGCGCGGACTTTTTATTACGCATGATCTGACATCGATTGTAACTACCAGATAGGGGGGAACTCAGCCCTGCGATGTCCACTCTGAGCAAAGGATGCGTGCCTCCCCCTAGCAATAATGCCCAAGACGTTCATATGCCCTGATAAACTACCCCGCGTGCCTCGAGTTGGATTCATGTACTCAGGACAAGATCATACTAATGTCCCCGAGCCGGATGCGATTGAATCTGGTAAGAACTCACCTAGGAGTATCTAAGGTAAGAAGGAGAAATGCCATCGTATAACAACTAGGAGGTAGTAAATTACCGGAAGCTGGGTGGTGAGTCGATTCTCGTAGAGTGAAAAAAAACTAGATCCAAGCCGTCCATAGTATCTCTAAACCAGTTCTTCCGGGTAAGCTCAGCAGTTCCCCGTGTAGGACATCTCTCCGCAGAGTTGGCGACGTAGAACTGCACTATAGCAGGAGTCTACGGGTATGTTGCCGGGCAGTGGCGCAGCTTCCGGGAAACCACCCGAGTCTACGGCTCCTTGGCTTCGGTGGCTGAAATGAAAGCAGCCAAGGTCCTGAGTCACTGTTCTTCCGCCTTGGGTCGTAGCATTGGTTCCTCTCGATAGTTAGACGAGCCAGGAATGCCATACACTATACTCGATTTAGACGTCGAGTCCATGTCGTGGAGCTTGAACAGCGAAGGCAAATCTTGATATAGAAACACAGAGCTTTCCGGGTACCCAAGGGGGAAGGGGCGCGGCACTTCTGCTGTGCTACGGTACACCACCCGTCCCGTTGGGACCCAATTAAGTGTAGGCAGACGAGATTAGTCGGGTCAGAGAAACAGGCCACCGTTACGTGCATGGGGTGACAAGAAGCGGCCGCTTGGAAGAGAATATGGGGGCAAGGTGCACGGGTCTGCCTAGGGTCAGGGAGCTTCGGCATGTCTAATCAGTTGAATCTGGAGCCGTATGATTCAGTTTGATATTGGTGGCGTCATGGGCAACAAAGCCCACGGATCTGATGCGAGATATAGGTAGCGTGTAGTTCGAGCTTCCTAGGTAGGGACTCTGTAAATAGCAGCAAGCGCAGGTCGTCGGGGTTTCATGTTGACAACTATATTTTGAGCATATCCACAATGACACCAGTGACACGTAGTTGATGAAAGATGGACAAGCTAGATGCCAGTTTCTCTGGGGTGAGGTGGGCTAATTGTAGGTAGTTGATGTCTTGAACTTTTCGACGATCTTTCGGCCGCGGGACCGAGAACGGGACGTAAAGCCGTCACATATGTGCGGTACCTTTTTTGGATCGAACATTGCAGGCCGTAGGGTCAGTAGAAGATATTGCTACATCCCTCCGCAGCCCGTTGCCGTTTCCGGTAAAAGCGATCGAACACAGCATAGCAGCATGGGAAGGAATGCATGCTGGCGTATTGGGCCCAACCTTACCTTATAAGAGACCGTAGTCAGATCCAGCTGCGCGTGTATAACGTCAATAGCGATACCGATTGGCCGGATTTCTTCATCGTGGCTAAAAACTAAAAAAGATCGACAGCCCCCACGCGGGCAATACGCAAGTAAACGAATGTCCCACACGAAATAAGAAGCAAGTGTTGCATCCGCCCGAATTTAGACGTTTCTCGTCTCCCTTTCATTTATACCTCTGCCGTTCTATCATTGGAAAGTCGAAGCCCTGTCAAGATGCATGCAATGCAGCCTGCTGCCTGCGCAAACAATGTGATCACACTGGGGTAAAGAGCGTAAAGAGCCCAATAGAGAAACACCGTAGTGTAGTAGAACATCGAGAGGGACATGTTCTATTGTATTGTATAGTAGTAGTAGGAAATAACCCCTTTCCTCCTCGATCCCTGGCCACCTGAGTTTATCCCCACTCTACCCAGAAAATAAAAGGGGAGGTTCTTCCGTGAGGAAGGATGCTGCTCGATCTAGTAACTCCGATCTATGCCATGCCAACCGGTGACAGCCAATGACCAAGGGAAGCAAGGGAAAAAGAAGAGAAGAGAAGAGAAGGGGAGAAAAAAGCAAAAATGAAAATCTGCCTCGCCAATTTGGCGATGAACCCCGGAAGTCTATAACCGTAGATGTAGAAGGAATGTAAAGAAGCAAAAAAATGAGATCTAGAGAAAAGAGAGAAACTATCGAACCCGCGGGTCATAGAAAAAAGCGCCAGCTGCCATAGGGCGGTGCCTCACTGCCTGCCTGATGTCGTGCGACCTGCACGTCAGCGTCGTATCCCTCCCGCGTCCAATCACAGCCGTCAATGAGTGTCCGTCGGTATGTTTTTTTGGGCCAACCCTTCCCCGGCTCTGGTGGGCCCGTGAACAGTGGATTTGCCGCATCAAGCTTCTTTCCCTAGGCTTCGAAGCTTATGGTAAGGCTCTAGGTATAAGAAGCGGACCGGTTGTCACTGCCACCCGGCATTTCACATTCCGAGAGAGATCTTCCGCGCGGTTGGGATATCTTCAAGACGTATCCCGAAGCCTAGAGTGGACCGTCGTTGAAGTGTACCTGTCATGCTTGTTGACCTGATAACGTCGGCTCGGTTACAAGCCTCGGGATATGCCGTTACAATCTTTCTCGACGATGATGACCGGGGCAGACATGGATCGTTCCTGAAAGTTCCAGCCCCAGCATGCAGGGTCCCGTTCAAACAAGATGACTCGCTCGCCTCGTGGGAACCGAGATGAGACATGTGGGGACCGTTGGGGGCTATGGTGTAGACCAGAGCATGAAATCTAGTTTCATATCGGATATCTGGTTTATCGGTAAGCTTATCACCATATATATCTTTATGGGTGGTTATTCGCTTGTGCAAGTGTGACGATGATGACGTCGTCAGCTCAAGCGGCAATTTGTTGAGCTGTGGCTTGAAGGCTAGTTGCAGTTGCGGGTAAGACAGTTGCCTGTTGCGAGACGTATCTAGGCCACGAGTCTCGGTGTACACGCCGTTTCCACTCTTCACGCAGCTGGTGTATGTAGCAGATCGGCGTGGGCTCGGCGGCGGGGTGGGTACATCCGGCCGGGGACCCAAGGGTCCTGGTCTTGGTACACGATGTGGAGTTAGCTTCTATTCAGCCCAACAGCGTTCGGTAAGGAAGCGAAGGGACACCACAGCAATACGTAAGAATGCAAGCCATGTTTCAGGGCGGATAGTCCCTCAGGGGTAGTAGAGGACGACCAAATACTGACCTTGGTCCTGGCGTAGGTGGCCTGTCCGGGTAAGGGAGCGTAATCAGCATTCCTGGAGTAAACCAGATGTTGACGAGCTGTACGGCTAGAATACAGAGCTGCTTAGCCACATGTTCCTGAAGCCACGCTGCCTCTGCCTCAGAGCGTGGACTCGGTGGCGGTGTTGGCACCGGTGGAGGGGGAGGGATTGGGGGTGGCCGTGGAGGCGGTCCTGGAGTTGGAGGACGTGGTGGATCTGGAAATGAGACTTTCTTGGGCGTTTTAATGAGGCATGTTGAAGAATTGAGCCCAAAGACGTCGAATTGACCCACTTCACCGAGGCTAGTCAATGATTTTGATATTGGTCGTGGGCAAGACGGAGGAGCTGATGTAGAAAGGCGTAACATCTTGCTTAACTGAGCCTCTCCCTGCGAAGAAGCACCAAGAGATACTCGAGAGATACTGTAGGTATATGGCTTCTAGGTATGGAAGAATTGAGAGTTGTCGTGATGATGGTAAGAGGAACACACAAGTTCTGTTTCCAAACTCCTGATTTATATAAGTTTCCTCATGAACTTCATATAGAAGCATCCCTGACGGGAGGAATAGGGGCACGGTAAAGGAAGGCAAAGGATGTAGGTTAGATGAACGGGTCGGTACGCACCGTAATGGATTTCATCATGATCATAATTGGACGGCCCCATACAGAACCTCGATGACCTCCGTGAAGGCAGAATAGCCTACCATACCTAGCTGCTATACTAAGTAGCGAGCCAGCATACTGTTACTCATGGGCTTATCCACCACGAGCGACATGCTTGTAGGGATTCAATTTGTGACATGAAGTTAAACCTGCGCCTCTTTGACGCTCTTAGGCTTGCGGCTAGGCTCTTACCCTTTGCTGAGACATTGCCAATTTGGAAAGGGACATCATCAGGGGTGAAGTCATCGCGACATATTCTGAGGCGCGGGTCTGATACGAGTGCATCTATTTCTCGTCTCACAGCGAACGAGTCATAATGCGGCGTATACCTCATCCACCTCATCTGTGATAGATGATACAAGGCGCTCGGCCTACACCATATTCGACGCAAATCTGGCAAGACTCGAAAATTGAGGTCGAGTCCGAGTCTGCTGACAGACGTACTATCGGGGCGATGAGTACTTAGGTAGGTATTCGACGTATAATATCACTAGATTCCATGTCCCCGGTAGCACAGATGCGAATGCGGGAGTCATTATATAGTAGGTACATACGGAACTCGTTCGGGGTATGGTGTAAGAGTAGACATAAACCCGAGGCCATCAGCATTCAGCTCAGCAGGCCGGTGTTTCATAGGGCTGCCATTCCAGTCTTTAGGTAACCGTATAGATGAAGGGGAAGGCGACATGTGACGACAATTGATGGTAAAACGGGTACCTACCTACCCTAGTACCTAAGCACCTAGGTAGGAGGTAGTCGACAATGAGGCTCATGTGCCTACAGACATAATTCGAGTTACGTCGTTGGGCGTCCTGCGCGCTTCAAGCCTCAGGACCCATGTATAGTAACCGAGCTAAGCGCGTGCGGCGTAATTGGCGGTTACGCGATGACCAAAGCTGAGTGAGAAACCGGTGAATTCCGCACCCGCGCCCGCGCCGTGATTTGCCGGGGGCAGGTAGTTTGATTGACCTACATCTGAAGCCAAACATCGTCCAAGACGGCGGCCTCTGATTCGTCCACCGATACCGAAACCGAGCCCCGGCCTCGGACTCGGTTCGTTTTCGGTTCGTCTCCGACGAGACAACTATACTAACGATACGAACCTACTCGTCTGTGCGGTTCGATAAGCTATACGCTACTTGTTAGCACGTATCAAGGTATTATTTATACGCATGTCTACGTTCGCATTCGGGGAAGTGGCAAGGAGTTTCGAAGTACTGCTGCTTTGGTTGGAAAACTTACGCATGCATTATTCCGCGCTGAAGTACGACGTCGCCTGGCTTGCAAGAGGTCTCCAGAGGCTCATCGTAGGTGCCTTGCCTATCGACTATGTCAAACGGATTAGGTGGCGTTAGAAGACTCAAGGTCCCCCGTACCACGACCAGATAATCTGTCGAGGTTGTACGGTGCATCACGCCCTCGGTTTTGGGGGCAATATCCAGGTAATACAGGTTGAGCCCTCCTGGTACTATAGCGAGCAGCTCAAGTCAGCAATTGCTATTTGCGGAATGTGTGAGAAGTGGAGTATAAGATCTCATGGAGTTACAACCTCCCGAGGCAGAAATAGGCGATCAGCTCTTTGAGCCCTAGGACGCTGGGACATGGGGTCCACATACACACGATTCCCATGCCTGGGACCGGGTCTAATTCCAAGTTACCACTTGAAGGCAATCGTTAGTTTTCTTTCTCCTTCACGATATGGCATAATCATATAGCAAACTCGCTAGGAATTGACTTTGGGAGGTCAAGTATAAGGTGAAACTCACTGCCCGTCATTGCTAGTTGGTACTGTCTTGCTAGATGCAACTCGGGCTCTCATCAATGCGCCCCCCAGGATAGGTTCGGGCTTGAGCGTGTCCACAAGGACCTCTATACCCGGCTCCGAATGCAAATTCACGGCGTCACGGCCTCCAAGAGGAAGGTTGGAGGCGGTAATCCGCCTAGGGGGTGACAAGAGAGCCGACGGAAGAGGCATGGCGGAACTGTGGTCGAGTTTGAGATGCGTGGAGCTATATCAGTATAGATGATGAGCTTAGTCTAGTTACCTAGCCTAGGTTACCTACCTAGGAAGGTCATTCTTACGACCGGAGTCGCACAAGAGCTTATATACATACACCTTCGAAGGCATATGTAGATAGCCTAGCTGCAAGAGATTAATACTAATACCGCCTGATGCTATAGTATTAATGACAAATAGGGGTGAATTAATCAGCAATAGACGATAGAAGGATTCATAGGAAGCAATTGTTTTAAAAATGGGACTCGAAATAGCTATGACAGCAAGGTGTGGAGTATACCCTGGGGAGAGCGAAACTCGTAAGTGTCTATGAAGCACTGCCCGGTGACACAATGTCAGAATGACTACCTTAGGCACCTAAGGTATGGAAGCGTGGTGTTAACCACGGAACAAGATGAATCAAGGTGGGTCCGTAACCAAACTGATAGTAGACGGGCTGTTCATTTTCTCCACGAACCAGCGGAGCGTACTATTAGAAATGAAACGTACGTAAGTGCAGCATTGAAGTCCCTAGCTGAGGTGGAAGGCCTAGCTTGGAAGGATCACAGGAAGCCAGTCCCAGGGAGCTCATCAGAGCGCAATGGGACATACTGCTGTTGAGTTCGATATTCTTCATCAGAGGCTAGACGACCTCGATTATACGCGCGAAGCTTCATTGCTACGACGCCGTATCCCCTTTCCTCGGAACGCTCATTTAAATGGCGGACAAACACAACCCTCGGCCTTCCCTACTTAACGATGTCCTCTGCCACGGCTGCGGGAACGACTACGAGCTCGATAGCTGTCGTAGCTAGGACTACGTCGTCGATCGTCGTCATAATCGTCGTAGCTTTCTCTTCTTCCACCTCGTCGTCTCGGCGGAGATCGAGATCTGGACGCGTACGAGCCCGAAGGGCTACGGTTGCGACGCGGAGGGGATCTAGACCTCGAGTATGAGTGTGGGCGGTAGGTATCAAAGTTGTCACGACCAGCTCGTCCATAACGCGGGGGCGAACGAGGAGGTCTTCCCGCAAACCCCGCTCCCCGTCCACCACCAGGGGGACCGCCGCCGCCGCCTCCTCCTCCTCCTCCTCCTCCTCCTCTACCACCAGCTCTAGAGCCGGGTGCGGGGAGACGAGGGTCAATATTGGCGCCTCGACTTGCAGTCGGCGGAGAAGGTGAGAACTTTCGTCGAGGCAAGACAATTGACACATTGATAACAGCGCCGTCGAGAACGGCTTCGTGCATGTGGGCTATGGCCGCTTCGGCGTCAGCCTCGTGAATGTAAAGGATGTATGCTGTGCCGCGGTTCGTGTTGTCTGTATGAAAAAGACCAGTTAGTTATGTCGTACGCCTGCCAGAAGCAAAATAGAAGATAGAAGGCGAGCTTACACTGTCGATTCACAGGCATATCCAAGTCTCTGATTGGGCCATATTGTCCGAATATCTCTTGCAGGTGGTCTTCGTTGATAGTCTTAGTCAACTTCTCGACAACGATCTGCAAGTGGAACCGCACGACTTGAATTAGCAATGCAGGTATTGAAGATTTTGCGGATTGACTGACCTTAGTACTGCCTCTCAGAGGGCTCTCGCTTCTACCACGGTCTTCGGGGATATCACGTTCATCATGGTCGTCGCGGTCTTCACGGTCGCGACTTGGGCCTCTGCTCTCGCTACGGAATCTGCCATTGCGACGAGGGAGTGGAGACGGCGATCTAGTGGGAGAACGACGGCGGCGAACTGGAGAAGGCGACTGTGAGTAACGCGATTTGGGAGTCGGAGATCGCGATTCGAAACGGTCTCGCAGAGGCGACTGGTAATCCATAGCGATGACGGTAGCGATGGCAGCGATATGGTATTAGGTGTTTACTCTTCGTTGGAAGGGAATTGATCGCGATACACAACACGTGCTAAGAACCCAAATCAAGGGTCGAGAAACTTGTCAAAACAAGTGACAAGTGTTGCAGTATTGAAAAGTACCTGGATAATTAGGACGTGGTGGTTGAAGGACGATGTCTGAGTTGAAGGTCGAGAAATTCCAAGTTCCAAGCTACAAAGCTAGAGGTAGGTACTGCTTCGGGTTAGGCTACATAATTAGCCCTCTTCTTGCGTGCACAGTCCACCAAAGGAATGCTAATTTTTGTGGTAAAAGTGGCGTTGGCATTATGTGCACACATGCATATATCGGAGGTGCGACCATTGGTAAAATGCTTTGTCATCTCCTAGGCAATCAGGCAATCGGGTCTTACTGGAACAATCCAATCACGATTCAACCCAATCACGAAATAAACCGAATCTCAAGCAGCTCAAAGTCTGGGCTTCAAAATTAAACCCAGGAAAATCTTCAGTATCTCAGATTCGGTATACAATCTAGACGGCTTACTTCTAATACACATATCTAAAATTGGGGTTCTCCCTATCTGTCAAATCCTCGAAAGCATGAGCCAACGCCTCGTCGCGAGCCTCACTAACCCCAGCCGTCGCTAGCTGGTCTCGCTTCTTGTTCTGCCGAGTAAGATAGAAACGGAAGAATAACAGGATGAGAACGAGAAGAGCGTAGCAACCAAGATGAGTCGCAAACGCCGTAAAGTATTTGGGTGCTTCGCGCGAGAGGAACACCTGAGGACCAATAGCGTTGCCTGCCGACCAGAAGATGAAGTTAGTCGCTACCACCACCGTCTTCTTAGTCTGTCCGCCAACGTTTCGAGACATCATAGAAAGACCCAGGGTCTGCGCCGCCCAGAAAGAAAGCGTGATGTAGTAGCTAATGAGTAATCCCACGTGCTGTGGGAAGCTCTCGTTGGGGATAGTCATCAGCAGAATAGTCCCGATGAATGACCTAGGGATTTGCTGTCAGTTACGGACGTCCTATACTCATTTGAAAGGGGGGTAGTGTAGCTTACGGAATAACGAAGCCTAGCATGACCAGGATGTTCTGGCTGAACTTCTTCACTAGCCAAACCGATCCCAGCAGTACCATGATAATATAAAAGCCGAGGACCATGGCGAGAAGCTGCGTCTGCAAGTTTGTGAATCCGAGACTGGAAGAGATGATCAGATTCGCGAAAGCACCGAGACCACTAGTCGGCAGAGTCGTCGTGAACTGGATACCGGCGTAGCACCACGTTTGAGGATCGGTCAGTGCCTCCCAGACCTGGTCCTTCTTGAACACGCGATTCTGCAGACCGGTCTGGTTTCCTCGGACTCGCTCAACCATCAGATGCTTGTCTTCCTCGCTGAAGCACTTCGCACGCATGGGAGAGTCGGGCATCCACCACCAGACGAAAACACCGAAGACGATCGAGATGACACCGTATGCCAGGAAAAGCCACTGCCACGATTTGAGAGGGCCATCCGTGATCAAGGTAAAGCAGTAGGCAAGAAGGCCTCCCACAATCTGCTGTGCGCCGTTCATCATGTACCAGTAAGTAACCCTCGAGGCCTGTTCCTCGCGTTTGTACCACATGGCCGAGAGGATCACGAAAGCAGGCTGGCAAGCCGACTCGAAGAGTCCCAACATGGTTCGGACGACGACTAAGCCGACGAAATTCTTACAGGCCGCATGGCAAGCTAGAACTGTACCCCAGGCGACAATAGAAAAGCTGAGGTATTTGGCGACCGGAACCCGAGCGAGTATATAATTCTGTTTTTTCCCGGCTGTCAATAACCCGTATAACGTTGTGGAGCTGTGCAAGGGGCGGGCCTTACCTGTGGGTACTCGACAACCAGGATAGTTATGTAAATGCAGGTTGTCAGCCAGGAAAAGCTCTGGCTGACTTTGCCCTCGGGAGTCAGCATGCCGGTGTCCTTCGGCAGGCCCATGATGGAGGAGAAGGACAGGGTGCCTTTATCGATTGCCTGAAGGAAATACGTCGTAATCATAACGACCAGAACACGTTTATCGATCATCCTCCGAAGCCTCGTATCCTCTTCAGGTGATATCTCAATCCGGGCAGACGACGAATATTTGGCAACTTCCGAATCGACCTTGTCGTAATTTGCGCGTTCTCCCTTCTCCTCGATGTCGTCGGCTGCCGAGCGCGCCCGCTCTACCTCAGCCATCGAGTACCTCTTCGCCGCATCGTCCTGGTGAGGTCTCATGGAGGGGACAATGTCGGGGTCGGGAACTTCCATGGACGACATGATGGTGAAAGTAAATTAGACCTCTTTGATTGCTTCCGAAAAGGTTTCTTTGCAATGTTATTCTTCGGTAGGTCTAGCAATGCCTCACAGATGAATCTGCTTGTGGATAGAGAAAAGAGACGAGATAAGACCTAAAGCTGGGAGGGAGTTGACATTTTTATTCACGTCTCGCACCATTAACCCCCCGACTTGTTGTAGTGCTGTAACATCGTAGGCGAGGTATATAACAAGGGGTCGAAGACCGACTATACCACGAACGTTCACTCGCCTACATTAATCCGCTAGGAGACCACCTCATCGGATATCACCAAGGTGGGGTTCAACGCGCAGGAATGTCGTTCGGCGAATCATGTCGGAATCCATGACTGAAATGTTTTCAGCAACACGATAGCGCCTGTTTTAGTGCCAGACTATCCAAGTAGGAATCTGGGCAATCTGGGGCTTTCTGGGGGGGTCTGCTGGGGTTAGTTTCCCCAAAACCTGGGGGATGGAGAAGAAACCCCAAAAGTCATAATCTGGAGTCCGGAGGGCTCTAAGCTGGCGTGCTGGCATCAGGCCGAACCCCTGCCGCTTTAACGGAGCTCCAACTTCTTCGGGTGGAAGGGCCCTATGACCTCCGGGGGTTCTTCCCCCTCAGACAGCTAGCCTCGGTGCCAGCTAGACCGACGACCTCGCCAAGTTGATAAAGGGGTTCCGGGGTAATTCTCCCTCGAAGAATCTCATATGACTTCCCAAGCCTCGATGCATTCAGCCTTCGGTCTAAAAGATCCCCGTACTCATTCTCGTCCGCCGTGTCCTCATGCAGCACTGTAGCAATATGATGGAGGGATTGTATATCAAGTGGCGTAAGACCTTCAAAACTCTGGAGACAGGTACAGGGCGGGGGTATCGAGAGGATGCAATGCCCCGACTGGGGACACTTAAGACGCTACGATATGAATGTGGAGTACATCGTACATCTACTCCTCACGAGAGGAATTCATATTCTTATATTTTAACCGACTCAAATAGCTCCGGTGCTCTAATGCTCTAAAATAGTCGTGACAAGAGTCAATTTTCTCGCTCGAACTCGTAGATCTGTCGGGCGGCGATTTCAATCAAGAAAAGAACATCGTCTGTCTAGTTTGCCACTTATTAAAAGAAGACAAATCCTATCGACCACTGCAGATATCTGGATAGTTGTGTTAACTTGCCCAAGATGCCGGCAGAAGTCCACGGAATCAAATCCAGCGACGTCCACGCCAAGATTCAGCTTCTTATCGATGGACTCGTCAACATCAAAGACCAGACTGGAGAGTTTCTCCTAACGTTGGAAGACGGCCGTGTCATTGACACGAAAGGATGGAACGACTGGGAATGGACTCACGGCATCGGCCTTAACGGAATCTGGGCCTACTATTCGTTGACTGGGGATGAGAAGTACCTTAAGATCATCGAAGATTGGTTCGCGAATCGATTCGCGGCCGGCGGTACCACCAAGAACATCAACACCATGGCCGTATTTCTCACGTTAGCTTACGTTTACGAGAAGACTGGAAACCAGACCTACCTTCCATGGCTAGACAGCTGGGCCGAATGGGCGTACCACGACCTGGAAAGAACCAAGTACGGCGGCATGCAACACATCACATACTTGGAGGTGAACGACCAGCAACTATGGGACGACACGCTTATGATGACTGTGATGCCTTTGGCCAAGATTGGGAAGCTACTCAACAGACCGCACTACGTTGACGAGGCGAAGCGGCAATTCCTCCTCCATATTAAATACCTATTCGACACAAAGTCTGGCCTATTCTTTCACGGGTGGACCTTCCACGACGGCGGGCACAACTTCGCCAATGCGCTATGGGCAAGGGGAAATGCGTGGTTGACCATCGTCATTCCCGAGTTCTTGGAGTTGTTGGACCTACCCGCCAACGACCCCATCAGAAACCATCTCCTAGACACCCTGAATGCGCAGTGCGAAGCTCTAAAGCCACTGCAGGTGTCTTCAGGCCTGTGGCGCACTCTTCTAGACCAACCCGAGGAAGAAGGATCGTATGTCGAGTCCAGCGCGACAGCCGGGTTCGCCTTCGGGATCCTCAAGGCGCAGAGGAAGAAGTACATTGGGAAGGAATACGAAGCCGTGGCACTCAAGGCAGTGCGGGCGGTATTAGATAACATCGACGCCCACGGTGAGCTCCTAAACACATCGTTCGGCACGGGTATGGGACACACCTTGCAGCATTACAAGGACATCCCGATTACGAGTATGCCGTACGGACAGGCAATGGCTATCATGGTGCTGGTCGAATTTTTGAGGGTGTTCATCTAGATAGAGGAATGAATTAATACGTCTACCATGTAATGAAGACGATTCGTTGCCCGTGCCTATCCCCGTAAAGTAACAACTATTCCGTACTCTACTCGGGAATAATTTAAGCAAGAAGAGCCTTCTTCACTAAATCGACCTCTTCTGCTGTACCACAGACTAATCCGGCGGTCTCGTTCAGATCCCCTAATGGCGTATCCAGTATATTTGTTCCGTCGGCTGGGTTGATGGCTTTCCCACCAGCAGACTCGACGATTAACGCGAGAGGGAATAGCTCATACAGACGTCGTAACTTTGCTTTGCTGGCGGCCGTCACGGGCGAGATGTAGATGCCGTGACCTTTGACTAGCGCGTGAACTACATCTGGAACGAGCCCGCCGCTGTATCGCAGCGTATATTTTTTCTGTATAAAGTCCGACACCAGCGTCATATACTTCGCGTCTTCGGCTGCACTTCTCAGGTTGGCCGGAGCAAAGTAACGAGTCTTGAAGGGCGGCTCTACCAATCGGACAGCTGTACGAATGATTTCGGTGTCCTCTACTCCCTTCTCGCCTACTCCCAGCTCTAGGCAAACTGGGTCAAAGCCCGGCAGGCGTAGGGTTACAATAGCTGTCGTTCGTGGACCATAGACACCAAGCACGGCGGCAACCTGTTTGGTGGCGGGCAGCTGATTAAGGGCCGTCTTTCCCTGCCATATGCCGATAATTGTCCCTACAGTCCAGTTTGGTGCTATGATGGAGCTTCCATCTAAGGGGTCGAATGCAATCGTGTAGTGCTCCTCGGGGACACTACCAGTCGATATGTCTTGCGAGCTTCTTTCTATCGGATCCTCTTCGCTGCTGGCGGTGACAACGAATGGACACTGTGAGATGGCTTTTCGAATGCTATTCTCGGCCAGGACATCCACATTCAACTGGTCGTCGCCGAACGCATTTGCACTTCCCGCACGCGACACATGTTGCGACCTCTTAAGGATTTTGCTGATGTCCGAGATACTGTCAATCAGAGTGGGCAGAACCGAGCTGATTAGTGCTTTATGCGCCTCCGACGGGAGTACGGAACGAAGATGACGGGTCAATTCGGAATCAGCCATCATATTTGGCTTGAAGTTGGAAGCATTTAAAGGTCTCTCCCGAACGCGCCGCGTTGTGAAAATTAAAGGCTCAAAAATAAAGTATGCAGTTATCCATATATAATACCTACCGATATTTGAATACCTCATTTACCTTTAGAACGATATTCTTACCCACAGCCTAGAGCAATAAGGCGGAATAGGCTTGGCACAGCATTCCTCACCTTCTCGCCATTTCTCTTCAAAAGCGTATACGCGCAACAACCTAACTTTCAAACGCCGGAGAGAAGAGTACAGCATGTTATCTTCAGACGAGATCAGAGCCTTATGGGAGGCAGTCTTTGACCCTTCTCCAAGGCAAGGAGGATAACGTTCACGAAGCTGCCCTCAGCTGCTGGCGCAAGGATGACGTGATCGCAAATGAAATCACCGCCAAGTATATCGAGATTAGTGCTAAAGTCCGTTGTCTCCCGATCGGCCTATTCCAACCAGTGCAGGCCCTGGGCTCGAATCTCTATACTTGATGGCCAAGCTCGCGAAGCTCGCGGCCGTTGCGATAAGATGTTACCGATCACAAATTTTGGCGTGGTCTCCAAATCCAGCAGAACTATCAAGACCTCGTGCGCGGCACCGAGCCAACTCTTCAATTTAAACGCATTTCAGAACGGATTAATCTTTTCTATTTCTATCTACCTAACCTATCTAAAGCACAGGAAGATACAGCTCTTATGAGCTAGCTGTAGGCTTGGCCGCCTCGGGTTCTGTCTCCTTCACCGGGGCCCTTTTCTCCGGTCGGCCGATGACCAGCCGAACTGCGGCGGCGGTGGGAGCGGGAGTCGTAGGAACGGAGGCAGACATGGTGAAGATGATTTAAATGACAAGGTAAAGGCGGTCTTTAAAAGCCTCAGTGATAATCGAGGATTTCACTTAAAGGCCTATACGCCAACAAGTTTGCGTTCCCATGGGAAAGGGGCGGGTTAGTTCACCCGCGACAACCTCACGTTGGGCTTCGTCCAAGAAAATTAGAAAGACTCACGAAGAGTCGAACGAAGGAAATCTGAGCACCGAGAGGAATCGTTACTACTTGCAGTAACGAATGTACGCAAGGAGTAGGTTTGAGAAGAGAGAGACAGAGGAAAGGTTCGTGAGCATTCCTTTATGTAATTTTATGGGCCCTAGATTTTTCCACCGGCGGTGGGACGCGTGCCCGTTTGACGCATCGCCTGCCCACGCGTTCAATATTTTAAATTGGAGAAGAGGAAGAAGAGGAAGTGGTAGAAGAAGAAGAAGAAGAAGAAGAAGACGAAGACGAAGAAGAAAAACCAGCGAAGTTTACGGGGTGACAATGCCAGCTGTCACAAAATACACTCTATGAACACTCTACAAATAGCACAGCTCTTCACTATTAGCCACAAGTTCGAAGCAAGCGATCTGAAATGAAAACTTAGCACTCAATGATCTGTTTCCATACCTTAGGTAGCTAAGCGTATGTAGGCAAGCGATGGCATTGAGTGCTATGAAGTTACCTACCTACCTCTAGGTACCTGGGTACCCTGATCTCCTATGGCGTTGGCAGGTAAGGAGTATATTCACTGTCGTATCCTAATCCTGTGGTATGTAAGAGTATCGAGATAGAGCCTAGATGATTTCGGGAGCTCTTAGAAAACTTAGGTAGCCGGTGACATATTTTGTAACGGGCGAAAACCCTCTCGCCTTCCGTCTTCCGCTTTCCGTCTTCCGAGTCCCGAGTTCCGATGGACTACGGAGACTTAATAGACATTAAAATCTCACAGTTCTCTTACATGCCGGACCTCAGTATAATTCATCTCTTACTCTATTGTCATATCGGTACCAAAATATTTCGATACACATTCCGGAGCCTTTATAGTTGCAATGCCAGGCCGAACTCAACCTGTGTCAGAAGTCGAAAGACTTTGGGATGGAGAGTACCTACTTCATAGCCATGACATATCAAGGAATGGGTTTCTCCCTGATCAAGAGCCCCTGAGGCGACTTCCTAATCCTTATTACGCTCCGTGGGAGTTAGTGTTAGACGATCTTCCTTCGCTGATCAAGAAGAGGTTGATCCGAAAAGTCCTAGACCGCATACCAGCCCTCTCTACGAGTAAACTTCATACGGAAGCAGAATGGCGACGAGCCTATGCCATTCTGTCTTTCTTTACTCATGCGTACATCTGGGGCGGTGAGAGGGCGTCGGAGGTGCGTACCACTCTCTCCTTAACGGATTCCGTGGCTAATAAACAGACAGGTACTCTCACCATCGGTATCAGCACCCTTTCTTCACGTATCAGAGCATCTCGATCTTCCGCCAGTTGCAACGTATGCTGCACTCAACTTGTGGAATTTCGCATGCAACGGATCCGACCTGCGAGAACTTGACAGTTTGCACGCCTTACACACATTCAGCGGCACCGAGGATGAGTCGTGGTTCTTCTCAGTATCTGTGGCGATGGAAGCAGAAGGCGCCCATATAATCCCGGTCATGCTTCGAGCACTTGAGGTCGTCCACCATCGTGACTACTCAACTATAACAAAGAGCCTGGACGAATTGGCTGTCTGTATAGGACGGCTTGGCAAGCTCCTCGATCGGATGGATGAGAAATGTGATCCTATGGTGTTTTACCATCAGATCCGTCCGTTTCTGGCCGGGAGCAAGAATATGAGTGCAGCTGGCCTTCCAAACGGAGTCCTGTACGAAGACGAACATGGTACACTCAACTGGAAGCAACTAAGAGGTGGGAGCAATGGACAAAGCTCCCTTATTCAATTTTTCGACGTTGTTCTTGGGGTCGAACACACATCGTCCGGTAGCATCACGCGCGCAACTCCGGCGAGCTGCTCGGGCGCGAGTGAACCGACAAGCTTCCATGAAGAGGTCCGGTCTTATATGCCCGCGCCTCACAGAGAGTTCTTAAGATGTATCTCGCGTATGGGCAGCCTCAAGGAACTAGCCAGCGAGCATGCCACATCATATGAGCATATCCAGCTGAAACGATCCTTCCAAGCTGCCACTAAAGCGCTCGGTGACTTTCGGAATAGGCACATGCAGATTGTTACGAGATACATCGTTGTGCCATCGAGAAAACAATCGCGGCTTCCGATAGTCAATCTTGCCACGGCATCATCAGCATCTGGCCGGGGGCCAGGTGGGGAGTTGACTGGGACTGGAGGGACGGCACTTATACCGTTTTTAAAGCAGACGCGTGATGAGACATACGTGACGGGAACGATGATCTCAAGAGACTAGAGGATAATGGGGGTCTTTAATGTCGTACATAGGTAGATAGGCTGTACCTAATGTATTTAGATTCGACGTAAATGGTAGGAATAGCGCGATAAAGGCTGCTCCTACACACCCCCTTGGCCATAAATCCACAAGTTCAATAAGTCTTAGAAAGGCGTATGAAAGAACTCGGATGTGGTAACGGAAGTTCGGATCGGGAAATCGTTTGTTAGCGCATCACCAGCTTTTGCTTATTTCCGCCTTCTTTCTTCTAGTGCTTCCGAGTTTCCGATATGGATCCGTTTACTTGTTGTTATCAAGTTTTTAGAGGGGCGTGAGATAATGTTTCAGATCAACTAGACCCAAGATTAGATCCTCGGAACTGTACCTAGAAACTCCACGAGAGCTTCTATCCGATGCCGAGTCATGCCTCCGATAACCCGTACACGAGTTGCTAACGCCTGCGATATATGTAAACAACGCAAAGGTACCTAGAAAAAGGGATACATTCCCTCTCCTAGGTGATAATCTCTATGTACCTAGGTAGTATTTTTGGTTAGCTAATTGCGTCGCAGTCAAATGTGATGGGAATTTGCCTTGTAGCTATTGTAAAACCCGGCGGGGCAGCTTGACCTGTCACTTTTCTCCCGCAACCCGTCGTCGAGCAAGGAGACCGCATTTGCCTTCTCCTGGGCCCTCTACAGCCCAGCAGTCATCCGTCCCGTCGTCTGCCAGGCCGGAGGCGTCACCTGGCATTGAAGGTAGCCCGCTCCACTCGGTTGGATGCCCTCCCATATCGGATAACCTCACCCACACCCACGGGAGTGATGTCTCTGCAGAAGAGGAAGCAGACGTGCCTCGAGAGGCACGCTTATTGTGCGACGCGCGGGGTAAATCAGGTGCGGAGAGAGACCTCGCCTCGTCGATGTTTCTAGCGAACGATACAACTAATACTCCTTTGTCGCAGTATTCATCGGCGATTGCGCACCGCTCTCCCTCTTCCAGACGGTGCGCCAAATCGTAACATCTCGGGTGGACCCGAATGCTTTCACGCCCCAGACCAGTCGGGTTTCGATGTTAGAGAATTCAACTTCGAGCCCGTTGATTTCGGTCACCAGCAAGGAGCCGTATTTAAATCCTGCCAGTACCGAACGGCTCGTGTCCATCTTTATTTCAGTGGTAACCTAGCTCCAGTCCGAACTTGTCTTCGCGCCGGTGTACATTCTTCTCTGACCCCTATTGCAGACGTCCGGGCTGGTTGACCTTTTCGACAGCGCTCGCCTCTCGGATGACATATCCGCCTGGCTTGCCAACGAAGATGCGCCTAAGGATGCGTCCTCTGCCGTCAATTACCTGGTAATTGCTATTGGGTCTCAGTCCGCTGGTGAGGGATCCGCCGATGAATATTTTCAATACGGAAAGACCCTGGCATTGTCCTGTCTCGGCGGCGACCTGGGAATCGAAACGGTTCAGGCCTTTGCCCTCGTCACCTTGTATATGCTTCGTGCATGCCAAATCAACGGCTCGTTTCTCTTTTTCGGGATCGCCGCGCGTGCTGCGTATTCAATTGGTCTACACAGAACAGAGGTTAATTCTCGATTTGGCGCGGAGGTACACGCTCAAAGGTGCGATTCTTGTTGTGAGTGAAGAGGACTAGTGTTAAAAGTGACTAGGGACCGTCTTTGGAAGAGCTTGCGAGTCCTCGATCTATTCCTGAGTATATCCATGGGCCGACCGCCAGCGTTAGGAGATATAGACTGCACAGTTCCATGTCGAGCCTCAGACGCCGACGGACACGAGAAATTTGACCTGCTGAACGCGTCGGTACAGATATTATCAATTGCTGAGGAGATCGTACTTCAGGTGTACTCTAGGAGAAAGATCTCACTCCCGCTTACCGAAGGAATCTCGCGCCAACTTCGAGACTGGTCAAGCAGATGGCTTTCTCGCCTAAAACGAATCGTTGCAAGCCCAAATCGAGAAGACGGAGCCGAGGTCATCGGGGCGTGCCAGGCCATGTCGTCCTACTATTACGCCGTTATGCTGGTAGCGAGACCCTTCCTCATGTACGAGTTATCTAAACGGCTTCCGGATAGTACCACGACGGTCGATACACCCAGTGGCGGCAGCGATAATTCAGGGAGGGCAAAACTCGCAAATGCGTGTATCGATGCAGCTTGTCTCATGGCAGAATCGGTATTGGACTTGGTGAATCGGGGACTTTTGGACAGGCGCATGCCGTTGATAGTGTGAGTTGACCTCATCGGTGTCTTCCACCTTCTGCTGACTGACTGCATAGTTCCTGGCTATTTGCGTCATCCTTAGTACTTGGAGTTGGCCTCCTGGGGAAATTCGGTCGCATCCTCGAGAAGTACGCGCACATGTCTATCGCCGCCCTCGAATACTTTGCGAGGGATGATACACATGCCATGCAATACTCGCTTATTGCCAAATCGTTACTATCGAGCGCGTTGAAGTACCTCCAAAGAAGAGATGTCGACGAACGTCTTCAAATCACAAAGAGTTCATCCCAGCTATTCGGACTCATACCTCCACCACGAGAAGACTTGGCGCCCGACGATACTTATGAACCGAGGACGATAGCCTCAGATCTCTTAGAAACTGATGTACCGCAGAATTCATCAGCTCACGAACTACTTGCCTCTCCCTTCCACGATATCGACCCTGCTCTCCTATCATTAGGCTGTTCGCTTGATTCTGCATCGGGTACTTCATTTTCAGGCAGAGACCAGCAGGATCAAACCGATCACGTTTTCGGGGCTCTCAACTTGTTCCCCCTACTGGATGGGAACGGTCACATTGATCTTACGCATTACCTCTAGCCTCCCATTGTTTGGGTCATACTAGCACTTCCTGTTTTGGGGAAATAGAAAAGGCGAGAGAGGCTACGGGTATGTCAAATCAAGCACGGTCTACCTAATGTGAAGAAGCCGGCCGATTCATACATGGGACTCTGCCGTATTCGGTTTTCTTCGATTCAGATCCTGCATAGATGCCTCTCATGGACGCACTAGACACAACCTGGACACTGCTATTTTCAGTGGCCCATTACAAATGGATCGTGTTCCTACCTCACTATTACTGCCTATCACCATTGCCGTTCTTCTACATTCTCCGTATGAAGATAATCATAATTCCTTTCGCGCGGATTTAGCATGTGAGCCACTTTTTCTGGTCGAATAGAGGCTCTTCCACCTAGACTAGGGTAATCGGTGCGACTATATGATAGCTCTAGACCCTTCCACGTCTAGCTTATACCTACTTCGATCGCGGATCTTCGAGATAATAGCCAGGCTAGACGAATGCAGCAACCGTAAGCTTAAATGACCCACAGGCGGTAGCAAACGATTTAGCCAATGATGTTATCACAGTTACATAGAGGCAATTGTCTCAGGTCAAGGTAAACTGCAAGCAAAATCCTTCAACACTTGGCACAGCGCACAGCGCCACAGCGGTCCGTCCCGTCACTAATACTCATAGTACGGAATAGTAGCATTCGCATTTAGAGAAAAGGTCTTGCCTCATTACCCTCTAGTCCGTTAAGAAATCGTCGACCGGTCATTATCCTTCTCCTTTAGGACCTTCGTGTCGCCACTGGTTAGCCTTCAGCCATATCTTAGGAGGTAGGTAGTCGTGCCATGTCAGACAGGAGACAACCGGATCAAATTCTCGGCGATATAGACTAGCTCGCCGGTGAAGATACGTCCAAACAAGAATTTTACTCGATTTCATAGAAACAAGATTGCCGAGAACGAATGCCTTGAGCGGCCATCCCACTAAGAATACTACCTCCTAGCAGAACGCCGATTATCTACATGACGGGAGTGGCGCATATTATATCAGCAGATAGTATCAAGCAGCGTCCAGTCATGCAGGGATCGCAAAGAAGGCTGCTAGGGTGACTCTCATCAGACGCGGGGGGCATCCCATATCGTAACCTCTTATAGAGGACCCCTGTGTCCAATACCGCCCAACTACCAAGCCTATGGACACGACATGCGATAGGGCTAACGTTGGACCGCCCAGTGCCTTCATGAGATGCTTCGATATGACTTGCTAGCATTCAATGGAGATCCTACTCAGTTTCGGAGACGAGGTGGTTGTCGATCGGGAGGCTTTCCGATGTGTGAAGGTTACACAATTTATCCGGACCAGGTTTTCCTGGCCGAAAATACCGGAAGCGACATGTGCTCACGATGCGTGGGGCTATTGGGCTGGCGGACGACGTCCTATACTGCTGACATCGCCGATGTATACCACGAAAGGGTTATGTTACATTAGAAGAGCCATCGTTACGTTCGGTGTTGCAGGGACAGCTGCGCCTCGGAGTTAGTATAACTACCTACCCTGGTAGCCTCTGCTGTGGGTTCTCCTATATCTGTATTACACCCATGTCCGCTTTTGCCCACTTCACCTCACCTCACCTCCCTTCCCCTATTTGACTTAGACGTGTAACCATATCTGTGGCTATCTAGGACTTTCTCATATAATTCGACAGCCTCCCTTCGCAAAAGCGGTCGGCACTTTTTCCGCCCCTCCCAGAAATTAGATAAGGTAGAGTAAGCTCTGGCTAGATCCTACGGGGCCCCTTCTAGCCGAGTGATCTTTGAGACTGACCCCTTAAACCAAGAGTGCGACAGACGCTACTAGCAACTGCCGACATGCATTCCTCACGCGGTAGAGCACTATACTGCATCTTCGCCAGTATACTACCCGGACCCAAATTACTGCAGGGGCTTATAGGGGGGTATCTGTGAATCCCTGGTGCGTGTATAGGCGCTCCACCACGAGAAGTATATCTATCTTACACGTAGCGTAGACTCAATGGGTATCTAAAGAAGCCACAACATTGTCATCCGTCCTTGTCCTGGCTGCGCATTTCATCATATCGCCGCCACGATGATTGCAGGCTCCTTCGTTGAGTTGCTATTGCGCCAGTGGCCACTAGCCTTAGTGGTAGCAGCTGTTCTATATCTCACTCGGAACTACTTCAATAGGGGGCTGAACAAGTATCCCGGGCCGCTTCCGGCGCAACTCACAGATTGGTTCAGGTTCTATAAGGTCTGGAAGAGGCGACCTGAGCAGTGGCACATTAAAATCCACGAGAAATATGGCGACGTCGTGCGGCTAGGACCTAACTCCTTATCCTTTGGAAACCCGAATGCCATCAAGGTCATTTACGGTCTCGGGAAAGGATTCACCAAGGTACGTCTATACGCATTTTCTCTTGCAGACACTCTTAGAGGAATACGAGCTGATAATTCCAACAATTAGTCGGATTTCTACCCCGTTCAAATGGCAACGTCAAAGGGAATTCGCCTCCCAACCTTGTTTAGTACCCAATCCGAGCATTTCCACTCGCAGCTGAAGCGGAGCGTGAACCACGCCTTCAGCATGTCTAGTCAGATGCAGTACGAGCCGTTCTTTGATTCGACGAACGAGGTATTCTTGGACCAGACGGATAAGAGATTCGCGTCTACCGGCGACGTGTGCAACTTCTACCGCTGGCTGCAGTTCTATACGTTCGACGTAATCGGAGACATGGTGTACTCCAAGAGGCACGGGTTCCTGGAGACCAACGTAGACGTTGACGACATTGTACGCGACAATGCGAGGCTCTTCGACTACGCTGCTCTGGTATAAACCCCCTTTTCTTACCAATCTAGCTTGAGAACCAACATGGCTGACGATCTGGGGTAGATTGGGCAAATCCCTTTTCTCGACAAGCTCTGGAACAAGAATCCCATCCGGCTATGGGCCGCTAAGCACGGCATCGGTGAGGCGACGTTCGGTGTTGCGAGATTCGCAAAGGCGCGTCTCGCCGAACGTCATCCCTCCGGCACCACATCATTTTCCAAGGAGAACTTCGCTTGGGAGCAGACCAAGGACACCCCAGCCGATTTACTCTCTCGATTCATTGACGCGAAACTTGAGCGCCCCGACTTCTTTAACGACCAGCTTGTCATGACCATGTGCGTCTCGATGGCATTCGCCGGATCGGAGCCCGCCGCCGTCTCGCTCAGCGGCGTATTCGCCTCGCTCCTCAGGCATCCGGAATCCATGAAGAAGCTGATGGAGGAGCTGGACGACAAGTGCAGGGCTGGCCACTTCAAGGACAACCGGCTCGGCCTCGTTACCTGGGCCGAGAGCCAGGACCTGCCCTTCCTCGACGCGTGCATCAACGAGGCCTTCCGTATCCACCCGGCTCCAGGCCTGCCGTTCGAGCGAGTCGTGCCGTCCGAGGGCGTCGAGATTTGTGGAGATTTCGTCAAGGGTGGCACCATTGTCGGATGCAACGCCTGGGTCATCCACCGACGCACCGAGGTCTTTGGCGACGACGTCGAGGTCTACCGGCCGGAGCGCTGGCTCGTAGACGAGACGAAGGACAGAGAACAGGAACTGGCACGGATACGGCGTATGAAAAACACGCTGATGCAGTTTGGCATGGGCCCGAGAGTGTGCCTCGGCAAGCACATCGGCTTGATGGAGATGTACAAGTTGATTCCCAGTGTTCTGAGGAGGTTTGAGGTGAGTACAGGATGCAGCAGTTTAACCCTACCCTCATCGCTTTTCCGCCGTTGTCATTATTATTAGGTACTAATGCTTTCAATACAGCTTCAACTAGAAGACTCGTCCAGGATACCTAGATTCTGGAATGGCTGGTTCGTCAGGCCCGTCGAATTCCGAGTGAAATTCCAGAAGAGAGAGCTCGTCCAGCCGCTTCTCGTATAGGGCCTACTAGGCATGCTTAGAGACATAAGTACACTCTAGACGGGGCACGTTTTCTTAGATGTTGTCATCGAAGTAGGATAGAATATCGAACATCGAACACGATTTTGCTTCAACAGTATTAATTCGGTATCTAACAAGTGTGCGTAGTTTTAATGAGGGCAACATTATATCTTGGTAGGTTGATGATTGATACATTTGAACCTAAGGCTTGAGCAAATGAAATTATTCACTTTGGCTGTTTTATGGGAAATTTCGATGTTGAAAAGTTCTTAGTACAGCTTTCGCATCAACGTTACGTATGATGTAGGTGATGAATAAGTCTGGTGTACTCGTTGACGTCATTAGGACGAAGTTCTAAAAGCACAGTATAAACTACTCTCTTACCTTCCCCCGAACTTACCTGACTCAAGAAAAGGCCTGATAGTATATCAAGGATCATAAAATCGTTAAAATAAAGCGAACACATCCATTACAAAATGCCAATCGAGTACCAGGGCGCCAAAATCCCAACATGTTACGCGACATGCAGCATTGGGCACAAAGAGTCCCATACTCTCCCCCTGAAACTCAAAGCCATCGCGGATGCCGGTTTTGACGCGATCGAGCTATCGATGCCCGACATATTAGCATATGGCAAGATGCTCAATGGCCAAGAGCCCGATCCTAAAGACTACGATACCCTTGTCGAGATCGGAAAGTCGGTTAAGGCTCAGGCGGAAGAGCATAACCTCAAGATCCTGATGCTACAGCCCTTTGCTAACTTCGAGGGATGGCCTAAAGGAAGCAGTGGAAGGAAGGATGCGTTCCAACGTGCAGAGGGTTGGATGCGTATCATGGAGGCTGTTGGAACCGACATGCTGCAGGTTGGCTCGTCAGATGCACCCGGCATATCATCCTCGTTCGACGACCTAGCTGGCGATCTAGCCGAGCTGGCAGATCTTTGCGCTGCTAAGGGTCTACGAATAGCATATGAGAACTGGTGCTGGGCCACACACGCCCCGAGCTGGAGGGACGTCTGGCGTATTGTGGAGAAGGCGAACCGGCCCAATCTGGGGCTGTGCCTTGATACGTTCCAGAGCGGCGGCGGCGAATGGGCGGATCCAACCACGAAGTCTGGGTTAGTTGAGGGTCTCTCGCGGGATGAGCTCGAAGCCAGATGGAAACAGAGCTTGGCCGAGCTGAGCAGGGTGGTGCCGCCCGAGAAGATTTATCTCTTACAGATCTCGGATGCTTACAAGATGGAGCCGCCCCTAGAAGCAAAGACTAACGACGATGGGCTACGGCCGAGGGGCCAATGGAGTCATGACTACCGGCCGCTGCCCTACGACGGTGGCTACCTTCCTGTGCAAGATTTCTTGAAGGCCGTACTTGGGACGGGATTTAGGAGTTGGTTATCGATTGAGGTTTTTGATGGTAAGGGGCCTGAGAAGTCCTCGGATATGCTCGAATTTAGCAAGAAAGCCATGTCCTCGCTAGAGCGTCTATTGCAGCCATAGATCTATTCGGTGACGGGATACTCGAGAGGAGTAGTAGAAGTAGGAACTCTACAGGAAATATTAAGCGGCATTAAGTACCTACCTAAAAATATCAATAAGCGAGAAACTATTTGGCGCGCATATAGTCACTGCCTCCTATTAGACAGAAGTCCAAGAGTTCACACAGATTGGTAACCTCGATCTTAAACATCACTGCTCCGCCGTTCGTCTTTCTTCTTCTTCTTCTTCTCCTCTCTTCTTCTCCTTTTTCTCTTCTTCTTCTTCTTAAGTCTATGATTAAGATACCTGCTTTGTGGGCTGAACACCATGAATTATTCTTGCAGCCAGTGCGAGAAGACAATCCCGCACAACGCGCCCTTCTGATTTTAGAGAACTTCATGTGTAACCTCAAGCGCCAAGTCTATACACTCTAAAGTCAATGGGCAGTGGAACGGGTCGGTTTATGAATCACGATCATAGAGAGCTTAAGTGGGAAGGAGCTCGATAAATACAACATCAACATGCCCCTCACTCCGCCCATGACTAAACCCCCGAGATGAACAGAGCGCCTGAGAATTGCGAAAAGCATGGGGCAAAGTGATCGAAGGGCCAGTGCAGGAGAAATGTACATTGTGGCTGATGAGAAAAAAGCGATCGAGAACGCTCAGCGGGATATGCGGGCGGCTGAGGTGAAGGCCGATAGGTTATTCTTCCCCAACTCAAACAGCAGTAGCCAACCAGAAGTTTACCCTCTTAGCTAAGATTATTCCCGACGAGACGGCTAGGGGCCTAGACCTAGAGCCGGACAGCCGGCGTGTGGAAGTTCGTTGGGACTGGCCCGGTAGAGGCTCTGCTCTCCGACGGCATCCATCACAGATCCTTGGAGCCAACAGGGCAAACCGCGGCCGTATGAGTGACCAGATCGGGCCTGCATCGGAAAGTAATGTGTGCTCTACGTAATACTAATTATAGGATGCAGTGCAAGTAATGCTGGATGCAAGTCCGGTAGTGGTATGCAGCTTCGGCAGCTCTCGAACGGTCACAGTTTCTTCCACCAAACATATCTTCGTAGAGTTGATATATCCCCCATCATCCGGTTGGGCGCGCCGAGAGCCCATTCCGGTATCCAACTTGGCCTTATTACTGTACCTTAGGTATGTTATGTAACATGTCGCCTTGGGTCTGCTACAAGATACGAAGAGGATGAAGTTGTCGATGTTAGTTCCTGTGCGACGCAAACGTTTTCTTTTAGTCCCATCACCGCATTGCAGGTACTTTGCCAACTAACAATGTGTACCATCGCAGAACAAACCGGTGCTAAAATAGCGCAGTCGAAGGTACTCCTATAGTACAATACGATAGAGATATAACTGAGAAGGGTAGGATTAAAGAAACCATATAAGAGAGACGAGCTAATAAATACCAACGAGATTCCAGATGAAATGTATTCTATGGTGGATGGTGGAAATATTTTCAGCCGCCAGGCCACTAATCATCTTAGGCCAGCTGCGGTTCCAGCTGCGTCAAGTGAAAAAGACGACAGTGCTATCGAATGGCATCTCCCTTATCTTTTTAGCGGTTTAGATAAAAGCTGGAATGCGGTGGATCACCTATAGCTGATAGGTCAATGCCTGCAAACAAGGGTCGGAAATTGGATCTGTAAGGCACACAGGGCACATCACATCAGCTTTAGTGATCGACGTCAGGCAGGGACATCTAGAGTTAGCGGGGATGGCTATTATCACTGCTGACGAATTCGCCTTATCTCCAATGCTATGTAAGAAAACCCCCAAAACTGTGGAATGGAATGCGTGAAAACTTGTCTTCCGTTGGTTGCTAGGCAGTTTCCAAGTTTTCGTCCCTCACGTACGTTGCCTACCAGCCACCAGCCTACTACACACAATCCGACCAATTGCCAATGGCACTCGGAGACGATCCGCGAATCCGGAAGCTCATTTACCTCCGCGAGTGGCAAACCGTTGCACGATGTGCCGTGCAAACCAGCCTAGCACCTAGACAAGCTTCAACGCTGACGCTAACAGGCTGAGAGAGGGCCCCGACGAAGGCGTGCTAGCCGGGATTCTTGCAGCGATACGAAGTACGAGTGTTATCAATCATAGCCTCATTTCAAAATGAGAAGAATATGAAGATTGCCCAGCACCCAGCTGGTTAGCTCCATGGCCGGAAACAGAACATGGCATCTGGCATCGTAAGAAATGCCTATACCTGCCTAGGTATACAATAAAGAGGTCATGCTTGGTATGCAATCAGATTCCAAATTACAACGAAGTAGATATTCATGCTCCCAGCTAGGTATTTTCCTGCTAGATTCACACATATTATATACGATGCATTGCATAGCCCCCGAACTCCATCTGTGCATCTCTTCATGCTGTACTACTACCCCCCGGCTTTCACCAGCCAACCCTCCCCCTGGTAAGATCGAGCCCCATCGGTTAAAGTGAGAAGCGTCTCACCTACCTAAATAGGCAACCCAGAAAGAAATTGGGGAATCGGGGAATCGTGCCTGTACGCGGGAGTTGTGTGCGTATAAGTGCTTGGCTGCTCGTCGTCGTCGCGTCGAGGGGCATGGTGTTGATTACTCACCCCTTTTCCCTCACCTTGTCTTCTTGCGCTCGTCGAGTAGGTGAAGGCAATTGGTAGTGTATAAATCGGCAGCCATGAAGTCCCCCGCTGTCAGTTCCTTGGCGCTTGCTTCGCTAGCAAGTGCCTCTAGGCTTGGATGTAGAGACACCAACACGACGAGCACGAGTACGAGCGCGACGGGCACGACAACTGGGACTGCCACCGAGGCTTGTGCCATTGTCAGCTCCGCGTGGGCCTCCCAGGTAAGTAGCCTTGTCATGTATATACATGTGTGACGAGCTAAGAATTATAACGAAAGATAACCGCCACCCCTACGCCAACAATTGAGGCGTCGGTCGCTTACGAATGTCTCAATTCGGTTCCAATTGACAAGGAAGGCGCCCTTAAATTCATCGAAGAGATACAGCCGTACGTCGAATGGCAGTCTGATACCGCTTTTAAAAAGAACCCGCCGGCCGACTATTTCTATCCCCCTACGGACCTCTGGGCGACGATAGCTGCGGTCAAGGCCGACATCACGGCAGACAAGTACCCTAACGAGTATGCGTGGCAAGCAGACCTGTACAAGAAACTCTTTGGTCCCGCGCATGATGGCCATTTGTACCTATAGCCCACCACCTAAGTGTCCTGTAGCCCACCCACTGACCCCCTTGTAGCGTGGTATACCCGGACGCCTTGTCGGCAGCTCTTGAGTGGCAGCGGCCGTTCGCCCTGGTCTCGATTAGCGAGGAGGGCCCGGACGGTTCGGCACCGGTCATCAAGATCTACGACGATGTTGTCTCCGGCGTAGAGAGCGCGTCCGTCGTTCAGCTGATCAACGGAGTCGATGCTGCCACCTTTGTTGGAGATTGGATCTACCAGGCATCCGGTAATCAGGACGCCGATGCCGCCTACAACTCCATGTTTTACGAGAAAGCATTCGTAGCCGAGAACAGCAACAAAGGCTATTTCCAGACAGGCGGCCGCGTAAGGTATGGTTTTTACAATAATGGTGAATTTCCCACATGGTGTATGAAGCTTACGACGGCTCAGGTATATCTATCCCGGCAACATAACCTCATTCACGTTCGAGAATGGTACTGTGTTAGATCTGCCGAATGTGGCGAGACTGAAGGGATCCTGGAGAGGTGTTGTCGACGGATCTTCCTTCTTCAGCCACTTCTGTTCCGGTGCGACTTCTAATGCTCTGGAGGCCTCGACGACGACGGCAACACCTACTTCAACCGCAACGCCCTCGCCTGCTGTTTCAATTGCGGCTGCTATCACAGGATACCCCGACCCAGTCGTTATTGCCAGTGACAATTCCATCTCTGGTTACTTCATCGACCAACCGGGCTTCGAAGATGTGGCTGTCCTCGTCATGCTCTCCTTTTCACCCGACGACCCGGTTGAATTCCAACACGTCGCCCAAGACTTCTACGCAGCTGCCGTTGACGCTGGAAAGAAGAAGCTCGTCGTTGACGTGCAAGCTAATGGCGGAGGGTACATCTTCCTCGGGTACGACGGTTTCCGCCAATTGTTCCCAGACATCGTCCAGGAGGGCCTGGGACGATGGCGCCAGCATGCTGGTTTCGCTGCCGTCTCCACCGTGTTCTCCGACATATCTGCAGACTTTGACCCGAACACCTCTTCTCGTGATGTCATCAACGCGTACGAGTCTGTCTTTAACTGGCGGTACGACATCAACATTACCAACGAAGACTTCTCGTCGTGGGACGACAAATTTGCGCCACGGGAATTCGGTGGTGACACCTACACGAACCTCATGCAGTGGAACTTTAGCGACCCGTTGAGCACGAGCAACTCCACTTATGGGCTTGGAACAGATATCACGGGATACAACACCCGCCAGAATTTCACGCGCCCATTCGGCGGCCCCGAGAATATAGTACTTCTGCTCGATGGGTACTGCGCCTCGACGTGTACGCTGTTTTCCGAATTCCTGCGGTCCAACGCGGGCGTCAAGAGCATCGCTATGGGAGGAAGGCCGACGAAAGAAGGCCTCATCCAGGGCGTGGGCGGCGTGAAGGGGTCGCAGAGTTACGGCTTCGAGGATGTCTACGCGCAAGCCCAAACGGCGCTCGAATACACCAACGACTCCGCCATCATCGCAACGCTAGAAACGTATACGACGTACGTTATCGATCGCAGCACGGCGGCGAGCTTGAACGTCAAGGATCAGATTCTTCGGGGCAACCTCGAGGATGGTACCCCGGCGCAGTTCGTGGTTCGTTCCCCCTTTTTCGAAGCCTATGTAGGGAGTATTACCGATCGCTAACTCGATAATCTAGGTCGAAGAGTCCGATTGCCGACTATGGTGGACAGCGCCCATGATCAGCGACATCACGGAGCTGTGGAAGGCCGCAGCGACGGCCGCCTTCAAGGTAAGTCGATCCCATTCCATCACCAGTTTCGATGTGCAAAGGAATCTTGTGACTAACTATATCAAGGGCGGTAAATGTGCATACGGTGCTATCGAATCCCCGACGAATGCAACATCGACGACGAAGAGGACGGCATCCGGCCCGGCACCGTTCGGCAAGCCGAGATTTACGATTCCGAAAAAGATAGGAACCGTAGTCCCACCGAAGAAGCGGGAGGTGGCGCAGAAGAACGCTGTCTTCATGGCCAATCAGTTCATGAAAGTCGTGGACTAAAATTATTCCATCGCGCCGTATATCATATAGGGTATCTAATATCACCTATCACTCGGACCTATCACTCGGATCTACCTTGTACGATGTCGATATGCCGCTAGGTCGATCTAGATGTAATGTAGAGTACCTAGATAATAGTCAAGGGTCTAGACTACCATGTTGCGAAATGCCGCTCGTGTCCCTTCTTAGCCCCTTTGTTAAAGATCCATCTACAATGTATCTGGTTAGGATGGATGATTTCTGTGCCGAGCACTAATAAAGCTTGGTACGAATCGACTCCCTTGCTCGCCCATAGCTCTGCGGAGAACAGACCCGAAGCTAACCTATTTCCTGAGCTGTTCAAGGATCTTTACGGCATCTTCCATTTCGTAATGTGTTAGCACTAAGGGGTCCTACGCACCTTGAAACCTCGAACCTTGAACCTTGAACCTCTAAGAATTGCAAATAGTCTGCAACGGTGATAAGGAGAGGGGTGAAAGCGAGAAGACGAGTGATGATGTGGATCTACTCGACTTCTTCGTCGTCTCGTGCTCGATGGTCACGACATCACAGCAGGATCTGCATGCATGTCTATCTTCCAAGGAAATACTTGCAGCTGCTTGCAGGTTCTTGCCGCGAAGGAAGTGGGGGTTTTGTCTACACTCCTCCATAATTCTCCTCCATAATTCCCATCACGCATGTACGTATGTATGTTGGTATGATCCACAGGTCTAGCGGCTCTCGGCCGCCGACGCCGTCTTGTCGCTCGAAAATCGGCCGTTGTTGGTACCCGCTTCCACCAACAAAGTCTTGGAACGAGAGGTCGAGCTACTGTCTTCGGCCCGGCCTGCATCTATATGGCGCAGCTAGTCCACGATGCCGTCGTGATGGAGGTGTGAATAAAGAGGCCAATAGGCGCGGGCGTGGTTACGTCGTTCGTTTTCTTCCCGCGCTTAGTTTGAAGATCCTAACTGTAAGCCATGAAAAAAGGAGGGAAAGGGGAAATGTGCTCAGATGTGATCGTGCATAGTCAATAAGGCCACAAATCTATCAAAGGTTTTGGGTCCTTCGTATAATCGAGTCCTCTCAAGATGCCCCTTTTGTGTTTAAAATGTTGATTTCATTTGTTGACTTTCATGGTTGGCTAATAACTTGTCGAAGACTTGTAGTCTGTAAATAGTCTGCTCGACAAGCCATCCGCCATTTTAACGAACTCGTAGTACGAGATTAATCAGCCCTACAGGAGCTTTTTAGCTCATCAATATAAGTACAGGCGTCAGTACTCCACGTGGCCATGTAGTCGCATGGATGGGTGATACGTGATAGGGTGTTACCTGCTACCCGCTACCCCTACCACAATCTCACATCGCCGCTGTAAGTACCCCTAGATAAGTGTGTGATTTGCCGCGCTCCAGGCCCGAACCCTAACGAAGATCGCCGCCGTCAAACTGTGATAGGAATCGCATAGTAATAGTAATTTTAGGTAGTTCCTCTGCTAGTTGTGCAAATTGTATGCTGTATATATATCTATAAACCTCCTACATTTCTTTCCTTCCTACTACCTAGATAGATTAACCATGCTAAGGGGGGCCGCTTTCACGACGTCGTCGACTCGCCTAACTTGCATTCCTAGCCCTATCCTACAAGATTCAAGATTCATCAAATTGAAAATATTCGACCAAAATTACTTAAAAATACCAACTTAGGCAGTTTAGGCGAGAAAAACGATGGAAGGAATGCTACCCACGGCTATCCACCCCGTGGACATGATATAGTTGCATTAGGGGGTAGTTTGGCCATGGTAAGCCAACTAATTCAGGGCGCCTACTGGCCCTTGGCCCTGCAGGGACAGGGGCACAGCACCACCACGCATGTCCAATGTCCATCAAAAAGTCTAGAAGATGAGAAAGGCGACGCTACGGTTGTAATGCGTACGTACTGTGACGGCCGCTGGACGAGTTAGGAGTCTAATTTCACAACATGCTATGTCATATGGCAATCTGCTGCATATGGTTAAAATTCCCTCGCAACGACATCATCGCCCAACATCACCCCCCTAGCAGCCTAGCAGCCTAGGTCCCCTTTAGGTCCCATTTAGGGTCCGTCCTACGTCCAAGCGGAAAACTAGGGTGTGGGAGGGCCGCAGTGTCAGTATTGCAGGATGCGTTTCGACCCGGCATGATCCCGTCCTCTAGCCAGTAGGAATCGGACCGTTCTTCACCTATCCACATACCGTTTTCCCCCCCAGAGTGGTGCCCTCTGCAAAGCACACGCTGCCAATGCGACTTTGACTGCAGCATTTTCGTTGCACATTCATATCGAGTCGCAGATGGGATCCATCAGATGTCTACCTGTCCGGGGTTTCCTTGACGACAAACGTGTTCGGGGTCTGCTTCGCGCTGCGAAATCCGGCCTGTTAGCTGGCGGGTTTTTAGCCCCCCCTTTTTTATTATTATCTAAACTTACGGACAGATGGGGTGGGTTGTAAGAAAAATCTGACCACCGCGAAGTCCAGCTCCTTAGCCGACATGGATCGGCTTCCAAGGAGCATCTTTCGAAGCTCGGGGGTGCGTGGCAGTACTTACCGAGGACCGGCACACCGTTGGATATGCCGAAGCAGTAATACCGGCATCGCTTACTGGACCGTCCAATTGACAAACTACACACAAAATTCATTTTGAAGGACGATGCCTATGAATGGTAGCTGTAGCCCTAGCCCAGATGTGCTGGAACCCCAACAGAAGTGAGCGTCGTAGGTGCGGTGGATCCTCCGGCATTTTGCATCACCCAGGACGACAGCCAGAAGAGCACAAGAACACAAGGCGGCGCGCGCACGATGAGACATCGATGCAGGCAGGCTCACTTTAAAACATCCCCGGACGACTTCGCGGCATTACCCGAGAGAGCCAAGTAATGTTAAAGAAATAATAATCGACACGCGGTAGATTTTAAAGAAATTACCTAGGAGGTATCTACCAGGTTGGTAGAACACACTAATATCAACATGAGTCGTTCGGCGGCGAGAGGAAAGGAAGTCATGAAGGACCAACGCGAGGTAAGTAAAAGGTCGGCCCTTAGGATCAACTTATTTATACTCAAGATGAGGTACTAGGGTGAGCGTGGTGCAGGAGACAGCAGCGACTCCTATTCAGACGGCGACTCGCCGGATCCGAGGCTAGAAAACATGCCGTACATCGAAGCTTTCGGCCACCGTTATCATATTTCGGGCAAGATATTCTTGGCCTTTGACGAACCCGAGCGACAGAGATGCGAGGTCCAGCATAAACTATATAGACACTCCTTGGACGGCGCTTTGACCTCTACACGACTCCCCCTGGACGTAGCCCGAATCTTAGACCTGGGCACAGGAACCGGCGTATGGCCCATAGAGATGGCAGCCCGCTATCCCCAAGCTCATATCACCGGCGTAGATGTGTATCCTATCCAGAGGAGAAAGGGCGTGCCGCCGAATGTCAAGTTCGAGATCGACGACGTGGAGAATCCGTGGAACATGCCAGATAACTCACTCGACTTCGTCCACGCGCGAAGCATAGCCGGCGGCGTGCGGGACTGGCCGGCGCTGCTCCGTCAGACGTACAGCAAGCTCAAGCCGGGCGGCCTCTTCGAGATGACGGAGATCGCAATCCACGTCCTCGACTTCGACGGCAAGTTCGCCGAGGCCGAGCTTTGCCCCGAGTTCTTACACTTGTTTCGGAGCATGAGCGAGAAGGTGGGCATAGATTTCAGCCCCTCCCCTCGCGTCCCCGAGTGGCTGGTCGACGCAAATTTCGAGAAGATAGTCCAGCGGAGTGAGATATTACCGGTCGGGAATTGGGCCCAAGACGAAAAAATGAGGGCACGCCAGAGTTTAATGAATAATATACTGAACAAGGACTACGGTAGGTGATCTAACCCCCCTTGGCCGAGGTCCCTTATCAGCAGGGTCGGCTCAGCTCAGCTTACGATTTGGCTAAACATTTGCAGTACTTGAAAACCATTGCGGTTTACTATTCCAGAGCTGCGGATGGACAAAGGAAGAATTTGACGCCTTAGTACCCTCATTTTGGCAAGAAATTCAAGCGGCGCAAGTCAGGCCGTATGTTACAGCGTAAGCAGAAGCCTACCAGCACCGAATTTGGCTCGTATTGACACATTCCATAGTGTCTTCACTACTGCGAGAAAGCCTCGCGAAGAACTTTCATAGAAGGCCTTACCCGCCCTGAAAGCCCGTAACCACTTGCATTTAATCGCAAGTTTCTACTAAGAACCCGGTGGACTAAAAGAGCGTCTACTAGGAAGTTTGGTCAAATGCGTATGCTCTTTTGATTGAACATGTTACCACCACGAAACTGAGACTTGTCTTGGTCGTTACGAGTAACTACGTCAAACACCCCTAATACTGAGAATTTCAGACCTGCCCATACATATTTCCGAGATATCGTAAGCTGGCAGCGATTTGTATGGCAATTCTACATTTTACTTCCATTGCTGCGGCTTAATGAGTGCTACTCAGCCCTAAATGACGAAATTGGACCGGTAATAAGAGCTAGCCCCTGAAAGTCTGTGCTCGAGATGGTGTTGGAGGGAAGACGGGTTCAAACCACCTTCATAGTAGCCAAGTCAAGTTCGAGGAGGATTCTAGATTAGCTATACGCCGACACGTAATGGAACACCTGCCTATTCGATACATGGGCGCTTGCTCACCGCAGGATTCGAGGATCATTAGACATTACAAATCTCCATTCACCAACAGCCGCTCGCATCCACGCGCCGAATGGCGCCCTCCCCCCATTCTATACATACCTCCTACCTAGGTACATACACATACATAGAATATAAATCAATGATCCATGGCTCGGCTTGCTGACTTACTCGCTCGTCATGCACGCTGTGGGTTTGCCGTAGATTCTTGACTGACGCCTCACCTGTCTGAGCTTCATATGCATGATGTAACTGACGTTTTCGTATACGTCTCGATAATGTTGCAGATTGTGTCTTTTCGGTACCGGCCATTCGCCCACCATCAGATCGCCGTCCGCTGTGGCCCTGAAACGTGTACAGCATGGACTTGCACCAACAACACAAGGCGAGCGAGGCATGGCATCACACTACAAGTGGCTAACTACCATGCACGACCGAAGGTAGGTAGGTATAAACTTTAGAATATCCCCCCATCTTCCGGTAGGATAACGCGGCACTTGAGGAATAATGATTTCTCGAAGGCTTGTTGGCTTGGTGTTGGGGACCCTATTTTCCAACCGCTAGTCATAGCTCACCAGCGAGCGAGCAAGCGAACGAACGACTGAACGTATGACATAATATGAACAATCGCTTTTCCTTCCATCAACCTCGTCGGTGTTAAGATAAGCTAGAAGGAGAATCTCGAGGCTCCTGCGGCCCTAACACGAGACGTACAGGCTCTCTTTTTAATTACATAGTCCTCGCGTAGCTCATATGTTTCATGGTAGGACACCCTTGTCTTCACCACATGATAAGCCATATAATCATACCAGGTTCTACAGTGCGGCCGTCCCATATCTCCGCAAGGACGCTATCAACTGCCGAGGTATTGTATTGTACCTATGTAGTGCCACCGTAGAAAGCCTCTAGAACCCGATGAGAAGCCCCCCTTTTAGACCTAATGGCGATCTTATAAGTAGGCGCTCATCATCGCAGGTATATTGTCTCATTGATGTTCAAGTAAAAGTACATTATCGTATCTGATAGCATGGCTGACGAGTAAAACCGGGTTGGAGTTTTGGTTGTCTCACAATTTTATTCCCCTTGCTTGTGCGAGGATGTCTACCAGGTCTAGACGCGGCCGAGACGGGCCCATAGCAGCCCGCAGTGAATGATATCATACCGAAAGAATTCCGATATGGCTAATACGTCTGTATGGAGTCCATTCCGCTGACACTCCGCGCTACATGCCCTAGGCGGATAGAAAAGGGGTTGGTTCGCACCACTCCTAGGGCACGCCGGTCAACGAGCGTATCGCAAAACCCTCTCCTCCGCTCCAATCTTTCACATTCGGACAACTGCAACGGAACCAAAAAGATGAAAGAAAGGAAAACATACAACACGAGAGATTTGCTGGCCATCACCGACCCAACTACTGATCAGGCAGTATCTAGCTTATTGGCTCTAATTGCATCATATGAAAGACTCCTCTATTTCCGTGCAGAAGCGATAGCCATCATCATCAGTAGGAGGTATCCAAGGAATATTATACTTGGTCTGGATGCAACGAGGGTTCTGCACGAATGTCGATTAGGAGCTGACATGCGTTTTCGTATCCGTAGTATTAGGTACTATCGTTGGTTCATTCTAGGCTACATTACCCCCATCGTAATAATAAATGTACATGGGAAAAGAGGGCACACCGTCACAGGCCCAGAAGTGACATGTCAAAAATCACGACGACGCCTGTGTAATCTGATCCTGGTCAATCTTGAGCGAGAAATCCACATGCGGCGTGCCCTGGTGGATCGAGCTCGTGGAGATGATGTCGATATCTGGCCACTCGCATGTCAGTAAACCCCCCAAAACAAAGGAAAAAATCAGAATACAATAAGCGATAGAGGAAGTAAGGGAGTAAGTAATGGATAGAGACAGGCAGTCAAGCGTACCATTGTTGGCGTAGTCAAACACGTTGTCCTCCCGCAAGCCGCCCGAAACCTCGATCAAGAACTGTCGCTCGCCCTTCCACCTATCGCGCAGGTTCCGCGCGGCAATCTTGACGCCCTCTCCCGTAAAGTTGTCAAGCATGACGATATCAGCACCAGCACCGATAGCCTCGTCGGCCTCGGCCTCGTTCTGAACCTCGACCTCAACCTTAAGCGCGAAGCCGCCGACCATCTTGGCGGCGCGCACGGCGTCGGCGATGCCGCCGCGGCTCCACACGTGGTTGTCCTTGAGCATGATCATGGAGCTCAGGTCCATGCGGTGCGCGTCCGCGCCGCCCACCAGCATCCCGTACTTCTCCACGAGCCGGAACCCGGGCGTCGTCTTGCGGGTCCCCGCCAGTATGCCCTCGTACCCGGCGCTCCGCAGGCTGAGGAGCATGTCGCGGCTGACGGTGGCCACGCCCGAGCAGCGCGCCAGCAGGTTGAGCCCGACGCGCTCGCCCAGGAGCAGGCCCCGCGCGGGCCCGCTCACGGTGGCGACCCGGGTCTTGCCGGAGCCGTCCTTGGGCCGGCTGATGTAGCTGCCTTCTTTAGCGTGCCAGTCGACCTCGCACCCGCACTGCCGGAAGACCTCGGTGAAGAAGGGGATCCCCGCGATGATTCCCGCGCTCTTGCCCCAGAGGGTGGCGGTGCGCGGGTGGTCGCCGACCACGAAGCCGGCGTAGTCGTACGACGGCGTGTCCTCGGCCAGCCAGGACGTGACCTGGGTCTTCCAGCTGGGCGGCAGGAGGTGCTCCAGGGAGCCGTGGTGGATCGGCTGGTCCTTATGCATCGGGCGAGGGTGTGTATGTGCGTCCATGTGGGTAACCGTGTAACGTGTAGGGCTACCTAGGTAATCTGTTTAATCCTGGCGGTATTATTATTTTTGGCAGGATTAGGATTAGGGGAGAGAGATTTTAGTTACCCGAAGATGGGGGTTGTTTCGTTTGTATGAAGTCAACAATTCTCCTGTTTGAGCCGTGTCAACCCGTCCGTAGAGGGGGAAAGGTGGGTGAAGTGGGGGCGGGGTTAATGTCGGGTAAGTACTGGATGTATCTTACGTGCATATACTGCATATACTGCATATGCCCTCTACGTAAATAGAATAGGGGTATCGACATACCTGTAACTACATAATCTCAGAAGTGGAATACTACTCACATACAACACTCTCTCGGTGGTAACATACCAGATAGGTATACAACTACCTCGCGGCCCGCTCTCGTAACCTATGATATTAGCAGTTGGATCTATGAATAGACCTTGTAACTCCTTAGGCAAGGTACTATAGGCTACATCATGGAAGACTAAGGGGTTTCATGAATAAGAAATGCCATCAACGCATCCATATCAGTTCACAGTCCGTATTAGAGGAGGCCTAGGTTGATTTTCAAGCCCTTGGAGCTTGGATTCGTCATGCAGGCACGAAGTATATCTAGTTCGAAAACGAAAACTAGGCATCTTGGGAAATTCATTCAATTCTTCTCATCTCCTCTCGTCTCTTCTCGTCTCCTCTCTTCTTTCAGCGTCGTCCTCCTCCGATCCTTCAGCTACTCGTGCGTCCGCACCTCCCCTTTGTAAACCCCTATTCTAAGATTGGATGGTCGAGCGGCGGCGAGGGAAGTATGTGGTGTCGAGTGTGAGGTGGTGGAGTGGGTTTAGTGTCGGCGCTGCATCTGCGCTCGCTCCATATGGGCTTTCATTTCTCCGAAATAATCGAAGTTCATGCGAGGATGGCCCTTCTCCTTGCCCTTGTCGATCTTGGAAGCTCCTCCTTCCTCTTCCTCCTCCTCGTGGATGGTGTAGAGTCGGCGGTGGTTGCGGACGGAGAGGGTTGAGCTGAGCTGGGGGAGCCCACGCGCCGCGTCGACGTTGATGTTGTTAGCCACGCCGACCTTCTCCATCACTATCTCGACGTTGGCGTACGCGACCAGGGGGCCGAAGCGGAGGGCGATTTGGGTGCCGGCTGGGATGTACTTTGTCACCCAAGCTTGCTTGATGACCATCACCACCGATAGCGGATCTTGGTGGGTGATGGTCATCACCAGCTTGTGGGCGCTCTCATGATCCACTATGCCGTAGTCGCTGAGATCTCGGAATGGAACTCCAAGATGAGCCAACGGAATGGCTTGGAAGACACACGCAGTCATTCCGTGATCGGGCATCGCCACGGCATTCGAGTTCGAAGATTGTGCCATCTTGTACGATGCGGTTGAGGTGGTTGTTGTTTCGATGATTGCAATCAGCTTAGGAGGAGATTGTAGATGAGTATGTGGCTGAACAGTGATGCGAGTAGTGGTGGTTTTGGAGTCGAGAGTGGAAGGCACAAATTTGTAAATAAAGGCAATACCATAGGAAATTAGGGTTGACTTGACGAATATCTTGGGCTTCTCGGCAGGCCGTTATTGTTGACGATGAATATGAGCGGAGACTCGGAGGCGTCAAAGAGCGGAGATAGCAGAGAACGCGTACATGCCTCTCTCTCGTCAATTCTATCTTTATCTTATCATTCACGTTCTTCTCTAAGTTCGACTAGGCTTCGAGTGAGGTTTAGTATAAGGCATTGTATATAAGCCGCACTATATATCATAGCCGATCTTCTAGATTTAAGGGGGGTTATCTTAGGGAACCGTAGAGCCATTCTTCATTACGTTCATTTCATAACTCGAACGTTAGAGGTTTTTTATCCTCTAGTACGTGATTAGGAGGACCACTTCAGTCTATGCGAGCCCCTATGTTCATTGTAATAAACTCGACAAAGTAAATGCCACCCGTAGATGTGGTGTAGATTAGATTCAGCTACTGCCCTGGATCTTTCTTGGCCACGTTCTTGACTAAGGGTAACTATTAGATCTAAGGGTAACTATTAGATCTAAGGGTAACTATTAGATCCCCGTAAGTATCTACTTGTCTTTCGTAAATTAGAGTGTTGCTAACGTTGAAGTTCTGTCAAGTAGACGTGGATTTTCTTAGATCTCTATTGCTAATAAGGGTTCGAGACCAAGGCCGTAAAGCAGGCGGAGTCATAACTAACAACAACGTGCCGGCGTTGTGAAGAGCTGAGGTAGGCGGGAGTTTGCCATATGTCGTCTTATTTGACTTGAAACCCCTATAGCATGCGTCAAGTATCCTTCGGTCACAGTGCTAGCCCGATCTTCTCACCATTCCATGTTCAACCCTTTAGTAGTATTTATGTCTCGGCCCTGCTTGTCTGTTAGCCGTGTGAAGAGACGATCACGTAAAAGTGAGAAAAGGTTCAAGCAAATAAGAAAGGTTGGAGAGTGAAAAGGTAGTCTGATAAGAAAGAGAGAAAGGTATCTAAGAAGATAGAAAATAAAGCGAACGTTAGGAAACTAGAAAAAATAGAACGCCCCATATGTAAATGCGAAAAAAAGAAAGAAACCCTGCCCACGCTATGCCGTACCATGCTATGCTGTACCATGCTGCCCATATAAGAAGATACGAAAGAAAACGAACGACAAGAACCCCTGAAAATGCTCATGAACCTTTATAAACCCCACCCCCTATTTCATAAAACCACCATGCGTCCCAGGGCGAACCAGCACCAGAGTAGCAATCAATGCATCCAAAATCTTGCTAACTGAATGTCCACCAGGACCAAAAAGAGACACATAACCAAGTGAAAGAAACTGAGGGCGAAGGAAATAATCGTTGGATTTAGTACCATGTCGGCGTCACGGGCCAGTGCCGCAGCATATTTTCGACCGCCTGGGTCCATTCGTACTCGAAGCACTGAGCGAGTTGGTCCGCCTCCTCTTGGGTCGGATCACGGCCTCCCCACATGTCTTTACGCCACGCGTCGCTCTGGGCGTAGGTGGGAATCAAGCCTCTATAAGCAAAAGAAGGTAAGAGACAAGGTCGGTACGGTCAGGAGATGGGTATTGCAGCAGAGAATGCATATATGGAATATGGTAATGTAAGAGGCAGGGAGATGTGCTTAAGGGCCTTACTCGTCACGGATTTTAACTAGGCACAGCCAAGCCAGATTCCAGCTTCGGTTCGAGTTCGGATCGTTTCGAACCAGCTGATGTGCCTGGTCGACTAGCTCTCCCGAGATGGGGTAGTTCCGCGTCAGGCCTCTCAGCTCCGTCAGGAACTGGTTGCTATTCACGTAGTAGTCCCAAGCGGAGGTCATCGGCTGCTGGAACGCTTGGGCGTCTTCCTCGTTCTCGCAGCTGGCGGCTACTCGTTCGATACGGCAGAGCTCGGTAAGTGTGTTCACTCGATGGGTGCGCAACGATTCGATGAGTTGTTGGACGGAAGACTGTTATAGATCATGTTAGTATCGACTATGCTCGAGTGATGATAGGCTAAGGGGTCATGGATAAAACATCTCCCACGACCGCAAGCCGAGTCGTGGAGGGGATTTACGAATTGAAAACCGTCACGCACTTGTCTGCCCTTGCTGCCACGAGAGCTTCTGTTTCCACCTGATCGGGATGAAGACATGATGGAAATGCTGAGTGGAGCTTCGTAATATACTCTGAGGGTTTTAAGTATTATATCGACTCGGAAATTAGCGTTTGTGTTTCGTTTCAGCGGAAATAATCTTCAGGAGTTAGCATGGGCTTATGCCTGGTCGTTGTAATAGGTGTCGATCGCCTTCAAGGTTGTATCTTTCTGCTTCGTCTGAGGGTAGTTATTCGTAGAGAGTTCTTGGTGTTAAAGTAGCTTGATGTGTGTATCTGTAAAGAACATGTGCCAATTCATCATGGGAGTCTGTCTGCGTTTATATTCTCTAGAGGGTCGACCGTGGCGGAAAGGACCCGCTGGCAAGACAGCCCGCAGAACACCCACCACTGTGGAATGATGGGACGACTGAAGCCGCTAGAGCCGCATCAGAGGCAATGCTCAGTCAGGAAACCAAGTTGAACCAAGATCACGGGTGGGATGGTCTAATCCGGAGCCACGTGCCTACGGGCAAAGTGATGCTGAGAACTATGTATAACGATGAGAGTGACCCAGCATCACGGCTCCAGCGTGAAGGTATTACGCCGGAATTCGACCGCGATCGATGAACGAAGTCCCATGGGCAAGTCTAGGGGAACACCCTGTTCGTGACTGTCAACCCGCTGTGAAGTTATCGACACCATGACAACGAGCTTATGTAAAACCACCAATACCGATGCATACAGGGCTTTTCTAGAAGTGTTCCATGTACCAGGGTAGAATTAAAGTATGTAGCAAGCCATACCAAGCGGAGAACTGGAAGCCAGATAGACCACCATCTGACCCTGGTCACCCATACTTGGTGCTTATGCTGACGACGGACGATATCCGTCATCCTGGGGAGGTTCGGTGCTACCATTCTGTTATTGAACTAGCCACTGCGTTGGGAAAAGTATAGAAATAGATGTCAGAGCTTGGGAGGAACGTGTAAATGTCCTTGTGTTAGTGAAGAATCTGAGAGCCGCATCCTTATTGGACAATCGTAATTACGGGGTCTTTGGGGAAAACGAAGCTTTAGTCTTAAAAAAAGGAACACGGGGGGAATTGAACATACGAAAAAGGAAGTTCTGATATGGAATAGTCATATAGTTTCTAAAAAGATGTCATCAACTATCCAATTAGGCTGGAGGAAGCATATTCCATACTCGATTTGCCATTGACAAGCTTAGAAACAGTGTCAATGCCAAGTAAGGGATCGGGCGAGTCAGAGATCGGCCATTCCGCGGCAGCGGAAAAGCGCACTTTGTCTTCATCGCGCCAGTGAGAATTTAGCGGCACAGCGCTATAAGGCTGGAGGCAAAGGGTTCACTTGGGAAATAGCTTGATCCGGGTTTCGGCGATTGAAATTTGGGTTGTTTACTCTCTGTAAGATCCCCTTCAGGCTTGTAGATACGCCACTCATCTTCGCCGCTCTCGAGGCCATCCCAGAGAGCCAGAGCCAGAGCCAAAGTCAGGCGAGTTAGGGACGCCTGGTAGCTAAGGTTAGCTAAGGTTAGCGACGCGAGGTTAGGATTCCTACGAAGCGACCTTGTCAGGTTGGGTCAAGCTCGAAAGTGTACATTGGTGGTAGGTGCTTCGCATCCATGTAATGTTCTGACGAGCCGCGTTGGCGTCTTGGCCAATCTGATAACTGTCACTGGGTGACGAGGGGGGATCTTACAGGTATTGCTTTACCTCCCCGTGCAATTCTACGAGGTGCAGAGTGCGGACGTGGTGTAGGTAGGTAACCAATGCAGTGCGTACGGGGGTCATCTCCGGATTGCATGGTGCATGGTGCATGGTGCATGGTGCAGTATTACGCATATACAAGAAAGCATTGACTTGCTTAGAGGCTGAAAAAAACAAGGCCAGCCAATAAGACGAGTGATCTGCGGGATGGTCGGTGGTTGGGATATAAATGGAAAGATTTGTCATGGAATTATAAGTGAGAGCTTTTTGGGTGTCGGTCTGTGCCCATGCATGGTGATCGCAACACCCCCCGGCTACCCGTAGACTAACTAACTGGAAAGTCTTGAGATAATAGACCGTGCCACCTTGATAGAGGCAAACAGATACTCAGTATGGTCAGCATCAGGCGGCCTCGCAAATCGGTGCCTTGTTTTTCTGGTTAAGGGGGTTAAGGGTCTATGTCGTATGCCCAAACTGTAAGGTAGCTGACAGATGGCTACGTATGTAGGTAGTCGGATCTTGTACGTATTCGGAACTCTGTCCGTATGAGATAAGGAGAGTTAGCGAAGTTGACGAGGGTGATGACGATGACGATGAGGGATGGTTAAAATGCTGGAGTAAGAAGAACAGGAAGGACAGTCAGCAAAAACTAATACAGTGTTTACATGAGTGGCCCGTGCTTAGTGGGAATAAATCCTAGGTAGATTCCAAAGAGCCATTATCCTTGTGCTTTTTAAAGTTATCCAGGTACTTTCGCATTACGCCAATAGGGTCTCAAGAACCGGCCCAGCTGAAATATCGCTTAGCGGGTAAGGCTGTGGCAGTGCCTGGGATCAAGGAGAAGCTTCTGAGCTCTGATTGGTTTAATAGACGCAGTCTTGCTATTTTCGGGGTCCCTAAGAGACACCTCTGCTGGTTTAGCTTAGGTGGTATAACCAGGTACGCCTTCAACTTAGCGCGGATGAAGCAGATTCCGGCTTACCCTATGTAAGGGCTCGATTTCATGTCCTTTCTACCTACTCCTCTCCCAGACTCCCACTCTTGATCTTCTTCACACTCCACAGTGAACGGATGTTTATACGGAATTGTAGTCTCGGGAGACCCCAAGAGTTCTAAGCAGCCATACTAGGATCGTCCGAAGAAGGGGTCGACTCAGCCAAATCCCGATCAATTGTCTCGGCCAGTATATCCAAGCTGGTAACAAGACCGAATCCAATCTTCTGCGTACGCACGTGCTTATGTTGATAGAAGTATCAAGTACTTGCAGCTTGGAGGAGCCGTTGTCTACACGCCCCTTTCTCTATTTCACGATCTCAAAACGTTCCGAATAACTAAAGATCCCACGTCTTCCTTCCAGCCGCCATTCTAGCGATGTAGGCTGATCCGACTCGGTATATTAAGTACCTATATACCTACCTAGGTAGATATGTACTCGAATAGCTAGGGTGGGGGTGAAAGTCGCCGAGGGGGCGGTTGAAGGAACCGAAGCTGTTCCGCTCGCTTGGTTTAGCTGGTTTGAGCCTCCGACATAGCCACCGGGAATTTACAAAGATTCAGACGAAGGACGACTGGAACCACAGATTCGTTCTCTTGCTACTGGTTTGAACATGATCGCGGTCGCTAACCTGATCTTTTGTAAACCCGACATTGAAGGTAGAGGGCTGAGTGGCTACTCCTCCGCCCGTGTCTTGTACGACCTGAATACGTAGCTACTCCCCGGCGATGTTAAGGATGTAGAAGCGCGGAATGCACTACTATGATTGTATATCCGAAACCGTACAGCCTCTTCTATGTCCTGGAATACCAAATCAGCCAAGCTGTTTCAGCAACCATTATAGTATTAAACATCGAACTCGGGTATACCATTCGGGTATGCGAGTCGATTGCTAAGCATACCTGGTAAGCTCTAAATTTGATCCCTTATAGAATCTCTTTCAACACCATGCTAAATAAGTTTGTCTACTATCCATCATCATTCCTCATTCCTCATTATCATCAGGGTACTTAATTACCACTTAATAGGACTTGAATTGATGACCCATGACTTCATATATAATATGAACACCCAGGTACCTAAGCCTATTACCGGACTAGACCGAAGCTGAGAGTTGAGAGACGCGACCACCAAAGACGAAAGCCTCTTAAATCCGCAGTCTCTCATACAACACCAGGTTTCACAAGGAGGGCATGGTTGCCAGGTACCAACTCAAACGTGGTATCGGGAGGTCGTGAGAATAGTCATTCGCACGTCGATTGTCGACGGTTCTAAATAGAACTTCACGTAAGCAGATGTCATGTACATTCGGTCCCCAGACCGAGCTAAGATCTACAATGTTATGCGGCATCGTTGTCCGCATGTTCTTCGACTTCCGTCTCTTCTTCATAGCCATCATCAATACTTTCGAGGCCCTCGCCGTGAATAGCAAAACTCCCTAGCCATCCGGCAAGTGCAACGCCTGCGAATAGACCCCAAGCAAGGGCCTCACCCTTGGGTTGAACGTGTGTCGAGACGGTATAAAGCCCTCCGGACAGGAAAGGGCCGACGCTTCGGCCAGCTGCCGAGAGGGTCTGAGCAATGCCATTGAGTGTGCCTAGACTCGCGTGCGTTGGAGCCGAATTCGTAATCTATCTACGCATCAGCAGTGTCATTTGAAAGAGATCTCCGGACTAAGGAAGAGGGCCTTTAAGTGCTAGGACTTACTAGTAACATGACACTCGATAAACCCCCAACGGCGCAGATATTTTTAATAATAAGGACCACACCAATCTCCACGTATAGCCAGATTTTGCTGTCGCCTACGCCGAACGGCGGATTAGAATCCACGTAACCGACGAATGGCATTAAAGCCATAGTAACCGCAAAACCAAGCAGAGAGCCTCGATACGACCTGACGTTGCCCAGATGGGACTTCAATGGCCCGAAGAGGAATAACTGGAACAATATGGTAAATGCCCCGGCAACCGACAACGATACGCCAATTACATCTGCATGCAAGTTTCGTCCCGTTGGTGTCTTTCCAGATGCGAATATGGGATACAAGCTGTTGAAAGAGCTATTAGACAGCTGGAATACCAGCTGGGTGGTGAGAAGCACTACGGTCGTTCGGTTCAGAAGCTGGCGCCACGTTGTTACTTCATCTGGCGACTTCGCGTCACCTTGGGCTTGTTCGTCTTCTTGGAGTCCTAAGAGGGTGCTCTCCTCGCCGGCCTCATCTTCGTTAGTTTCCCTTTGGTCATCATCCGCGTCTCTGCCTCCGGGCCAAGTCCACGAGCGCTTAGAGCCCTTGTTAGACTTAAAACAGCTAGATAACCAGGGAAACCGTTCAGACCAGCTAGGAATATCTCCCTGGTCCTCCAACGTCTCCTCGAACCAAATGCCCAACACAACCACGCTTAGGGCGAGAAGAGAGGCTCCTAGTATATTGGGAGCAAGGAATGGGTATCTGTCACTGGCGACCTCTCCTACTAGCAATCCGCCGAGCGCGGGTCCTGTTATACTACCCAGGCTATACACAACGGGCAGCCAGGTGAATGCCTTGCTCTGATTGCTACGATCCGTGAGTTCTCCCAGACAAGTCGGAACCACGGCAGCGTTGCCATTGAGTAGTCCCATAGCCACATGTACCAGGACAATGTGATAGTATCTCGTGCAGAACCCAAAAGCTGCGAAGCAGAAACACAGCAACAAGGTGCCGAGCAGCATGACAGGCTTCCGGCCGACGATATCCGACAGGTATCCCCACACGAGATTCGTGGCCAGCTGGGCCAATGCGAAGGCGGAGGCTAGCAGGCCGACGTATAAACCGACCTGATCTTGGCTGACGCCGGGAAAGGACTTTATCATCTCGGGAAGGTAGGGCGATATAGAGTTGAGCGCCGTCTGCTCGGATAGGGACAAGAGGGCCAAAAGGGCCAACTGCTTGACAGGCAACGGGGTGGTCTCGCCATGACGGTGGTGGCCATGGCCGAGGGAGGCGGAGGAGCTTGATCCCGAGCCTGTTCTTCGGCCGGCGGTTCTCGGTGGTGGTGTCGGAAACGTTTGGTAGTGATGCTGAGACGATAGACGGCGGAGGGTTGAGGAAAAGCCTCGGTTCGACGGGAGGGTTGGTAGAGGCGAGCCTGCACGGAAGCTCCCTATAGAGCCAGATCTTGCCGGGGCTCTGCCAGGACGAAGAGCAGGCTGAGTGGCCGGGACAATGTTTGCGACGTGTACCATCTTCTCTGAATCGAGGTGAGTGACACTGTATATCCGAGCGAATGAGGGGTACTTTTTCAAGGACCTTTTTCAAGGACCTCTCATGACATGCAGGTACGTAGTGCGACCTAGTGTGATCTTCTGGATCACCGGGGTCTAGTTTTGAAGGCGAAATCGAGACACGCCATATGCGTAGGGCAGAGATGCAAGGCAAAAGAGAGACCTTGGTATGCTTGAGGGGAGAGAAAGATCGTTAGCGGAAAGAAAAATGGTTGGTGGTGTAGAGGCGGCTTGAACTCGGAGATACGATCCAATGATGTAAAAGTCGGAGCCGTTCTGGATTTTCCTTTTTAGAGGGCTATCGATAGCTGGGCATGGCCTAAACCTACCTGGGAAGAAGGGGGGGGATGGGCTGGATGGGTTGGATGGGTGGCCGGGGATGGGTCGATGGTGGGTGGCCTGGTGGCTGGGCTACCATGATCCACTAAAGGCACTACACCCCACGCTAGCAGGTCCCTGAGCAAGTTCCGTAGGTGTTCTAATTAACTCCACCTTGATGACGAATTCGATATGATAACATGAATAAGGTCGTCTTTCAATGTTAATGTCAATATCAATATCAATGATACTTAGATTTCCTAGGAAGATATTAAAAGATTTGTTAGAAAAGGGGCTTTTATTCTGTCTTAAGAGTATATATGGTACCTAGGTTTAGTAGTTTGCCTAGAGGTAAGTAATGACATATTATTACTCTTAATGTGTCAGTTTAGTTGCCAAATGCGTTGACCTAAAGGACCTAAACGCCAGCCACCTGCCACCTGCTACCCCAATCGCCGAGTTGGGATCGGTGTAGGGTGTAGACATAATTCCGCGGGAGCACACAAGTTATGATATTACTATGCTTCTTATGTACACACACATAGTTGACTCGCCCGACTATTACTTGCGCGGGTTGAGAAAGAACATAGCATGCACACATACATTAAACACCATTGTCTGTCTACTATGACTTATACTTGAACTACCCTTTTCTCCATACCTATTCCTATACCTATACCTAAACCATGCATGACCAGTCTAGAACCTGTCCTTGTAGTAAAGGTCTTTGTCTCGTTAGATAGTACAAGAATGCAATTTCTTTCAATCTTGTTTCGTTTCCAGTCGTTCCCTCATGCGGAGCATCAATAAGGGTTTAGCCATATCCATACATACATATCCCAGCTATTATAGGGCATGGTAGGAAGATTTTCAAAATCAATGCCCTGCTCAATCCTTCTTCCAGCTAAACAAGTTGGACAGCGTCGCCGACAGTCGTCTCTTCTCCTTGGTTGGGGACACCGGAATGTCTTTGGGGTTCACGTCCGGACCCGTGCCCTGTAGGTGGGATACGGGATTTTGCTGTACCGTGCTGTCGGTGCGGAGGCTGGTGCTGCTGCAGCAGGTGCTAGACTGGTGAGTCCCATTTACCCCGTTGCCGCTGACCTTATCATCGCAGCAGGGGATTAACACGCTGCTCTCGTTCTTGGTGCTCGGGATATCCAGTGCCGGGTTGCTGGTGAAGAAGTCGGCCGGGCGGATGTGGAATTGATGAATCTCGACGGGCCTAAGAGGGGAGGGTGTTAATAATTCAGAGAGAGAGAGAGAGAGAGAGAGAAAGAGAGAGCAAAAGAAAAAGGGGAAACAGAACAGGACCATCCTTACATTACGGGCCAATCCTCGACTCTCGGATTGTGCGTGAGACCAAAGACATTCCAGACAACAGGCGTACTCAACTGGCCCTTCTTCTCGTCGTCCTCGTGTACCTCCCCGTTCGTCCCGTCCGCGCCGCCCTCGATCCCGTCGACGAACCAGTCCCCCCTCGCGACCATCGCTTTAACGCCGCCCTCCTCTCGCGGCGCCTGGTTCGTGAACTCGCCCGCGGCCCAGAGCTCGCCGTCCCGGTGGCCCGTGAACCAGAGGTGGTGCTTGGCGAACGGCGCCCGCGCCGCCTGCACGCTGCGGTCGTCGGCGAGCAGCAGCTGCGTCGCCGCCGGCACCAGCTTGTACCCGACGTGCTTCCCGCTGACGGCGTTGCGCCGCCGCGCGTTCTCCATCCGCAGCACGCGGTTCAGCCGGGGCTCCGCGTCCTCCCAGCCCGCGCGCTCGACGCGCCGCCGCCGCACCTCGTACCCGTTCCCGTACGGGTTCGTCTCCGGGTTCATGGGCACCGGGTGGCTCTCCTCGAGGACGACGGCCGTGTCGCCCGCGGCGTACGAGTCGACCGACGGGTCGATGCGCACGGCGAACACGTGCTGGTGGTTCTGCGCCAGCACGCCCGGGCTCACGATGTTGCCGTACCCCGACGTCTTCCCTTCGTCGATCGGGACCACGCTCACGATGCCCGTCGCGCGCGTCTCGACCGAGATGCCGCCCGCCGTGTCCAGCTTGTACGCGAACACGTACTCGTAGTTGGCCAGCGTGGCCACGAACTGCACCACGAGCTCGCGGAGCCGCGTCACCACCGCGCGGTTCGTCCGGAAGTTGGTGTGCTTCCAGCCGATCCCGTTGTCCTGCTCGTGCAGGCAGATGACGTTCCGAGCCAGGTCCGGGTGGCCCTCCGGGTTAGGCATGACCGAGTCGAAGTAGTGGATCGCTCCTAGACAGTCGCACCCCAGCTTGAGGTTGTTGGCGGCGCGCCCGATCCCGCCGTCTCCGAAATCGAAGGCCTGCTTGCGGTGAAAAGGCGGGCGCGGGTCGCCGTAGGGAACCGTCATCTCGGAGAAGGAGAGCCGGTATATTATCGGGCGGTTGTCGTAGGTCACGTCGTGGAGTACAGCACCTTCGCGGGGAGTAAACCCGACGCGGAATCGCCACTTTTGCCACTCGACCAGATTATCGCCGTGGACCTTGAAAGATGCACCTTCGGGTTGGGTAACATTGATGGGCTTGAGGTCAGTGCGGAATGGTCGGTCTAATAGTTCCGGAACATATTCTGCGGGACTGCTGTGTTCGAAAAGCTTCTTCGGCTTGGTCTTATCTACGGGCGACGGATATAGACCGTCCTCTCGCCCTCCGGTGGCGAGGCGGTCGACTCTGACCAATTTTTTGGTGGCGACGTCCATGACAGGTATTATGGGTAGCGGGTAAGAGTAGTGGTTGGAGTCGATATTGTTTTTAGATCTATCCCGTGCGTACACGAGGCCCTGCATGTAGCGAGGGATTTCCTCGTCCACATCCGGGCCGCCGTAGGGCCAAGGATCTATCGTGATGTCAAAGTTCTCTGGCAAGCTGAACTCTCCTAGAGCCGACTTGAACATCTCCGAGGAGATGCAGGCCTCCTGGAACATACCGAATTCATGCGCCGTATAGCTTGTCTGGCATCGCGCCGGGAACGCCTTGGTGCTCCGAATAGCACCGGCGTCGACGTCGACGTCGACAACCGTCTCCGTGAGCTGAGCCTTGCCGTCCTTGATTACGTCGTAGAGCAGCTTGACTTGTCTGGCCGGGACCACGTCGGGCGTTCGACCCTCGTGCTCGGCGGCCAGAAAGCTGACCAATTCAGTCCTTTTCGGCTCGTCTATACCAGCCGAGCGGAAGAACAAGACGATGCCATCGCCGCCCTGCGCCTTGACGATGAGAGCCCGAGCTTTGGCTAGCTCGTCAGCCGAAAGCGGCCGTAAAGGGTGAGGTATCGTAAATCCCTGATCGAAAGCCATCCTGATGATAGTTGTTTTATTTTCCTTTTTGTTGAATTTTTGGATTTTCGGTATTTTAATATCGTCGAATTTTCTACTTATATGGGGGTGGCACAAAGACCTATTTCACGAACAAAGAGAAAGTTGTTGCGTTGCGTTATCAAAGTTGGTTCAAACGTCTAAACTAGACTGGATAACTTAGACCGAGCCTGGCCCGAACTCTACCCAATTTATATAGATGAACCTGAAGATCCGGGAGACCTCGGGCACAAACAAGCGTCGTCGGTGATTGGGTAATCGGTGGATGTCCTAGCTAGGGAGATACAGTAGTCTACATGGTCTACATGGTCTACAAGGAGATATGCAGGTATGTAATCTTTAGTCGGGCTCGGTACCAGGCGAGCAGGGCAAACAGGCATTGTCCTTCGCCATGTCCTCGCAGGCCCTCGCAGGCCCTCGCAAGGTCTTCGCATGTCTTAGATCAGAAGACCGCCACCCGGACCGGTGCGGTGCAGCGGTGCGGGTTAGGGTGGGGTATCGAGAGATAGAGATTCGTACTTCATTCGGCCTCGTCTGTACAAGTTATCCATGTTCCTGTTCCATGTCCATCCATATCTATCCATGTATAGCTAGGTACATATTCATGTATCCATGTTCGTCCCCAAAAACCCCCCCATTCATTTACTTGCCTTGACTTGTACCACGTTGAGTGGAGTCTAAAAAGGGGGTCGAAAAGGGGGGGGGGGGGGTTACCGAAGAACCTATTATCTCCTCGCCCAGCTACGCCCTGCTCTTCTCTTCTCCTTCTTGCGTTACGCCCCCTCGAACGCCCTCCGACTCTTGCAACTCCGATAAGTTCTTATCATTGTGACATTGCCAGCTGCCAGCCAGTTAGGTAGCGTAAGAAGTAAGCTCTATCGGGCAAGTCCTTGCGAGCGCCTTTTTTATTTCTCTCTCTCGACTGCCGGCATCCGCTTGGATCGGTTTGGCGGTGCGAGCCTGCGAAGGCCTGCGAGTTCTGCAAGTCTGGGGGTCTGGGGGTCTGGGGGGAAACCGACGCAGTATTCGCCAAGCGCCTTGGCCTTTTAATTACCATGTACTATGTAGGGGTTTTTCCAACAGACGGGCAGAACAAGCGAGTTGCACATGGCGACATGGCGAGAATCTGCATTGGAGATCAAACGCGGAACGCAACCTACCTACCGGTAGTTTCGAAAAGACTACTTGTTTAGGAATCCATACGCTATGTAGGCAGGTTTGGGTAGGGTCCAAGCTGGCAGGCCTCCCATAGCTACATAGCTAGCTAAGGCAGGCCTACCCACGCCATGCCCACGCGGCGACCACACTCCATCACTCCATCGTCGAGGCAGGCAGGCCAGGCAAGGGCAAGCAGGGCCAGCAGGGTAGGTAATGGAGGGGGGAGAGATCACAGATTTGACAGCCGAGTCCGCCCGAAATAGCCCTGAGACGTGGAAAATCCCGGGTTGACGTACCAATGATCGACCCCTAATGCATTTCGACCCTAGCTCATCACCATGTATTCAGCCGCATGTGCGTGCGTGTGTCACGGTTCCTAGGTTTCCCAACATCTTAGCTTGCTATAGAAAGGCAGGCGAAGGATGGGTGGTATAATTGGTATGGTGGTATGGTGGTATGCTATGCATGGCTATATTGCGGACCAGCCATATCAACTACACGGCATATCGCGCAATTCCGCACCCCAGTTATCGGGCCGCGGCTGGGAAGGAAATCCTAAAATATAACCTCACCTGTCGTGTAAGCCAGAAAAAGTTCGACGTGACGGCATGGCTTGCTTTCTGCTACCGATCTGAACGATGCCGCGCGAATCCGTCGAACTTTCTGGCCACGACTAAGCACGGCCCTGAGCACGATTACATTGGCGGTTGCGAATACCTACATCAGAGAATCCTATCGATGCGAGTATATGCCTCATACCAATATCTAAGAATCGGCAGGTATCCAACACTGTTACCCCCGATGCCATCTTTCTCTAGCATGCGAGGTGATGACTGAGTACAGCAGTTCTTTTCAGCTCGGAAAGAAGCTAGAATATGGCGCAGCTAAAAAATGTCATCCACGCGAACCGATGCGATAATGGAAACCCTACCCCGACGATATCGCATACACCTTCGGTGACACACGGTATGTGCTCCTCACACCGCCGGCTCCCGCGAACGAAGGAAGATAGATTTCGGAGGCGACACCGATCGCTAGACGACGTATGGGGCAAAAGGAGGCGTAAGGCACTGACGCCTCGGTTTCACCAACCCGCAACTCGAAGCCGTCCAGTGACATCTTGTGCTTCCACATCTGGTCCCGTGCATCTATTGGCTTGATGGAAGAACTTCCCAAATATGGCAGGGTTAGCGGAAGGACGGCACGTGCTTCAATCACCTGCTTCTTGCTCTACTGGTGGACGACAGCCAGCCTTTAGACGAGTCTACGTCTAGATTGACCGCTTTACAACGCCACAGACGGAGGACCAGTCGTATCGGTCGTATTTCGCTTCTCCCAGGGCCTAGGACTAGTTGCGTCGCCATCTTCGGTAACTCGAGTGTAATCAATTGGTAATGGTAATAGGCTCACTTGGTTTTAGGCCGTGTCCTCGCGGAGGCAAAAACGAGACAATATCCATTGGTAAGTCGATAGATAGCGACATATGTAGTCCAAACTGAGAGTACATAGATATCAATAACAGTCACTCGAGTATCTTGAGAGTTTATTGATGACCAGCAGGGTAAAATAATTTATTATGGTGCCGCATTTAGCGGGCGCATGTTTTTAGTAGGAAGTCTGTAACACTTAGCGAATGGAGTAGAGAATAGAGAACAGGAGGGCCCTTTCAATTTTCACGTAGCGCTTCACAACCATGGGGTCCGTTCTCCAACGATCAAGTATGAGCTACTTCTTTATTAAAAATACTCTTTAAGAAGGTTATAGTACTGGGCTATGTTTTCACTCGTATAAGCCTTGCTTCGTTAGGTGAATGGGGAAGATAGGTCTTGAAGATTATAATGATAAGGGAGATACAAGCAACTTGTATCACATAAAGGTCGTAGGTTGAAGTAACAAGAATAGATTACACTAGTTACTACATGTGTTGTAACTGGTGAATAGTAGCTAGTTTAACTTAAGGGGGTATATAGCGGTATCTTTTCCACATAGATAATGGTATCGTGCCAGGCACACCAACATCTCTCAACTAGGTAGCCAATGTTTACTCAGCCTTCGTCTCAGTTTTCACGGACTCCTTCATAGCAGTTGGTGTCGCAGTGCCCGACACCTCCCCATCAACCCCCTCATTCTCCGCGCGAATCGCCTTGACGTGTCTCTTGCCGGTCAAGTCAAGAGCGATAGCCCTGAAAGTCCTCGCCAGCGTCAACCGGCCCTCGAAGATGGGGAACAGGCCGACGGCACCGAGTGAGCAGAAGATCCAGATGATACCGACGGTAACCCAGCCGGTGAAGAACGGCTTGGAGAACACGTAGTTGCTGCCGTACATCGGGAACGGCCATAGTATCAGGAACGCGAGCGTGAGGCCAACCGTCGTCCATTTGGAAATCTTGCTCGCGCGCATTAGTTTTGACTGTTCCTCGGCGAACTCATTCGTCGTCTCCACGTGTCCGCCGAGCGTGTTTTCGAGGTCCACGCCGGCTGTGGCCGCGAGGTCGTGGTCGTCGCCCCTGCGGATGGTCATCATCGATTTCCAGTCGTAATTATCCATCCCGAAGATGAGAGTGAAGATGGGGATCAGCACCAGAGGTGAGAGCAGCGCGGTGACGTTTCCGGCGAGCATGGGGTTGTTGGAGCCCGTGCAGGCGACGTCCAACGAACCGCACTCCTTCCGGGCAGTAACAAGCCATGCGACCAAGGCAAAGGCGAGTCCGAAGATGGGCGACAGAGCTGCGGCCCACTTGTTCTGCCCCTTCCACACCAGCGTCAACGTAGCCGGAATCACGGCTGACGAGATGATACAACCCATCATAAGGTAGAGATAGCCCATGGAGATTCCCGCGTAGTAGAGTCCGACGGAGAACGTGGAAATGAAAAGCGCATAGGCAACGACGATGACGTGCGACATATAGATGAGGCGTTTTCCACTAGCATTAGGCTTGAAATAGGTGCGGTAGAGATCGTAAGTGAAGATGGAGGAGACGGCGATCAGTTCAGACGAGGTAGCAGATGTAACAGCCATGAATATGATCAGGAGTGTAGCCACCGCACCGCCTTTGCCGAGGAGAGCAACGGCAGCATATGGTAGCACAAGACCAGCCGATATGTCAGCCTCCGACATGCGGTTGGGATATGTCGGGAATGCCGGCGTGTTCTCCAGGGCCAGAGCAGAAAGACCCATGGTCGTAGCGGTCAGCCACGGAATAGCAAACCAGCTGAGACCGCCGATGATGTAACCGGGGAGAGCGTGGACAGGGGAGGCGGCAATGGCCTTGTTATAGTATCCGTTGTCGAGAAACACGGTACCGAAGTTACCAACAATGTTAATAACGAAAAAGATGACACCCTCTTTCGAGCGCATGGTCAGATAGCTTCCCTCGGCATTTCCCTCAACAGGGTGGTTAAAAGCGGCCTCGACCAGGAGATCATAGACGGCCGACGGAGAACCGAGCTTGTCGGACGAGGCATAAGCCGTCAAGGAGAAGATGATAATTATGATTAGCAGGATGAAGGTGTGAATCCAGTCCGTGAGGATTGTCGCCTTCAAGCCGCCGACCATGGTATACGCAATGACGCCGACCGGCAAAAGGTATATGGCGGCTATGGTGTGCATTCCCGTGAGGGCGTTTACCGTCGCGGAACCGCCAACGACTAGCATGAGACTGACGAGGATATTCGTTACGAGTCCGAAGACCATGAAGACGATATGAGCGACCGTTCCATAGCGCGCCTTGATACTGTATGGACTGTTAGCTTCCGTCTCCGCCCCTTCATATTCGAGGATAGGATAAAGACGTACACTTCGAGGAATGTGTGGGCATTAGGTGCGCGTCGCTTTAACTCAATAGCCAATGTCGCGAAAAGCAGAATCTGAACCGTTGCTCCCGACGCGTACCAAAATGGGCCGGAAACGCCATATCGGTAGCAGACGCCGGAGCTCTGCAGAAGTGTGGCCGCCCAAGTCCACGATGACACGACGGCAGATCCGACCAATCCACTTTTCACCGTTCGGCCGGCAGTAGTAAACATTTCGGACGTCTGAAGTTCCGAGTTATACCGCTTGAGAATGAACGTGACCAGGATCTAGAACTGGTAATTAGTACATATTATCCGGATGAGCACGTATGTGAAGATGAACATGGGCGCGATCGACTTGGTGATCTTTCTAAGAGCATCCAGCGCCGTCCTCATATTGATCGAGTCGCGGAATTAAAGAGATATCTGGCGAGCTGCTCCTTACCATTCCAAGGGCGAATCCAAACCCCAAACCAAGAACGATGCCATAGCCGACACCCTGATCCAAGGGTGCGCCGACCGTTACGGTTGCCATGTTCGCCTTTATTCTATGGTGAAGACCGTAAGTTGTGTGGTTACACTTTCAAGCGCTCAGTAAACAGATTAGCGAGCGAAATCGTAGAGGTTGGGACTCGGTGCGACAATATATAGTGCCCAAGTGCCCAAAGGCTCTCAGATCAGCGTTGGCAAGATCCTATCAAATGTATAATATAATTCTTGCTTATCAGCAGGTAACTTAGCTTAGCTCGGCCCTCGAGGTTCTCCAAGCGAGCCACGGTTTGTCGTCCAGGGCTGCCTGGTATCACGGTCTAACCCCCGCATGCAGGGTCTCACTTACCGGTAGGGCACTGGTCGACTGTCTCATCGGACATAGGTACCAATCCAGGTTCTTTGTAAGTGAGCCTATAACATTCCAGACCAGACGCTTGGTAGGATCGGGGTGTACCGAGATTGGATCTACGGCAGCTCTTGCAGCAGTAGCTTTATCTATCAAGCATCCGTGTGCTAGTACCTTTTGTTAAAAAGTTACATGTAGGTGTAGGCTCTGAGAGCTCGACGAGGCTACCTCTAGGTAAATCGGTTTACCTCCGGACCTTGACAGACTTGTACGATGACCATCCGCCAAACTCTTACACACAAGCTGACAACTTACAAGCTGCCTTCTACCTAAAGTAGGACGGACGCGGACCAGGCTGTATGCACTTGTCGTGTAAATCTTGCTCAGGTGAGCTGGCTGGCTGGGTTCGAGCTTGTCGAGTTGTGAGTTTGATAAGGGACTACGAATGAAAATCAAATGTCAGATCCAAGACAAAAAGAAACCAGGGTACAGATCGGTAAGGTTGTAGATCTGACCCCCGTCAACGTGTAAGCGGACTTTGATTAGTGCCAATTGACCAATCATACGTCGTTGGCTCGTAATCCGACCTGATAAGAGAAGTGTGGGGCATCGAAATAAACTCTATTTGCCCAGCCTTTTTTATGATATGATAGTAGTATTGAGCTTTTATTCTCTGTCTCCTCTTCTCCGGCATACCTGTAACCATTATACAGGCACTTTAGGTAAGGCAGAGAACCAATTTGTCCGATTGGATAATCTTCAAATCCCTAGGTTGGGCACCGGGGAGAAACGTGGGTGAACTTATACCATTGCCGAGCCCTACACTACGCTACGGTCGGAGACGACCGTCAATTCTAATTCTAATATAGCCCCAGCCAAAGTCTATACTTTCTACGTTCACACACCTAAGTGGGTTATCCATGTGTCCGCAGTATACGACCCTCCAAGGATGCAAGTTTATCCCGTTCAGAGCTGTCGGGTAGAACCTTGAAGCCTTATGGAGCAGAAACCACTAGACGATAAACTAGGCTCGTTGGCCCACCGTCTAGCAGTCTTGACTTTCCATTATCATAGAAGCACAATAAGTATAGGACTGTTCTATCACATGCAATCGTCTTAGCAGAATCGGCCTATCGCGTCAACCCATGCAGCAGGCATATATACGCTTTTTAACGGTAAAATATCTAACGGTCGCGTGGTGTAGTTGGTTATCACGTCAGTCTAACACACTGAAGGTCTCCAGTTCGAGCCTGGACGCGATCAGTCTTTTTACTTTTTCTTCTTCGGTATTGTTATTAACAGGTATATTTCGCTTTTTAACGTGCCCCTTTCCAGGGAGATTTCCATCTGCTCAATAACCAGTGTCTATGTCCTGTTTCAACAAAGATGACACATCCACTCTTTCACCCCTATTGGAACTCCTTTTCTTCAATCCTATTTGGTAGGCTTTTCCTGCGCCGTTAGAGGGTATCCAGGCACTCCTTTTAGACCGAAGCGTTCTACGAAGCACCTAGCGAATGGCGAATGGGTTTTCAATTCCTGCATACCATTTTCGATTGCCTGTTTAGTAGAGATAGTGACCGTAGTCGTGTTCTGTTGCTCATGCCGGGTAATGGCTAGCTTCTGAGCACTTCCCTGGCAAGGCCCAGGGTTGCTCAAGGTCGATACCCCCATAATTTGAACGGCAGAAGGGTCTCGGTCGGGGTGCTAATAGGAAGTTAGAGATATTTTGATATCATTATCCTACGAGAGTACATAATTTTGACATACTCGAATGTTCTCTTTTATTGAACTGGACATGTTCTGATTTAGTTTGATTAGGATTGGAATCTGGTAATAGACAATGTATCGATGAAGAGAGAAACCTTTTCAACTTTGTGCTCGGTCTTAACGTGAATGGAGGGAACATCATATCCTAAGATCAAATTTATTTATAGGTAGACTTTTTCAGTTCAAACCCCGAAAATAACACTTAAGGATATAGGCACCTATGTCACGGTGCGTGACGGGAACGACAGTAGGATGCATTCAATGACTACCATTATGAGTGTAGTAGTATGACGTTGATACAATCAGACACTGGTGTTGTTCTTGGACTCGTCCAATTCAATCAACGCTAGCTTTAACTCGAATACGTATTGTCTAACTACACGAAAATTTGACTGGAATTTCTATTGTCACAATCTGTCTCGAGATGAACCGTTCAATAAAGAAACAACTATGTTGTTGCGCAAAGAGCTATGAACATTACAACTACCAGCTCTGTGTATAAGCTCTGGGTATCCGTATCTAGGTAGGATCTAAGAACAAAGGGGCTCATATCATTACCTGTAGACCTGCCCTATCTCCCAGACCTACGGTACTACCCAGGTGGATAAAGGCTAAGACCCTGACACTACCTGACTTCAGGTAAATACGTACTCTTATATAATAGTGATGACTAGTCGATACGTTGAACTATGCCTTACGCAGTTGAACTAGATCCCAACATGGAACAGATGCTCTAGTGTGAACTACGACTCTTACGAACTAATATACGCCCGTGTGTTCGTTCCCTAAGGACGTATTAAGATCTTGGTAGCTGTAAAGGCTCTCAAGCATAACAATTCATGTAGTTTACTATCAGGTACCTAACAAATTTCCGATGACAGCTACTTATAGCCCGCTAGATAAACTCCAGGTTGTCACTCATCCTTTTTGCCAACTACCTAGTGTGAATTCTGGATCGTCTGGCTCATGAATACAAGGAGAACTCCTAGATACCTACCGGCAATTTATTAGCTGAATAATTTGTATGCGCGGCGTAGGGGCTGTTTCAGTACTTACGCTACGGTACAAGCAAAAAGTTCATGTCTCCTCGGCCGCGTCAGATATTTGAGGCAGCACGCGAAGACACAAGTGAACCCGACTTGGATAAACATGATACCAACTAGCGTACCCTCGGTTATCTCGCCTCGACTCAGGGTGTAGAGTGGATAGATCGGGCCCACGAGAAGTATAATCAGGGGCAGGCCTAAGAGCACCGCCTTTGCAACCATGATCTTTCGGGTATTGTGGACCATCATGAATGCGTCGCGGCCGCTCCTCTCCTTTAATGGACGAAACCGTTCCCGTATTAGCTAGGATGATCCAAAATAAAGGCGTGAACATACCCGATCTCTGAAAAGATGCTAAGGTGCATCGATGTTAGTAGGTAAGTTTCGAGATATTTATGACCGATTTTGCCATTCGCAAGAGACACTTACTCGTGTTAGTTTGTTAGGTGCGTCTAGGAGGAAATCCATAAACCGCGTATCCATTTCCGCTGTGTCACCCCTCGGCTTCAATAGCACGAGGTCGTCCTTGTGGAGGTAATAGTGGTAAATGGGCGGATCATGGTTGGTGAAGAAGTTCTTGAGGCTCTTGAGATTTGTGTCAGGGGGGTGTCCACGGAGAGCCGATTCCGATACCTGGTTCATGAGCATAACTAATTGCTTGGTAAGGCACAATATCATGACTTATAGCTTGGTTTATTGATGAGAGAAGAGAACTTACTATACTTTTCGAATTTCTCTTCGATCTTCTGCAGCAGCGCAAAACGAGTTCGCGACACCTCATCACTCGCCTGCGTCGAATGAACCCTTTCGCTGTGCATGTCGAGTAGATCGAGCTCCCTCTCGTACTTCTGTAGCTGCCCCTGGAGATGCAACAGTACTCTCGCTTGCAAAAAGCTGAACCGGCGGAAGATCAAGTGGTTCTCCTCCGCCCCAATGAACTCTCCTAGCCGTGGATAGCCATTTGGGGCTTCGTCAACTAGGCGGGTAAGTTAGTTAGACATGTTTGAGGGATCATGCAATTTGGATTAGCTTACTACTCCTGAAAATGCTCCCGATGATATAGACATGCGATTCACTAGCCGGGACTTCAGGCCGGCCCTTAACCACGGCTATAAACTTGCTCAAAACACCATGAACATGGTTTTGCAATGTAGATAGGAAGACATATCCATTATCCACCCCTATCGCTCGGTGTTAGCCCTTGTAGCTCGACTTTTATTAGTCTATGATCCGGCGTACCGTGACTTGAACGTGGTGCACCCGACTGTTCACAAGCAGGATTGTTCGAGGCCAAGTTGGCTTCAATGTCAATAGTATCTGCCATGTGTCGTATTAATAAGTGAAGATGAAGATAGAATAGACAGCAATAATTAATGTGTGACCTATTCCAAAAAGGAGGGAGGGGGGACTCAATGTTGAAGACCTCCTGAGCTCTCGACTACCGAAAGTTTGCTATATATCTAGAAGTTCTCTTTGTGACATGTTACTCGGAGATGCGGTCAAATGTCAGCTCGGTTCACAGTATGCATCTGCCCTAGGCGCTGTAACGGATATAGTCGAGCCTATGTTACATGCCATAATGACAAGGCAACTGGAGACTGTGGGCGGACCATGATAGCTGTGCGACGTGAATTCGACTATACGTGTGTCACTTCTTTTTATTCCAACATAAATAGATCCTGGGAGAAACTAGCTACTTAGTATAATTAAGAGCTCTTCTTATAGTTGAGAACACTGTTTTTATTCAGAGAGGATATCACGGGCTTGCAACGCCTCTTCTTCTCAGTACCTATTGTACTTACAATGACCTACCTCCTATGTAGTTTCGTTTAGTCTAGTGTATACTCTTTAGGGGATTCCCGCCGAGGGAAGCATCCCCCAACTGGTTTCTCTACCATATATCGGCAAATTATAATCTTCGAGTATCTTCTACAAAGTAGGGACCTCTCCAAATCTGTACTGGGCCCATCCCATACTGCCTTCATGCATTGTCCATGTCTGCTTGCCGACATCCTCACCAGCAGCTCCCGCCGTTACATATACCGGCATCAAGTGATCAAATCGCTAAAAAGGGTTAACAGTGCGTATCATAGGTCCATCATTTTAGAACTTACTGGATGGGCTTGTCGAGCATCTGGCCTTTTAGTCACTTCCCTCATGCGAGCCTGGCGTTCGCTCGGTGAAGATTCGACGGCCTCCTTCAGGGCCTCGTCAAATGAGACTGTATAAGGGAGCGGCCGCGAATCACCTCTTGTGACAAATAAGTCCCTGAGGTTATGCACGGACATGCCGGCGCCAATGATGACGATATTCTCGTCGCGCAGAGAAGCCACAGCTTGTCCGAGTCGATAGTGCGAGTCTGCATCCTGATTCGAGTACAGGCTTACCTGAACCAAAGGAACATTGAGAGGGTTATGCTCGGGGTGGAAGGCTTGCATTGTTAGTGGTAAAGGCGGTTGGGCGTTCAATGATATGCATACCGACGTGAAATCCGGACCATACCCCGTGGTCGAGGCCCCTTGTTACCCCTTTAGCCTTGATACCGGCTTTCGTTAGGAGATTCAATATCTTAGAGGCCAGCTGAGGGCTTCCCCTATTCGGGTACCGAGCTTTGTAATATTCGGGCGGAAATCCATAGAAGCTGACCAGGCATATTAGCATTGCAAGTGAGGCGAGAGGGTATAAATAGTGTGAACCCACTCATAAATGAGGTCGGTGTGCTCTGCCGAGTTAACTTCGATGCCGTTCGGACTAGCCTCCCAGTGGCCGGAGAAGACTACCACAGCTGTAGGTTTCACCTTTGTGGTGATTTCTCTCCCGATATTCTGAAGTACGGCGTAGGCGGGATGTTCCGTCTCGTACTGGACATTTGGCTGTTGCACCCCTGATTAGACCAACGGTGACAATAATCATAATAACATTTATAAGAACTCACTCCTCCATGGCTGAAAAAGTATACTGGGGGTTTATTAGATGCCATCGAGTTCGAAGAGGAATGTGTTGATAGGTGTTGCGTTAGGAATGAAATAGGTTTCCAGGCCGAAAGGGGTAAAAGGGGTAGTAGAGGGCGGGACAGTGGAGCTGAGAATAAGAAAGCCACGGCTGCGAATATGAGCGAAGTAATAAACAGAGTTCTTGTAGTTAATCTAGAAGAGTCCATGAAGAATTACTATATGAATTTGAAATGGAAAACAATAATGGTCTACCCTGGAAAGCTGAACAAGACCTTTCTAATAGAAGTGAAGCCATTTGTAATTGTAACTCGCGTTTCAACCAAGTGCCGAAGTCTCAGGTATTTGGAGGTCACTAAAGCCACTAAAAGGCCACTAAAAGGGCCACTAAGCTACGGTGCACGATACGGAACAATGTGATTCTTCAGCGATTACCAAAGATCAGTCAGCATCCACGGATGTGGGATGTGGGACGTCCGGCTATGGCGCTATGGCGCTATATTCCGGGTAGCGTATCTCGCTGCAAACACTGTAATCTGTTACACAGGGCATAAACGGAACACCACAAGTGCAATTATGCAATGCTTAGAACCCCGAAACTCGGATCGAGCATCAACTAACCTATCACCTTATTTTCAGCCTCCATTTCTACCCTATCGATCCCTACCTATCGACCCTTGCCTGAGCGGATGCTCGCGTTGACCGCTCCAACTAGGATCCTACTCTTCTCATTCGTGGCGTTTTGCCTTGACGCTGTCGTCTCCACCGAGACAACTTCCGATTCCATCATGGCCATGCGACGAGCTCCACCGCTGCTATTCCCGGCTGCCGCCAAGCACACGGCTACGGTCATCTTCGCCCACGGTTTGGGCGATACGGGCTACGGATGGGCTCCCGTCGTCGAGAACTGGAGACGACGGGAGAGATTGGACGAGGTCAAGTTCATTCTGCCACATGCACCTCGAATGCCGGTTACGGCTGTAAGTTCAACATGCCGATGGTAGCTTGAGATGTAAGTAAGGAGGAGAGCTGACAGGAAGAGAAAGGCGGACGGAATGCCCGTTCCCGCATGGTATGATATTGTAAGCGCTTCCCTTCTACCTCTTTGAGGCAACTGTGACCGTCAATCACCACGTCGCATGTCTGACACGGATAGTTTGCACTAAGCGGGAAGACGGACGACATTAGAAAGGAGCAGGACGAGAGGGGCATCCTGCAGAGTAGAGAGTATTTCAACGGGCTGATCCAGGCCGAGATGGACTCCGGCATAGCTGCCAACCGCATCATCCTCGGCGGCTTCTCCCAAGGTGGCGCCATATCCCTCTTTACGGGTCTCACGGCCAAGGTCAAGCTCGCCGGCATAGTCGCGCTCTCGTGCTATCTGCCGCTGGATGCCAAGTTCGTCGACTTCGTCAAGGAGAATGACAACAACCGTAAGACCCCGATCTTGATGTGCCACGGAGAGGAGGATCAGGTTGTGCCTACCAACTTTGGCAAGCTGTCGTACGAGAACTTGAAAACCCAAGGTTTCGATGTTACTATGAAGCTATACCCGTGAGTGTCATGATTACCCTCACATACATGTATACTAGCTGGCTAATGTAATTACTAATAGTGGTATGCCGCATTCGGCTGATCTGGAGGAACTCAACGATGTCGAGGCTTTCTTAAGGTCCCGTTTGCCGCCCGAGGCCGATAAGAAATCGGAGCTATAAGCTTACGAGAAGTATTGGGAGATGAGCTACGAGTTTACAACTACCTAGTCTAATAGGATAGAACCTTAGATGCATGTGGTATATGCCAATGTTAGACGCTATGATAGATGGCCATTCATTTAGGTATTTAGGTATACAGATGCCTATCATGGAAGCGCAAGAGGGTGCATTCCCCCAATGGACACATCTTACAATGTCTCAGAATGCCTCCGGTTCACATGACACATGGCATTTCACCTTAAGCCACCGCTTTCGTCTAATACAGTACTTACACAATAGCACAATGATTTTCAAAGAATTTAGTTCGGAATCTAGGAAATTAAATACTTAGCAAGCAAGAGGTATTTACGTCAGTCACGGCTATTCGTGAAGCTTAAAACTTGTCGATGATAATAGGGGGATAATAGGGGGAAGAGAGGAATGCCTTATCTTATCGTATACCAGGTAGATTACGTACCTGTTAAAGGTGGTGGAGTAGGCCCTCAGGCCTTCTGATCACAAGATAGCTCCAGCTGCACTGCACTAGACACTGCACATTGCCCACGCAGACGGCAGACACTGGCGTAAGCTACTAAAGATTAGGTACCTTCGTAGCCCAAAGGTTTACGACCGGTTTCTAACAAACTAGAAACAATCTTAACTTGGAACTTTCCATCAGGTGCTCAACTCCGGGTCTAATCTATCGTGATACTCCCCCTCCCATAAGGGTCCATAGGTTTATACCTTCTATACCTCTCCTCTCACACATTGCTATCAGATAATGTCATCTATCATCTTGCATAGGTTAAGCGTATCGTTATTAGCCTAGTAAACAAATCCGTCATCCTCCATAGGACGATCAGCTAGAGCTAGGTATCATCCATAATCCCAACTACTACTAAGCAATCCCTACGCAGCCACAGCCCTACGCACTCCGTTGCTACGCTATCGCATCATCTAGGTCTTCCGCAAAAAAAAAGTAAACAAACCCCCCACCAGCCAGTAACATTACACCAGCAATTTTACAGCCAGACATCCGACAACAACAATGTCGACAAAGGCTTCGGCCTCGGGTCGCCCGCCGTCACCCTCACCCTCCCAAGTCCCCTTGCCAGCCTCACCAACATACTCATACGCTTCTACGGCAAACCCGCTATCCTCATACAGCCTCCCGCTACCGCCTCCGCCCCGTCCCGCCCACGCCGTCCTGACCAAGAACGACCTCGAGCAGTCGCAGGTGGCCTACTCGGACCTCCTAGCAACGGCCAAATCGTACCGTATAGCCCTCGCCTCCCTGTCGACGGCCGCCTCGGCCTTCGGTTCCGCCCTCGAGGCCTGCGCGCGCCTGAAGGAGTCCCGCGCCGACGCCCTCGGCCCCCCCGGCGGCGCCAGCCTGACCAACAGCTTCACGACCAAAGGGTCGTGCACGGCGGACCTGCTCCTAGGCGCCAGCGGCGTCCACCACCTCGTCGCGAACCACCAGCAGATCCTGTCGGAGACCGTGTACCGGTCCTTCGAGGTGCCGCTCCTGCACGAGCTAGACCGGTGGCGGCGCGCCATCGAGGACGAGGAGGAGGCCTACAGGCGGGAAGCCGCGGCGCGCAGCCGGGAGATCCGGCGGCTGGAGAAGGAAGGCTTAAAACTGCACCGGCAGCAGCGGCGGCGCGACGTGGCCCAGTTCCGCGAGCACCTCGTGGCGCTGACGGGCAGGCTCGACGGCCTCACGGCGCTGCACGCGGACCACGCGCGCGCGCTGCTGCGCGACTGCCAGGAGACGTCGACGCGCATCCTCGACGCCAGCTGCTCGCTCGTGCGCGCCGAGGTCGACATCTTCGAGGGGCTGGCGCGGAAGGGGTGGACCGGCGGCGGGCTCGACGAGCTGCTGGAGAAGGGCGAGGATTTGTTCGCGAGCGAGGACAATGTGCCCGCGGCTGCCGCTACGGCCGCGATAACGGGGGTAGGAGTAGGAGGAGTAGGTGGAGGTGGTAATTGTGCGGACGCGGGGATTGCCGAGGGAGGAGCGAAGCTGTTTAGTATACTGCCGCCGAAGAGCATCCTCGCGAACGACACGGCGTCGGACGCCCTCCCGCCGCCGCGGAGCGTCCACGGGCGCGCGGACAGCCTGCTGGTCGACGCGGACGAGGACCGGTACCAGAGCCTGACGGGGGCCGTGGGCGACCGCGGGAGGGGGGGAGCCGACGCCGAGAGCATATTCTCCGATTCCCACATGGGCCGGGGCCTGCGGCCCTTCAGCCCGCAGCCCATACGCAGACGGCCTACCGACGTCATGATAGATCCGGAGGCGCTGCTGCTAGGGAGGGATGATCGCGGCAGCGAAGCGGGTGAGAACAGGGGAGCCGACGGCGACGGCGACGACGTGGCCGAGTACGAAGACGAGGACGAGGAATACGACAGCGCGACCATTAAGCGAGGCGCTCGGGACGCTTCGGCTCGGGGGCTGTCGCGGGGACTCGGGGGGTTGAGCATACGTACGACGACGGACCACCGAGGCTCGCTGAACGGGGAGCCGGAGTCGCCGTGGAAGGACGAGGGACTGCTGCCGATTAAGAGCAGCAGCAGTGAGCAAGGCGAGCAAGTGTCACGGCCGTCGACGTCTAAGTCTAGGAGTTCGGGAGGCGAAGGGTAGCTTGACGTAAACTTGATGTAAGAGCTTAGGTGGTAACGAGTAATATAATCCTACTGTTGGCTGGTACTGGAGTAAAAAGGGGAAGGGGAGAGAGTGGGGATGGAAGCAATGGAAGCAATGGATAAAGCTGGTTTAGACAAATATATGATAGTGTGAGATAGGATTAAGGGGGGCCGGTACGGGATTACGGATTACGGCTCGCATGAAAGCATTCATGAATACATTGAATACATTGTTTAATCCGTTGAATATTGTCCTGAACGAGCTGAAGATCAGAAAGACTGGCGGTGTAGAAAGCCCTATGTAAATACTCCCATAGCCTTTGCAAACGGGCCTGGAGGATTCAAGTCCCCTTTTCCCAGTGCAATCTATCAACGTCTGTCTACATGTGCCATATGCATGTCAGGTCAAATCATAGGAGTACTAGTCCATTGTGAGTCACTTTACTTTCAGTTATATGTTGGTCCATACGGCAGACTCATTTTTAACTATAGTATGCGTATTATGCAGGATCTCAAGACAGTCAAATCTGCCTATATCCGGCTCGTCTATAAAAAAACAACATCGCTAAGTACAGCAAAATACCTAAGAGGTAAGTAACTATACTTTACCGTTTCTTAGACAGTCGGTTCCAATACCTATTAAGAACTTTTGAATCCGTTCCCCAACTCCGGTGTTATTCATAATCCAGTTGCCTCACTTCCCCTGACTACATAGTATCTGATCTCCTTTGCCATGATATAAAATACCAAGTACCCGAGCCAATTTGATCGTCTCTTAGTCGTCCTTATCGCCACTAACGAGTTCACGGCTAAACAGACCAAACCACAGGTCAAGGTAGAACATGAGCTGCCAGTACAGGCTGGCCCGGTTGAAGTCGAACTCGCCAACCTCATTTCGGGGCACCTCGTTGCCGATCATGGAACCGCCGAACCATCCTATCAAGGGAATCCACTCCAGCAGTCGCTGCTGTAAGGTCTTCTGAGGGGCCAGGGCTTGCTCGGCCGGCAGGAGCTTGACGCGGCGGGCTCCCGCGATCCTTCGGCTGCTCGTATCTTCCGGCTGCTCTACGTTCTGCGGCTGCTCGGGGACGGCACCCGTAACGGTGGCTGTCGAAGCAGTGGCGGTGTCTATGGTCTGGGTGGAGCTTTGAGATCCTAGGGGAGAGTCCTGCGTATTCGCATTTACATTACGCTCGATCATAGGGGCGGAGGTAGTTCTAGGTACGGTCGCGCTCGGTTGAGATGGCCTTCTCAAATGGGTTCGGAAAGTATTGGACCTGAACGGGTCACCCATACCAACATCTCCGACCCTGTCGAGCACAGCTGCATCTTCTTTGGGAGGCAGGCCACCATAGGGTTCGGCATGTACCAGATGACCTAAGATCTTCTGCGGAGAGGCGTATACTGCGGTATCTGCCGCTTCCATCGACTCGAACGTAACCTTCACCCAGTGTTCGCCGCTAGCGACTCTGCTTACTTTAACTCGCTCTTCTGGGGTCAAAGGTTGTCTTCTCGTCAGCGCAGGGTCTCGCAGATCCGACTTGTACCGGCGCGATTCGATCGGGGGCTCTCTAGAGTAGTCTTCACATATCCTTCCTGCCAGCTGTTCGTAGTGATTGATGGCGGCGTACTGCTGGGATGGTGTAGAATAGCCTCTCAGGATGACCTCGGCAGGTTCTTTCCGATACGTCAGGGCTTGGGTAGCGGAAGCAGGATCGTCTTGCGACTGAGAAGCGGTCTGTCCTAGATAGCTAGATTTTCGCTGAGTAGAGCCGGATGAAGTGGCGGCGGTGGCTGTCGTTGTCGCGTTGGGAGCTTGCTGTCGGCTTGCTATGTAGTTGGAAAAGAGCTTATCGGCGCTTTGCATAGTAGCATCTTCGCGTTTAGGAGGGGCGCTGCCAGTCCTGGAGCGCGATCTCCTGGTGGACTTGCCGAAGGAACCGGTCTCTGTGACGTCTCGTGCGCGGGACCGTGGCAGGTTTCGTTGGCGATCACCTCTATTGTCGGCCATATCGGTAAGCGGACTTGGTTCAAGAGTATGACGAATCTCATCAGAAGGGGGAGACGGCATTACATACTCGGGCCAATACATGGCGTAGGGTCGCTGAACTCCATCATCGCCAGTGTAGAGTTCCTCGTCCGGGACGTTATGCAGGATCAATGGCCTCATTGTTTCCTCGACGGTGATTGGCAGGTTCGGGGAGATAGAGTAGACAATGTTCGAGACGCACAAAGCTGATTGGTAAACAAAAGGTACCTAATCAAAGCCTAACGTGGAGAATAGTTGGAGTTGGAGAGTGAGCGGTTGGTAGATGGCGGATGGTTTGCGAGAGACAGAGACAAAGGCGTGGGAGGTATGTATTAAAAGTGATTGGGAAATACAAAAAGTGGCAGCGTTGGAGATGTCGCTAGAAAAAATGGGCAGAATCGCGTATCTACCACCTAACCCCAGCAACGGCGCTAAAATGAAGCACCTACCAGCTGTTTATTTCCGACCTTGAATGTTTTTAAGGAATATGTACCTCTTAGGTGCACTATCTTATCAATACCCCTGTAGCTAAATTAAGCTTAGGTCCCCCTTGTTCCTGTCAAGCTGCCCCTACCCATAGGTTCCTGGTATGGTGTATGGACCCGCATGTGACCCGAGGCCGACGTCACTTAATTTTCGGAGAGCTGTTGGCAGCTTCCAACTTGAACTCCAAGCTACCCCGAAACGGTCTTGAATTCAACCGCATCTCCCGGCACCAGCTCCGATTTTGGCTCCTTCCACTCCTTCCACTCCTTCCACGATTACCACACAATACCAATCGCCAAAATGTTCCGCTTTGTAAGTTGAAGGTCCCAGACTTCTGTCAGGATTGAATTGGATAGGTACTAACAACTGAACAGCATAAAACCCTCGACATCGTCACCCTCTTCCACAAAGCCGGTTCACCTGCTTCAGCTAGAGCGGCAACCATCCTCAAGCAAGTTTCAGCCAATGCTGCGGAGACGGCAACCGAAGACCAAGCCAGTGACCATTCCCATCAGACGCATCCCAATCGCTCACGCCAGGAGTTCGAGTTGAACGTCACAGAAGACCCTCCTACCACCGATCAGCTGCAGACCATCTTGGGGTATGTGGGCAAGGACAAGATCAGCTCTGTTGTCAATGGTGCCTCGTCAGTGAACGAGGCCCTTAAGAAGTTCAAGGAGAGCAATGAGAATTTCAAGCGGCCAGTGGTATGTTTCTGACTCCTTTATTTCGTCTCTTCCCCCCTCTTAATCACAATTTGTCATATATTCATATTTGTGTACTTCGTGCTCACTCGTCTGTGTTAGATTGTCGATTGGAATAATGGCAAGGCTCTCGCAAGTGACAAGGAGTCGGAGATTCTCAAGATGCTAGAGCAGGTGAATGGCAAAGAATAGGTGTCCCAAGTGTGTACACGTACAGCCAAGGTATTCTCTCTGCAGACTTCGCCTGAGATTAGGATGATGTAGCCCATAACTAGCTACGTTCGTGTGTTGTCAGCTCTGGTTGCAGCGCAGTAAAAGGAGACATACTACCCAAATTGCTACTGGCAAACTCTACACGAATCTGTGATCAATTCTTATGCTGTTTACATCACGGTCCAATCACATGTACTACAAGTTATACTTACTACTCAATGTTTGTACCTCCTCTCATAATGCGTCTGTATTCAAATATCTACAATAACCAATTGTATAAAACAATGCTGTATATAAACCTTGACACAATGAACAATTCGTATTTGACGAGCATATAGAAATACGGAAGGCACCAGCTTCCGACGAGGTCTCTTTGTTATTGTCATCAAACTCCGAGAGGCTCTCCTAACGGTACCTTCCTGTTGCTGATACTTTGCTGTAGAATCAGTCGGAGTTGGAGGGTGAAAAGTACCCAATATGCCATTTGTGAAGGCTGATTAGCTTGCTACCACAGATGACTGCCTTAATTTCTAGGGAAACTAGGAAATCAGACTGTTGTTCTGGAAGGTACGTAGTTCCGTCGTGTATATGCGTGCTCAAAATGTTGGTTGCTAAGGTGTAAGGTGTGCGTGGTCAGGTATCAAAATTGCACCCCTAGCAACCATCAGCATATACACTTACTACAATCAACCTCAATCCACGTTAGTTCTACCTATTCAGTTTTTCTGTTTTTCCTGAAGCCAAGTTTTCTTCCCTTCTTCATATCCCACAGCAATCAAAACTACCATCCACCTTCACATTTAACATCGCACCGCAAGGCAAGCAAGCTTTCTTCTTTCTCATGTCAAGTGCTCAACAGTTCTTGCGCCCTTTACATATGGTTTCCACAACACTTGTTGTGTAGACACCTGCCCATGATACGTCAAGTATCCATCGGCATCGACCTTACTGCTGGCCTTCGCTGGCCTTCATAGTCCACTTTCTGCCCTTTTCCTTGACAAACCCAACACAACTGACCACCCTCTCACTCATCCCACATTGTTCATCTCAACACGCATCGAATTTCTCTTGCCCCACTTAAGTCAATCTCATGATAAATCATCCTGTCGTGAGCATTGACAGTGGACAACCCTTCTCTCTTAGTCTCGCACACTTGACATCTTGTCATCCCAACTTCTTGCTGGTGTCGCACACCACTTTCATCTCAACTGTCATTGTACCTTGACTCGATTCTCCTAAGACCCACACTACCATTCTCGACATAATGCCGCCCAAATACCAGGGCTTTACCCTTGATCAGGCCATCAATGATGCCGGTTCTCCTCCCCCTCCCGAGACATACGGATGGGAACACGTCTATGATGGCGAACCCCCGGTCTCTTTCTTTACCGACTGCGACCCTAGCAAGGCCTTGGCCATCTTCTCGACCGTGAATGCCACCAAGCCGTTCCGTCGCGTCGAGAATCCCACCTTCGAGCGCGACGTCCTGTTGTGGCCTGCTCGCAAGATCCAAGACTTCGCCGACGGTATCCGTCGTGAATATTATGGTTTCTGCAAATACATCAGCGCCCCTCGAGATTACGATGAACTTTACACCTACTGGGATGCGTATGATATCTACTATCTCGGTGCTCAGAACCTGTGGAATGTTCTTAATCATATGAACTTCGAGAGCCAGCTGATCAATAAGGAGCTTCAGGACGAGGTCACACCTTGGATTGAGCAGTATGTCTCGGAGGTTTTGGTTGATAAGGAGGCTCAGAAGCATCTCCAGGATTTCGACGCAGAAGTCCACGGCGACATCCTTTCTTACTTCGATGCCAAGTATCTGCCCGATCTTGATGGACTAGAGACGATATATCACAACGCTCTTCGTGATATTCTCATGTCCAACTGCATGCGCCTTCGGCGAGGTGGAGCTGTCTATCCTCAGTACCGAATCGACACGCAGCCATTCGAGGGCGCCTATAGTCAGCCAAGCACTGGTAAATACTTTCGTCTTTCCTACTCTCACTTCCGCTTCGTATTTGACTTGCAACGTTTGCTAATTCGTGAAAAAGCGACCGACGCCACCAATGCTGGGGGTTCTTAGTACGTTCCCCATGCATGTGATAGCCGCGTAGGAGGAACAGTGGTGAATGGAATCGTTATTGCCAATGGAACATCGCAGCCCAAGCCCAAGCCCCGTGTAGACTCCAAGGAGTCTTCGTCCACGAGTGCTCAGGAACCTCAGCAGTCAAATACCGCCTTGCCGACGACACCCAAGAATAAGAATACCTCGGTGATCCCGTCCTCTCCAGCAAAGGACAAGGTTAAGGGTGATATTCAGCCGACCACTACAAATGAGAAGGATCAGAAGCTTCACAGCACTCCATCTCCCACTTCAATCAAGGCTCAACGCAAAAAAGAACAGATTACAGCTAAAAAGCTGACAGGGGCAGGGAATCTCACACCTGCTTGCAGTATCCCGCCTCCGAAAATGCAAGCATTGCAAGCAAACGGACCACAGTTGATACCTGTGCAAATCGGTCCAAACAAGATGGCGTGGCTTCCCGCACACCCATTCCCCGTGAACTTGCACCAGTTTCCAGGAATGCACCCTGCTGGGTGGCCCTCTATGGCACCGCATAGTTTGCATGCTCCTCAGCAGCACGCTCCCGCCCAGCAGGCCCCCTCTTATCGTGGCCCCCCTCATCGTGGCCCCCCTCAGCACGGTCCTGCTCGGCATGTCAACAAGGCGAACAGCGTGTCGAACGGTTCGTGGCAGGCCACCGGAGAGAATACGGTGCATGGTCCGAAAGCTGTATTCCATAAGCATGGCCCACCCCGGCACAACCAACAGCAGAGCACGGGAGACAACCAAGCCTTGACCAAAAACCGAGCGCGCACCGGCAGCACGTGGTCTGGAAGATCGTCCGGCGGGTCGACGGTTCGGCAATCGACGTATGGGAACGCCAAAAATGGCTCTTGGCACAACGGCAACGGCAACGGCAATGGCAACGGTAAGCAGCGTCGCTTTACCAACAAGAATGGCGGCGGCTACTACCAGGAGACACCTCGCATGGCTTCAGCTCCTCATATGGCCTTAGCTCATCCCCAACACAGCGCGATGAACCATCCAAACCTCTACGGAAGCCCTCCCAACTTCCAGGCCTGGAATTCGGGCCAACTTGGTGCTCCCGGCGCTACTAGTCCTTCGAAAGTTCTCGCCTGGATTGAGGACGAACATGAGCATGAGCACTGCGTCAACGCGGCGAAGTACCAGAGCGAGGACCCCAGGATTCACAAGTATGATCCGTGTCCGTGCAAGAATTGCCAGTCGCGTGACCGCTCCATCTTCGTCAACGGCTTCTATCACGATGGCCTTCGTACCATGAAGAATGTAGAAGATTTATTCCGCCAATTCGGTAGAATCGTGAATACGTGGGAGAAGAACAATACCCTTCATTTCAGGTAAGTTATCTCCTCGGTGTTTCCCTCTTGCACGCGTGGTCCGCTAACAGGAATTTCCGTCGTAGATATGAACATACCCAATCAGCAATCGACGCCGTCTCCAGCATGAATGGTCAGATTGTCCCTGGAATCTCAGCCATGCCCTTACGAGCTGGGTTCCGTATGGGATCGCAGTTCTTCAACCCGCGTCAACATATCTACTTCCAAGGAAAGAAGAATAATTCGCAAGATCGGCGGCTGTGGCAACCTGACCGCCCATCCCACAACCATGGTCTGCAACACCCAACGATGCCCCAAGGTGCGGCGATGCCTCGAGGCCCACCCCGCTCAGCATCACAGTCGAGTGCCTACGGCGAGTACGATCAACCCTTGGTTCCAAAGGGCTTTATTGCAGCTGGTAATCCAGAGATACGCGTGCCAGCCCCTTCGGCGTATTCAAGCGGTCACCAGCAAGCAAGACCACATAATATCGACAGTATTCCAGAACATTTGGCACCATCCGAGCCCGAGAGGATGTACACCAAATCACCTTCTGACAACTGCATCACCCCTGCCATACGTCCCGAAGGTCAGGGAGATGGCCCTCAGCCCAAGGTCGACCAAGCGCAGACCTTGCGAGTCATCATGCCGAGTGACAGCTCGACAAGCTCGGGTACCAGAGGCTATCGCACGCCACCCGAGGTCCCCGAGATGAAGCCCGAGGATGCGGGTACGAGTGGTGAGAAGAGCAAAGATGAAGACGAAGGCGAGATCGATGGTGGCACCGTGATCAGACGACGGCCCGCACAGACCCATCAGCGACTCCCAGCCAGCTGGGACAGCCCCGGTAATAAGACAAAGGGAAAGGGAAAACGCAGGCAGAACAAAGAAAGCTCCCAAGCCACCGACGAGAGTGACGCGCAGAGCCGAAGGACCGGGACCAGCCACGACTCATCCCCTGAGTATCTGCCCGCTCTGGCCTACCAGCCCGAGGAGCGCAGAGGTCCCTCCGGCGAGCAGGCGGCGGTTCGGCAAGTCAGCGGTGAGAGCAGTGGTATGCAAACAAGCTCGTCTAAGAGCCAGCCTCAAAATACACCCACCAGCTCGGAGCAAGGACACGACAGCCAAGTGAGCGATGTTAACGCCAAGCCTGTAGAGGTAACTGACCATTCAGGAAGTAGCTCGAGCGCGAGAGAGGCGACCCCGGAGAGCGAGCAGGATGTGAAACGCACCGGCGCCAATAGCGGCGCCACCCAGGATCAGCACGAGGACCAGCAGAACCGCGAGCGACAGATCACAGTCGTGTACTCTCCGCTCCCAGTACCCAGCACCACAGCCGCGGCTGCTCCTAACACAGACGCGCCTAGCCAGAGCGCTGGCCCGTCCACACCGCCCGGATCGCCCGACGTCCCCGGCTGGCAGCCGTCGGTCCACGAATGGCTGGCCACAGCCCAGTCCCTTTCCGGACAGCCTGCGGACTCCTCCGCGTTTTCCGACCAGTTCAAAGAGGTCGAGGCGGCCCACCGCCAGCTAGAGATGGACACGCATCGCCACCCGAAGAAGAAGAATAAGGGGAAGGCGGGTTCGGCTGCAGGCAACACTGCCACACACACGCATCCTTCCGCGGTTCTTCCTACGGTTCCCCGTATGGATCTGCCCACTCTTCCCAAGACGTCTAACCACCCACCCGCGGCGGCGCCCTCCCCATCTCCCATAATGAGATCATCCACTGTTCCCGCGTCGCTGCGACCGCACACAAGCGGTGCCAACACATCGGTGGCAAACACGCTCGAACCGTTCCCCGCTTACGCGGACCCGATGACCGCCGTGAACAGCAGCATCGGCAGCCCCCGACGAGGACGGCACCAGGCCCCCCGCCCCCAGAAATTCCAGTTCCCCGCCAACGCCGCCGGCAAGCTGCGCGGCGCGAACGACACGCAGGCGGCGTCGCCCTCGAGTTCGGGTTTCAGCCCGCTCAACCCGCGCGCCAAGGAGTTCAAGTCGACCTCCGCGGCCCCCAGCGTCGCCGGCTCGCCCAAGCCCGCCGCCGCGGACCAGACCCCGATCGCCGCGGACGATGCGGCCAAGCCCAAGACTAGTGGTGGCAAGAAGAAGAAACAGAACAAGGGCAAGAATGCAGCGAAGGACGCTGCTAAGGAAGAGGCTAAGGACGAGGCCAAAGACGAGACCAAGACCGTCGCGAAGGACATCGCGAAGGACGATTCCAAGAAGACGGATGGAAGCGTTAGTCAGAACACGACAGGAGACAAATCGACCGTCCAGCCCGATACCACCAAACCCGCCCCAAGCGGTAGCGAGAACGTGAATCCCAACAAGGGCCGCGGCAGGCCGAACATCACGGTCGCCATCCCCCTGAACTTCTCAAAGATGCAGCCCAAAGGAAAAGCGCCAGCCCGCCCGCAACAGCCGCAGAAGCAACAGTCAGGCAGCTCCTCGTCAACCCCATCCAAGAACAAGAAGGACCGAAGCGGCAGCCAGCAGCAGACACCTTCGCAGTCCCCTCCTCCTCCCAAGACTCCCAAGAAGCAACCCGCGCCCGCCACGCCGCCCACTACCACCGCGCAGTCGCAGTCGCAGTCGCAGTGGTCGACGCCGACGCCGTCTCGGGTATCGCTGGAGTCCACCATGCCGGTCCTGACCTCGAGCGACTGCCCGCACCTGCAGACGATCGAGCCGCGGCCGGCGGACAGCCCCTTGATGCCTAACGCCTGGGCGCAGGGGCCTCCGAAGCTGCTGAGCCGCCCGTCTCCGTCTCCGTCTCCGGATTCGGACGCGTCTTCTCCGCCGAAGCCGCCGGGATCTTCCTAAGTTGGGTGTTTTTCTGATAACCTGTTCTGTATCTCTTCTTTCTAAATCAGACAAGACGGCCCGATGTGAAGGTGTTTTTTCATTAATCATTAATCATTAATCATTCATGAGACAGGCTGGGGCTTGCTGGGCAGGATAGGCGGCGGCTAGGTTCTTTAGTTTTCATAAAGACGGAACAATCAGGTAGTCACTTTTCGGGGGTTGTGTTTGAGTAATACGAGTTTCCTTTTTGATATTTATAAAGTGGTCTTTTGAGTGAAACGTGATTAAAGGGGTATTTGCTCAACTCGTAATTGGTGTGCTTCCAATGGAATTCCGATCATTGGAGTATCCTCCGACCCTTTTAAACATGGGGAAATGCTTATGCGGAGTGGACAGCACACATACCTACATGTGGTCTTGCATGTTGAGATCTTATAACCACAACTCCTTAATTCGGGGTCCCTATTATAGCAACCTAAACACGAAGTAAAAAGAACGATGTAATTGGTTTAACAATGGTGATGACACATCCGATGTAGGTATATTCACAAGCTCGGTTCTCATTATAATAACATAGCAGCAACTTCGATGGCCGGTATCACGCTGCGTCGGTCTTGACTAATTGTGTTACGGCGTCTTCGATTTGCTTGTCCGTCAGGCCTATGTGTATCAATGCGTCAGCTCCTATGATCCGTTCTAGAACGGGGAACGTATGGCTACTACCTTCTAATGACTTGCTCTGCTCCTTTCCGAATTCTACAGCGGAAGTGAGTCAGCATATTGTCTTCCGCTACGAAGCGTTGCTTGTGGGAAACGGACCGTATCTCGCATAGACCTTGGGTAGGGTGCCGGATGCTTCGCGCAGCATGATCGGTGTGAATGGGTTGTTCTTCTTCATGGTAGGGTACGCTCTCGTTAGGAATGTTCTATAGAATCTCGAGAGTTAGCACAACTGTCCAGTCATCTCCTCTCCTTGTATGCTATAGGTCTTAGCCTGTAGCTAGGTGTATTCGAATTCGCGCTCACCTCGTGGCAGCACTACCCTCTCCGGTATGGCAGAATAGGAAGCGAACTTCCTTCAGAGTCTTTGTGAAGGCATATTTGGCCGACATCTTCGCGATTGGCGCTGTGTGATTGAAGATGGGAGAGCTGACTCGGATTCGTTGGAGGTTGAAGTTGCAATTGTTCAGAGCTTAAACCTCAAAAGTGAATGGATTGACGTCGGGTCACCTGCATAAATATTATGCAACATTCTGTAGTACAGAGTATTACATAAAGAATTCCCAACATCAAAACGTCCCCACCAAAAAATCGGAACCCCCAACTAACATTTATCCCCCCAATATCGGACCTTTTTACCACCTCTTCGTCATCTTCACGGTCAAAGAAAGAGAAGCAAGACAGCCCCAGCTGTTCGCCAAAACTCAATCGGACTACCTCAAAACTCACCCGCAACTATTCCTCGAGCTCGACCGATCCCTACAGACAAGATGCCCGCCACAACTACCCTGTTCCGCGCCGCCCGGCCCGTCTTCCAACAGTCCGCATCACGGACATTCCGTACCAACTTCTCTAGACAGACCGGCCGACGCTTCGCGAGCACCACTGCGACCGGCGAGGCCGCTTCTCAGACCTGGTTCAAGCGCATGTGGAACAGTCCGATTGGTCTGAAGACGGTGCACTTCTGGTAGGTTTCCTCCCTTCTCCCCAACAGATTACATACACACACACGACACCAAATCTCCGGGACCATGATCCAGCGTGTTATATCGCGGGCGGCGCATCCGCTAACAAGCCCCCCCCAAACAAACAGGGCGCCCGTGATGAAGTGGGCCCTCGTCATCGCCGGCATCTCGGACTTCGCGCGCCCGGCCGAGAAGCTGTCGCTGATGCAGAACGGCGCCCTGACGGCCACGGGCCTGATCTGGACGCGCTGGTGCTTCGTCATCACCCCCCAGAACTACCTCCTCGCCGCCGTCAACTTCTTCCTCGGCTGCGTCGGCATCACCCAGGTCGCCCGCATCGCCATGTACCGCTCCTCCCAGAAGAACCTGCCCGAAGCCGTCGAGGCCAAGGCCGCCGAGGTCAAGGATGCTGTCAAGTCGTAAGCCGGAGTTACGCTATGAAGGGGACCACGTACGACGTACGACACGAAGTGATGTCTGTGTAGCGCAGTGAGGAAGGGGGCTAGTTGACGTGGGGGAATGGTGGCATGCGGAATTGCCAGCCGGTCGAAGTCGAGTGAGCATTTCGTAAATAAGGACACATTACATTGCCTATATTTCCAGGTCGTTTTACCTGAACATTAGAGGAGCATAGACGGCGGCACGGGTACAGGGGCTCTCGCGGAAAGGGGGTTTGTACTACCACGCTATGGCTGCATGCATTATTCGAGTCAAAGATGGAAATTTTCTATTTTCCCGAGGGACTAACACAACATAAAGTGATGTGACCTGTCTTATCTAACCTGGATGCTCTGAAATTCTAGTTTGAGTTAATAGGGGTCTAGCACCAAGGTATCTTTTCAACACATCTTGAAGTTGAGCTACTTAGTTTTATGGTGCCATAGAGAGCTAGTAGTCCTCGACTGACCTGATTTATGTAGAATTATAATTTCTAAGTTATCATTTGCTGAATATTTAAACCATTTGGCAGATGTTGAGCACGTGTCTCTCTGCGTACCTACCTTAGTATATGGTCGCATGTGCCTATACTAGGTACATACTAGTAGAGAACATTTACACCGCTCATACTATACAACTTTCTCTCGAGTTGTAGACCTGGTTTTAGAATAGTATGCAGCGATGTCGACCAAGGTGTTATATGCAGAAAGCTTCCGTTGTTAAAGGCCACTAAAAGCAGCATCCGACATTTTCTCCTTCTCTAATGGCAACTCTCCGCCTATAATACGTAAATTCTTCCGGGGGGTTTTTAAAAAAGGGCGTCTCAGAGGTTTCTTACTAGGGTTTGCCATGACCCTTTGTCCGGCGAAGTTGGATCGGTCTGTGAGCCAACTACCTTGCATGCTTCGTATATATAAGAAGTTGGGTATTCTTTTAGGTATAATTTGATCCAGTCTGAATAAGCCATCTGATATTTCCGTGAAGCCTTCCTTTGCTTTGAACGATCCCGCCAGGTGATTGAACCAAGTACTTGGACATAGGAAATAGCGTAAAGAAGAATGAATCGTCCAAGATGCCGTTTGCCAATCCAGTACCCCAATAGTGAGTGCAAGTGATTATCTCAAGACAACCTAGGCTAGTCGGCTTGAAGAGAGAAAGGAAAATGATCAAGGAGTTGCGTTTCTGAGTAAGAAAAGGGGAAATGAATACAGGTACTAGGGACATCCAGTGTCCGGGAGTTCTTGGGTACCTAGCTAAGGTAGAGATCGGTTCATTCTATCAAGATCTTGCTTCCAGGTTAGATGATGAGACATTGGATAAGCTAGCTGAGAGCGAGCACCAAGCTTCTAGATAACCCTTATCCCCATGCTTATGTAGATACTTAGGCGCCCAGTCTTGCCTAACCTCACATATATGGCCTCGAGATAAAAGTATAAGTTAGGCGCTTCGTCGCTTGTCATAGGAAGCGACAATGTCAGCTGTGACAGGGTGGCCTCATCCAAGCAAAGAGTAAGACGCAGTCGTAGGGTATCTAACAAACGATGGCTTGTCAAAATTGCATTGGAGAGGTGAAGTACATAGGATCCACGTCGATGACTCGGAATCCATTATATACAGTGCCTTTATATGCATAAAAGAGCCGTACATCGTTGTAGTCAGATTTTTGGATGCGGTACTTTCTGGCGTGGTTAAAGTAGTTCATAACCGACGAGGAGTTGCTCTCTCCGAATTGAACACAAGGCATATGAGACTCCTTCTCCTTTGCGAACTCATGTCTTAGCCCGAGAACGTGTCCAAGTTCATGGCAGAATATTTTAGCCAGGTCGTTGTAGTTGCCCTTCTCTTTGTCAAAGGCTATCGAGTACACGAACAGCTGAGGCTGGTTTCGCTGTACTTCGCTGGGTATAGGCAGAAAAGCTTTCGCCAGTGTTTTCGGCTCCTGGGAGTTTTGTTTCCAATATACGAGTCGGAACGCAGCTGGCTCGTGATCCGCAACTTTCTCAAACCGTACACCAACTTCGCCCTCGTTCCACTTGCGGGCTGCTTCCTCGAGGCTTCTGGTAGCATGTGCTGCGTACGAGGTATCGGGAAAACTTTGGGGCTCCACGTTGAATGTGATCATGGATCCCGGCTTCCAACGGTAGACAAATTCATCAAACCCAACGTTGATGCTGCAGACAGAACCTAGTTCTAAGGAGGAGTGGGGAGTACTGGTGGTGTACTTGAGAGAGGGTTCAACCTTTTCAAAGTTGTACAATGCGTCTGTGATATGCTGACGAGGTTGAGCATCGGTCTTACGGAGATCAATTACGTTACTCTTCGTTTCCATATCCGTTCCGCGCTGGTGAGAGATAGCTCGCCCCGGTAGAAACCCGTTGCGTGACATGGAACGAAACAACGATTCGTCGGGTACATGGCTGCTCTTTGTTATCTTTCCCTCATTCATGCTACCTTCGCCGTCCGGGATGGGCATGCCTTCACTGATCAAGGTCTGTGGCGTTGACCGGCCATCACCAGCGCCATTTCCACTGTAGTCCAGCTTGTCATCATCAAAGACTTCAGGGTCGTGGCTATCAGCGCTACTGCAAGCCGATTGGTCATCCCTTACGAATTCGCGAACAAGGCCGGTGTTGGCATACTCCGAGGGCGACGCAAGCTGAAGCTGACATGGATGGTCAGTCTGGTTTCGAACGAGAGTTGAGATGAAATAGGTCTCGATTCACTTACTGGGTTTTTCATCAGGGAGGGTCCAGATTTTAGTGCTAGCCCATACACGCAATTCCCTCCAATTTTCTCAGAGTCGCCTTGTGCCTGCACCTCGGATTCGGAAACATTGTTAGCTTCCTTCAGCATTGTGTCATTGCGATGGTGCTTGAGGCTCGCGTACGTCGACAATGGGTCTGCGAGAATATCGAGTTCGCCATTGATGCTTGCAATATCCTCCCTTGCAGTATACGCAGGGGAAAATAAGTTTTCTAGCGTTCCTAAAAGGTCATTTGATACGTGAAAAGCTTTCTCCCCTAGGTCTCCCTGCGAACAAGATCTTTCTAGGATATCGGAGCCCAACGCCTCTCCATCACCAGCGAAGTCTCCTATGGCATCGCTGTTCAAATCCTGGACGCTGGTTTTGCTTTCAGTGGTATGGAAACGCCTTGGGGTCGTCCCGTCTCGAAGATCGCGGTTACTATCATCTCCCTTCCGGTTGAAATCATCATACGCAGGAATCGATTTCGCCGTTGTGTGTGGTCCTTGATTTTCTATGATAGAAAGAAAGCCGAGACACTGTTCACCGCTGTCTACCACGGCCCTACTCCGTCCCTGATAATTGTTAGACGCGATGAAGGCTCCGTCGGATCTGGGGTGGGCTGGATTGGCATATGCTGGTTAGAATTGTGTCATTCGGATGAAGTGAGCGATAGTGCTATACCAAAGGGAGGGCTGGGGGGTAGCTGAATAAGGCTGCTGATGTCATTACGACCCAATGTTACAGTAGTAACTCAGATCCTCGGGGAAAATATGCAGGGAGCTGACCGTTTTTACTTACCGGCCATTATCGTCGACACCTACTCCCCAGCTTGGGAAAGCCTTTCTGACACTATTCCGACTGATAGGTGATATAAACCACCTAGGGACAAAGATTGTTATTAAATGGAACGTGCTTTTGAAGCATTTTCAATATTACGAGAACGACATTTTGAAAGTGACTCTGCTGGTGAGTTGCTAACCACGCAGCAACGCCGGGACATTACGCCATTTGCTGGCCTGCATATACACCTGGCAGCTTTCGGCCCTATCGACTTGCGGACTTGGGCGGTTTTTCAGATTCGCCGACTACGTGGCTACACTCGCTGAAGCAAGATATATGATGGCTGACCGCTAGATAGTTACACTAACTCCTCGAGAACGTGTTTGAAACCGTTAAACACCCCTGCTAACACGTAGGGACAGCCTGTATACCAATTCACGTCAATCTAGATTGCAAAGCCAATAGTTTTGCGCCTCCGTGGAAACGTCCAATTAAGAGATATCGACTTGCCTGATCGGGCTGACTTCGAAACATTGCTGACGATAGCCGCGAGAAGGCGAAACCATGCTATAGCTGGTTCTAGTAAACATCTGCTACAGATGTATAGAAGGTATTTTGAAGGCCTAGCAACATTACACATTGAGTATTGGGGAAGAAATGTACGTTTCTACCTTATATAAGTATCTCCCAAAGGAGCCTTTTTAATTTCTTAGGAAATATCTATTCCAATGCTCCCAATATCTCTCAATGATGCTAACAGGTATTTTCGCCGAGGCGTAGGTTGCCCAGATAGATGTTTAGCACCTCAATCAAGTTCCGCAGCCTGTGATTAAAAGTCAACCCCTGGCTAAGTGCGACGAAATGATGATAAAGAGGAGATGTGCGAACTTACTAACTAGAGACCAGGAACTTGAGGAACGAGATGCGATGCGATGCGATGGGGCAAACTCTCTCGGAACTACTTCCTCAACCATGAAACCGCGGTAGCACTCGCCGTCGAAAGCATAGAACTCACTCACACCGTCGAAATCCGACTTCTGTATGCACAGCAAGCTCAAGTCGGTAAAGTAATTCATAACAGATGAAACATCGTCTTCGCCTATTCGCACGGATGACATGTGCAGCTCCCTCGGATCCGTTTGTGCAAATTGATGCCGCAGGCCAAGGACGTGCCCGAGCTCATGGCACAAGATGTTAACTATCCTGTTATAGTTCGCTTGTTCGAAAGCCGATGGGAGGACGCGTAGTTGAGGCTGTTTTTCTCGTCGAACCCTGTAGGGGAAGAAGGCCTGCGCTAGCCATCTCGGGTCGCCGCCGTCCTCCTCCGAGTACGAAAGTTGGAAGACGGCTGGCCTGTCGTCTGGAACCCTTTGAAAAGATACGCCAAAGTCACCCCAATTCCATGCGTCGGCAGCCTTTTCGAGGCTCTTCGTAGCATGCTTGGCATATCTGGGATTGGGAAAACTACCGTGGTTTATATTGAACGTAATCACGGAACCTCGCACAAATCGATGGGCCGTACCGTTCTCCCCTACATATATGCTTCGAAGGGAATCCTGCAAGTACGGCTGCGTCTTACAGACATGCTGAATGACATTTGACTGCCCCGCAGGGCTCGGGGCAGACATAAGCGTAGCGTCTGCTCGTCCAGGGATGCCTCTAACGCGGGTACGAGGCTTTATGTCGACCTTGTTGAGGTTGATTGTGCAACCATTGGTCTCGATACTTGTGTCGCACTGGTCAGAGGTAGTTGATTCGATGTCCCGGACTAGAGGTGCGGCTGTCTCATTCATCCGATCATCTACGAAAACATAGCTCCATTCCCGGTCTGCATCAGGAGTTGTCAGGGCACTGAAGGAATGGACGCAATCCTCATTCTGCACATGAGAGATGTTGGCTAAAGAGATGTTGGCTAAAGAGATGAAGGCTGGTTAGTTACTCGACATCATATCGCGAAGTAGCGCTAATTCAAGGCAGGGGAGCTGTCAACGCTGTTTGATAAATTCATCATTTCGATATCGAGCGTTGACACGAATCGATATTTCGATTAATAAAGTGGCAGATCATTATAGAGAAGAAGAGATGAGTTGGGACGTTTAAGGTGATATTTACTTACAGCCCATGGTGGACCAAATGCTAAATGTATCTTCTGAGGAAACACTTAGGTACCTAGGTACCTAAGTAAAACTTCGAATTCACAGAGTTAAAACCCTAGAAAAGAAGCAAGGAAGAAATCGATAGTAGGCAAGCAGAAGAGGAGTAATCCATTGCATGGTTTAAGTCGTTGAGCTTGCAAAGCTTTTATATCAAGACTTACATACGTACCTTGCCTTGAGCATCGGCAAAGCATGGCAGAATTAACAAGAGCTAAAAGCCTATCCAATAAAATCAAGCCTGAGTTAAAGATGGAACACCAATAGGATCGAATGAATCACAAAATAGACCATATGGCGTCACTTCACATTCTTTCCGACGGCAAGTCGCCCTCGTACACCCCGGGTCTGTGCTTCCTTACCCCAAGTTACGGGCGGCTGATAGCCCCGCTGATTAGGTAAACCACATACAATAACCCTTGTTATGTTCATAATTAGAAGTAAATTGCGCTTAAGAAAGGTATGGCCGTTCCTAGGTCGGTTCTAGGCATAGAAAACGAGCTACTAGCATGATATCAATAACCGTTACAGTTAACGCTACTAAATCTATATAGAAAAGGGGCAGAAAGAAGCAATTAGATTGTTCCCCTACCTGTGGCAGCCCAGTGTTGGTAGGGGCGGCCAAGATGGACGGGTGTGCCTCCGTTGACCGGTTAGTCCCGCAACTAATGAGAGCTTACTACAGCTTAACGTGTAAGACACCGTGACTTTAAACGATTGCCAATAACTTACCTAATAACATGGTCTGTTTAATGTTAAGCTCACAGCTATTTAGCACGGCAAACGGCCATAAGCAGCAGATGCATAGAAGGTATCGATTCCTCAACTATCCTCATAGCTTCAAGCTCGTAGATGAGCTTGTAACCAAACTATCTACTTGTCCAACCCGTGGGAGGGGTTTATGAGTTCGATCTTTCACTCGAGCACAGCAGGTCAAGCACCCGAGGAGTTGTGGCAACCAAGCCTGAGATCTTCTTCTCTTCCTCCACCTATCAGGCGACGCGGCCCTCAGATGCCATCAAATGCAAACGTCAGTGGTATTATGCAATAGCAGAAAATCAAATCCATGCCGAACCGCTGTCCCTTTTCCTTCTGTGATGGCTATTTTTAAAAAGACGACAAGACGCGACTTGTGTCGCGTGTGTCGTGGTCAGAATTTGAGAAATTTCCGTCCGACTCCAGGACGCCAAACTCATACCGGTTACCCCTTTTGGTATACAACTTCTGAAAGTGAAATATGGTGTATCCTTGGTCAAGTTATTTACCAACGGCCTTGTTAAGCTCGATAGGCTGACCTATATGAACGGGTCTTCAAGAGGCACATTGGTTACCAGTTTCGAGGACGGGGGTTTTCGATAGGAACGTGTGTGGGAGAAGTTTCTGGCTGGAACTGGCTGCTCGTCTCCACGTATACCAACTGATGATTGACCAATTGCAGGTTTCGGTGTCGTGGCCCGAGTGTTCTACATCACGGAACATTCGCCCTCCTGTTGTTTACCGATCTTGCTTCGAGAGATGCGTTCACGTTGACGTGGTCCGTTCCTGCCAGATCGTTTCAGGTCTTCCAGCCGTTCGCGAGCCTTGGGAAAATCCTGGCCTATATGATTGTTAGTTTCACAATATGCCTCTAGGTAGTATTGACAATACTGCTTAGAATAGGTGAACTCACTTGCTGCTCTCCAGTACCACCGTTTTGCGTCTTCCAAGTTTGCAGGCACGCCGATGCCAACCTCAGTGAAGTAACCCATGGCGTACTCTGCCTTCGCCAAACCTGCCTGAGCGGCTTTTCTAGCCCATAGGTACGCCTCAGTATCGCTCTGTTGTAGAACACCCTCGCTACCTGTCAGATACCATCCACTGAGAGCCAGCTCGGATTGGTGTTCCTCCTGCGTGGCGGCTCGGCTATACCACATGATTGACAGTCGCGGATCAATAGGGCATCCCATGAGGCCGTACTCATAAGCGCACCCCATTCTGAACTGGCTGAATTTGTAGCCGAGTTCCGCAGCCTGTTCGAACAACTGTAAAGCGTACGGTTCATCGCGTAATATAGCATCGTTGGGCTGGGCTGATTCGTATAAGAGACCCAATTCATGTAGGGCGTGAGGGTTCTCGGCATCTGCCCGCTCCGCCGCTCGCTTCAACCACCCGACAGCTTCCCGCGGATTCTTAGGCTGACCAAGCAGTCCTTTGAGCATGATCATTCCAACCTTGTACATCGCGGGCGTGTCGCCAAGTGTTGCAGCGCGCTTGTACCACTGAATAGCTTTCAGCGGGTCCTTACGTGTGCCACCTCCTTCGTCATTGCCGAGCTCGCAGCAGACGGCTGTTCGATAAGCTGCTGCAGCATTTCCTATTTTTGCTGCAGACTGATAAAGCGTAAATGCTTCCTTGTTGTCCGTTTCTCCCAGCACACCTCGTCCCATACAGTCGGCTAAGAAGAACATGGCGTCGGGATTTTGCGCACTGACGAGCTTCTTTAGAATCTTATGCGCATCCATCACGTATCGTTCGCGGGATCTTGCCCTTGCCTTCGGGTCAGGCAGCCTAGGAACGAGAACGTCCGCTGCTTCGACCAGCTTCTTCGCAAGCGTGAGAGCGGATTGCTGGTCATTTGGATCGTTTTTGATAATATTACGTAGACGCTCTAGCTCCTCACTCGTGACAGGAACCTTTTCGGCAACGGAAGACGGCCTTCCATTTTGTGGAGGCGGCGGGGGACGACCTTGAGCTCCGGCAGCCGCAGGAGGCGTGCCACTGAAGTTGCGTAGTGAAGCCGGCTTCTCATTTAAGTTCACCATCGAATTTGGCATTAGTCCAGGTCTGATGGGTGCCGGATGGCCAGAACCAGGCCTGCCCTGAGTGGTTTCCTGAGAAGCACGTCTCGAGGGGTTCGGGTTGCTAGGTAAGCCTGGTCCTGCAGTCGGCGGCTTGTATGCTTGGAACCCACCCGGTGGGACAGGCGGCATATCGCCAGCCATCTCGAAAACGGCCGCCTGCGGCTCACGCAAGTTCGGCTGAGACTTAGCCCTCGACATTTCGGGCTGGCGAGCTGGTCCGGGTTGAGGCATGCCAGGTTGGCCAGGGACAGGACGTATGTGCTGGTCGAACGATTCTCGCGGGACTTGGGGCGGAATCGCATCGAAATCTGGAATATCCTCCCGGAATTGATTACCAGGCGGTCCCGGAGGCCCAGGAGGTCCAGGCGGTCCAGGCGGATACTGCTCGCCGCTGACTCTCTGATCGTAGTACGCATCATAAAAGTCGCCAAATGAGGTTCGGTCCGGCTCTTCATTCCATCCCGGAGGCTGCAATGAGCCGTTATTATACTGCCTAGGGGGACCTTGTTCAGGATACATCCTTTGAGGAGGTGGTCGATTACTTGAGGCAGTGGAAGGTCGCGGAGGCGGGGGATAGTTGCGTCCGGGAGGGCCATTATAAGGGCCATTGTCCATACGCGGCTGAGGTGGAGGTGGCATAGCGTTTCTCATATACTCGTTGTTTGCGGGCATCGTCATACTTCGACCAGGTGGACCAAATCCGTCTCTTGCGGGTGACATCGGAGGACCATATCCATCATCTTGGTAGCCGTAACCTTGGTCAGGCGGTGGACCACGTCTCGGATCAGGGTAACCTTGTGACGGAGGGCCTCTTCCGCTTCTTTGACTATCCATAGATGGACGTCCGTAATCATCCATTGTCGGCGCTCGTCTGGGTCCTGGCGCCGGCCCCGGTCCTCTTCCTGGTCCTGCACTGTGCTTGGGAGGCATGGCCGGTCTACCTCCGTTCATATCCATGCCACCCATACGATTTATAATGTCGTTCTCTTCGTCGAGATCCGTTCTCCTATTATGTCCGGGAAACACGGGAAACGCGCCGCCAAAATCCTGTTCGTTTGGGCTTACGATAGCGGGCGCATGATGATTCGCTACACCAATTAGCTCAAACTTCTCATCCAGGGATATTCTGGCTCCTTACCCATAGGATCTGATGAGGCGGACCGCTCCAGAGGACCTGGACGGCCGCCTCGATTAGGTGGATAACCTCTACCGGGACCTGGAGGGCCACCACCACGAGGGAAAGGAGGTCCACGCATCGGTCCGCCTCGTCCTCCAGCGCCGGGTGGAGGAGGTCGCCCTCCCCTACCAGGACCAGGACCACCGGGTCCGGGAGGGCCATACATGTCTTGCGGCGGATAACCTTGATTAGGAGGCGGTGGTCGTCGGCCATAGTTCATATCCTGCGGCGGCAGACCATAATCCTGACCGTATCCATCATCATATTGCTCATATCCATAATCATAATCTTCTTGGTACTGATCGTATTGTCGTTGGGGTGCTGGGGGATAGCCTCCTCCAGGAGGTCCTGCGGGAGGTCCTCGAGGTACACGCGCTGCCGGTCCTGCGTAAGGACGTTGCTGATCTTGATATCCACCATTGTATGCCATCTTTGCAATTCGAGGTCCGAGGTATTGTTTGCCAATAGAGAATGGTTGGAAGAGTAATACACCCTAGGTGATTGATGCTCTTTAACTGCCACTGCTCAGCCTCCCCTAGGCGCAGCCTTCTCTCGTTCGTTATAATAGTATTGAAGTGAACTGTCAAAATACTCGTTTGCGAATCGTATGGATGTGTCGCACGACAAGAATTGAAGTCCTAAGACACGTCGAAAAGTTATCGCAGGGGTAGTGAGTCGCGGGTCTATAGCTGGTACCTGAGCGTTTCGGCTCAGTAATGATCGACGGTTTCGGCAGGCCAGTGTATGCGGAAACACAACGGGTTGGGGCTCGGGATTGGCTGAAGATGCGTTGCCGAGACGAGCTGCAGGCACGAATTCTCAAAGATAGTGAGGCACCTGCTGACGGCGCATGCAACAGTAGAGATTAGAACCACTTAGAAGGTCAGTGTATTCGTGTTATCTCTGAGTGTCGAGGCGTAGAGTTGTCTTCGGATAGTCGCAATGCTAGAGAAAGGTGGCGCTACAGCATCGCATGAAGGAGTGAATTTGCTGCCGTCATGAATTGGAAAATAATGTTTCGCCAATGACAAGCGACAGGCTTATTGCTTGTAACGTCCCATGGGGTACCAAGTCGGCGTCGGGCTGGGCAATAAAGTATGGCTGGAGGGTGTGGTGAAAGAGAATGGACGTGGAACAAGCGAAACCTTGACCAACGATCCAAGAATGATGCGAATAGAGTACCTAGGTAGGTTTGTGAAAGTGGTGAAAGGAACGCACAGAGGTCGGAGGGTAAAGGTGTTGTCTCGCAATACTGAAGACCGACGCCTATTATTATTACTATGTCTGCTCTGCAGAAGAAAATACGAAGGAAACGAATAAGAGAAGACGAGATGTTTAGGTGGGAAAAGGTGAAGTTGTTCAATCGGCGTGTCGGCAGGTCGGGAACAATGGGACTTGGGGGACTTTGGGACTTCGAGGATCCTAATAATAATAATAATGGGAGTTGGGAGTGCGACAGCGTCGTAGCTGCCCCTCCTTACGCCAAATAGCAGGATAAGGTAGCAGGGTTAATAGGTGCTAGGTGGGTCGATTAAGCCTTAAGCTTAGGTACCCGAGTCCGCCCCGGATCAGTACATAGACGCCAGTAGGTAGGATATAAGCAGGTACAACTACATATGTAGGTACCTAAGAAATGTGCCCGTCGCATTAATTTAGTAGGTGGAGCTACTACGCTACCGAACCACAACTTGTACAACTACATCATTTTGGTGAGGTAACCAGAACTGCCAGAGTTTGCCAGACAGCCAGAACCCTGGAGGCCTGAGAATGAACTGTCTTACAATCCAGTCACCTGTACATTTCTCACCACTACTCTACCAGTCTACCTACATCTCTCTCGATAGGAAGCAATGTACGTGCAGCATCTGGTGATAAATGTCTAACTTGGAGTCGGCATTACTATCGTCAGCCACCTTCATTCTCGTCTTGTCAGAGTTCGTCCGAGATAAAAGGTAAAACAGGAACGGGTACCACAACAGCTCAGCGCTTGTGCCTTGTGTGTCTTGTGCACGCACACGTGCAGGTAACAAACACTCCTCTATCGTGTCCATGTAATGTCGCGGTAAAGCCAGTTCAAAAAAGCCAGTTCAAAACCTTAGCCGGAGAGTTTGTATAGTAAGTTCGAAATGTATGTATATATGTTGACAACTCAGATTCAGAAAACAGATTCGTGGCATTCCTACTACTTCGTACTCAACACACTTAGCACACGCCTGGCTCCGTCATAGCGAAGCGGAGGGCATTGGTATCAAAATCAACTAGGGCTGAAGGTCGTCGTAGCACTTGATTTGGCGCACCAACCCCTTCGGGTGCCTCGCAGAAATTAAAGCCAGCCTCATCCGCCCCTTGTTAGCATGAATCGATATGGCCACTCGCAATGCCGGTACCCAAGGAGCCGGGCGACGCTATTCCACTGTTCAACCACCCTAATAGGGACAAGGGCATCATGATATGCGAAAATAGAAGACTGCTTTAAGGGATACTTCTGAGCTTGAGCTCGAATAGTATCGCTCAGTCAAGTCTTGGGTTTGTGGTAAAGAAACCTGCCCTTACATATGTACCTAGGCAGGTATATGTATCCAATCATTTCGATGATTTCAGCTGTTCCAGTTGTCTTGTTGCAACCCTTCTACACTCCTAGCACACGTCAAGGCATGGCAAGGTAGCGAACGGGAAGACCCGACCCGGGAAACAGATTGGAATGGACAAGTGACAGAACAGTCGAGTAGCAAGAAGCCGACCAGTGCAGAAACGCAAGAGGCTGCAAGACAATGCGTTCTTTACCATTCATTAAACGCACGTTTTTCTGCAAATCATCCGGGCCAATGCCTGATGGACTCCTTGATAAGACTCCTGTTTCACCTATTCTAAGTAGTATCACAAGCAGACAAGCACAACAGAGAGCCACTTGTAGGTTTGTTACCTATGGGCCACTGGGGGGCACAGACAGAGGCGCTAAAAGATGAACCAAAGTGTTGGGAAATAAGAAAGTTGGGGGGCCGCACTCTAACAGCTTAGGCTTTATATTAGTTGATTTTGTAACAGACACCGATTGTTACAGATGCTTTGGTGCTTTTGGATATTTGAATACTGATTGCTATTTTACCATCACTTGATCATAGAAATGAAATAAGACTGCCTAGGTATCTTCCATGACAACCAAGTTACATATTCGCATATGTCACTCTTGATGATGTTGATAATATTCAGTTTCACGTATTTTACTGGACATCAGATGAAACAGACCCCAAATCCTTCATCCAATTAAGACAGTGACCCGTCTGCCCGTCTGTGGTCCAATAGAATGGAGACAATTTCTGATTTACAAACTCAGCCACGCAGTGAGAGATCTGTCTGTCTATCAGCCACATCAAATTATGTAATACTAGACCCTAAACAATGAGCTTTCGTCATTGATCATCGAAACTCGAGAAGCTCGATAACCTCGACCCGCGCACGCCCTTTCAAAATTTCGTTTGCGCCAACCCACAGGCGCGACAGAAAAAGCAGCAGTACAACGACGAAATGGCGGCCAGGTCAGGGAGACTAGGAACTTGGATCAAGATGTTGGCTGCGTAAGTAAGCGCCCTCTCGTATATATCCGCTGACCCGATATCCGACACATGACAGGATTTTTCGTCCAAAATTAGCTACGGCACAATGAACTTATACACTAACACATGATAAATTGTATAGTGGTGGCGCAGTCTGCGTTGGCGGACCGGCGCTCGTAATGTGGGTGTCGCCGACCGACGAGGAGCTCTTCAAGAAATACAACCCGGAGCTGCAGAAGAAAAGCCTGGAGCGGCGGTACGAGAAGCAGAAGGACTTTGACGACTTCGTCGTTCGCCTCAAGGAGTACTCGAAATCGGACAAGCCAAGTACGTGCACGATCCCTTCCGTCCAAACCCGGCCTCCCCGGTTCCCTTGGGTAGTCCAGACCTACTGCGCACTTGAGTGCGAGCCCTTCAAGGTGGCAGGGTAGGCAAGGGATATATGTGCGCGCATACTAACAGGACGATAGTATGGATGGTGCAAGAAGAGGCCGACCGCAAGAAGAAGGAGGAGATGCTACGACAAGACTTCCTCGGCGCCGAAGAAGCGAAGGCGAGAAAGGAGGCCTTGAGAAAAGAGTCAGGTCTATCACCGAATCCCAGTAGCTAAGGGCGTCGCCTGGGATGGTGTGTATAAAAATACGATTGTACTGCGAATGCGAGGGACGGAGTTATAATTCAAAACTAGGGGTACGGAAAAAGGGGGCTTCGAATGCATAAAACGGCGTTTGCGGACAAAACTTGGGTGCAAGTCAAATATGTGACTTGCTGTGTATAGTACCTAAATATGGTCATGAACGCCTATCAACATTTATTGAACATGCAAACTTCAAATGATGCTTTCTAGACATTATTTGGCTAGTGATTTTACTGTTTGACTATCTAGAGAACTTCTCTCGGAGGCGTGCAAGATTCGCATCGACCAAAGCCTCAATATGCTTCCACCTCCTGACCAGCATTTCCTGTTGCTGCTGGTCTTCGATAGTCAGCGCCTCGACTTCGGAGATTGCTTTCTCGGCATCATGCCTAAGATCTCCAAGTAATCCGACAATCGCCCGGTCCACTTTCAGTTGGCTGCGCTCGCCGTCATCGATTCCATCCACGAACCTCTTCCACTCCCTAAAGCCGCAGCATAAGAGCCGCACGGCAACCTGCGTCCTATAGCAGACCGTCTCTCTATCCATGACATAATTGCCCAGATACCCAGCTTCCTCTAGCTTATCTTTCTGTCGGGCATCCAGCTTAGAAAGTAGCACGTCATCGAGGAGGACCTCATCCCACCGATTCTCGTCCATGACGAACCCGTACTCGACGAGCAGAAAATCCCCGCTGTGCCGGCCGTAGCAGATCTTGAGCTCGTCGCCCTCGGCGTACTCCCGCGTCGCATAGATCGAGAACCCCTGGTGGTCGAACGCCACGTTGCACCCCTCGTCGCCGTGGTTGAACAGGTCCGCCACGGGCTGCAGGCACATGTGGTCGTCCGTGCTCCTCCGCTTCAGCTTCGCGTTCACGTAGTAGAACGTCCGCGTGTTGACGAGCAGCCACGCGTACCTGTACCGGGCCTCGCCCAGCTGCTGCTGCGGGAACGCCGCCGAGACCACGGCCCAGTCCCGCTTGAACTTGGCTTCCTGCTTCGAGAGCAGCGTCCTGGCTGCTTTGGGGAGGAGTATCTGCAGGTCCTTGGGCCAAACTAGCGGCATGGTGTTGAAGTCTTCCGGGGTAGGACATACCGCGTTCCAAGCCGCGTACTTGCTGGAGGTGTCTAGAGCTAGTTCCGCGGCTAGCAGCCCGTGGATGGTGATGGACTTGGGAAGATGCCGGATGATCGACGTGCGGACCGTGTCTATGCTGCGGAGACAGGCTGTAGGCACGTCGAGAATAACCTCGTTGGCCTATCAAGTGTGTTAGTTGTTATTTATAGTGAGTTTATTCCTTTCGGGGTGGCTCTTGTAGGTAAGGGATGAGAGAATGACGGCAGACCTTAAGCGCCCGAGTCGCAATAAGACCAATTCCCCGACCCGGAATGCGTTTTGGTTCAATGCCATGAAATTTAACACCTTTTCCCGTGGCCCAAGTAAGGAGCTCTTCGTGAGGATCCATAGTTGCAGGTTTGGAAGTCGTATGTCTAAGTTTAGGATTGAGATGGTGGGCTTAGGGGGACTAAATGTGAGATATTCCGTAAAAGGTTACAAATCCCCCTGCCTGCCATGATGAGATTTCAAGTCCATCGTTCTTGGTAGTTGATATAAACACTGGCTGGTGAGACGGTGTGAGGATGACTGAAAGGAGGATAGGTGGAAATGATTTGTGTTCCGTAGCTCGGCTACTTATGAAAAGGCTAAGCGTCTCTATTTACTAAGATGAGACCGGGCAGCCGGGATACGGCTACATGAGAGAATCAACACGAGCAAGCCAACATTTATTTAAAATGCGTGAAATTCGATGAAGGTTGAACTTCTCTGACCGTTTGTCAAATGGGCAAAATTTACACTCAGCTACCATCATTTACATTGTCAAAGAGCAGTTTGGAGTCAAGTAATTTGAGTATTTGAGAGTATTTGAGCATCATACAACATCATTTATACAAACCACATAAATCCCTCCATTTGACTTGATTCAAACATTTAGCAAATACTCACCCTCAGGTATTGAAATACAGTTTGTTTGATGGAAACTGAAGAATAAATCTCCACATACATATGTACATGTAGGTAAGGGGAGAGTGATGACACGCGAAATGGCACTCATCATGTATTCTATTATTAACTCCGGTGTAAAAGCCGAATTGTCTTCGATTCATCCTTCTTGGCATTCTATCAAAGACCCCGCCAAATCCAACCGAATATCACAGCTCCTAGCTATCGGAATTCCGTTGTCGTCATGTAAGCATTAGTCTTCCAAATATTGACACGTCCTGGCGGGACCATATCTTTCAATCATTACCAATCCTCTCTATTTAAGTCCTTCAGTCAACTAGAGAGGGACCGAAACAACCTAACATCCCGTCTACTTTCATATCGTCGGAATATCGCACTAGACCCACGATGAGTAGCTCCAGGTCCACATCGGAGGAGGCCGAGGAGTACCACACCGAGTATTTCGTCGACGCCGAAGATGATAACGATGAAGAGGACGAACACGACTCTGACTACGAAGATGACGCCGAATTAGACGTAGATGACATGGGCCTCGACTTATTTGAAGATGAAGATGAGTTCCACGGTGCGCATAGCTAAGACGCCCGGAGACAGACCGGGGTTATGGCTAATAATTCCGTATCGTAGATGCCGAGGAAGGCAACATCCAATTCCTAGTCCAGGTCGCGGATGACGACGACGACGACGACGAAGGAGCCGGCGAAGTAGCGTTGGGCTCACAGACGCCCGATGCTGGCCGAGTTGCTGTGCAACAACGATTGATCAATCTGATAAGTATGGGTAATCTTACAACCCTCGCACGTTTGGCCTCTTGACTCGTTTGTTGGTGAAACACTGACTGGAAGTTTGCGAACAGGCCGCCGAACCGGCCTACTGTCTCGCCGCCAAGTTTTAGACTTCCTCCGAAGGTCGAACCTCGGTCATTTAGTGCTTGGCGAAGGCGACGACGAAGACGACGAGGAGATCGCATTCGGATACCGCAGACGACGACGCAACATGGACCCGAATCGATTTCCCAAGGTCCCGAGCGAGGAGGGAAGGGAGCTGATGAATTCCGGCACCTTTGGCTCCAACGACATCCGATCTCCCATCAGCTCCAGGAAGCGACTGGCCCGTCGGATACTAGACCGCGAGCTAGGTATAGGAAACAGGGCGAGCCGCCAGATCAACCAGGGCGTAATGGCGCAGTCCATGATACCGACGTCGGACGCCGAGATGATCATCAACTACGACGACAACGTGTACTCGGGCCAATTCTCCGACGACGGCAACTTCTTCTTCGCGTGCGTAAAGGATATGAAGGTGCGCATGTACGACACCTCAAACCCGTACAACTGGCGGCACTACAAGACCGTGCCGTTCACCTTCGGGGCCTGGACCCTGACGGACGCGTCCCTGAGCCCGAACAACAAGTGGCTGGCGTACACCTCGATCCAGAGCAACGTCTGCCTGGCGCCGACCGACCCGAACGACACGGGGGACCCGTACATGCTGAGCCTGTCGGAGCACAACCGGGGCGGGTGGCGCGGCGGGTTCGGCATCTTCTCCATCCGCTTCTCGGGCGACGGCCGCGAGCTCGTGGCAGGCACGAACGCGCACTCGATCGTCGTCTACGACATCGAGTCCCGGCGGGTCCTGCACACGATCGAGGGCCACGACGACGACGTCAACGCCGTCTGCTTCGCCGACAAGTCGTCCCCGCACATCCTGTACTCGGGCAGCGACGACGCCACGATCAAGGTCTGGGACCGGCGCAGCATGGGCGACGGCCGCGAGGCCGGGGCCTTCGTCGGCCACATCGAGGGGCTCACGTACCTGGACAGCAAGAACGACGGCCGCTATTTACTGAGTAACGGGAAAGACCAGAGCATGAAGCTGTGGGACCTGAAGATGATGCACACGACGGCGCGGTTCGAGGAGCTGAACCCGCGGCAGCACACGCGGTACAGCGAGTTCGACTACCGGTGGGGCCGGTTCGACGACGCCGACTGGTTCGCGCACCCGCACGACAACTCGCTCGTCACGTTCCGCGGCCACAAGGTCCTGCGCACGCTGATCCGGTGCCACTTCTCGCCGCCCGGCAGCACCGACTCCCGGTACGTGTACACGGGCAGCCACGACGGCAAGGTGTACGTGTACAACATGGACGCCACCATCGCGAGCGTCATCGACGTCAAGAAGACGACGACCGAGGGGAACCCGCGGGGGGGTTCCTCGGGAGGAGCGGGAGGAGGAGGGCGTGGGTTCTACGACGGCCGCGGGTTCCCCGGGTGGTCGACGATCGTCCGGGACGCGAGCTGGCATCCGACCGCTCCTTTTATCGCTGGTAAGTCTACAGTCTAGAATTTTTATGGCCTCCCTTTTTTCGGGCAAAACAACAACTAACACTAGCAAATAGCATCGTCACTGAACGGTTGGGATAATGCCATGGGAACCGTTACACTGCACTCGTACAACGAGGCCTCGCTGGACGAAGGAGAACCCCGGATGGGTACCGGGTACGACGAGAAGCTTAGGCCGATGGCCGCCAGCATGACGAGTCACCACCCCCGAGACTCGGACGACTCGGACTCGGACGAAGATGAAGACGACGACACTGACTTCTAAGTCAATTTCCCCATAATTAGTCGCATTTTCCGGGTTAGTTTCTCTTATTACGATATTCTCTTGGGTACGGGATCTACGACTTGACCGACTTTGCTTTTGGTAAGGGGTGCTTTGGCGTATGGGAAAGGGTAACGTAACGATCAAGGGTTTTGGAGGCGTCACGGTTAGATTTTAAAAAAGACTTCCCTCGCTTCTGTTAAATTTCGACAAGATTTTATACAATGGTCTAAAGAGATACCAAGACAGGCGGGCTGAAGTTCAATAAAAAAAGGCATTGGTGACCTTGTCGCTCATTAAACCCCCTTAAATGATCGAGGGCCAGTGGCTTTCTCTCAACCTTGGCCGCGATTGTGACTTGTATATCGTACAGCACCAAATCGCTGCCGATATACTTCAATATAGTATTATGTATCTTTTTCGCCTCTCGTTCCTCCACTAGGCCTTTCCGTCGTTGACGTCCATCCTGACTACCTCGTCTCTAAGCCTCCCTTTTTCTTAAATCCCTATTTTCGTCAAGTTCTCCGTTTATGCGGCGCCGACCAGGATGTTGTTGACGGGAATGTGGACTAGAAGAGCGCATAGTCATTAGTAAACGAGTCTCTACCCCTATAGCTACAAGCATAACTTCATGAATAGAAGAGACGAGGACGGCCATACTTAGCTTAATGAGGTAGCCGATAGCACCCATGACCAAGAAACCAACACCGACGGCCTTGCTGATTTGAATGAATTCTCGCTGGTCAGCTGTGCGAATGAAATTGATTAGTATTTGTTGCTTCTGAACCCCCCTATTCTGCTCCTTCCTTGCTTGCTTCTTTCCACCGCAATAGCTAATTTCGCGTAGGCTAGATGCCGCGTTTCACGGAGAAATCGAGATGGGGATTGAGATCCAGGATAGATGTAGACATACGTTTGGTACACCGCGTCAGGAATTGGGTGCCGTCCTTGACGAAGTCCTTGGGGATTTCGAGGAGATCTTGCATGTCCGACATGGTGAGAGTAGGGAGGATAGATTTGCGATTGATGGATCGGGTAGCAGGTACAAGCGGGCGAAGAAAGAGATAGGCTTCGTCAATGGTATAGGAGGGAACGTAGATCTTCGTTTCGTTTCGTCGTTGGGATGGCAGGATGGTGAATGGTGATAGTAACAAGTTGCGGCCAGATATCCCAGGTCTTTGGTTATTAAAAGTCAGGGACCACTTTCCTATGGAGCTTTCGCAATCTGGCCTGGCCGCACGAGAGTTGTGCTGTATATGCATAGCTTCGTATCTCAGCATTATTCTTTAAAAGGGGAGGTTTATGCAAATACATAGCTAAGAACCCCTAGCACCCCTGGCACCCCTGCTTGTTTCGGCTAGTCTACTCATTGCCTGCTTGCAGCCTCATTTGAAGTTGTCTTAACAGTGGGTCTATAGGCTTGGCCCCCAAACTTCAGGCTCTCTGACCCTCTACCTAAGGCTCCGTTTGCTCTTCAGCCCATTTTAGCGCTGGGTGGAAGCGTTCGGGCTCGGGGGCTCGCATCAAACCCTTGAACTTTCTCGGCGATTTCCACTTAGCTTAGCTTTTCTCGAGTCCATAGTCCGTGTCCATTCTCATTCTCATTTTCAAACCAAACTCGCAAAATCAACGACCACTTCTGCTACACCTACACAATCCCAATTTCGTAGCGGTAGAACAACAGCCACTTATTCTATTGAGCTAAACGAAAACGTGTCGCCGAAAAGTCTGCTGTCTTGTATTCATCGACAAGTTGCTGTATAGCCGACTATGCGCATCCCTAAGTAGCCATCTACTCCTGGGCCGCTTACGACGCGTTGCAACTCCTTTCTCCCCGTCGCCTTTAACCCTTGGATCCTTTTGCTTCTTTCGATTTTCCTCCCCGAGCTCGACCATTCTAGGATCCAGAGGAAAATAGGCCCTACTTGCACCGTTTTGTTAGAGCCGGAACAGGGCAGTTCGGAAGGGATACGTTTTTACTAATACTCATACTCGCATACTATTGAGAGATTCATAGGGAGTCGAGGATTGTGCTACTCTTGCGTCTTTCGTCTTTCTACTTCTCTTCGTACATCAAGCTGCCTGTACTCTACATCACCCTCATTATCGCAGTCGCATAACGTTTAAGCAGATTTGGGAAAGGGGACCTGCGCACACGATTATTTCGAGGAAGAGTCGAGAAGATTGCAAGCACAGAGCTTCGTCTTAGATATCTCCGTTTGTTCAGAGACCTCACGTCGTCTGGGGAAGATACAGATACAGCTTAGCTTGAAAGGGTCCTTCAGACGGGAGAACGTCTCGCATTAAAGACTGCGACGTGTACGTATTTCAATATCGTGAGATTTTCTTTTCCTCTTCCTATTTTTATCTCGTCTCGTTTGTTCTTTTTCGATTGAGGGCCCACATCATGTATTTCTCGTTGACTGATGATGTGGAGTGGAAGACAGCAGGCGCCTCCTGTACCTACTCTGAATACACCCTCACTTGACAGATCTCACAAACACACAAACAAAAACAAAGAAAATCCACCTTCCTTCTTGAGTCTCTCTCTTAATTACAACCATCAATCTTTAGCTACCCAGGTAGTTATTCCAAGATGGCAGACGAGGACTTTGAAATCGATGTCTATGGCGACACTGAGGCCAACGACGCCGAGGTCGATGATACGAAGCACGATTCCTCCAACAACCCGAACAACCATGCCTATGATAGCAACTCTTCTATAACCATTGCCAATGGTTCTAACCCCGATTCGGCACACACCCACAACAACGATTCTGAAGACTACGACAATCAGGATCACCCCAACGCGGAGTACCCCAGAAGCAGCGCAACGCCCTCCCAATCCCACCAGCAGGGTATCAAGCGCAAGGAAGGTTCGGACGACAGACCCATCGATCCAGGTGCTACAAGTGCCTTGCTGCTTTCGGATCTGCAGTGGTGGACCACCGACGATGACATCCGCCACTGGATCCGACGAGCCTCCTGCGAGGATGAGCTGAAGGATATCACATTTAGCGAGCACAAAGTAAACGGCAAGAGCAAGGGGTACGTAATATATATATTGGGTAAAGCTACGGGCCTCATTTACTAATGCGCTCGTATAGTCAAACATATATCGAGTTTACCTCTCAGCAAGCTGCCACCGCTGTTAAACGCCAAGTCGAGGCTATGAGTTCCGAATCTACCCAGCCGGGTGTCAAGAAGATGACCATCATATACACGTCGCCCACCAACAACCCCTTCAAGACCCTGCCGAAAGATGCGCCGGCTCGGGCCAACAAGGAAGGTACAGGCCGAGGTGGCTCCAACGTAGGTGGCTACAATGACCGCGGCAACTTCCGAGGTCGCGGCGGATTCAACGGGCCCCGTGGCGGGTTTAATCGCAACTTCAATAACAACATGGGAGGTGGCGGCGGTGGTGGCGGCTTCCACGGCAATGTTCCTGGTGGTGGATTCAACAACAACCACATGCCGGGCGGAAACTTCGGTTTCAACAACATGGGCGGCGGAGGCGGTGGTAACTTTGGTTTCCGCGGTGGCATGATGCCCGGAGGCGGTATGGGAGGAGGCATGCGTGGAGGTGGAATGCGCGGCGGACGTGGCGGCGGAATGAATCCCGGCATGAATCCTGGCATGATGGGTGGAATGGGCATGGGCATGCCTGGTATGATGGGCTTCCAGCAGCCTGCCCATTTCAATCAGGCATTCTTCGGCAACAACCAGCAGTCCGAGTGGCAGAACCCTCACGGAGCGAAGAGACCTCGAGAGAACTAGAGAGCCGTTGGCGTTGCGTTCTTAATCCCACTTGACCGTGGGTTACGGCGTGGTTTTCAAACGACGAGCTACGCCAAATCAGAGGACAGAAAACAGCTACTCATCTCAACATTGCATGGCATCGCATGGGTATTATGGTGGTACTCCGGCTTTCTAGCTGGGCACGCGAGATACGAGATGGAAAGACGGGAGGATGGCAAGATGGCATAACGAGCAGGTGATATGCTATCAAAATCATATTTGATAGTTGCAGGCAGGTCTGTTAGAAGACCAGAAGATCCATCCCGCTTTCGAAGAATTGATCGTTTGCCTACTAATTTACGAATAACTCTTACATTGGCATCCTAAATGAATAAAGTGATGTAAGTGACGTTAAGAAGAATTGACTATTAAATCAAGGATTCACTACTTTCTACGCCTTCTTTTTAGAGGCCTTAACAGCCTGGCTATTCGGACCGAAGAGGCCTAAGAGGTAGGCGGTTCTAGTCAAGCAGAGGAAGGTCTTTAAATCATCGTTAGTTTTAGCTGGGTAGGCAGAAAGAACATCTTTGTACAGTAGGTAGGCTCTGACGAGACCGGTGAGATGAGACTAGAAATGTAGAGCTTACCGTGAAACCAACATTCCCCCACGTAACGGCGTTCCACGAGGCCACGTCGAGAGTCCTGTCGTACCCCAGCAGCCAGCACGTCACTCCGACGTGGCTTATATCCGCGATCCTGGTGTTTCGAAGGGTTAGCAACGGTCTAAGATATATTATAAGGAAGGTAGTGTAACTAGTATGTAGGAGGTAAGAGATATATTAGGTAGGTATGACGGCTGAAGAAGGGGGAATGGGGGGTACAGGGTCACGTCTTTCAGACCAGCCCTACATATAGGTATGTAGGTAGGGAGGTAACATATACAAGGTATCTAGGTAGGGATATTAAACTTGGAGAGCCCGAAATAGTATAGAACGAACCATAAGGCGACGAGATAGTTCCGAACCACTTTCAGCTCGGTGGTGGTGTACAGCACCGCGACGCCGAGCAGGAACAGCAAGCCGTAGGTGTTGCCCAGCTGCAGCGCGACGAGGCGCGCGTTGTCGTCGTACGAGCTGGCGTCCGAGGGCGCGTCGACTTGGGAGGCAATGAACCAGCTGGGATTGATGAAGGGGCCTAGGAAGCCGCCGATGCTAAAAGGGATAACGACTTTTAGTGGCGAGGCGAGGCTGTGACGGGGGCGGGGGTATGCTAGGTATGGCTTACAGCGAGATGGGCTCTACGATGGTGAAGATGGTGCGCGGGAATGCGGGGAGTTGTGAGGCCATAGTTCTGGACTGGGTGTCTTTCTCTGGTGTGATGGTAGAAGTCGGTAATTCTTTTCAATATTGTCTGAATAGGGGGTGACACAAGTAGCCTATTGGGAAAAGATATACCGACAGTAGACTGTTAGGCTGTTTACTAAACCGTCCCTATGTAAGTCAGAACTCCTTGTGAGCCTCGCCAGGAGGGTTTAATTAACCGGCGTATCTTCAGCTTCCCGATCGAATATTATCTCCCGTCTCACGTCAGGTTACAAAACTGTAGCAGTGAGGCTCAGTTGGATAGATAGGAGGAATAGGCAGGCTACGATGAGTAAAATAGGAGGTCATTAACTAAAGGGTAAGGGTTGGTGGTAGGTTGATAGGCAAAGGTTGGCGGCGAGATGCCGATTGGGTAGGACTCCAAACGGACTCCCGGGCCTTGGACGGGAACATGAATACATCAGACCGTTCCATCCAGCCATCCAAGCCATCCAGCCGTCCTGTACTTCGTAATCATGCCGAACTTGGGGATTTTGAAAGGGGAAAACCTGGGACTTGGCTTGGCATTGCCAGCCGAGCGCCAGTGGAAGGATGATGATTAATTGAATTCCCACGGAAGATCCCTTTGAAAATGCGTTATCTCTAGTGTAACCAGAACATCTCTCCTCTTTTCCTTCCACTCTTTTTCTTTTCAATAAAGAATCTCGATTTTTGCAGGCCAACCCCCAGTCCGCAAGTCCGCAGTCTGCAGTCCGCGAGTCCGACATCCCGAGAGCCATTGGGAAAATAAGTTGCTATCAAAGCAAGATACATACATACCTGACATCCCTATCCATATCCATATCACACACATAACCTAATCTACTCGATTTATTGCTTTGCTCTATTAGTCCTTAAGTACCTCTCAGGTATGATACGGATACGGATACGGATCGGTACTTAGGTAGGTTTTAAAGGAGAGTGAGAGAGAGAGAGAGAGAGAAGATAAAAAAACCAAGAAAAGAAAAAGAACGCTGGCGAGACTGGCGAGCAACTGGATGGATGGATCTTCACGTGAAGACTACCTTAAGTACGAGTACGCTACAAAAGCTACAAATCGACGAAGACTGTAAACGCGGCCAACCCGCACTAATACCTTTCTCTTTACCGTTTCAAGCACTTGCATACATATATCATACATATATCATACATGTATACAGGCACAGGCATAGTACGATACATGGGGATAGACAACAAGTATTTTGTCCATCTCTTGTATTTTCCTTTTTTTTCATTTCTTCTTACCAATTTTCCCTACCTCCTCTTTGACCGAGAGAGGGGAACGGAGGGGTCTCGAGGATTCGAGGGATACCGATACCATATGAACCATATGGTTTATCGGCGCTGATTACCTATCTGAGTAGATTGACCAAAGCTGCAGAAAGAACTATTTTCCTCTTCGCTCGCGCCATTATTTCCATTATTTTCAACAAAAGTCTTCTTCCCATTCTCTAACCCATAGACAGTATCATACTGTGTTTGTTTTTTCACCCCGTGGCATTTCTCGAATTAATCAGTAGTGCCCTCTTTTAGTTTTTAGTTTTTCTCTTCCTTCCTTTCCCTTTTCTTCTTTTTCCCCATCCCGACTTGTTCGGAAACTTTGCCCCTATCGCCATCCCGCGTTTGCTGCCTCTCTTTCTTTCTTTCGCCCCTCCCCCTCGGTTCGATCAAAGCGTCCCTCCGGGCCTTTTTTCTCTCCCAATGCCCTACTCCTGCCCGCTCCCATCGATTCACGATGGCCACCATAGAGCCACGACTAATTCATCTGCTGAACGAATCGACTGCTACGCCACGGCCGCACCATGCTGAGCTCCCACCTATCAAGGTCCTTCCCCTTCCCAAGACCTCCGGCCGCTTGCATCCCATCGAGCCCGATGCTGGCCAGAGGTCCGATGTGTCGGACACCAACGTAGGGCAATTGGCCTCGCAGTCTATGCCCTCCCTGTTTTCGATGGTGGAGGACGGCTCGACTGCAAATGCCGCTATGCTGAGGGGCGAACTTAGCTACCCTTCGGACCGAGCATTATTAAGCCATATCTCGTCCCAGGACTTGCGCATGATACTGGACGATACGCCGGACAATGCCGAAGACCTCGGAAAGAAGAGACGCCCGGTGAAGGAGGACTTCGTGCAGCTCCCGCAGCCCCTCAAGAAGCAGAAAGCAGCGACTCAGCAGCACATGTTCCCTCCAATCATAGTGGGGTTAGTTGAGCCGCCATCCGATGCCTCTCTGTTCCCGCCAATCTCCTCCGGGTCCTTCGACAACCGCCCGCATTCGGAGCCCCCGCAAGCTTTGAGCATCACAAAACCGCCCGAGACTGCGGATACGCCGGAAGAAAGGGCGAATCCGAGCCCTCCGCCCGAACCCGAGCGAACCCCTACCGGCAAAGTCAAGAGACGCGCCGCCAAGCCGCGGCGCAAGTGGTCCGAAGAAGAGACCAACCACTTACTGCTCGGCGTGAGCAAACATGGCGTCGGAAGATGGACCGATATCTTGGAAGATCCCGAATACAGATTCAACGATAGGACGGCTGGAGACTTGAAGGACAGGTTCCGAACTTGCTGCCCCGAGGAACTCCGTGCCAGTCCGGCTATCAGGGGTGACATATCTAAAGAAAAGCAGCCGGTTACAAGGTCTAAGGGGAAGCCGAAGAAGGGTCTCATGTCGGAGAATATCCTAAACGAGACGGAAGAAGAGGCCGAGGCTGAACAGGCTCAGTCGGTCCAAAACGATTCCGATCCTACACCGACTCGGCAGCGCAAGAGCCGTGCCCACCGCAAGAAGATGGAGGATTTGGTGGAGTTGGGAATCAAAGGGCCATTCAAAAAGTCACATCGAAGGGAGCGGCGTCCATTTTCCGAACAGGATGATAGGGAAATACTAGAGGGGTTTGAGCTTTACGGCCCGCAGTGGACTAAGATCCAACGGGATCCGAGATTCAATCTGTCGACCAGACAGCCGACAGATCTACGAGACAGGCTACGGAACAAGTACCCCGAAAAGTTTGCGGGTACAGAGAAGACGGCGATGCAGGTCAGGGAGCCGGGGCGGAGTAACAACTTATTAGAGCCTTCAGTCAACATGGCCATCGAGAATTCGCTCCACATGTCTAGGTCAGCCCTGCTGGAGCCGCAGCTAAACCGGACCAGCTCGAAGGAAGATATGCCAAAATGGCCGCTGCCTTCCAGCTTCATCGATCCCGGCGAGCCGTCTCAGTCGTCGCACCCGGGTCTTTACTGGAACGAAGGCTCCGGGTCGGGATTGACGTCGGGAGCTATCGGAGAGATGGACATATCACGACTTCTCCTAGACGATACGCAGTCTGCGAACGACTCGCCCTTGGATCGACGGGGTCTAGGATGAGCCCGCGCCACCAATTTGTGAAGGCGCGTTTGATAAGGAAAACATGTCCTATGTTGACTACACTCTACCTAGGAGGTAGATACTAAGAAATACGGCCGAGACCAAAACGATTAAGGGTACGATTGATATGGTAGGTAGCGTCGTCTTCTACAATGAGAAGCGTACGCTGCACGAAGCTTGAAGCTTGAGACACGAGAGATGAATTTTAGCTGCTTTGATCTACGATGGTTTTAACCCACGGATGAGTGCATCGAAGGCGCGTTAAGGGTACTTAAAAGGGTACTACTAGGCCCTTATCTGGGTTTTTTACAATGCCGGGTCGAAGCATGGAGTTTTCTGTCATTACCGGGCTGGCATTTTGTGTATATGGTCGGGGTGTACCACGGGCTTCAGGGGGGGAGGGGGGAAAGGGCATGGTCAGGATGGACGGATGGATGAGGCCGGTACGGTACAAGCGGATTACTTGGTCCGCGACGACAGCAAAACACAAAAAGCGTAGCTGCATAAAAGCGATTTATTTGCTCGATATTCTCGAGCAGGCTTTGAATTTGACACCAAAATTCGCTTTTTTCCATCTCAGTTCTGTTGATGTATAGATTCGTGCTTGAGTGACTGAATGTGGCCTTGAGACCATTGAATGATTTGAAGGCTGATCTTCAAGGTTGTCGTATACTGGGTATAGTTGGGCTGAATATGAAAATACTTTGATTTTTGCCTGATAGGTAGGAATCTGATCCATTGGTTGCCAATAGGAGGCAGGCAAGAATCTGTGTTGGGCAGGGCGGTGATACTTGTTGAACCTCAGGGGTCTAGAAATGTACTGTATATACGCATATGCATGTAACGCTAATAGCACGTATCTAGTTATCGATTATTGCAGTAAAAGCCAATCTGCGCACGGACTAGACATCTCACCGCCCACACTAAAGCACTAGGGTACTAGGGCACAAACCCGCACTTTCGCTTCTAACAAAAATTGCCAACTTGACTAAGGTGCATTCAACTTTTTTGCATTTCCAATTGAGGAGCCTCCACAACAACCACCCATTTTCACGATATTCTCAACAGCCATCGCTGAACCGTCAAAATGGGTAAAGGACCGTAAGTAATTCATTCCAGAGCTTGAATTCATATCACTTGTATCCTGTTCCAATCTATTCTATCTCTTGAACTTGTTGAAGCGACCGTTACTCGTCGCTGTCGAGATTCGCGCATCCAACCTCAAGTTTCAATCCACCATCAAAGACTCGCAATCTATACTAACTTCTATTTCTAGTAAGAAGCACCAGAAGCGCCTGAGCGCCCCCTCCCACTGGCTTCTCGACAAGCTTTCGGGTGTCTACGCCCCCAAGCCCTCGGCCGGTCCTCACAAGCAGCGCGATTGCATGCCCCTCATCATCTTCATCCGTAACCGCCTGAAGTATGCGCTCAACTACCGCGAGACCAAGTCCATCCTCATGCAACGCCTGATCAAGGTCGATGGCAAGGTCCGAACCGACATGACCTACCCCGCCGGCTTCATGGACGTCATCACCATCGAGAAGACTGGCGAGAACTTCCGACTCGTCTACGACACCAAGGGCCGATACACCATCCACCGCATCCAGGCCGAGGAGGCCGAGTACAAGCTCGGCAAGGTCAAGCGAGTGCAACTTGGCAAGGGCGGAATCCCATTCTTGGTCACGCACGATGCGAGAACGTAAGTTCTGTCAGACATCATTCAGCCGTTGGATCAAGCTTTGGTTGAACCACCTTTTTTCCATCTTGTGATAAGATCGAGCTTCGAACTGATGGCTGGTATGTTCCCCTACTCTCCACCGATGCTAACTCTTGTGTTTTTGCAGCATTCGTTACCCTGACCCCAGCATCAAGGTCAACGACACCGTCAAGATTGACCTGGCCTCTGGCAAGATCACCGACTCCATCAAGTTCGACACTGGCGCTATTGCCATGGTCACGGGTGGTCGCAACATGGGTCGTGCTGGTGTCATCACTCACCGTGAGCGCCACGACGGTGGTTTCAACATCGTCCACATCAAGGACGCCATTGACAACACCTTCGCCACCCGTGAGAACAACGTCTTCGTTATCGGCTCTGAGAAGCCCTGGGTTTCCCTACCCAAGGGCAAGGGTGTCAAGCTCACCATCGCGGAGGAGAGAGATCGCCGCCGTGCTCACGCTGTGGCTGGCCACTAAAGGTCTTTGGGTAATACCAAACAAAAACGGGTTTAGGCAGAGGGTTGATTTTCACAACGCATGGGAATCGGAGTCTATGGCATACCAAATTCGCTCTTACTAATAAGTAAGACTCGTGGTTTAGGTCGATGATGAATGAGAAATAATTGATCAAGATTCTGCCATTGTGCTAGCCCCTGCAACTTCGGTCCTCAATTCGCTGCTTGCTTAATATTGCTATATGAGTATGTGTTGACATGTACCAACTGTAGTTTACGTGCTTATTGTCCTTGGGAACATCTCTGTCGATAAGGCTTGACTAGCAAGCGAGAATAACTATTAACAGATTTCAGTCATCCGTATTCTAGGGCCATATCAACTCGCCATTAGCAATAGACTATACTAATCCTTGGATTGCATGGGTCTTCGCCGACTATCTATCCCATCAGCTATACACGCCCAATAGGAGGAATAGAAGACAAGATGTGGGAACTCTGCCACGCCCAAATAGGGGGGGCACAGATTCAATAATTCTCATGTGCTGCCCCCCACGAAGAAAAAGTTCCCTCGAGTCGGCGAACTTTCTCCTAATATAAATAGCGCTAGTCCGAGGGTGAGGCCCTCGAGGCTGTCCCTTGCTGTTGTCCGAAAGCATCCTATCATGAAGAGAGAAGAGAGAGTACGCAAGTGGCTTATAGGTAGAAGCAGACTGAACTGTTAGTGGCTCGCAAGTGATGTACCCAGCACGTTCTTGGTTTAAGTACTGTGTCTAACCGGGCATAGGAAAGGAAGTAAGAAGCTTTCTTACAGATCTAGTTGATTGGTATCGGGAAGGGGGATGCTTGAGTACGTACCTAAATATAGTGCGGCCCCTGAATCTTTTACTGCCAAGTAGAATCTATTCGATGGATCGAACAACTGAAATTGACTTGCCACCCTATTGAGGATGGCTCGACAATGGGTATTTTGCAAGTGAGTTAGTAGCTACGAAGCTTGCTAATCTCTCTGGGAGTCTAAGGCACATTGGTCGAATCGAGGATATCATCCCCCGATCCCTTGGGCATTAGCCTCAGTTCATGTATATCTAGATCTAGCAGATCTCGCTCAGAAAATTGTATGCATAGCATGGTCGAATGTTTTGTTTCCTGTTCTATCATGGTCAGGTTAGCTAGAGGGTGTAAACCAATTGGCAGGTAAGACCTATTATGTCGAGCTATGTAGCTGGTTTCGTCTCTCCGTGGCGTGAGTACTCCGGGAAGCTGGGCAGTGTTGGTAGTTCTCTACTTACCAGTATCTCAAGTTGGACTACGAAGCGGACCGTGGAGGCATTTCTTCCTAGCTAGGGGGAAGGATTGTCCAAGTATGGAGTGATACCTAATTAAGATTTTGACGTTCTCGTCCTTTGCAGGACTTGGGGTTCCGATCCGGCTGCGATAGAGACGAGAGGCATGGAAACGTGGGCTTCTGTCTATGACATGATCATAAGGCAGAAGTTGCGAGGAGTTCGACTTCCAGCTTTCGCCGAGCTCGATTGATACTTGCTTCTTGTAGTACGCTCTGTGGTTACCCTCGGTGGTTTTCTGGTAGTAGTCAAGAATCATCCCTTTTACTTGACTTCGCTGTGAATCCCGGAAGTGCTCAGACTAGATAATAAGGAAGAAATGATCTCGGGATGAGGGGACTATCATGTTTGTATCAAGGAGAAAACTATGGGAAATGAGATGTCTGTAGGAGGGTGATGGATCTTCCAAAGCTGTCTCCGACATGCCCCCTATCGTAATGAAAGGGTTGTTAGAGTCTTAGCTTTTACCTCCCGAGTAGGGTTACAGGTCTATTGGTTAACCTATCACTTGTAGCCTCTTTGTTCCTGGGCCTCTTCGTCCTTTCCTCTTGTATATACCCGGAGCTTGGTAGCCCCTTAGGTTCGTAGCTCTTCGCGCAACAACATTATTTCCCTATCACATGATTGGCCTCGTGACAAGGGTCTCGGGACGGCGCACTGCCCCTATTATGTTTTGAACTGAAAGCTACCTTATCGCGTATCTTGAGTATATGTCTTCTTCTAACCACGTATATTGTTGGCTTTGGATATCTTATGCGTGAAGTCCTTCCCTACACCATGCCCTACTCACATCTCATATGCAGGTACGTACCATTAGCGTAGCTCTTGTCGGAGAAAAGATAGGGGAATACAACCTATGTGATGGATCACTCGGCTGCGGACGTCAAGCCTTATTTCGACTTCATTTTACTTCGGATCGTCCACCGTACACTTGCCACCCTTCAATTTCAACTCATTCAATGCTTGGCGTTTACCCCATGGTCAAGCGCTGCCGAGCAAGATTCGTCGGTTACTAAGGTGAGTTACTGGGAAAAGGGGGATTACTCACAGACAAGCGCGGCTCTTAGGCATTGCGACGGATGTATGCGTTGGCTCGTAGAATTGGGACCAAAGTCGTAATTTACCACTTGATTACTCCGAGTCCACGAGTACGGCCTATCATGATTCTGCATGTAACCATGGACACGCGAGTAAGATGGAGTTGCTTCCAGCCAATCAATATTCCGATAAGTTCGAAATGTCTGGAACTTCTCGGTGGGCTGCCTCTATCTCTTCTGGCCAAGATGCTAGCCTGCCGATTCTACGACAGTCAACCTGTAGAAGTACAACCAAGTAGTATCAAGTAGTATCGTGTTGAGAGATAAAGAGACATGTATGTCACAACTGGGTCACAAAAATATTACTTTAGGTTACCTCCCTTCCCGTGTAGTCAGGTGAAATACGACACCCTTTTTGACGATTTCTTCAGTACTTAGAAGTACCTAGGCTGATGAGGTTGCGGTAGACGAGGTCGGGCATCGTTGGGAGGCAAGTGACTAGAAACGGGAATCATAAGCGGTATGGAGATATGTTCGAAAAGGCGGTCGGTTCTAATTAAGCTGGCTATCGTGTATGTGATGCCAGGTATGGTAAGCAATATCAACATGAGCCGCTTTTCCAAGTCATGTTGGGAAAAATGTGCAGCTGGAATGACTTCTCGTGACCTCGTACCCATGCTCGTGTGTGGGGGGATGGATGGTCCTTTTTCCTTACAGCGAGGAGATCTTGATAATAAATCGGAAGTATCTTTCTCGTTTAATTTTCACCCACTACATATGAGTTTGTGGGCGGGAGATATGTGAGGGTGGTGACGATAACCACGATAACTTGGCGGGCTGACGGATGGATAAATATGCAGATACCAGATACTGGGCTATTAAGTGTACCTACATATATGTATAGATGAATGAATGCAATTATACATTATAATTATTAGGTAAAATTCCCGGACTTTTCTCCCGCCGCCGCCGCTCTTTACACGGCGTAGTGGAATTTCATCTTCAGAGCGAATGCTCTCGTCGTTATTCTCTTCGTCAACTTTAGCGTTCAATGATCTGCCAACTCTCCCTTCTACTATTGTGTAATAGAATCCTTTATACATAAGTAGTTAGGTTGATCGGCCGGCAACACCGATAATCCAATCACAACACACACAACTAGAGTCGCACAACTGGAAACACACCGAAGCTGGCTGGTTGCTGGGGGTCGGGGGGAATACCTTTTTGCCCGAAATTACACGTTGACGTTGTGTTTAGTTTCTGACAACTGCTTCTGACAACTTCATAGCAATGCCATCAAGAAGAGGTATTCATGTTCTAACTCAAGAGATTATATGGTATAAGGTAGTCTCTAGAGAGGGCTCCCATCGACAGGTATAGGTAATTATTAATCATCTCTCCTTCATCGGCTTGATAAACCTCCACTTTCTACTTCAATGCCGCCATCGCTGCTTTCGCCCCAGCACCCAATCGCTTCTCCCTAGGTACCGAGATGTCGGACCTGGCAGAGTTGCATTTCGGTATGCGAGTTACACTGTCCGTCAAGTATCGCCTATTGCTTCCCGTTCAAGCCCTATCCGCCATGCAGAGCGACATCGAATCAAGTCGACGTCTGTTCCTGAACAGCGCCGTAGTACCTCCCGTCCCGACCTAGAAACGCCCGTGGTAGCCACTGTTCGTTACGCGGGCTTTTCTGCTGCAGCTAGCTGCAAGTACAATCCTTCCTCTTTAACGGACGTAGAGAATAAGATTAGCGCGCTTCCGTCTGTTTTTTCCTGCACCGCTGCAGTCTCCTGGAAATCAGGTGAGACGGGAAGACCCCGACGGGGGCACGTGGACTGCATGATGGGTGTATTTCTCTACCTCTCCTTGGCCTGCGGCCCGATTGTTACCTGATTCTGACCGACCATAAAAACTTTGCGCCGGGTCATCCGTGGGCGAGACCTGGCAGATTCGAATTTTCCCGCCCCATGCCAGGAGGTAGTATTCGAAGCTTCACGCGTGGTGATGTCAACTTCGCCCAGAACGACACCACATCCAATGGGGTGGGACATGTCAGCTCAGTGTAGTGTAGGTCGTATGTACATGTTTCGGTGGCTCTGGGCCACACCCATTGAGCTTCTCAGCCGGTGTTAAGCGTGGAATTGAAGTACGTGAAGGGTTGCAACTGGTGAGCTGTGTGCTAGATATCTAGCATGGCCCGATACGCAAACCTCCCGCTCGCTATCGGTTACCGCCTGAAGATCTTTTGACTATTCGAGTCAAGCTTCAGGTACTTATGCGCATCAGGGGTCGATCTCCTTTTCTCACCTACTAGGGTTTATTTGGTGCCGCCTCATAATAATTAGGAGACTTTCATCGTTATATTGACCACTGACTATCTAAGCTAGGTAGATTACAATCCCGACTGCCCTATGAGGGGACGTATATTGAGGATCTAAACGAATCGTGCTAGTTTCTGGCTTCCATACGGTCAACCGCTTTATCTGAATATGTCACTAAATTCTTTTTCGACCGGTGCTACGCTGAGTGCGTTTCGATGCACGCATGGACGCTCATGTAAGATGCTTAAAGTAACAAAAACCCCCACGCCCGCTAATCAGGATGAGCTGATCTTCATAAAATCATTCTAGATTCAAAGGAACTATCGTCTAATATCGTTCCTCTAGGAGTGGTGAGCTTTCGTTCTCGAATTATTACTATTAGCCACTACTACCTTAGCAGCCCCCTGGACCTTGGAAGCTCCCTATTTTGGCAAGCCCGCAAGGCTAGCCACCCTAGCGGCAGCCCCTGCAGGATTCTATATGTGGCCGGCCGAATGTAAAAGTCTGGGGTAGACTCCCAGGTCCCGGGGTGACAGCATGTCGTCCACGTTATTTTAGGGCGACACCACAGTCGAACTCAGCCTGAATCAAAACTCCCTTGGGGCTTTATCAAATTCGATGTGGTTCGACGTCGTTGTTACACCGCAGCGGGTGGCTGTGACAACTTTGTGACGAACCTCGAGTTGCGATTCGTGTGACCTCGATCAACCTCGATCATCGCACTAGATGTTGGTTGATTGCCGTCTTCCGTCGCCTTCTTCGGTGAATAAACTTATTCTTACGCCAACAGAACGTTGTCTTCTCGCTATAGGCCCCAGTTTTGCCTATTCGGCGCCCTGTATAGCTTTGTGTAGCTCTGACATGCAGCGAAGGCCAATTTGCCTTGTTTTTTTCTTCGCCCATCATCGGATATGAGGCGTCTCACTGCGTTCCGTACGAGCCCAAAAGACTGGGGAGTGAAGATATATACCCACGCATTCTACTCGAAGAGTATGGTAATCAATTTAGATGAACACTGCCGACTCTTGAGCCATTTCCCAACAGACAGGGCAGCGCTTCCGTGTGACCTTTTTCATCTGGAACGACGCACGGAGACCAGCCATTTCTCCTTCGCAAATCAGACTAGATTCGGTCATAGTATATGCCCAATTAACTTGTTTATGATATAGGTGAGCCTACTTCAGCCCGTCCAAGTACCTCTTGAGGCTTTGGCACCGGATTCGGATTGGGCCACTACATCGGATGTATCCTGGTTCCCGAGGTCTGGAGCGGAGGATCGACCGCAGCAGAATTGCATATACCGGTCAATATACGGTAGGGCCCCTTTTCATGCGCTTAGTAAGACGGGAGAAGAAAGCTGGTCTATAGAGGCTACATACTTACACCTAGAACAATTCTAGCGGCCTATACAATACGAAACATACCCACTTGTGCCTGGGTCGACCCCGAGAATCATACGGGCGTCATGCAGAGGCAGGGAGTATATCCGACTCGATGACCATCTTGCCGAAATTTGACACAACGGACGATATACCTCAGCTTGAGTGTTGCCCGTCGACGGCAGGCATTTGCACTCAGCTAACCTGTTTTCCCTGAGCTAGAGAGTCAGCTGCAGGAGGTTATGTCGCATCTAGTAAAATTCTAACCAAGATCATCATCTTATTAGTCTCTCGTAAGTGTATAGCCATAGTCATAGCCATTCTACGGTGTCTACTTCAGCTGTCCACCTCCAATGTCTACCTCAGCCAAGAAACTGGAAAAAACCAATCCATTGGCAAGAGACTTATAATACATCTCTTTTATATGAATATATGCGATACTATATACAGGGACCATACGTACACCGGACGTGCATCCACTCGCCGGCCTTAGATTGATAATTCTATTAACAAATGGATCTTGTGTTACCCCTCATCGACTATGTAGCAACTAGCGGTCTTGATGTTTTGCCCCTCATTATACGCTCTTGTCTAATTCGTGACCTTCTACCAAGTAATCATTCATTCGTTTACACTTACCTAACTTCTCCTTTCTTCTTCATGGCTAGAACTTCAACCAGAACCAGAACCAGAACCAGATACAATACACCCTCAACTAGTGTGGCATGGAAATATCACGCACATACGCACATATACCGTGGTCCATCCAAAAGTTTGGAGGGGTTTGTGACGTTACCTCGAGTAACTGGGTTGCGTCTACCTTCGTGTCTGTCTACCTTGCACTTATACACTTCTATGAAGGTATAGGTATTGTACGTCTCGTCTCATCTCGGCTTATAAGCGCAGCACAGTACGACATAATACCTTATCCAATAGTTACTTGTATCGGTCTCCGAGCCACTCCGCACCATTCATAGTCCATCAACTTCTATCTATGCGTATGCCGTTTTCGCAAACATGCCGATCATCATCGCTCATACAAGCGATATTGTCTAGCAGACTATTCGCTGGTCGCGTGCTAACCATATCGATATGTAAAGAGGTTTCAACGATTTCAACAAGTAGACAGTGCCCACCTGATAGATCGCACCGTCTCCTACGACAACCCAACTTGGATACTGGGCCAAACATGGTAAGGGAAAAATCCTTTCTTCACCAAAGAACGACGACGAATTACATACAACTTAAATATCTACGTATAGATGCAGCTATACCTTGGGTATTGTACCTACATGTAGTTCGTGACTTGGCTGCCTGCCCTGGAACGCTGCTAGGCGGCATAAACCCCACGGATCATGGATATGCTACTACCTGGCACCGGTACTCCCAAGGAAGCCTCTTTTCTTTTTCTTTTACCTCGTCGACTTGCAAGCATCTCCAATACATTTTCATCGAGTCCGTCCTCCCCTTTCGAGTTAAGAGAGGGCATACGACCCCCTTTCACCCCTCATCTCTTTGCTCACACTAATAGCAACACTAACACTTTCTCCCACTCCCACTCTCACACCCTCGGTCCCCCTTGTCTGGTTCGGACTTGATCCTCATTCGTTACCGTACAGTAGCGTAGACGACGATTGGGATCTAACGTCGACGTACTTGTGGGCCTTTTCTTACCCATCAGCAATCGCCAACTCTTCCAGCGCCAGGGATAGTATGGCATGGCGTGGGCATGGACCTATAACCAGCTTCCCATCGTGGGACTTGCTCCCACATGGTCAACTGTTCCCGTATTACATTTACGTAGGTCCTTTTACATCTCTTTATAAAGCCTGCTGCGGCGTACACCGTGTAAGTCTCGTGTGTCGAGCACGTATGTCTTCTTTTCTCGAGCATCTCTGTCTAGTAGCCTTTGGCATTATCGCTATTATCGTCTACGATCAGTCGTCTCCTGCATATTCTCTTTTCTTTCCATCTGGTTGAGGTGCTACTACTTCCGAGGAAGTACTCGCTACCGTTCCGCTTCCCTCGTGGGTCATTGGGTTCTTGTCGGATCCGGTGCCTTGGTTCCACTCAGAGTCACACGGTTTCCGCCTCGACGTACCTTAGTCGGGTCACCGAGTCTGGAACAGAGCACGAGTGTTGGTCTAGCAGAGCCGATATAGCTAGCTGCTTCAGTGTTGACGATCCTATCACGTCTAATCTATATGACTCCAATTACTGCTTTCGGGAGCCACTTCGACCCAGCAGCGTAACTTGATTGTTATAATTCGGCAACTCTCTCTCTCACCAAGCCTCTGGAACCACTTCTAGCGTAAGCTGCTGCCGTGTTCCTCCTCTCGGATTAAAGCCAGAACTACGAACACGCCCACTCTGACTTTCTACCCCTACTATAAATATATAAAGAAAGCTTGTCCCCCCCGCCCGTTAGGCTGAGCTCACCCTCGGCTTTCCTCTTTCGGCCCACTTAGGTTACTCCTTTGCCCATTTCAACTTTCTAAGAGGGTACTGTTTGCTCGAATACCGACTCTTACTCGCTCAAAGACTTGGAGTCAGACTTTACCCAGAGCCGAGCGGGAAATCTACATCATCTAGATCTCTGTCTGAATAGAACCGGACGGACGGTGCATGTGAAGTCTGACCAGGTTGTTAAGGGACCTGCTACTGCAACTCTACAGCTCCCAACCCTGGTTCAAGCTTCTACTACCCCTTCCCAGTCTTCCCTTCGATACTACCGCATCTAATGTATGCGTCCTGACCCACGCACACCTGAGCCTCGCTATTGTACCTAAGCTTTTGAACTTATGTCGGCGAAACACTTCGCTGGACGCCTCCCTAGCGCATGGAGACGGGCGTTCTCTACATCTTCGCCGTTCAAGAAGCCTGTTACTAAAAATGGGGCCGGCTCCGAACGAGCATGGTTCAATCCGGCGTATCGCCAGCCTGGATGGACCGGTCGTTCCGTTGTTGCCCTGACAGCCACCGCTGGCTTGTTGGGCTTCGGTCTTGCGGCGGCTTCGCTCCAAGGGCCCCCCAAGCGTGCTGTTACACTCTTGGATAGTAAGATGCCGACGCCTCAGTATGCATCAATGGATGAGCTGGAGGATGTAAGTGAACCCCTTTAACTCATGATATAGAAACGGGGGAGCTTATGCTCAGGGGAAGTAATATACAGCCGGGCGATTGTTACTAATCTCATTTCCAGGCGCTGAAAGAAATTCGTCGCGAAATTTCCAAGAAAGGCGAAGAAGAAGACATCATCAGCACAGACCCCGAAGATCTTCTTTCCCACGGCTATTCCGAGTGGTCGACAACGAATCCCGATGGACTGCCGGTCGCTGTTGCTTACCCGCGCTCCACAGAGCAGGTGTCAACTATAGCGCGCATCTGCCACAAATATCGGGTACCCATCATCCCCTACTCGGGGGGTTCGAGCTTGGAAGGGAATTTCTCGGCGCCTTACGGCGGCATCAGTGTCGACTTTGCGTTCATGGACCAGATCATCCAGTTCAACAAGGACGATATGGATATTGTGGTCCAGCCGAGCATCGGCTGGCAAGATCTCAACGAGCAGCTTAGCAGAATGGGCAGCGGTCTCTTCTTCCCTATCGATCCTGGTAAGCACTGACTATCCGTAACGCGAATTTATGCCTCCATCTGGATTTCAGAAAGATACCACCTTAGAAAGCTTAGAGAGCTACTTACTTGACCCCCCTTTCTTTCTTTCCTTTTTTTCTTTTGAATCTGGAGATGGGTGCTAGCGATGTAATTGAGTGGCTAACAAACCCTGACTAATAGGCCCGAGTGCCAAGATTGGAGGCATGATCGGTACCAATTGTTCTGGAACCAATGCGGTCAGATACGGTACGATGAAAGACTGGGTTATTAACCTGACCGTCGTCTTGGCAGATGGAACGGTTATCAAGACTCGGAGACGTCCGAGAAAGAGTTCGGCAGGCTATAACCTGAATGGTTTATTCGTCGGCTCTGAGGGAACCCTTGGCCTAGTTACTGAAGGTGAGTGCCCCCGGCCCCCCTCTCCCCCTTTTAAATGTATCGTCTGGAAAATGATGAGCTCTAACGAGTGTAAAGCTACCCTAAAGCTTGCTGTCGTACCGGAGGAATTCTCCGTCGCCGTGGTCACATTTCCTACTATTCGTGATGCGGCCTCAGTTGCCGCAGAGGTCATGCAGACCGGAATTCCTATCGCAGCTATGGAGATCATGGACGAAGTTCAGATGAGAGTTGTCAACCTGGGCGGAGCTACTGCTCCGCGGGTATGGAAGGAGATGCCGACGCTCTTCTTCAAATTCGCCGGGACGAAGGCTGGGGTGAAGGAGAACATCAGCCGCGTTCAGGCCATCACTAAGCGCAATAAGGGAAGCAACTTTGAGTTCGCAAAAGACCTCCGAGAACAGCAACTCCTATGGTCGGCAAGGAAAGAGTCTCTTTGGTCTATGTTGGCGATGAGGAAAGAAGGCGAGGAAGTTTGTAAGTCATTCTCACTAATATCTAGTCCCCCCCTGGATGAGACTTGCTCTACGAAGAAGCGAGTGCTAGGTTACTTTCGACCGCCAATAGGGGGTAAATGTTGCATAAACTAATTCGATAACTTCGCTCTAGGGTCAACCGACGTCGCCGTCCCGTTTAGTAGGCTGGCGGACATTATAGAGATCAGCAAGAAGGAGATGGACGACCTGGGACTATTCGCCAGCATCCTAGGCCACATAGGAGACGGGAACTTCCACGAGAGCATCATGTACAACCGGCAAAATAAGGAGGAGCTGGATAAGGTCCAGAAGTGCGTCAAGAACATGGTTCAGCGAGCATTAGATATGGAGGGGACGTGCACGGGGGAGCATGCGATCGGCTGGGGCAAGAAGGACTCGCTGCTGCTGGAGGTCGGCCCGGACACGTTGGCCGTGATGAAGCAGATCAAGTCGTCGCTCGATCCTCTGTGGATCATGAACCCGGGAAAGATCATGGATATCCCCTGATCCCTTTCCCTTCTCCAACTACCCTATCCCCCGTTTCCTTTTGATTTTCCCAGTTTCTTTTTAAGCGATGCAGCCGAGACACTTCAGATCTGAAGCTCACTCGTCTGGAGTTTACATATCATCATCTTTCATCTACAGTGCGAGGCGACCCTGCTACGAACACGAACAGCATCGCTTACGGCGCCGGAGGAGCAGCGAGAAAAAAAAAGAAACAAGACTTGGAAGAGCATATTATGCATGTTTGCTCGGTGGGTTCAGCATGTATGTGGGCTGTCGGGAAAAAAAGAATCTGGTCATTTCCCTTTTTTTATTTTCCTTCCAGATTCTATAGAGGTAACCAGGCTACTGCATAAGCTCATCACGGTACCCGCGAGACTTTTACACGTCCCGTCGGGGAAACAAGTTTTGGCTCAGGAAACACGTTTTTAGTCTCGATTCGGTCTACCATTCCTGTTGCTGCGCGGGGGTCTTGACGAACGGGACCTGCTGCGTGGCAAATGGATATGATATCACTACCTGCTAGATAGGTGGTAGTTTTTACTAGCATACACTTTACAGCTCATAGACAAGCTCTTCTTGGAAGAAGGGGGTCCTTATACCTAGCTGGCCAGCCTTTGACATTTTGAGAGAAAAATAGATAAATGTTTATGTCCAGCATCTTGACAGTCCCTCGGTGCAGGCGTAGGTTTATGAACAAGAAATGTTCGTATAATAGGTTCAAAAGGGGGTGCAGCATTTCATTACTCCAGGTACAAGTCCAGGAAGTAAGATCGAGTTGAGATCAAGGCTAGGTCGTGTTATGCTGCGTACCAGGTAATTAAAGGGGTAATATCGTATATTCTGGCACGACCCAGGGCAACAGTATCACGCAAAATTCATGGCAGTATTCCGTGTCAACAAGGAGCCAACGTATCGAACTATATTGATAATGATGGCAAAAAAGCCTCTATTGTTTCTCCAATATGGGGGTTCATCATGCATTGAATGACTATCAGTCCGTACCTTGGTCACCTTCTCGCGAAATACATACTACCTACCTTTGAGAATTATATCGGGACTACCTTTCCTAGGTATAGAGACATTGTCTCTCCTTGTAAAGAGAATCCTTATTTGATTCTCTAGATTCGTATTCTATAACAATGCCGAGCAGGGTGACTATTCCAACTATCTTGGCATCACAAACGTAAAATATGACTTGGGCGAGATTAGCTAATTGTCCCTACATCTGTCTATGAAAAATCCTTACCCGCGACAGAACTGGTATGGTTGTAGGTGTGGTTTGTTCGTATAGGAGGAACATGCCTGTAACTGGGATATGCCCCTTTTCAAGGCCAGACAAGCTACCTAGGTACGAATAGCCATCCCAGGCCCATGGGTATATCTACAAAAGGATAGCATGGTGCACTTCCAACTATATCTACATAGTATCTCGTTAATTGAGGGTATGATGCTTGACAAAGGCCGGTTTAATCTTAAAGGTGGCCAAACACTGGCGCTCTTCGGGTAAGTGCATGAGCTGACACTGGCAACTAGAGCACATTGCATGAATGGAAAACATTTTATGGAGGTTGTAGGGTGTTTGACGTGGAACGCACTTTCCAGTTCGTTGGACAAAAGTTTATTGATGCTCCCATCGTTGCTTTCCTTCTGTTGTTTCCTTCTGTTCCTTCTGTTACTCCCCTCTGTTGCTCCCTTCCGTTGCCCTGTCCCCTTGATGATACAGTTCGGTTAGTGGTTACCCCCCCACACTCTCTGTCTCTATTTCAGTTGGGTGTAAACCTTGGCGCACTCAAAAATAATTTCTCAAATTCTACATGCACCCCAGCTAGGTCTACGGTCTACGGTCTACGGTCTACAGACACAGACCCTAACCTCTCCTGCACGTACGCGTTCCAGTACGTTGGGCTAGACAAACGATGTCAATTGACTTTCTTGTCTCACCTTGCATCCATCTATCATCTTCAATCTTTCGAGGATAGCACTTGCACACTTGTACACTTTCACGACATCGCCATCCTCACCATCGATGGCCTCACGTCAACATCAGATACATTCATACAACAACCACCCTATTACAAACCACTCTCTTCAAATTTCCATTGATACACATCTCTGTCTTCTTTCATTTCCAATTGCATCGATACCCGAGCATTAGAAGCTCCTACACTGTTTGATTGCCCTTTCAAGCACAGTATCAGGTAAGCATGCACTCGATGGTATTATGACCATCTCCTCAGTTCTGGTCGCTGTGTTCAGTCACCTCCAAATGTCACCACATCCCGAGGTAAACCTCATACCAATGTTCATCCGTCTTCGCAAACAAAACATGCCTTTAGGTATCTCACATTCGGTTCTATGCAAGATGCTAACACAACACTAGACCTATGGCCCACGCACAACACTTTCAACTTTACTTCCAAGAATGATGGGCCCTAACTCTCGTGCCACTCAGCCTAATCCGGCCCCGGCACAGCAGCCTGTCTTACCGATAGGTATTAGGGACGGTGTCAAACTAACAGGTGAGCCAGATGATGGCCCCCCTAAAGGTAATCCATACCTACCAGCCGGTGGAGGCAACCGGGGCAGGGGCAGGGGCAGGGGCAGGGGCGGAGGAAGCAGAGGTAGAGATAGAAGCGGCAGAAGCAACAGATCCGACAGACCCGACAGACCTGACAGACCCGATAGCCGAAGCTCTTCGGAGGCGTTGCCGCCTCGCGAGCTGCCTCGTTATAACCCGCAAATTCCGAAGCGATCATCTAACAACGGGACCTATCATAATCGTAATAGACAGGAATCTGGTTTGTCGCCTGATCGATCATCTGATCATAGCTCAGTAGTCCTTCGGCCGTCCAGTTCCGACCAAAGTCAGCAGCAATCTCACAATGTCAATGGAAGCAACTATGAAGTGCCTGAGGGAAGGCGCCCTACCAACAACAGGATCGGCCGGCATAACCTCAACGCCAGCGGTATTAGGGCTCAATGGGCCGATTGGCGCAGCATCAGTCTTCGTGTATGGGGTCTTCCCGCCGCCTCAACTACATATGATCTGTGGTCGCTCTTCCAGCGAAATGGCCAAATTATTGCCGTCGAGCTCTTTGAGAGGGACGGAGTCCGAGATGGAACCGGCCGTGTGCGCTTTTCGCCACCTCCCGCAGAGCAATTCTGGTACGACATCATGACTGTCACCATTCAGGGACAGCAAGTGAAAATTAAGGTCGAACTTCAGCATGATCGTCCCTTGCCCCAAATACAAGCCCCGAGTGGCCGTAATTACCCGCCGTCGCTAAGCATCACAATGAAGGCGTTGCAATTCGGGGTGCTGGCTCGCGAGAATGAGGCTATGCCATTGCGAACGGTCCAAAGTAATACGCGAGGTGAATTTGTCCTAACCGCCGATTTCAAGTTCAAGTGTATTGAGATCGCATTCGCCTGCCATATTAAGGACCCTCGTCACGATGATCCTAGCATACGCCACCCTTCTCCGGTAGGAAAGTTGGAACACACGCAGGAGTACAAGACACAAATTCAATTTGTGCATATTAAAAAGCTTGTTTACGTCGACGTTGATGAAGACACTTGGGCCCTCCTTATCCCCCTATCGAGTCCGCCGCTATTCTACAAGAAAGCAGACCATGCGGTGTCACATTCGAAGATCCGTAACACCTGGAATGAAAGAGATGCTTGGAACCGGACGGTTGATATTACCTACGACACATCGTGGTTCAAGGATGATCCTGTCGCGTTGCGCAGAGTTAATCAGTTCATCGATATTGGTAGATGGACTACTTATCGACTCTTCTTCGCTAAATCAGCCCTCGCCGATTGGAATGCAATGAGGCACGCGTTACGCGACTTCAACATCAACGTGGATAATACGACGTTGGAGGGATTCCCTGAGGTTCCAGCGAAGCTATCGAGCGTTTGGGATATCCTCGAGCCTGAACAAACTAGCGCCATAGGATCAAACGAAAACCTAGCCCTTCTTGCTAACACCAAAGACATCCATCTTCCTTACGACGTCCGATATCAACTTGAAGTATGCATTTCTCAAGGTATCCTAAACGAGTTCGATATCACAGCCGAATTCCTACAGAGATTGGCAGACCTCTCAAAAGGCCGGACCGCCCGCCGAGACAGAGCAAAAGATCTCTTAGTGTATATCGCGGAACCCCCTACTGGAACTCGCATCGAGGATCGAGGGAAGCTGGACGCGAAGAGGATATACGATCCAATGTCGCTCTTCGAAGACAAGAAGGCCATGAGCCATTATCCAGAGTTGTCGATACCGGAACACTGCCAATGGCTCAGGAAGGTGGTTATTACCCCAACGACTATGTACCTTAGCAGCCCGGTGCCGGAACCGTCGAATCGCGTCCTGCGCCAGTATATCAACCACGAAGACCGTTTCTTACGCGTCCAGTTTACCGACGAGATCACGAAAGGCCGTATATTCCCAGCTCCAGACACCGACCAGGAAAATGCCCTGTTCAACAGAGTACATCGAACGCTACAGAATGGAATCCAGATCGGCGGCCGCCATTTTCAATACCTCGCTACCGGTAACTCTCAGTTCCGCGAGAACGGTGCCTATTTTTTCTGCCCAACCGAATTTTTGACATGTGATAATATCAGAAATTGGATGGGCGATATGAACCACATTCGAGTCGTCGCCAAGTATGCCTCCCGACTTGGACAATGCTTTTCCACAACTAAAGCACCCAAGGCGTCCCCAATCGGTCAGACCATCGTCCATATCAAGGACATCGAGCATAATGGTTGGTGCTTCACAGACGGAGTTGGAAAGATCGCCCCAAACCGTGCAGTATTCCTCGTACAGACTCTCAGCAACATGCACAAGGTCCACACGTCCGTCCCATCCGTCTTTCAATTTCGACTAGGAGGTAGTAAGGGGATCTTAGTACAGTGGCCGGATGTCCCTTTCAACGAGGTCCATTTACGACCTTCGCAAAACAAGTTCACTGCTCCCTCTAGAGGCCTCGAGGTCATTAAGGCATCTCGGTATTCTGTCGCAACCCTAAATCGGCAGACTATCATCATATTGAGTTGCCTAGGCGTGCCGGATGCCGTTTTCGAGGATATGCTGAAGAAGCAGGTGGCAAGCTACGAACGTGCGATGGAAGACCCACAAGTTGCTATGCAATTGTTGAGTAAATTTATCGATCAAAATGGTGTTACCACGACCATCGCACAGGCGATCGCGGACGGGTTTATGGAGACGAAAGAGCCTTTCGTCATGGCGATCCTACAAGTCTGGCGTGCTTGGTCCATGAGGTTGCTTCGCGAAAAAGCGCGAATCGTGGTCGAACAGAGCGCTTTCGTCTTCGGCTGCGTAGACGAAACCCGGACATTACGAGGACACTACGAGTCGGCAGAATCTGAGGAGAAGAACGAACCCAACAACTTGCCACAGATCTTCCTCCAGGTCCCGAAGACTGGCAGTAAGCCTGGACAGCCGGGAGAGTACAGAATAATCACCGGCATATGCGTGCTCGGTCGGAATCCGTCCCTGCATCCAGGCGACGTCCGAGTGGTGGAGGCCGTGGACGTTCCAGGATTGAGGCACCTTAGGGATGTCGTAGTGTTCCCTGCAGTCGGTGATCGTGACATCCCTTCGATGTGCTCCGGCGGGGATCTTGACGGCGATGATTACTTCGTCATCTGGGACCCTCAGCTAATACCTTCTGAGTGGAATTTCCCTCCTATGGTCCACGAGGCGCCCAAGTCCAAGGAACTCAAGCGGGACGTAAAGGTTACGGACCTCATCTCGTTTTTTGTACGCTACATGAAGAATGATTCGCTCAGTACGATCGCCCACGCACACCTAGCAAAGTGTGACGCACTTCTCGACGGACCTAAAGATCCGCGATGCATCGAGCTGGCACATTTGCACTCCAATTCGGTCGACTACCCCAAAACAGGACGAGAGGCAAAGTTGATACCTTCGCTACGACCAAAGCGCTTCCCGCACTTTATGGAAAAGCCGCCGCACAAGACGTATCGTTCGAATAAGATTCTGGGTCGACTGTACGACCACGTAGCCAAGACGAAATTCAGTCCAAAGTTGGATGGAGCTTTCGACGAAAGAATTCTTCGAAGATATGCGCTGGAGGCCGAGACACTGAAGACAATCAGACTGGTCAAGAGACAACATGACAAGGCTATGCGCCAGATCATGAACCAGCATGATATCGAGACCGAATTTGAAGTCTGGTCAACGTTTGTGCTATCACGACCTCGGGTCGGAAGCGAATACAAGAGACAAGAGAAGATGGAGCCGGTGGTAACGAATCACAAGGAGCGATTCAGAGCAGCCTGCATCAAGGTGGCAGGTTCTAGAGAGCCCAGTGTGTTCTATCGCGTGGTAGCGGCTGCCTACCATGTCACCTGGGAAGAGGTACAGATGACACAGGCAAGACAGGTAGAGGTCAATGAGACGGGTCAACAACCGAGTCAAGCTCCTGAGCAAAGGCCAATGATCAGTTTCCCCTGGATCTTTGAGCACGAGCTGGGTCGAATCGCGACCTCGAAAGGCAACTTCGAGCTGGAAGAAATGCCGAAGCCGACGATGGAATCGAATGATGACTACGAGAATGACGACGATGAATTTGAGCGCCTCGTTGGTGCGGGAGTTATCGAGGGCGATGAAGAGAACAATGACAAGGGTTTCCTAACATTGGGGGCCAGCATGACCCCTATTCCAACCACGAAAACAGTTGAGAGAGAGCCGGTGGTGGACGAGGAGATGGTCGAACTGGAGGAGGATGAAGATACGGGTTTGGATGCCTTGGCTCGGCTAGGCGACTGAGTGTGAAAGGCATTGGTGTGCGATTGGTATAGCAATGGCATACACGATGTCGCCACACGATGGAAGAGGCTTTCGGGAGATTTTTTGAGTCATGCGATGAGTTCTTTTCTGTGTAGGAGTTTTGTAGCTTGCATGCTAGGAAGCTATATATAGCTTTCTGTTGCTATACTCTACTTACCATAGGTAGATACTAGGTACCTAGGTAATGATGCAGCTATGATTTCCCCATTTGTTCCTTATTTTGCTAAAGACATGGTTAACACTTAGGAGTATGAAATGCTGCTCATAATTAGGAGCTAAAAAGGGGGGATGCATGAGGTCTTAAGGAGGGGAGGAAAGGTACTTGGGTACTTTTAGACGGAAGAGGGTTGATCCTCAAGCGAAAAAGTTGTAAAAAGTCTTGGCAACGCACAATTTCCCAATGGGCTTCGGCCCCAACTCTCAGGCCCTCATCGCCCTGAGAGAGAAGCTACGATATTCCTCTGACGACGGTAAAATCTCGCAATTTCTCTCCCCACCAAAGGTGAGTTTCCCAGTTCAGCATTCCCGCCGATAGACTGCAACCAATCCGAACCATCCTTGTGCAAAAATTCAAAATTCCCATCCATCCTCCCGACCATAACCAGATAGCAATCGCTAATCCGTCAACACCCACCAGGCCACCAGCCAGTTTTCTCTGTAAACCAAGCTACTTACCCACCACCCCTCACCGGACCCCGACCGAAGAGAGCTTGACCACAGCCATGGCGGACGTGCAGGAGATCCTGAAGAAGAAGTTCGGCGGTGCCGCGCCCTCGCGCACTGGTATGTATCATCATATTCGTCAATATCGTCAACGTGCTACAAGGGGAATGGTGTGATTTATAATGTTATTTTCTGTAGGTGGCAAGGGAACCCCGCGACACAAGCAAAAGCGAAATGTTGCCCGGAGCGCCAACGACGACAAGAAACTACAGGCCACCCTGAAGAAGCTTAACACCCAGCCTATTCAGGCCATTGAGGAGGTCAACATGTTCAAGAGTGACGGTAACGTCATCCACTTCTCTGCTCCCAAGGGTAAGTTCTAGAGTCATCTATCACATCCTTGCAATGCCTCTTTAGGTGTTTCGTTTCGTACGGGCAGCTAGCTTACATGTATCCATAGTCCACGCCGCCGTCCCGGCCAACACCTTCGCCATCTACGGTGCCGGCGAGGACAAGGAGCTAACGGAGCTCGTCCCCGGCATCCTGAACCAGCTTGGTCCCGACTCGCTCGCCTCTCTCCGTAAGCTGGCCGAGAGCTACCAGAGCATGTCCAAGGAGAACAAGGACGCCGACGACGACGATATCCCCGATCTAGTTGCTGGCGAGAACTTCGAGAACAAGGTCGAATAGACAGCCCTCATCCAGAAGCAAAAACACAATCCCCCATTACGTAGCCGACAACCAGAAACCCTCGCCTCCCTATTGAATGAATGTGATGAGCACCTATCAATAAAGAAAAAAGCAAATGAAAAAACGGGGAATGATTAATGGTATTTGGTCAAATAGGTTGGTGATAGGTGGTCTTTCTCACATCTCTCTCTCTCTCGCGAGAAGGAGGGGGGGGTTTAGGAAAGGGGAGTTCCTCGGTTAAGCTGTCCTTTGCATTTGAAGTCTAATGGGATTTTCAGCACATCGTCATTTGGAGGGTAGTTTGGCTGGTGTGTTTGCCCCCTTCTCGCGACCCGCGAACGTACTCTCTACTGTTACGGCAGCTTGTCTTGTCTAACGTCAAGCTCTGCCTGTAGATTAGTCGGGCAACGGCGGTGAGGAATCGCCGCCGCTGCTTAGGCTCTAGATCTAAGAAACACTCTGAAGCATATTACTGGTATTTATTTTGTGTTCGTGGCCGTGGATCACGAGCGTTGCCTGCCTTTGCCTATAAGGTAAAATCTTCATCGCCCATATTCCTAGCCCATCCTTTGAGTGCTTCCCTTCTAGCCTCTTCCTTGACTTCCCTCCTCGGTTCTAGTAAGATAGAGTCCTTCATCTTGCCATATGTCTTTGCGTTTAACGCCTTCTGGATCTCGGTAAGTACTAAGCAATCAGCCTCCCTATCTTCGCCTTCGTTTCCTTCTTCGTCTCTATCCCGCTCTACTTGCTCTATCAAACTAGCTACCTCGGCAGCGAGAGCCCACATCTTCCTCCGAGATGCGAAGCTAGCTCCCCGAGGATCGAATTGCTTCCGCCCCTGTAGAGTCCCGCCGAGAGTTGTCTCTTCTAGTCCCGAGCGAGTCCATGCCACGGCGAGATTGCTGGGAGCTATACCCGCTGCTGTCTTCCGTTCCTTGTCCTTGTTGTCGTTCTTACTAGCTTCAGTTGCAGCTAAGGATACTGTTCTCTGAGAGAAAGCGAACTCGGATGCCGTGGTATTGACGACGAAGGGGCGGAATGCGTAACAACCCCCTCCTCCTCCTCCTCCTTCTCCTCCTATTTCCCCAGAGAAACCCCCCATCCGTCCCCCCGCGGAAAACGCGCGACGGCAAGCCGGCTCGCTGTACCGGGACGCGGGCAGGACCAGGGTGCGCAGGTAGACGCGGCGCGGGTCCACGAGGAGCGCGGCGGGCGACGACAGCAGGGAGGCGCACTGTTTCAGGGCCAGCTTGTCGGAGCACGACTTGGACAGCGTGGGGGGCGCGTCGGGGCGCGCGGGCTTCCGGCGGACGACGCCTAGACGGGAGAAGAAGGCGCGGCCTGGGAGCGTCCCGGGGTCTGGCGGTGCTGTTGTGGGCGTTGTGGTTGTGGTTGCAGCAGCATCGTCAACGGTGGCGGGTGGTACATCCCAGGGCGTGGCGTCCTCCTGCGCAGCCATTACCAGCTCCATGCTCGCGTCGCCGCAGGGGGCTTCGGAGCAGTACATGTGTAGTTGATAATCATCCTTCCAAGCGAAAGGCTGTCCGTTCCATCCCCTCCCCGCACGGGCGGCCGTCTCGTCGCTCGTCCGGCGCCGCAGGAACTCCGAGGAGCGCCCCTGGAGAACGGCCGAGCACTCGTCGAGTACGAAGCGGTTGAAGGCTCGGATGGCTAGCACCTCGGCGTGCCAGTCGTGAAGCACATTGCCTTGCGCCTGTGGAATTTTGGAGGCGGGTAGACATTTCATACCCGTTCTACCCCCTTTTGTCAGATCTTTTGACTAGGGCTACACACATTCAACGGCGAGATGAAAAATCACGAGAGGATCTAACCTACGCGAGGGAGATGCAATATAGTTTTTTATCATTTCCTATTTACGTACTATCAGTTTCCATCGTGATCATGTCTACGCATGTATGTATATGTACACCGAGCTACATGTAGGTAAGATAGATGATACCTTCGGCCACTATGCCAGCCAGGGGCACCCATTCTCGCAACCCGTTAGCTCGAACCGCGGGTTTCCTCTTTGCCGGCAGCGCATCGTAATGCCTCTGCACCAACGCTGCGATTTCGTCTGGTGTGGCACTCATGGAGGCATAGTCGAGCTCTTAGACGAGGGGGGCTCTTTTATAAGAATTTTCTCGGTCAATTTTACTGATGGCGATTTCTATAGACTGAATAGTTATTCAGTCTAGCGTGCCTGAAAAACGGAATATAATAGAGGATTATAGAGGTAGTCCAAAATATGCGTAGGACCTCGAAGTCTCATCTTGAAGCATCTGAAGGTGAATATTATATGCACTAAAAGGATAGTACTAAATAAAGAGGTCAAGAGTGCATTGACCACACAGCCACAGCTCGCGCCACATCAAGCGAGACCCTAAGCAAAAAATTGGGGGCTTAGTCATTCAGCCCACACAAGTGCGCAACTTTGAGATTTACGAAATTCGCCCACGTCCCCCAATCCAATAACCAAACATCACGAAACTACTAACCACCCACCACACAGCCAGTCCACCGAAGTTCTCAACACAACTACCGACAAAATGAGAACTTACGACGACACCTTCTCTGGCCAGAGAATTTACCCTGGCAAGGTATGCACAATTATTTCCTGCGCACCCATTCTAAATCTTCCGATCGCTACCTACCGAGGAATCTGTGCTCTGGAAGGGAGAAAGAAGTGAACAAAGGCCGGCGAGACAGACACACGATGGATTGGGCCTCACATACTCCCGACTACGAAGCCAGATCCTGCTTATCCTATACATCGATTGACGCGATTCAAGATACTAATAAAATCGCAACAGGGCAAACTCTACATCCGAGGCGACAGCAAAGTATTCCGATTCCAGAACGGCAAGTCGGAGTCGCTCTTCCTCCAGCGAAAGAACCCCCGCCGAATCTCATGGACCGTTCTCTTCCGACGACAACACCGCAAGGGTATCTCTGAGGTACGATTTCTTAAAAGTCCTCGAAGGATAGTCTATAGACGTGAAGAGGAACACAAATGGTTAACGATGGCTACAGGAAGTTGCCAAGAAGCGCACCCGCCGTACCGTCAAGGCCCAGCGTGCCATCGTCGGTGCCTCCCTCGACGTGATCAAGGAGAAGCGATCTATGCGACCCGAGGCCCGATCCGCCGCCCGCGCCGCCGCCATCCGAGAGTCCAAGGAGAAGAAGGCCGAGGCCGCCGCCGCCAAGAAGTCCGAGAAGGCCAAGAACGCCGCACAAGCCTCCAAGGGCCAAACCCAGCGCATCGTCGGAAAGCAGGGCGCGCGCGGTGCTCAGATGAAGGTCCAGGCCAAGAGCCGTTAAGTCATGTTGTTTAACTCTTAGCTAAGGTTTTCAAATGACTTAGGGGTAGTAGGGAGGGAGAAGGATATGAAGAGGAATGACGATGATGATGATGACGAAACATCGGCATCTCTCTAAAAAGTCTTACTACCTCTTGTGTCTGTTCCGGCGGCGTCTAACGGTGGGAAATGAAATTCCTCGATTGCGAATAAAGAAGATCCACGTACATCATCTATTCGGTTTGGGGAAATGCATGGAATCTCCCATGGTCAAGGGAATTCCACCTGGTAGCTTTTCATAATACCAGCTCGTTTCTACGGTCTACACCCTTTTCGTCTTGTTCGGCTGTGCTAGGTGATGTTGTGACAAATAAGACAACTTGACCCTTACGGCCTTGGGCTATGCGTAGTGATTTACATCTTTTCATTGAGTCGAAAGGAGGGGAGTAGTTTCACATTGCGTCATATATAACATCGCGACAACATATTACGATGGCGGAGAGAGATTTGAGGCGTTGAGGGAGCTAGCTGAAGTTGAGTCTATGAGAGGTAAAATCTACCAAGCTTCCAACGCCCATTAATTTGAACCTTCTCGAGAACTACCAGCTAGGTAGGTCACCAGAGTATGCTAGCTATACCGTTTCCTCTACTTTCCCGTTCAACCTCTAATTACTTAGATTCTTTTCTTTCTTGCCTGCCTGCTTGCTCGCATTGAGTCTGCGCGGTTTCTTTTCTAGGGGGTAGATAGGTAGGTAGGTAGGTATGTTCTATTTATACAATTGGAAGACGTAGATATGATGATGATGATTTTTCCTTTCAATCAATCAAGCAAGCAATATCTATAGCTTAGCCAGGACGGCGTCGACGCCCGAGACGCCGACGTCCTTGGCGGGCTCCTTCTCGGCATAGACGACCTTGCCGTGGTCGACGAGGATGGCGTACCGCGCGGTACGGGCGCCCAGGGTCCAGCCCAGGCTGGTGCTGAAGGGGGTGCCGTCGTCCGAGGCGAAGATCTATTTTTGGTGTTTCGTCAGTAAATTATTTTTGAATTGCTTTGCTTTATTTTGCTATATTTTGCTATATTTTGCTCTGGGTAATTTTGGGCTGGGGTAAATTAATATGGATGCATGGGGTGGCGTCCAATTACGCTCTCTCTTTCCGAGACATTTCCCGTGTTATGCTGTCCATGTAGATGGATAGATAGGTAGATTAGATGAAGAGGAAACAAAATAAAACAAAACAACTTACAATCTCGCCCTTGACGCCGTTGGCCTTGCCCCAGGCCGACATGACCCAGGCGTCGTTGTAAGAGATGAAGATGACCTCGTCGACGCCGGCGGCCTTGAGCTCCGGCAGCTTCTCGATGTAGCCCTGGACGTGGGTGTTCTGGCACGTGGGCGTGAAGGCGCCGGGCACCGACACGATGACTACCTTCTTCTCCTTGACCTCTGTAGTATTATAGTCAGGTTAGACTTGAGTGTTCTATTCTTCTGATTCTTCTTCTGATCAGGAAGAAAAAGGGGAGAGGAATTTCATTCGTACCTTTGCTGGCGTCGTACTTGATGGGGATACCACAAGCCGTTACGGAGCCCTGCTCGGGGTTGTAGGGGACGTAGGTGAAGGTCACGCCTTCGGGGAAGTCATCTCCAGCCTTGAGAGCAGACATTTTTGCTAGTGGTATGTATGTGTTGAGGTCGGAGAGGTATTGTTAGGATTGAATATTCTTTCTTGTCTCTGGGAGAGTCGAGTTGATGAGTATACTAATGTGGCAGATGAAAAGGAGAGCAAGGCAAAGACGCGGGATGGGTCGTTGGCTATATACCTTCTGTATCAACTCTAGATCTTCGGCTCGTTACAGTAAGATGGGGGATTGGGTGTGATAGCTGGGTCTAGCTTACATAGTAGCTCTATAATAGTGCGTTGCGAATTCGGATATACAGAATCCCGCACACACGTCCTTTGATCCTTTTTCGGTAAGTACTTGGTTACCTATCACACAGAAATGTTTGCGTGGTGCAGGGTTACTAGTACTAGGTAAGAGGATTTACAGGTTCCGCATATGCATGTCTGCAAGCCAAGGTTTTACGAGACCGTTAATTGTTCTATTATTCTGTTAGTTCTTCGGTTTCTTTGTTTCCAGATCACGACATCATCCATCATTTTTATCAATGGTGGTGGGGTTATCGATGCTATAGTGGGGTATTTGACTGCCAGACTGCATGGCTAACATGGGTAGGTACCTGGTACCCATACCTTGATGGACGATGAGAGGGGAGAGGGGTTTAGAGAGCTTTTTTTCTCTTATTACGCACTTCCAAGGTTTACATATATTTTGAGATACATTAAACAACATTAAACATATTAAACACATTAAACACATTAAACACATTAAACACATCCCGTAACAACCGAAGATCGGAATGAAAAAAGAGTCTTGGTCTCGTAACAAAATGTAGACACCCCATAGCCGCAGCCGTCCATCCTTTCGTGACACAAACACCTTATCGAATTATTTCGTCATTTTCCCACTTGGCCTGCCTTACCCCTGACATACGACATAAGACCATAACCTTAGTAATCTCTGTCGGAAACCACACACATAAGCCTTCGTGAATGAGTTGCCCTCGGCACCAAATCAACGACCTACATGACTATGAGGGATCCCATTCAACATTTGGGGGACTTCTCAGCACCTTACGAAACATGTCATGACAAACACCTATCGGCCCGCCAGAGGGCGTGTGGGGGGCCATGTGAGGCAGGTAAGGCAAGTAAACGCAAGCAAGTTAACCCAAAGTTACTAAGCTGAAAGAAGGGGTCCATACGAAAATTTGGAATTGAATGCTCAGTGCCTGGAAACGAAAACAGTATCACGTATCCCGCCGTACTGTACCTCGGGGTAACAAGAAGAAACAGGTGGGTAACGCAACGGTATAGCTATAATACATAGGACCATTAGGTAAGAAGACTAGTACGGTTCCCTATTTGAAATATATCGGGTATGATGTACGCCCTAGGCATGTCACAGGGGATGTGACCTAGCTTTGCTTTTAGAAATCCACCGGAATTCCAAATTCGAACGTTCCTAACATGCAGCTCACATACGCCCTAGAGAGTGCAAGCGTTGTGAGTCAAGAGACAGTATTTGAATTGTTTATTTTTGACGTGGATTATTCAGAGTCCGTATCGTCGCCTCGTGCGGGAAAGCCGGCGGTGATATAGGCGAAAAGATGAAACCAACCGATTTGGACTTGGACCTAATAGGGCTGAGTTCCATCTTTATGATTGAATGGCACATAATATCGTCGATACGTCCAAAAACTGCCTCATATATACTCAAATCATATATCCAAATATACTTGGCCGGCCCAGGTGTCACTTTTCGATATTAGACCCCGCCGGGAATTGAGACGAGGGGGGTGAGACATATAAAATCCTAACGCCTTCGCTTTCGAAGCCCGAGGAGAAGACAAAGACTTCGAGCTTTCCAATTACGTAACTACGTACGCCTTTCAGAACCGGGTTATATCCACTGAAATTGTTGAGATCGACTGCGTACAGGACTCGTTTTAGAACAAAATAGGTTAGAGATATACCTAATGGTGTTTGTCCGCCCGTAATTCCCGAAACCGGCCGAACGATTACCGGCGGTATGGCGCAAGCACGTGGACTTTTCCGGTGCTGACTAGACTCCCTACTCCAATCACCGGCGCGCAACATACGTTGACTTTCTTATGACTACAGATATATGAAACGCTGATGTGTATATAAGACGTTCGGATGAGGCAGGAAAAGTGCTGGGTAGATTAGGAATATCGGCGGACTCAATTCCAACAAGTGCAAGTAAAAATATCCTAGACGCAATGGCAAGCGACAACAAGGGAAGACCTCCCTATCCCCCTTTCACGGCGGAGACAGCCCAGATCAAAGTGAAAGCTGCTCAAGATGCCTGGAACACGAAGTGCGTACATCCCTAGGGAGCTATGTCATGAAGAACGAAGAGAATTAATCAGCATAAAACAGGGATCCGGCAAAAGTAAAGCTGGCCTACACGCCGGACTCGATCTGGCGCAACCGGGACACGTTCCTGCGGGGGCGCGACGAGATCGAAGCCTTCCTGACCAAGAAGTGGGAGCGCGAGAACGGCTACCGGCTCCGCAAGGAGCTCTTCTCCTTCACCGACGACAGGATCGCCGTGCAGTTCTGGTACGAGTGGTACGACGAGGAGAGCCAGTGGTGGCGCACGTACGGGCTCGAGGACTGGACTTTTGCCGAGGACGGCCTGATGCGGAAGAGGCAGAGTGAGTTTTCTCGTCTTGAGGTACTGGAATAGGTAAGAGGATTGAGAATCGTGTGGCTAACCTGGGTGTTGCTAGTGAGTGGAAACGATGTCAAGATCACCCACGAAGAACGATGGTATAAGGACGGGGTAGATGTCAACACAGTCCCTATCTCTGAGAAACACTGGTAAATGGTAAATAGGACGAGGAAATAAGGGGGGGAGACATTTTCCTCTTTCGAGACTCTACGATTTAGTCATTTATTTGTCAAGTATAGGCACACAAGTGTAACATGATTATAAAATGGGTGCATATCCAATGGGTGTCTAACCTTTAAGCTTGAGCACTCAATAAGCTGCCCGAGACCAAGTTATAGTAAATAGAAGGTAGTCTGGAATATTAGGAGGCATATTCCTGTAAACACCCTTTTACCCCTAACATCAGATTTCTATAAATATACCTAAATCCCTACCCGGCATCCATGATCCAGGCCCTTTATATGATCTGTACCTTGCATAGAACTAGGCGGGTTAACACCTTTGGATACCTGTCACATGGCCTCGAGCACATGGCGTTTATCCATAGGGGATGGCCTGATCCAGGATGAGTGGAATTAGCCTCCTAGCCCGTATGCATGTCTTGCATGCAGTATGCCACTTTGTGGTGTCCCGTCCCCCGAGCTGAAATGGCGTAGAACTCGCGTGACAAAAAACAGGAAAAAATAAGACAATTATTTCTTTTTAGAGAGCTGAGGCTAAACATCTCTATGCTACAGTCGGAGATACCTCCGAGCCTGTGCTTAGAGAAGAGCTGGTTGTGTTACAGGTCGGGTCGGCTTGCCCTGTCTTGCTCGTCACTAGTAGTTCTTAACTTATAGTATCAAGGCGAGTTTAACGAAATTTATGATAGATAAAATTCCGACGATGGAGCGATCCTGTCCACTTCTCATTGAAGGTTGATTTTAGGGTAAAGTGACCAGTCACTTTCCTAACATACCAGCTTCAAGCAAGCATGCGGGTCTCTCATCAGTTCTACAAGTTTATATACTACAACGAGTCGTTGATTCATTGGTGGTGACTCCTAGTCCAACCAATTCATAATAGGTACGCAACAAGTGCTTATTTAGTATAAATCCAATCACTAATCAGATAGCCATAACGCAGCTCTGGCAGCATACTCAAAGCACCCATTCTGTAAGGGGTAGCTGCATAAGTAGAGAGAAGACATTTCAATGTCCTTCCGATCCAGCTTACTGGGCGGCATCAGGCAGAAGGTCCATTGTCTATCATAAATGAAAAGGATACCTACATCTTACTCCCGTAGGACACACAGTCTTACAACTTACAAGCATGTAAGTAGCCGCTGTCAACGAATGCCGTGCAACCTCCCTTCATGTATGGAACCTTTTTAAACAGAAGAAACTGCCGATGCATGACACCAAGACCCCTGCAGAGAGATCTTCGTAGATTTTCTATCGCCGATCGATTTGTGGAGACGGACAGGGGCATTGTCAGATGGCTGGGTCCAGGCCAGGGGACGTCTCACAGCATCAGCTCGACCTACCAGCCCTACCTAAGTCCTAGGAGGTAAGTATCGAATATCAAATATCTCCCCTAAACACTTCATCATCTTTATCATTGAGCATTAAAATTCGGGTTTATGTCATTGCTTGATATCACCACCGTATTTAAAAATCATCTGGCTCTTCCAGGTCTAGAGCCATGTTACTCAAGGTACCTAATTTCACAGTTCACAGTCCAATTCCACATCTAGCTCTTCCGTCTCCGAAGTTGTCTACCTAGCGTCGGCAACTAGACGGCAACCGTTTGCGAAGCCGTTTGCCATGTATAGTTGGCTGGCAAAAGCCTTTCAGCTTACCAGCGGGTTAGCTAGTACAGTATTAGCTGACCCCTAGTGGACTTTAGTCCCGGCGACCCTGACTTACACTGAGCTACCTCCGTGTAAGAATTGGTCTAGTCAAGTAGTACGTCGCCGTAGCTAGAGTCTTGGATCAGTCTAATGTTCGCTCGATATCTAGGTACCTCCTATCTTAGTTGCGGGATGAAGTGGTTGCCTCACGAAGCATCAACTTTTGAGCTAGAATGGTATAATGCCAGCTATGTCTCATACACGAGCTAACACCGACCTTGTTTAAGTATGTCGGTACGAGTAACCTCATCGTTCTAGAGTTTTACGAGTGTTGTCATGGAATACTAAGAGCGTAAGGTGAATCTACGGCTTTTCAGGGCAGGTTCTGTATGTGAAACGGTTCTCGACAGATATCAGGACGAGGAAAACAAACAGAGTCCATCACTGCTATTTCTGATTTAAGAACATCATCTAGTATAATTTCCGACTGTATATTCTTGAAATCGGGGACTGTATGTCGCCTCCCGCGCCCTCGGATGTACTAACCCTTAGATCCAAGACACCACTCCGTCGCTACTGTAAGCTATCTTTCTCAGCTAAGAGGTAGAGTATTGTATTCTAGCCCCATGAAGCCAATTTCGGTTCGTTCCCGTTCTTCTCCACTGGAAATCACATACATATACCACGTGGACCACACCATGTAGATGTAAATGGGTGTCGATCACTGTTGATCTTCGCTCTTCTTCAATACTTGTTTCAAAGGCGTATTGAAGATCTTCAGTCGTTACTAGTCACGATTCTCTTCAATATGGGGTTCCTTCCACTCAATTATCGGCGACCAGAGTATGTTGATAAGGAACACTTTCAACGCAGCAACAGCTTCCGCACAGGAAATGAAGGGAGTGACTCTTCGCTCAAATCAGGTAGATCAAAGGACTCGAATGGTATACCTGATGCCCTCACGTTCGACAGGATCATGAGCGGTGGGACTTGCCCAGTAAGTTTGCCTGATGTGGTTGCATGGCAATGGCGAGAATAGATATTAACGGAGTGATATTAAAGCCATGTACCACCCGCGACTTCATGAATTATCTACTCTACGTCGAGCACGCGGCTGAAAACCTGCAATTCTTCCTCTGGTACCGGGACTACGTCGAGCGTTTCAACGACGCCAACACCTTGGACACCGGGCTCTCCCCGGAGTGGACGCAAGCGATGGAGGACGAGACGGCCGTAAAAATCCAGAAGGATGCCGTCGAGATGAGAAAGGAATCGAAAACGGCCATTGCCATCTTTAGAGGCACCGATTTCGAGAAAGGGGTAACGGATATAATTGTGGAAAATAGAAACCCCTTTTCCACTCCGCCTTCTACCCCTAGCGTCAAAGACGCGCCCTCGATTCTCTTGGGTTCCCAAGTCTCTAGCTACCGAACCCACGTCCAAGATGCTTTCAGCGCCGCCGGCATCACCCAGCCCTGTACGTTTACCCCTACCCCTACCCCTAAATCAATCACCAGTCAGACATCATCAACATCACGACTAACAGCAGCCCCCCCAGTCACCATCCAGCCCTTCCGCGCCGAGGTAAACCGCGTCATCGCGACGTACATCGCGCCCTCCGCCCCACGGCAGCTCAACCTCTCGTCCCGCGAGCAGAAAGCCGCCGTCGCAGCCCTAGCATACACCACCCACCCCTCGGCCCTGCGCGCCGTAGCCCGCCTCGCGGAGGACACGCTGCGGCGGCAGGCGCACCCCAACTTCGTCCGCTGGTCCGTGCGCAACGGCAACCCGGCGCGCGTGCGGTTCGCGCTGGGTCTTGGTGTTAGTATTGTTGGTTTGGCGACGGTGGGCGCGGTCGCGCTTACGCTGGGGAGTGCGGGGAGGGGGTGGCGCGCGCTGTTCGCGGTGGGGTGGGCGGTGGGCGTGGCGACGCTGTGGGCGGCGGGGAAGGGGATGTGCGTTGTGTTGCATGGGCTGCATCATAGGCACGTGCGGCCGTGGGAGCTGTTCGATTCCTCTTTTTCTTCCAATACCCCCACCCCCACCCATTCTCCCAACCCCTCTTCTTCTTCGTCGTCGTCCTCGTCTTCTTCGCCGAGCGAGGAAGGAGGTTCGGAGCTCGAAGAAGGACGGGGGAGAAGAAAGGGCGCGGACGCGAGCCTGGACTCGTTCGGCTCGGGCAACAGCAGCTACGAGGACGAGCCGTGGGTGCGGCGGTACGAGCGGCGAAATATCGTGCGCAAGGTGTTCGACCGCGAGGTCTGGATCCGGGAGCCGGCGCTGCGGCGGATCCAGGACGCCATCTTCGCGCAGAGCGTGCTGGTCGGGCTGCTGGCCGCGGGCGTGCTGACTGCCGTGTTCGTCGCCGTGCCCGCTGGGGGGTTCTTTTGAGAGATAGGTACCCGAAGCGGGTGTGGTGAACATAGATGCCTTATACCTTTAGGTACCTTATTATGTTTCTTATAATCTTTATATGAGTGGAAAATGATATGCATATCGAGGCAAGTGGCCAGTTACAAATAGGGGTTCAGGGGCTGATCTACATTTGCGAATACGAATAACTTCATATACCTACAAAGCGATACCTGTGTGAATAAACGGGATCTGCTAACTTGGGAGTTATATTTCATATCTGATAATTGGCAAATATACGTTTTAGATAGATAATCTGAGTAGGATTATATACTATACTAAGATTGCTGATCGACATGTGGGCGTTGGAACATTACATCTCTTAAGATTATGCATCAGTGGTTTAGTGGTAAAATCCATCGTTGCCATCGATGGGCCCCGCGTTCGATTCGCGGCTGATGCAATCCTTTTGTTTTTGTTCTTTACTCGAATTTACTGAACACCACCACTCCTATGAATGTATGGATCTAAGACTAATTGGCATATTTTGCCTTCTAACTGTTCTGCATGACTATTCCATACTCAATCTCGTATTCAATTGATGACACACAAGGGCCCTGTTGCTTGCTTTCGCCATGTTATTTTGATTAGGATAGATGCAGTTGTTATGACCTGGGGAGCACTTCATTGTTTCGAAGCCTACTCGCGCAAAGTTCGGCTTCGTGCGGTCTTCGGCTGGGATTTAAAGCCTCGGGTAGGGTAGCGCCTAGGGTAGCGCCTAAGACAGGCCTGAGTTTAGGGGACTAAGGGTCGCACGATGGCATGTTACACATTACGTACCCAGAGAATTGAGGGGTTTGGGGGGTTGTTGGGGGGTGAAAAAGAGTTATCGATAAAGAATAAGCATAAAGCATCACTGCCTTCTCATTGCTCAATCATAAAGTATAAGGTTCCTCAGACAGTCAGCAGTCAGACTACAGTCAGACTAAATGGAGCTTGTAATAAGAAAAGAATCCATGTCATTTGTCCCATGTCCCACCAAAACCAAATAGCCCTTGACTATCTCCTTTCTCCCGTGTCTTTTTCCACAGTCCAGATGCTCGGATACTTCAATTGCTTGCGCTAGCCTTAGTCCTATCCTTATAAAATCCGGACCAGAAGGAAGGACTTGCACCTAGACGAAGAGGATTCATGCCTCCCTGATCTCCTTTCATATCTTGGCTTCTGAGCCAGCAGAAGCTTTTGAATATCCTCTCTTTTCAACTTTACCCCACTGTCCCTCTTTTGTTCCCCCCCCGGGCCCTCGCTCGCTTCATATCCCGCACTGGCCGAGCGAGGAAAACAATGCCCGGCGACACCTACCAAGCCGACATTGCAATCGATGATGGTGAGGTCGACGGGAAGACCGTTACCACACGCCGACCGCGAACCATGACCAGTACCGCCGAGATCGACAGTACCATAATACATCCAGGTTCTGTACGGATCAACGTTAAGGGCGCATTTATTGTCGATACCGCCGAGCAGCCGGGCACTCCCGCCGGTTTGTCTACCCCCGGCGGGAATAGCTACCATGAGACAAAGGACATCCGCCTCCCCAACCATACCGCCTTTATAAGTCATATTGCCGTAGATGTAAGCTTTCCTCCCGCCGTGACCGTGGGCTGGCGGTGCTAAACACGTAACTGTCTTGACATAGATCGGTGGATCCTTAGCGAAGCTCGTTTACTTTTCCCGCGAAGCGCATTCGACCGAGCCGGGCGGGAGGCTCAACTTCCAATCCTTCGAGACGGATCGCATAGATGACTGTATAGAATTTATGCGCCACCTGAAGGACAAGCAGCTCGCCCTCAATGGGTCCAGGCCCGGCGAGCTGTGCGTCATGGCTACGGGGGGCGGCGCGTACAAATACTACGACAGGATCCGGCAACGGCTCGGAGTCAACGTTTTGCGAGAAGACGAAATGGAATGTTTGATTATTGGTCAGTCCCGGGATTTGTGACAGCTTTTGAAGACTCTAAGAGCTAATGTACGGGCATTGTAATAGGTTTGGACTTCTTCATCACAGAGATACCCCGCGAGGTCTTCACATACTCGGAAACCGACCCCATGCATTTTGCTACCCCTAGCGCCGACATTTACCCCTATATGCTCGTAAACATCGGATCCGGTGTCAGCATCCTCAAAGTATCCGGGCCGCGGACCTACGAGCGCGTGGGCGGTACGTCGCTCGGAGGCGGCACTCTCTGGGGTATCCTTTCGCTTCTTACCCCTGCCGAATCATTCGACGATATGTTAGACATGGCGGCGCACGGCGACAATAGCAAAGTGGATATGCTGGTTGGCGATATTTACGGCACCGACTACGGCAAGATCGGGTTGAAGAGCACTACAATTGCTAGCTCCTTCGGCAAGGTTTTCCGCATGAAGAGGGAAGCAGAAAACGAGGCCGAGGATACCGGTGGTCTCTCAAACGGCGATGACCAAAACCGACGGCAACAGCAGAGCTCGGAGCAGACTAATTCCGCGACCTCCGGGACAACACAACAGCGACCTTCATCCTCCCGAGCGAGCGAGTACGCGCGCTCGCGCTTTTCTAGCGCCGACATCTCTCGATCACTCCTCTACGCCATCAGTAACAACATCGGTCAGATCGCGTACCTGCAATCACAGGTACACGGGCTCTCACGCATCTACTTTGGCGGTTCATTCATCCGCGGCCATCCGCAGACCATGAACACGCTTGGGTATGCCATAAAATTCTGGAGCAAAGGCGAGAAACAGGCTTACTTTTTACGGCACGAAGGCTACCTCGGCGCCGTAGGAGCTTTCCTCAAGCACCAGCCCCGGAATTGGGGCCGCAGGGGTAGCTTCGAGGCGCCTGACGGACTTGAGGGGCGGCTGCGGCTGCGGACGGAGGGGGCTGCTACTTCATGATAGGCAAGCCAGGCGCGGTGTGAACTATATACCCGATCAACCATCCGTAATACGGAAAGAGTCGAGACGGCCGAAGCGAGATCTAGGCTGACTCGAAACCTCGTATGCGATATGGGGAGTGTACCGTGTCCTTCCTACCAGAAGCTCGGTCTACATACTTGTCTACTTATATGTTGTTGATATGCGTCTGAAGATACCACGTTGAAGGGAAAGGGGCGGCATCTTTTCTTTATACCAAAATACTCGAGAGAACCTTTTACAGACATCTACGAGAGCGCTAGGGTCCAGGATAATCAATATATAAGACTTTAGCTACTCTTCTACCTGAAATCCCGTCTGGCTAGCTTGAGTTGATCTTTCCCGTGAGAAAGGTCCTACGACTACAACTAAGTACATATCCATTTGGCAGAAAATAGATGAGAGTAGATGGATACCCTAACTCGACTACTAGAATCACAGTAACTGGATTCTGCGAGGCTAGGCTTGCTGTAGTTCACTGCCAGGCTGAACTGGCCTGGTTGACATACTCTCACCTTAGCCTTGTATACTAGGAGCAGCTATCGTTTAGTGCCTCAGTTCCATGAACTAGCTCAGAGACACAACCACAAGCATGAAGTTGAGGCGCAAGCAAGTATAAACAAGAACAGGGTCCAGGTCACCAAAATTGCAAAAGTGATGATCGAACCCAGGCTCGAACTGGGGACCTTCAGTCCAACTACACCATCCGACCCTTGCACGTCTTCGCACTCTGCGTCACGTGATAATATACCGATCAAACTTATATAAGTCGAATGTATCAGAGAGCAATGGAGCACATGTAAATTCGGAAGTTGGCACCTACTGCTTACTTAACTCAACCCAAGAATAGTAATAATAAAATACGTGGTCGCTCGTGGGGAGGAGGACGAGTTTGACGAACTGTTCAGTCCTTACAGTAGATCGGACATCGCGACACGAGCTACTACGTAACTCTTTGGAAGAGACGAACATTCCGGTTAAGATTCTATCTATGCTTGTTGTGTCTTCTCTTACTACGCTCAACTTCTCGTCGTAAGGTCTATTTCTAGTCGCCAAATAAGGAGGCCATGAGATGGAACACTTCGACTACGGGAGAGGAGGCACAAGAAAGCGTGCTGATAAACACATTGGGCGTGCGCGTGTGTAGATGCCTATGTATGTCGTTTTCAAAGATAAAACAGCAACGGGCAAGATATCGTGTACTTCCCAGTCGACAGACTAACAGGAGAGGGGAGACAGAAAATTGACATCTCCCATATTGACTCGAAAGAAAAAGACGTAGCTGCCGCTCAGCTTTGAAAAGACCCTAGCTTGACTTGGAAAAATGCCAACTCCCCTTTTCGCTTTGCATGATTTTCATGAGCTCATTTTTGCAGTAGGGAGAAGTGTAAAAGGAGGGGGAGCGTAAACCTCCGACATAAACTTCTATCAGCTGTCCAAGACGCCCCCCTCATGCTGACCCTCATTCACCACTGCGCCCGCTACAAGTGTAGCCGCAGGAAGATCAAAACTGTAGATCCGGCGGTTCCGGGGATAAGCAAGATTCAAAGTCCACGCGGAAGTTCAGCGTTGGACCACGAAGCGTTCCGGGGGATGCAAGACTCGCATCCGGCAGCCGGAACGGAGTCGTGGCCCTGCTGGGCGTGCTATACCGGCCGAACACCGATTGCGCGTCGGGTAGTAGTAGCAGCGGCGAGTCCATCGACGGCGACCCGACGAGTGTTATGTCGAAATTGATGGAGGGGTCGAAATCCATGGAGTCGAAGTCCTGGATGCTCCTCTCCGCCTCCTCCTGCAGAGCGTCGGCGTCGGCGCAGAAGCCCTTGCCGTATTCCCGCTCGAGGTCGGAGTGCATGGCTTCCAGGGGGTCGACGCAATGCTCGTGCGGCTCTCTCGAGCGGGATATGACGCACTCGTCTGGCTCTCGGTCCGCGAATACGCAGTGCTTGTGGGCGGAACCAAGAGAACAGTCTTTGTCCTTGCCGTGGTGGTGACTTGGGCGTGGGTTAACATGCGTAGGACCCAGGGCGAAGTATTTACAGCCACAGTCGTAGGGACGCTGGTGGCAATATTAGATGTGGTTCGCTAGACATGTTTCCCTGCGGAATGACTAGCAAGTAGACACGAGGTGACTTACGCTCGGGGCTACCACGAGTGAGTCGTACACGGGCTTCCCGTACAGTGAATCCTCGTCGCTGAAGCTACCTCGAGAACTGCAGTCGGTAGAGTGAAGACCAGGGACATCGAGATCCTCGTCTATGATCTCGTCCAGGGTGCGTCTGCCGTGCTCCCTATACGGGGAAGTGTATAGACGGTATACGTCTCGAAGAGCCGTCGACGGCGGTTTCGATTTGGCCTGTATCGCTCGCAGCTGAATATCAAACAGTGACTTCTTTCGAACATCGCTGATCTCGTCGTAGCTAGCTAGCTTGGAAGGGTCGAGGAGCATGTACCTGGCTTCCCCCGGACTCCCAACCCGCTGAAGGATCGTCAAAACCCTCATCGCCCCCAGCAGTTTTCGTGGAGCACCGATAACCGTATATAAACTCTGATCGGGTCCCTCACGGCCGGGAACCCAACATATTTGAGTAATCGGTGCGTCGGTGGCCTTGAACGTCACCAAATTCACGACGTAAACCCCGTTCTCCTTGCATCCGTCGCTACGTACCGGTACCCAGACGGGAGCTTGGGCAGCTTGCCGGCCGTCCGTCGGGACCAACACACCGTGTGCCTCAGTCCGGTACACCACACCATGGATGTCATCTTTCAAGTCCGCAACGCTACCGACTACCCATGGCTCCTCCTTGTTGGCGCCTTCCAAGGGTCGAACGATCAGTGTTGTTGGGGGGAAGCTCAGGTTCAAAATAGGGGACTGGACGACGAGGTTGTGATGAGACCAGTGATAATCCTGGACATATATGTGGTAACCAGCCATAACAGTCAACGTAGTTGTGACGTGAACCATACATAATCGTTTCTCAAGGCGTACATAACCAAGCTCTTAAGAAGCGTTAGCGCCATCATTTCGAGGGCTTCTTGATGGTGTGCATTAATGCTACCCCCCTTTGGAGCGTGGCGCGGAATTACGTGTCAGTCCTTGGAGGAGAAGCAAAGATGCATCAGAAGGAAGCTGGCATCCTTGGAAGAGCGTATGAGGCGCTTCGGTGATCTTCGACATGTATTCGAACAGCGCACTAACACTTGACTAGTCCATGGAAGATGTGTGCCGCAAAGAGGTTGAGGCGGTGAACGGCAAGCATGGATCAGGCTGGCATGCTAAGCGGTCTAATAAGTCCACGACGAAGGCGATCGACTGATGCGATTATATAGGCTATTAAGCCAAGGCCGTTTATAAAGATGCTATGACCACAACGCAGAAAAGGGGTAGTATACTATGTAGAAAACCCAGCAGATGGTGCATAATACTCAGATCGCGAGCGTCTACCAATAGTTGTACAAGTATCTAAACTCTCGGTACAGTGCGCATGAATAGAGGTATTGTTGACACGTGAGACAGACTAGTCTATGTGGCTTGCCCCAGGCTACATCTAGCTCGGTCCTTGATCGATGCGAGTCCTTCGGTGTGAACACCAATCGGTGGATTGCGGACACGCTGGAGTCGAACGCGCGGAGCCAGCGGATACGCAGGACGTCGACTGGACATGCCAACTAGATATATGCCGCCTAGATATGCCGAGTAATATGGCATCGAAGCCGTTCTCCTGCAAGCTTGGATGGCTGATAACAAGCTAATCATCTGTCTTGGTCGAAGGTTTCGCCTCCTCGCCTTTTTGCTCATTCTTCATCAGAAGTTTGGCTACCCATTCTTCGATCTGTCGTTCTGCGTCTTCGTCCGTTTGGCCACCAGTAGGACCAATATGTCGCCGTGCCATCCTTCTCAGGTCGTCCACGCTTGAGATGTCAAAGGCCCAGGCCAGACCGCCGGTAAGCATAATGCCGAACCCCACCACATTAAGGGTAGCCAGGTGTAAAGCCTCGAAAGCTATGAAGGAGCTGTCGGATTGCATCTTGTTGACGGTCCGATTGCTCTGGCTGTAGAATTTAGGCATCGTAACCATGTGTTTCCTTGCCACCGCCCGCCGTGTGATTAAAGTTGAGAGGGAGAGGAAGCCGGCTCCGGCGAAGAACAGGCCCAGTTGTTTCAGAGATCGTTGCGACAGTATCGACGATCGAGGTTCGAGCGGCGGTATCGTAGTTTGAAGCGATTGAGGAGGCGGGGAGGGTTGAGAGGGTGGCGGCGGAGCTTGTGTAGGAGTGGCCTGTGGTGGCTCCTTGTCCTTGGCCATTGTCATAGTAGTTCCGAAGGACCACATAGTGATTCGTCTTCACGTTTCTATATCTATTTGGCGACAAGGAGGGTGAAGAGAAATAATCAAAGGTGAGGAGATGACAATTATTTAGCGACCAATATCACTAGGCAGTTGTAGCTTGGTATTCCGCAAAAGGGTCGTAAAGTCGTAAAGAGAAAGTACACAAACAAGCTGATGAAAGAGCGTCGATGTCGTGTGATAAGAATTTCAGTCACGATGTTTTTTTGATGTTGATCTCCGACTTTCTTTCTCCATTTTCGAGTCCGGGGTAAGTGGATAAGTGGAGTCTAACGGGTAGCGGTTTTATCCTATTAACTACATAAAGATGCATCGCTATTTAAGTACCCCTATTATATGCATAGTGTACTTAACGCAACATAGGTAATTTTAAACTCGGGCAAGTTTCCCAGTCCATTATCCGCCTGCTCATATGAAAAATGCTTCAGTGACAGAACTCGTAAATTCCGACTTGATGCTCAACATCATGTTAGTTGAGGATTATACTTTATCTGGGTATCTACCTACATAAGTTTCCAGAGTGGGGAGTGTTGTCCATCTCGATCTTCGTTCGTCAGGCCAAGCATCTTATTCTAATGGGATATCAACTCTCTTCAGCAAATGGGGTGGTACTGGTATCTCCGTGGATGTTGGGGAGTCGAGAATGAATTGATATATCCATTCTTTTCTCAGCAGGCTTCCCTCGCATTCATCCCACAGAAACGAGCAATCTGGGAGGACTCTCCTGAAGAGGCGCACGAGGAAGACGAGGCACGGTCGGAGGCTCTCAAGTTTAAAGAGTAACCAGAGTTCATCCGGCGATGATTTGCCTTGGGCGCTCTGGATCGGGAACACTTCAGACCAATGGACAGGGTGCTCATCATCGAAGTCCTTTAGTTCCTTGATCAACTTAAGCGCCGCATCGAGGTGGGCGAGGGGTGTTCGAAGCCTCGAAGTTGTCCCGAGGTGCGTCTGGTTCTCTTCGAGAGCGACGTGGGCGACAACGACCCGATTCTGGAACTTTCTATAGAGCTCTTTTCGCTTCTCGTGCAGTCTGGATCGCTCTACCTCATCGAGAAGCTGTGAGTAAAAAAGAGCGACGCGGGTTGAGTGCTCTATTCCGGCAAGTGGATACTGTATCAAGCCCTTCCATGAACGAAACTCCCCTAGATGTGGCGGTGGTAGTTCACCGTCTAGGCACTTTCGAGCAGTGATAGTCCATTGGTAATATGCTTCGAATTTACTCATCGTTCAGGCTTCAGTTGAAGGGAGACCAGCGTTGTGTGAGGTATGTATATGTAGGTATGTATGAGAGAGTTCCTCGAAATAATGACGACACTATTACAGAATTCATCGCGCTTTTATGCAGGGGCAAGCACAGTTATAGCTTCGAAGCCGTTCGTTAACGAACTCCCCTAGACCCTAGACGAAGATATTGTAGTTTCACTTTCAGCTCCCACGAAAAGCAAAAGGGTACTGACATACTGACAGGCAGCTACATAGTACTTGGAGCGGTGAAAGGGTGTCGCTGTATAAAATGATCTTCCCTTCGTCGATTGGTTCTATTTCTGGGTTCTAACTGCTTGGATGTCATTCCTTAGAGCGAAGAAATAAGTCTGAAAATATGCGATGTGATATAGAAAGCCGTTGATGAGACGGTCAGGACGGGATCTAAAAATGTGGGAATTCCCACTTTAGTGCCGATGCATATGCGGCTGCTAGGCGGGTGCCCGGGAGCCGCTTGATCAAAACCACACTGTACATACACCCACGCACCTTACACCCACGCACCTTACACCCACACACCCGACACCCACACACCCGACACCCACACACCCGCACACCCGCACACCCGCATACCCACCATACCTACTGACCTAACACCTTCACCGTCATCTCTATTATCATCAAGTACCCAGATCTTCAAACCATAAAGGACATGGCCAAGACCAAGGACAAGGATAAACCATCCAAGAATCAATCTTCGCTCAAATCTCAGGCTCCGGTGGCTGCTGCAGCAGTACAACCTCCAAATTGGCCACCGTTCAAGCCATCTTTGCCTGTCGTACAACTTACCCCAAAAGCTCCTGCTCTGGGATTAGAAGACAAGATCATTCTACTACGGAACTTCTGGCCCAAGAATCTCTGTAGAGACTATGTCAATTTTCTCAAGACGCTGTCTCTAACCACCACGCCCGGGCGGCCAAAACGTGGGGAGGCAGTGAGAGTCAACGATAGGTTCCAAGTGGACGATCACCGCTTCTCTCAGAGACTCTGGCTTGAGACTGGGCTGAAAGACACGTTACTGCAAGAGTCTCTCGGGAATATATGGTTGGTAGTTGGCAAAGAGCCTCGTCCACTCTCATTCCGCCTTCTAGACAGTCTCAATACTTTACATCCTCGGTAGATCATCTGCACAGCGCTAACGGCGAATAATAGGGGCGGTGATGTGGCTGGCTTAAACCCCAACATTCGAGTGTATCGCTACTCCAAAGGCCAATATTTCGACTGTCACTGTAAGTGTTTTCCACTTCCAAACATGCATCCGCACATGTTTGTTTGGGGGCAGCAGACCCTATCATCAGTACGGCTGCCTCATCCGGGGATCTAGGTGTTTTGCAGCCTTCCTTTCTCTTCTTGCATATGTATGACATCCTTAGGATCCAAGAATTGTTGGTCGGATCTTCTGGTGTCTCATTAGTATATTCACCTGACCGACTACCGTGCATTCCTTGGGTTCTGTTCATAGGCCTGCGGACATGTAACCAAAGACAACACTCGTTCTTATCATGAAGGGGTTCCTTATTGTTATCATTGGAGGAATCGCAATCTACCTGTCGCGAATCTAACCGCGCCGTCGAGGACATTCTACTTTGCACATAAAACATGTTCACTAATCCTCGAGCCGCAGATGACGACTCTAATTTAGTCACCTTACCAGCCACTGCCGAGTCGTCTAATCCTGTCAGCACTAGAACGACTTGGACGCTGTTGCTGTACTTGACATCGTCTACTGAAGGCTGCATCGGTGGAGAGACTGTTTTCTATCCTCATGACCGAAAGTCACCCAAAGAAGAAATCGCCATCGCCCCTGAAACAGGACTGCTTCTGCTTCACAAGCATGGAGACGACTGTTTGCTCGTAAGTACAGCATCGTCTCATGCATCCCTTTTAGCAATCCTAATCTTTCAACTTCTAGCATGAGGGTCGAGAAGTAACGGCCGGAGAGAAATGGATAATTCGTACTGATCTCTGCATAAAGAGATAGCTTCCCCATTCAAATACACAGGACTTAAAATTATCGACAGAGACCTGTCTCACTTGTGCCATTAACTTTTATGTACCAAGCGATTCTTTGATGACACAGACAAACTCGAACCAGATAGGGAAATTCCATCCTAGTGGCTATAGAGACAACACCACGCTCTCCAAGCGGTGATCGTCACGGCACGCCGACATATTCGCCTCGTGTAGGATGTCGGCGATTTCTACCAAACGAGAAATCAGCCACGCGGAGCAATCTCCACTGGACAAAAAGGCCGACGAATCGAACCACCCCGGGACACCTCCACCACGAGAATCTTACTAGAAGCCGTTTTCTTTAACGGGCTAAGAGGTGCATGCATATCCCCCACGTCGCTTCCATACATGCAGGCAGAGGCAATTTCTACCTGTTATTATGCCAGTCGAGACCACATGTTTCGATGCGGCTCTAGCTTTACCCCAATAAAACGCCAACCACATGTGCTAATCTCCGCTATATCGGACTTACTGAGATGTAGGCGTCACTACGGGCTGTGGCCTTTGCATGAAGTACTCATTATGCTTCAATAGCCGCCCACCATGTTCCCTTCACATAGTGTTATCTGTATGCATGTCTCGTCCCCGGCACATACGAGTTGACAGACTGGCCCACTTCACTGTCTTGCCTCACTTAGGTACCTACGTTACTGATTCGCGGTGGGAAGCTCAACGGTCCCTCGGATTCTCGCCTCTACCCTGACCGCTCCCCTCCAAAAAGCAGTGTAACAGTTACACAACACTTGCAGGATCTGTAGTCTAAACTTCAAGCCTGAGATTTTCTCCATCTGACTTGCGCTAACTTCGCTTCTTATTACCGGTCCTGTCGTGCCCCGTTACCCAAGAAGGCTCCAACGCAACGACTTCCTCTTCGGTTTTCGAGGAATAACTACTAAGACACGTCCGATCCAGGACTTTGTAAATTATCAGGGACCGAGACAGGCCCGACAGCCACGGCTGATCACGAGCTCAATAATCCTATACCTAAACTTAGTAGTACATTGCCAGGTAGGCTAGAAGTGTAGTTAGTAGAATGGATCAGTTTGGGTGAACACTGCCAGTTGACTTGGCACTCGCAAGCGACGTAGCGGCGTGAATAGCTCCAAGCTCTACTATTTCCAAAGCATTGACCTCGAGAAACCCGAGTGCGAGAATAGCTATGACAGTAGCGAAAGCAACCGCCGCCCCCTAACACTTAAAACCAGTATATGTATATCAAGGCTATAGGGATATCCCGGTGGCGTTGAATGTATTACATCTCTATGCTATTCAACGGCTATCTAACGGCATACTGTGTATGAGGTTATCACAGTAACCCGTACCGAGCCCCTTGGGTTTGCATAACGACACATCATTTTCACCCTGCCTTAGTGATTGAATCGATCTTTCTCCCTCACACACTACGGAGCTTCTCTTCGAAGGCCACTTTCATCATAGCTCATGTAGAGAACTTGTAATGATGGCGCGCCATTGTGGGAAGTGCAGGAGCTGACGGTTTCCAGACATTAAAAGCGGTAGCTCTCACCATCAGCACGATAGTAAATATTCTTGTGAGTAAAGTGCTATAATTCGCTCAGCTTTTGGTACATACCTCTCAGTAGCCAAATTGATTTCAACCTGCTACAGTTTCTCTCGTCAACTCCCAGCTGGCCCATAGCTAATACCTCAATATTCACATCATGACTTACCTAGACCTGGCTGCCGCCTCTCTAGTAGCGGCCATGGGCTGTCTATGCCTCGACGCATGTTCCTCTGGAGATATTTCGACTCTTCAATGAATCCTCACCGATCTGTCATCTTCTCTCGCTCATGCAGGAAAAGGGGGTTCCGTTAGACAACCCCGACTCCATTGTCCTGAAAGTCCTCCGTAGCCACCAGCCGCTCGAGATCGCCGATAGGATCTTGGAAAAGAGCGGTGTGAGTAGTACGAGGCAAGCCGTCCGGACTACATGCTACGGCCATGCATCAACCCAAGTATCAAAGTAAAGGAGGTCGTCCGGGAGGCGCAGAAGTCGACGGAATTAGGGGATTGTTGCTATTATGTAAACCTAGGCTGGAAAAAAAGGCCAAAGACACAGAGAAAGCCGGCTAAAGACGCAAAGAGGTTACCAAAAGGGGGTAGGAAATTATTTTAAAGATCGAGAGAGGATTTCGTAAGGCAGGTCCGACTATCATGAATGTAGCTGAATACTCCTCACAGCCATCCTACCTAGTAAATGTCTAAATCAAAGCTGGGTCACGAATGGAGAGGGAAAGTGAAGAAACGATACCAATGTTCCTGTACGTACACTGGCGTTTGTATACAACATTAAGAGAGTTTCCCATTCCTATGTTCCATGTGAACACGCGTAGACTTGACTACGGCAGACGGTGTCTATGAGATAAATATTGAGAGGTTGGTAAGAATGGGCTGGCTCTTCCGCTCCTCGATAAACTGTATTCTTAGTAAAGAGATTCCTGGTTTTATATATGCGTATAGTCCTGGGTTGATATGGTCTGCCTTGACGTAGGATTTATTAAATCCAAGCTTTTTACTTTGAGATTCGTCCTCGATAATCCAATTATATTCTAGATAGATACTAGCTAGTCCCCTGTTTTGGGTACCTCTCGTTACCGAGCATTTGCTCCAGGCCGATTCACTTTGCACTGTCTTTAACAAATGGTTTCCGTGAATCTCGATATGAATTACCCCTTTAATATTCAGTTTTATCTGATCTGTGTGATTGCCTTCTATACTACTAACTTCACGCCAGTTCCTAACTATACTGCCTATTCTATGTGGTCTTTGTAAGTCAAGACCTCGAAGTTAGGAGGGTTTCCAACTTGCGGGCTTCATGTTTCTGATATAGTCCCAACTCAACTGTCATGAGATGACTCCTGGCAGCTACCAAGTGTTAGGGTTTCACAAAGAATATGTCCTTGGAGAAAACCATTAGGTATTCTAACTGATACCATGTAGAAACTCATCTAGACTTACCTACAGATCTGAGTAAAGCAAGGGGTAATGAACCTGACGCGGAACGATTGCTTCATACCTTGATAAACAGCATACAGCTACGGCTGACTGGCCAGGTTACACTTAAAGCGATCATGAGCAGCTTGTATCGACAACAGTAGTCTTAGCAAAATTCAAAGGACTGGTAGATATGTAACCTAGTAGGTGTGAAAATTACAACGAAGTTGGTGGGTAATTCGAGGGAAGTGAAAAAAGGATAGATGCTGGTAATTGGACAAGTCACAAACATCAATATGTTTGCGACACCACCTCCTAGGAAATTCAAATTTGAAGACCTAACGATCCTTGATATGTTACTATGCATCCCATATATCCAATGTTTTTACCGACTATCTTCTATCTCCGCAGTTTGCTTGAGGTAGCTTGACTTGGAGTCCATGCCTACGAACAAAAAGCGTGACGCGTATGGTAGACCACCACACACACGGTTGAAAGTAAAGTGTCACTTTCGGTGCGTCTCCTTCTGATCTCATCACCTAGCCCTGTCAGGTAGTAATCACTTCGACCACTTGGCCGGGGTTTGCGATTTTATAAATTCGTCTCTCGTATGTCCCGGTTTATTCTTTTCTATTCCATAACTCTAGTTTCTCGGCAACCATTCCCAAACCCAGATTTTACAGTACTCGTACGAAAAAGCGAACATGAAATACCTACTCGCTCTTGTTATTGGCATGGCGGTCGCGGCGCCCATAATAAAAAGACAGTGCACATATATTATAGGTGTTGGACAGTTGACATCCGACTGTACTGAGGAGGTACGAATGAGGATATTTGTGCTAGCACTCGCGAATCACAACTGATAGTAGTATAATTTAGGATATCACCCCTGTCTTGGGGCTCTTTGCGGACGTCCTGGGCGATACGGACGAGGGCCTCTCAGCGGCGCTTGTGGAGGATACGCAGGCCACCGGTATGGGCAAGAGAGGAGGCAAGGTAAAGCAAAGCACTGAAATAAAAACCCGCGTTCATCTCGAGACATCCACTAACACGCCCGTCGCAACCCAGGGCCAGCAAATCTGCGGCGTAGGAGGCAAGGCGGACGAAGGACCGGCCGTCACGCTGATCCAGCAGCAGAGCGACTACCTCAAAGGTCTCTCGGGCCCCTGCAACGTAGGCGCCGGTCCGCAAGTCTGCTCCCGGATCAGCTGCTCCGACAACGCCGCGGTGTGGCTCTGCAACGACAATGCGGACGCCATCGGACCGCAGTGCAGCTCGTTGGCCTCCTACGTCGATGATATCGCCAATGACTGCCAAGAAGAGAGGCACCACGGCCATATAACGGCGAGGGGTCAGGTATTTGACACTGATAACTTCAATGTTATCGTCGGATTCGATCCTGATTGTTGAGCGCCATGAGGTGGTGCTACGGAAGTTTAGTTGGGGAAGGGTGGGATCTGTTGACGGGCGTGGCGCGTTTAGGGGGAGAAATCGGTTAGAGAGGGATGATTTGCGTGGTTTTCTGTAATACGGGTAGCATCGTCTATCGTATTTAATATAGGCATGAAAGTACGCCAATGGCCGATTCTCACATATCGAACCTTGCGGTTAGGCGACAGAAGGACGTAATAAGGGTTTTAACGATGACTGATGATGCTCATAGGCGTATGGACTACCTGTAATCATACCAAAATTAATATTAAGGATGTGGTATCAATTATTGTGCTAAGCGGCGCCACCACCAAGTGGTCACTCGTCACTTATTACCTAGGCATGGCGTCTATATGCAACTGCTCCTCCATGCTATCGCTCGGCTTCTATTAGCATCGTCGGCTAACGTCCGATACTTGCAAGAGCACAAATGGCTGCCCAACTTGACTTGCTGTGTGATACCATGCCATGGCATCCTTCTCTAGGGCTGCCGGAACACTGCGTCAGCCATACGTTGGCTATATCTTAAGCGCTCCATATGGGACTTACTCAGTCTCTTTTGCATTCCCCTGACTTCTGGCTTCCGGCTACCGTGGGAGATACCATATCTCCCCGCCTGGTAAGAACTTGAATATATCCTCAATAGCGAGGACCTCGATTCCTACATCTCACTTGGCAAACTTCTTGCTCTTCTTATCCTTATGCCTTTTCCCTTCCTTCTTCTTGTGCTTCTTTTTCGAAGGTTCCGAACCAACCTCCTTCTCCTCATCATTGGAATCGACACTCGGCTCGCCTGACGGGTTCGACTCTTCGGCCTTGCGCTTATCGCCAGTCTGGGCAGCCTTAAGAGCAGCTTTGGCGCGCTCCTTGGCAATCATCTCGGTCAGCTTGGTATTGACTATCTTGTCCTTGTTTTCCGACAGGTCGGCGCGGATGAATCGAATGGCGGCTTCCTTGTTTAGACTCTGCTCGGGCTTCTGCGGAGGGTTCTCAGCATTCTTGATCTTGTCAAAGTACTGCCGTACTCGGGTCAGTTCTTTGAAGACGGGGTGCTCTTTCGCATTGACACCGTTGAGTCGGAGGGAAGCTTGGTAGATGGTTAGATTCGTGAAGAATGCTTGAAATTTATCGCATCAGGCGCTTACAGAAAAGCATCGACTCTATGGAATAAGTCGCGAGCACATATAACTTGGCTTTGTCGAGTAAGGGCAGCTTGTTAGCCACATCTGAAATGTTACCAAGGATGGGCTGTAGGGCTTCCTCGAGAGTATCAAGCTCATCGTCGAGCCGATCTAGTTGCGGCGATATATTCGTAGGATCCATGTTGCGATGAACTGGTCGATATCGCTCATTTAATGGGTTGACGCAGTGACCAATATTGGCAGTTTTATCGAGGTTGTCGCATTGGGTTGCGATCAAGAGGAAGATAGCCTTAACTCGGAGCAAGCATGAAAGAATTATGGCGGTGATTAAAGGCAGAATTGACCGTGTTGCACCGGCAGGCCGGGACTCGGAAGTTGGTTATAGTGGGCTATCCTTAAACCAATGATACTGCTCTTAATTTCCGACTAGTAAGCCTCTTCTTAGCGCGGATCCCGGATCTAATCTGCTAATCCATCAAAGAAGGGAAAAAATAAAAAATTTAATGTCACCGTCATGAAAAGCTGCTACCGCCGTACCCTTTCTGAAGGGCTCCTCTAAACCTCGACCTTACTCGTCTTTCGAGGCTCTGACCTCACCGGTCTCCTTCTAAATATCGCCACAATAGAATTGGGCTGTCTTGTTCTAATTTCACCTAAATCTTTTTACCGTTATTCTAATATTCCATTTCCCTCAAATAGTAACGGATTGGGCCGCATGACCGACCTCGATCTTCCACCTTCGGAACGCCAAACCTCGCGATTCCAAACTCGGGCCAACCCAATGACGTGATACCAGATAGATAACCACGCCAACTTTCCATCCTGTATTCTCATATTCCTCCCCAGCCGCTTTCGCGGGCTTTGGCGCGAATACCCAGCAGAGCCGCAACATGGAATCGCGATAACCTCTTCGTGGGCCGGGGGGCCACCAAGCACCTGTATGCTGTTGCTGCCTCGACATCGGGCCTCTCATCCCGGAACGACGGCTTCCATTTTGATCCTCCTATATACTACCCTCCAAGTTCCTCCGCCCAAGGCGGTTCCGAGAATACTTCGCCGGGTTATCCATTTTACAGACCTCCACCAACCTACAGACTTACCGTGCCGTATTTTCCGTCTAGAGAGCCGGTCGTGCAATCTGCCTCGCACTCAGCGGAGGCAGAGGCAGAGGCTGAAGCAGAAGTCGAAGCGGAACCAGCACCAGAATCGGAAACTGTTGAACCAGTACCGATCATCAAACTGTCCGACAAGATTCATATCGTGGGTTTCGATACACATGCCAAGTTCATCGCTCACGGTCTTGCCGCGATCCCCAAACTACCTCTTCGAATACTCACTCATCATCCGATATCAATGACGAAATGGGGACAGGAGGGCAGAGCAATTGATATTCTAGATCGCCAGGGGTACCCCGTGTCTTCGCGAGAGATACCTTGTCCAGAATTAATCCATAAATATCGGATTCGGCTAGGGCGTTCACCGACCTTGGATAATATTATTATAAGCACCGCTTCTGGAGCTGCCCTCCTTACTCTCTCGAAACTTCGCCCATACATCGATCGTCGAACTACGTTGTGCTTGGTTCAACCAGGTCTGGGACTGATGGAGCTGTTGAACGAACGCGTTTTCGATGTTCCAGCCTTAAGGCCAAACTACGTCCTCTGCCATAGCGAGCACAAGCTTTCGAGACATTCTTCGTTCACGTACTCCCTGCGGCATGTTCCCGGCCAGCTACTACTCCACGCCGTTCCTCGGGACGAAGACGAGGATCTGGACTGGAAGACGGCCCAAGCGCTCGGTAATCAGCATACTCAGCATATGATTCATCTTTTGTCTACGGCGGATGATCTCAATGCGGTTGGTCTACCCTGGCATCTCTTCTTGCTACAGAAGTTACCCGACATGATATACCAATCCCTCGTCGACACGATATCGGTTATCCTAGGTTGTAGGTTCGACCAGATCCGAGATAACTTCTACGCGATGTCGCTGTGGAAGAAGATGCTGACTGAGACATTGCAAATCGTCTCTTTGCTTCCCGAGTTTCGCGACCATCCCTGGATTATCGAGCAGTTCAACAGACCTTCGTTTCGGAGGAAGCTCAGGGTGAGGCTCGAGCGGAGCGGCAGCGAATACAGCCGGTGGATCTCGATGGTCCGCAAGGGACAAGTACCTCCCGTAGACTTCTTCAACGGGTATTTCGCGAGGCGGGCCCGGGACGTCGGCATCGACGCGGCCCAGAACAACCTGGCCGTGTATCTGGTAAAGGCCAGACAGACGGGCAGGCATAGGGAGCTCCAGCTTGGTCTCCCTCTGGGCCTGCAGCCGTACATGCAGGATGTAGATCGGATCGGGGGCGGCCAGGGCGAGCATGATCCGGAAGTAGACGTGGAGTTGGACTCCTGAGTCCGCATTAGAACACTGTATATACTTGCATACCTGTACACATACCACTTGTATACCGAATTAGAGATAAAAGTCACATCTAGTCAATAAGACGTTCCCGTCTCCAATATAAAGTCTGCTTGGAGGTTAGTATACCGTTGCTTGCTCGCACGTTGGTATTATTTCGTTCTTTGATGGACACCATCTTGGCTTATTCATTTGATCTACAAAGATGGAAAACTCCAGCTTGAATATAAAAGAGGCGGTTGCTATACGGGCGGAATAAGGCTGTCTTTAAACCGTACTCTAATTCATATCTGCTATCAACTCTCCCTTTTTAGTGGCCAACGGTGAACTCTGGCGATAGACTTATCTTTGGCACAGAGCAGAGTTGGTAAATCAAAGCCCTTATAAGCCCATCTATCTAGTACGTACGTAATGATACCGAGATAGTGACTGGCATATAAGCTTTAGCTGTCATTAACTACTCTAGGTGGCTAATACAAGACATAGCATTAAAACTCGGGGAGATGGCCTTCTGTTAGTTTAAGGGGCTAGTATACTTTAACCCGAACAGAAATCCCACCCCTCTGGCTATATTTATCTAAGCGGTTTCTCTTCCCAGCGCTTAAAGTCTTGTTACCATTCGAATCAAACGCACATGCTATGACTGACTATTAATTGTAAAGAAACGTAGAGTCGAATATTTACGGGAGTGGATCGTTGAATACTACGGTACAACACAACACAACCCGAGAGGGTAGCGCCATGCGATCTATAACACACCGCAGACCATTCGCAAGCTAACTTGCTATGCAAGAACGCAGCAAGGACTAGTAAGCATGAATTCCCTCCTTTTTTTGTCTTTCCTTGCCAAGAGTGGAAAATAGCTTTTCGCTATCTATTTACTTTTTCCATCCTCCCCCTCCTCTACCCCTTTATCTTTCCTTTCTTTTTCCCTCTCTCAGCAGCAACCTCAGTACTGGCTAGCGGCGGTCTGGCAGGCCTTGAGCTGCTCGAGGTACCAGCCGCAGATCTGCATGTTGCCCGAGTTGTCGTCCATGCACTTGGTGAAGTTCTGCGTGGCGCCCGCGCAGTTGTTGCCCCACTGGCTCTGGTTCGCGTTCTGCTGGTGCGACTGCGCGTCGACCTGCTGGGGAGCGGCTTCCGCCGGCGCGGAGGAGCCGCCGCCGAAGAAGCCGCCGATGGCGTGGCCGATCGAGGAGCCTACCGCGACACCACTATCCACGAACATATGTTAGTACCGTGCTTAGACCTCATCTCGTATAGCAATAATCATCTCGAAGAAGTGGAAGAATCGGAGACGGGGAAGAGAGACGTACGCGGCGGTGCTGGCCATCTGGCCGAACAGACCAGGGCCCTGCGAGGCCTGGGGAGCGGCGGGCGCGTGCTGTTGGGGGTGCTGCTGCGCCGGGGCGTACGTGGCCGCCGGCCGCTGCTGCTGGGGAGCGGGAGCTCTGGCGGGGACGGTAGGACGAGCGGGAGCAGGTCTGGCGGCGGAGCGGTTGCGAGGCATCTTGGCTGGTTGTTTTTAAGGGGTGGTCTTTTGTGGATGAAGGCGTTATAAAGTGAGTGTTGGAAAAAGAGCGTCGAAAATTGGCTCGGCTTATTGTCAAAGTCTAGGTTAGGTCAGGGTGTGGAAGACGGCGGAAGGGAGAGTTCGGATTTAAGAAAAAGAAAAAGTCCAAGTTGAGGCGAAAGCTGCCGGGGAGAGAGCTATTGTGGCGTTGGCCAATCACGGGTCGTCAATTTAGCACCTGGAAAGCACCGGCATTCCCCAGACCCGGCTTGACCCTTACTGGATGTATTCCTGTATCCATGTGTTATGTAAAGTATACATGTATGCATTATACAATAAAGCAGAATGGTATCCAATTGACGAAGCTTGAAGCTTAAAGGTCAGTCCGGTATGAAAGCTCACCTCACCTCACCTTACATCTGGAAGCATACAGGCCCAACAGAGCACATCTATTCACAATTAGTCGGCAAGAGAATCTCATTGTCCATAAACTCATTGTAGACCCGAAACCTTTCACAGCTTGGGAGTCCGGGACTGGGGCGAGCTCGGCTTTTTCAGGAGCAAGATGAAAGCTCTCACACCCCGTCTAAGCTCACTATCGAGCAAGCATGTCCTCCAACCAGCACATCACATGCAGCACCTAGCCCCGGTAGCAACAGCAGCAGTATGCACCGCCACAAGCGGCAGCAATAGACCGTTCTCGGTCCTCAACCGCCCGCCGCCCAACTACCCGGGCCACGTGCCGCTCACAAAACTCGAGCGCGCCGCCCTGGCCGTCGGGTCCGGCGTCGTCTCGCTGATCGACCCGTACCGGCACGACATGATCGCCGCCCTCGGCGAGGCCACCGCGTCCCCCTACTTCATCGAGCGGCTACGACAGGCCATGCTCGCATCCGCGACCGGCCGCCGCATCCTCCGGGACCGGCCGCGCATCACGTCGTCGTCGCTAGACCTGCCCCGCCTCCGCGCCCTCCCGAAAACAACGGTAGGAGGCACGTACGCGGCGTGGCTGGACCGCGAGGGCGTGTCCCCGGACACGCGGGACCCGGTGCGGTACGTGGACGACGCCGAGTGCGCGTACGTGATGCAGCGGTACCGCGAGTCGCACGACTTCTACCACGCGCTGACGGGGCTGCCGGTCGTCCGCGAGGGCGAGGTCGCACTCAAGGCTTTCGAGTTCGCTAATACCCTACTACCCATGACGGGGTTGTCGCTGCTCGCGCTGGTTACCATGAAGGCCGCCGAGCGGGGGAGGTTCTGGAGTACCTACGGGCCCTGGGCCGTACGCAACGGGCTGCGCAGCCAAGAGGTTATTAATGTGTACTGGGAGGAGGAGATGGAGACCGATGTCGACGAGCTGAGGGCGAGGCTGGGTATCGAGAGGCCGCCTGACCTGAGGGATATCCGCAAGCGTGAGCGCGCTGAGAAGAAGAGGTTGAAGGAGGCTGCCGCTGCTCAGGCTGTTGCGAGTTGAAGTAGATGGATGAATGAATATGAATGAATGCATAAGTAGATGGATGGATGGGTTTAAAATGAAGAAGCCATTGTACTATTAGTACCTGAACTGAACTGTACACTATTGTACCACGACCGCATAGAGTACCTAGGTATCCATGGTATTTTCCCCCTTAACGCCATGCCATGCTCTGCCGTACCTCTCCGTAATGTCTTCTCAGGCTCCGTCTCTTTGTCAACCCCCCCCATCCCTAATCGGTTTCCTCGACCGTACCCACCACCGTCCAAAGAAACCAAACCAGATAGATCAGACTCGTCACACGCGTGTGTCACAGGTCCAACAGATCGTCATCATCCTCGTCGTCCCAGTTCTTGCGCCTGCTCACGACGATCTTCTCCTCTTCTTTGTTCTCGGCCACGGCGCTCAGCAGCTCCTTGAGCTGGGCCTCGGTCACCTTCTGGCGCAGCTGGCCCGTGCGCGCCAGCATGATGAGCCGGTTCTCGACGTCGGCCGCGCGCTCCTCCTTGACGAGCCGGATGCGGCCCAGCCGGTCGGCCGCCTCCGGGTGCAGGATCTGGTTGAGGATCGACTGACGCGCTTCCGCTTCTTGTCTGGCGAGTTGGTAGGTTGGTTGTTAGCAGATAGAACAACACGTTATTACATAGGTATCCTGTAAAGGTAAAAAAGAAGGTGCTTACTGCTGCTTCTGCTCTGCTTGGTTCCCTCCTTGGCTGCCTGCCCCTGGGCTGCCTGCCCCGCCGCCTTGTGCCTTGAGTTGTTCCAGGCGCGCTTTGCGAATCTATGAATCGGGGGAAGACGTTAGCTACGAACGTCGTATATGCAAGTTTTGAAGCTGTAGTCAACATACCTGTTCTAGTTCTGCGTCGGCCATGTTCGTCTGTTTGCTAGATACCTCTTGTCTTTTTCGTGGTATGTTGGCGGGTTGGGTGCATAGAATAGTGGGGTGTATTCTAGAAATCTTGGTGGGGTTATTCGAGGATCTGGTGTTATTTGCGACTAGGATATTTAGGGGGGGTTACATATTCTCTTAAGCGAGCTATGCAATTATTCAAACTCAAGTCACCAACTGTCTGACTGCCTGACTGCTACGTTGTAATGAAGTATGAGAAAGCCGTAGGAAATCTTGACGTCCACTACATCATAACGAATTAGTCAAAATGGATATAGGTACATTCATTGTATTAATCCTCCAAACTGTTGGGGGATTTTATCTGAGTCTACTAAAGGTTTTCGTGGTTCTGGCCCTTCTCTTTCTTTTAGTAGCTGCCTTAACAGCTCTTGTTCGTCAGCGTTCTATAACTGACCCATCTCTATTCTGGTGTAAGTATAATGCCTACCTACATTTGTGTGGCCTTGGAATAGCTTCATATTGCTAATCACGACAACTACAGCGGGCCCATCAATTTACGAACTAATTCCCGATGAACCACACCACATTCCTGTTACCTCAGGACCCCTAGTCTCTTACTATAGGTCTATGTCCAAAGCTCGACGGGCCGAGACTCGTGCTCATCTACGGGGCACCCTGTCTCATATAGAATGCCAGTTAGCTGCTCTTGATGCTGCCGAGCGGAAGCACACATATCATTTTGAATGAACGGCCGAGTTCCGTCCCTCGCAAGTCTATGGTAGTGGAAATTTACATCTCCCTGTTACCATCTCAGCTATAAAGACTTCTAAGACTTGTTATTAGTTGCTGATCGTCTGTCCCCGAGGATGCATTAGACAACGCTATTCGATTCGTCCACCTAGTGTTTATCCTTAGGAGTAATCTCCCTTCCTACACTGTCAGATCGCATAGCAGGGTCAACGACGAGTAACATAGGAGCTACCAATTGCTATTAACCGGACGCGCAATGTTCTGTGTATGATGTAACAGGGGTAGTTAAGATCAGCGAACCAGGCTGAGATTAGATCTAGCAAGTCACATTTGGGGAGGATGTGAATCTCGAAATGTGAAGACCATATTTCAGAAACTTAGAGATGTTGTTTAAAAATGAGAGGCGGGAAATTGACCAATCTAGGGACCTTTTTATTTCTCTTTCTATGGCTTTGTTTTATTGAAAATGCTGTGTTAGAACTGGTGGACATTGTGTCAAGTTGAAAAGAGCTTCCGAGATTACAGTCAATGTTTAGTCAAACAACGATGCTGAAATCGCTGACATCTTGATACTATTGCCAATCCTCAATTCATTTCCAATTCTAATATACGTAAAATAGGAATGATACGTATAGCTATTAGCAACACCACCGCTTACCAGCTTCCCACACTCTCAAACCCCCCTGAGACCATCTAGCTGCTTCCGCCGTCCTCATCATCGTCCCGTCGGGGCTCAAAGTTCAACTGTACACAGCACGTTAGCACCTTTATCCGTAGCTCCCCTGAACAACACAAACCGTCAGACATAAATCACAAACTTACCGAGTTGCCGTTGTACAGCTGCGCATCCCGCCGATCCTCCGGGTTCTCGAACCCCCTGATACGGGAGCCCGCGCGCCTATCACCCAAGTCCTGCAGCGGAACCTCCTCCCCGTGCTGCTGCCGCTGCCGCTGCGCGCGGCCTCCACCACCGCCTCGTCCCCTGCCGAAGAGCATACCAACAACGCCGCCGAACAGGAACGCGTAGACGGCGCCGAATATGCCGAGTATATAGGCGTAGCTCTTCGACACGATGTTGCGGTTGTCGGCGCCCGCGTAGGCCGCGGCGTACCGGGCGCGGACGAGGACGAGGGTGGCCGAGGGCGCGAGGCCGAGCGACAGCAGCGACCGGATCTCCTCGGTCGGCTCGATGGCCCTGCCAGGCGACGGCGTGAGCAGCACGCGGAAGGTGTACGGCGCGTCGCCGTCGGTGCGCTCCTCGTCGACCCACCGCCGGACCTCGCCGCCCGGGGTCGCGTCGCTCTTGAAGCGCGCCCGGAGCGTCGAGCCGTCGAAGAGCCGCACCTGGAGGTTGCAGAAGTCTCCCCCCTGTGCGTCGCCCCCTTGTCTTCTGGATAGGGGGATGGAGATCGGCGGCGGCGCGTGGCTGGTAGATCCGCCGTCGTCGTCCTGGGCGGCGCTTAGTAGCAGCCTCGCCTGTCGCTCTTGTGCTTCGCGTTCCTTGCGCTCGCGCTTGTCGTCCTCGATGCGCTTGAGGATGCGCTTCCGCTCCTCCGCCGCCTGTATCTTCCGGTGGCGGACTGCTTCGGCGTAGCTTCGCTCCGCGGCGTTAATGTTGTGCGACTGGCCCTCGTTGCTCTCGGTCACTTCGCGGCGCTGCTTTGCGCGGGCTTCCTTTTCAGCCTTTTCTTTGGCTTCTTTAGCCTTCTTGTCTACTTCTAACCGCCTTGCTCGCTCTACGAGGAGGGCCGCGACTTGCGCGCGGGATTGTGCTTGCACATCGGGTTGCGCTTGGGGTTGCGGGTCTTGTTGCTGCTCAGAGGAATCAAGACGTGAACTAGACCCTCCAGCCGTAGAAGATGCTTCTTCGTCATTGCCGCTATGAGCTGCTAATCGAGCGGCCATTTGGGATGTGGCCTGTGACAGGGTCTCGTCCGATAACGTCTGACCTTGAGCGGGTGGAGGTGCTGCTACTTGGTTGAGGCTTGCAGCGAGTCTGCGAATGAAATCTTCTCTCGTCGCGTTGCTCCCAATGTACTCCTTTAGCATTCCATTCCTATGAAATAAGTAAGCCACGATATTCTATACGCAAGCACAGGAGGCATGTGGTGAGACGAACTGGATGATAACTACGGTGGGCTTCTTAGGCACGGGGAACATGGCCTCTAGAAAACCTGCCTCCTCAGATCCAGCTAGTAGTCGTAAGACTACGGCTTTGCTTTCAAGGGGTAATCTCAGCTACCTGGAATTAACATTATATATCTATATATATTAGGTGTTATTTCCTTACAGTATCATTTGTAAGAAATTCATTTTCCCACGTCGTACTCTGATCTTCGTCGTCTAGGATCGTGTTATTCAAGTTTTACATATCTTCTTCTCGTCGGTAGCTTACCTGTGACGAATGCAACGACAGCTTTTCCCTGCTGGACAGCAAAGTTGATGCCGTCTTGGAGACCGCCTTGAAAGAAGACACTAGATTCCGTGTCCGCCATCTTGGTTGGGTTAGGTGGTGGAAGTAGTAAAGAATATCTTTTCAGCACAGAACAGCTCAGAGCTTGAGGCTGTCTCGTGGCGATATCTAAGCTTCGAAGCTCATTTGCTTTGAAATAGTTAGTTTGTATTCCTCATACGATACTATCTATTCAAAAGTTCAGGAAACTCACCAACTTAGTATCTTGTTCCGAGGTTTTATTCATATACAGAATTCACGAGGATGTGAATGGGATGTGAATGTGTGTGATGTAAGTTGTAAACTTGTCCAAGCTCAGGCTGTTCACGGTACAGTTCACAGTACATCGATGTTGTACAATACCAGGGTGGCAGGGGTGGTAAATACAGGTACTTTCCCGCTAGTCGGCTGGTGCCTACTCCCTGTCAGCTCCACTATACCACCTGTCGAATCTGGAACGATAAACCAATTAGAGAGCTCCCATCAACTTTGAAAAATGAACGTCATTTTCGATAAACCGTACCGACAGCCCTATGAGGCTCCTTATGTCTAAAATCGTACCGGCTCTCGTCGATTAGCTACAGATTGGCTATCTCCTTCAAAATGAAGTTGAACAGATGGCCAAGTCCCCAATGCCTCGCCAGGCGAGTCGAACAATCCCTCGAAGCCCAGGTCCGCGCATCCCACAGCTACACCTCAACATCCACCTCGCGATGTAGCCACAGCATCTTTCGACCTCCCCGACCCTTTAGCTCCAGCTCCAGCTCCAGCTCCAGCTCCAACTCCCGCACACCACCAAACCCCATCCTCCGCCGCCCCTTCGCACACACCGTCCCCCGTCCAGCCCGCCCCCCCGCCGAAGACCCCTCCTTCACCTCCATCCTCGACAACCCCCCCGAACTAGTCCGCACCGGCCGCCGCCGCCACGGCCCCGGCCTCCTCGTCCTCGCCGCCATACCCGTCACCGCCTTCCTGCTGGGCACGTGGCAGGTGCAGCGCCTGGGCTGGAAGACGGAGCTCGTGGCGCGCCTCGAGGACCGCATCGTCCGGGACCCGCTCCCGCTGCCGCCGCGCGTCGACCCGGACGCCGTCCGCGACTTCGACTACCGGCGCGTCCGCGCCCGGGGCCGGTACCGGCACGACAGGGAGATGCTCGTCGGGCCCCGGATGCGCGACGGGGAGCAGGGGTACATGGTGGTGACGCCGCTCGAGCGCGAAGGGGGCGGCGACGAGGGAAACGCTACGGTCTTGGTGAATAGGGGGTGGATCAGCAAGAAGCGCATGCGCCAGCGGGACAGGCCTGAAAGCTTGGATTCCGGGGAGGTCGTGGTCGAGGGCCTGCTGCGGGAGCCCTGGAAGAAGAACATGTTTACGCCCGAGAACCGGCCCGACAAGGGCGAGTTCTACTTTCCCGACGTGAAGCAGATGGCTGAGCTGACGGGAAGCCAAGCTGTGTGGATAGAGCAGACTATGGGTACGTTATATTGAGCAGGAAATATCATATCGAGGTATTATCATTTGGTTGGATTTCTCGGCTAACAGTTGCTTCTCTTACTGCAGAACCGGATCTGCTTCAGGCTATAGATATGGCATCCAAGGGCATCCCCATTGGTAGACCGGCAGAGGTCAACTTGAGGAATAATCATGCCCAATACATCTTTACATGGTATGCTCTCCCTCCATCCTCGTCGGCATACCTGCCCCTATTCATAACCCCTGTTCATCATTTCATGATCTCACTAACGGTCATATACAGGTATGGACTCGCCATAGCGACGTCCATCATGTTCTATATGGTGGTCAAGAAACCTCCCACGGATATCTCACGCCGAGTGCGGCTGAATAAGGAGTGGTCATAGTCCACTGTTGTTGATATATATTAAGCCCAGCACCGTTCCAGGCTCATGTCACTTCTTCCTCCACGTCTACGTCCGCTTGCCTTGACTGTCTTTTCCGGCGAGCCTTTTTCGGTATCGGGACTGCCATGCGCAGTTCCTGCAAAAGTTCCCTCGGTAAGTATCGCTGCGCCAGGGCGAATGGCGTAGTAGAGGTACTCGTCTGTCGTTGTCTGTTGTATATAATCAGATATTTGTACTTATAGGTTTTAAAAATACCCTCCGAGTGAAGAGAAATGCAACATACCTTCGCATAAGCATCACCATGTCACTCTCGTCGATAGTCTTGCGGCCTGCATGCTGGGCGTAGGCTGATAAGTCGTCTCCTAACTGCTCGAAAAACCAGTCCGTCGCTTGCATAATCGCCTCTAGCGTGTCCGAGCTAATCTTCGACTTGCCGACCCCGGCCGTCTTAGCAAGCGTGGTTGCTAATCGCTTCACCACGCCCTGAGGTAATGAAGGATATTCGATGCCGTGTCTTGAAATCTTTTTACCAGCTTTTCTCCTCCTGGTTCGTTGTGCCGGGAGGTCGGCGGCTTGCGATACTATGGTTGTCTCGAGCAGTTCCTGGTTGTGGCCATCATCGTCATCGTCATCTTCAAGTCCAGGCATTCCGAATGGCTCTCCTCCTTCGTCATCATAATCTTCTACTTGCGGCGGACCTTCTGCCTCGAGACCTTCCGTCACAGTTTGGTTGCGGGTAGGTGATTCTGCTGGAGCCATAACGAACGTGCTCTCGTTTCCCATCTCAGGTATCTCTATCGGACCGAAGTCATCCATACCACCCATCGTTTGGCGTCTCGTGTCTTCGTCCATACTACATGCCATTAGCTTTCTCGGAGGCGGGAAGGAGAGTAACGTGATCGTACCGTTCAAAGATAGCGTCCTCATCCATAGCCATACCTCCAGTATCATCATCCAACGCGGGCGGCGGGAAGAAACCAGAATCGATCCCAACGTCATTATCGTCGTCTGCAATTTCCGGTCCGATATAGTCGCTCATTCTCACACTCCCAAAACTTCCTCTGTCCAGGCGACTCAGGGGCAATTCGCTCCATGCCCGACGCGGTAGCTCGATCGACTGGACGGTGTAGTTTTCATCATCCAGTATACTAGACCGGGGTGGCTTCAACTCGCTGTCATCGTCGTCGTCACGATCCAAAGGTAACGAGAAACGCGGCCTCTCAATAGGAAAGTCATCGTCATCGTCGCCTTCTATGAGCGTCTGTAGGGTCGAGTCATTATTAGAGTTGGGACCGGGCGACGAGGACGAGGAAGATAGGGCGGTCGATGTGGGCGCCAGAACCCGACTAAGGTTCCGTAGCAAGTCCCGCGGTGTCTCGCGCTCGCGCTCACGAGCCAGGCTGCGCCGGCGACCGACTCGCCCGGGTGTAAAAAGAGCTGCGCGGCGTTGGTCTATAGCTCGTATGGCAGCCCGCGCATGCGGTGTGTTGGGATTGTTTCGGCGGGCCGAGGCGGATAGGCGGTTGGACGAGGGGTCGGCGCTGATGGCGCGGCGATTCGGAGTCGCGAGGGCCTGGGGTGTCCTGAGCGGTGCTAGACGGCCATTGTTCAGAGCCGAGTCTGCCATTGCGAATATAGAGATTTTTTTCGCTCGAGTCTACCAGCTAGCGAGATAGCTCGTGGAAATGTAAGTGACCCAGTGATGTTTGTTGACTCATGATAGAATTAGATTTTCCATCCGAACTCCTCTTGTATTTTTCCCAATCTCACTATTTCTTCTCGTATCGAATACTTCGGACAGCCTCGAGAAGGAAATGTTGCTTGACGGTGTAATAGGGCGGTATGACGTGTGGTGATTATCTTACCTTCCAACGCGATTCGGAACCAAGACGCGTCGAGGTTGTTAGACATGGAAATGACATGGAAATCTGGGGCAAGGACTGCACGTGGCGTTCTCGCACTGTCTTACCAAAGACCCTCAAGGAGGTGCGGGGCAACATGTAAAGAGCACTTTAGCGTTTCCAGGTCACCCTTGTCATCTTGCAGCCCTGCCGAAACCCCCTAAAGTAAACTCCCCGACAGCTTAAGCTTTAGCATATGGAAAGCCCTGAAAGCCCTAAGGCTGCCGGCTCTGGTGCCGGTGCCAGAACATTTTGAAACGATTTCGATTCATCTTCCTGCGTTCCGTCTCCCGCACGACTCCATAGTGACCTTGTTCCGTCCGACCTTCTACAAAGTAAAGCTTCAAACGGCAGAATTATACCAGCTAAGCAATCGATCTGTTACCTTGGATAAGTAACAATCTAAGTTGGAGTTAGAGCTGGAGTAAATACTCCGCTTGCTCTACATACTCCGCAGAACTGCATGCATATCTCATATCTCTGGGTAACTCGAGGCTTTCCATACATTGGTTCTTCTACCATACAGCCATATGATCAATGATCAGTTCTAGGCACATGTGGTTTGACGTTTTATACTGACAAGTTTCAATGTATGAAGCAAACTAGTTTGTCCAACTGTCAAGACGCTTCTAATTCCTTTTCCTTAGTGCCATCTTCCTTTTGTCATCCCATAGGCTTGCTCCGCGCCTATTGGCCCATTAAGCACAAACGAATCTGCCGCAGGGAGGGTTATGACTGGTTTGGAGAGCTTCCTAGACCTAGGATAAATGAAGAGTTTGGGGTCGATGGCCTCATGAGATTCGTCAGATATCAAGGTCAGGAATGGCCTTAACACCTCAATCATCTGACGAATCATCCAAATTCGTTTTCTAGCTTGACGCACCACTGGCCGAGACCCCTGACACCCACGCAGCCCATAACAAGCGATACGTCTTCGGATGTTCCAGAGGAGCTGGGTTGTTACAAGAGACGCTTCAAGTGGTACCTAGGCCTATCGCATGGCACATATTGGTCCAAGTATTTTCTCTCCCTTCTATTAGTTGGTCATGTTGAATATCTCTTTGGTCTCCGTCTGTCAGTCTATCAGTCAGTCTGTACAGTGGTAGGGCAGAGCGATTACATACGTAATGTGTGTCACATTGCTTGCCTACGGTCAGCTACCTACATACATATCACATGCGTATGCAGAGCGGGAAGTGCAGCGGCAATGTAGTCTAGAATCGATCGAGTTATAGTATGTACATAGTATAAGTCCTATAGTCCTGTAAGATACCCGCAGAGCCCTCATTGGTTTATTCAAGCTTCGTTTCCATATACCATGTATCACATACCGTTGACCTTAACCAGACTTTATCTAATACTATAATTGTTGTTAGCCCAAGACTCTCGTATATATAAAAGATATAACTGGAGTACTAGTCTAGGACTAGGTAATATTCAGACACTTAATCGTAAAACTATGACGAGCTGAGACAGACTCAATACTTCGCGATCTCGACAAAGAGTTACGGAATAGTAATAGCCAATAGTGACGCTTAGACCAACTCATTATTTGCCTTAAGGGGGAAGTACCTGGGTACGAGCACGGCAAGTATCTTATCTGTGGCCCCCTAGCCCCGCCTATCTGATATTCCCCACTAGCGAACAACCAGTGAACCAGCGAACCACTACAACTATAACTTCGCTTTTTCCGAGTGGGTGAATACGTCCCGACTTGTAGGGATTCAATTGCGACGGCGTCTCAATCACATCTCACATATCTCCAATATCGAATGACATTCGATATCTTGGACTTTGGCTTTACTCTTTTTCTTCCGACACGGATCAAACAAGAAAGATACGGATACAGACGAAAGACTCACTCACTGATTCGACTCTCTCTAATTGTCCTCCGTAAGTTCATCACACATTTCTTTATCTTAGCACTTTCAACTGTGCAGATTATCATATATACCCATCCGCCTCATCCACCTACAAATCGTATCCATACTGTCTTGCTTGGTTCCTTTCCCGGTTCATGTCAAGTTGTTACGGTTTTCCTAAATCCATCTTCCTCTCTCCTATCGCTGTTCGCCGCCACATCTGTTCTGCACAATCAGCTCCATCTGCAAGACGTTCGCGCCATCGTCCGCTCAGATCATCGAGGTCTTCAAATCAATCACCGTCGTGTCTGATAGAGGGTCCACACCTCAAGGACACCCAAGGACACCCAAGGACACCCAAGACACCCCTAGCGCAAAAAGAAGCTCCATCATCCCTATCGGGGTACCCTACCAGGCCCTACCTACCCTATCAGGCCAACACCGTCAGGGGCCTGTTCAACCACCTACTATCGTTCCAGCTCGCGGACCGTGCAGTACATACGGCCCCAGTACCCAAGACATACAGCTCCTAGCTTTCTGCTTGGTACCTTAGGTAGTGACTCTTGGTTGCTGGTAGCGCCGTAGTCCAGTCAGTCCAGTGCTTCGTCTCTTACCAGCCTGCCCGCCTCCTGCGATCTGCGGCACCACACCCTTCCGACCTTGTGTCAAAACATTTCTAACCCTTATGCAACGCCAGCTCCCTCTACACCTTTTTTCGTTCCTGATCCTAACGCCAGCGAGTCTCTAGAAAATACCATACTCATTCCAAAGCATCTCTCTCAAGATACCAAGATCGTTAGATTTGCTGCATTTGCCGATTCTATTGTCCAGTTTATCGCCGATAGTCTAATTCTTCCCTATTGAAAATCGCCTACCATGGCAGCCCCTGGTGTCCAATCGTTGAAGGTACGTGGCGATGTCGCTCCCAACGATCAGTAACATTCGCATCGTGGACTACATATACTAATGCGAACTTATCATGCAGTGCGTCGTGACGGGTGACGGTGCTGTCGGCAAGGTCCGTAAATACCATCCTTATCAATCTCGACAGATTCGAGCTATGTTCCAAATCTAACATGAACATCAGACATGTCTACTCATCTCCTACACAACGAATGCTTTCCCGGGCGAATACATACCCACGGTGTTAGTCGATTACCTTCTTCTATACCCCTATTTCACCACCCAGACTAATATTTCTCCCGTAGGTTCGACAACTACTCGGCTAGTGTAATGGTAGATGGCAAGCCCATCAGCCTGGGACTGTGGGATACTGCTGGCCAGGAAGATTACGACCGACTCCGACCGCTCTCGTACCCTCAAACCGATGTCTTTCTAATCTGCTTCTCCATCGTGAGCCCGCCTTCGTTCGACAACGTAAAAGCCAAGGTAGGTAAAACCACCAGCCGTATAGGAAACTTGGCTAGGTCAACTATTTCGTTGAATGAGGTCGCTAATCTTGGCCTAGTGGTATCCCGAGATTGATCACCACGCGCCTAACATTCCCATCATCTTAGTCGGTACTAAGCTGGATCTGCGGGAAGACCCCGCCACTTTGGAAAGCCTTCGGTCTAAGAGGATGGAACCCGTATCATACGACCAGGCTCTAGTTTGCGCAAAGGAGATCCGGGCTCATAAATACTTGGAATGTTCGGCCCTCACGCAGCGAAACCTTAAGAGTGTCTTTGATGAGGCTATTCGGTATGATTTTTCGGTAGCTTCCCACCCAACAGCCATATACTAACCTTCTTTGCAGCGCTGTCCTCAACCCCCGACCTGTCGCCTCAAAAAAGAAGCCGTCGAAGTGCACGATCCTATAATGGCCCGCTCGGGAGAGAGATTGTTTGCAATATTTGATGTTTGGTCGAGCGAGCCAGAAAGTTTTGCGAAACGATACAGGCGTTTTTGGTGGACATATAGGAAAGAGTACTAATCGTCGACGAGGAACCGACGTATTCAGGCAACTTCACTTGGCCGACACTACCCATATATTTTCACGTCCCCTCATTTGAACCTACATACCCTCAGACGTTTTTGGTGGCTGTTTTGTTGTTTGGCAGGCCACAGGTTTCGACCATAAGGATAAGGGGGAAGAAGCGAATTTGCAAGCCGTCTGCGAGGACCTGGTGCATACGATCCTACTCGATCTTGGTGTCTAACGAGCTTTTGTCATGTCCGCTCTTTTTATGGTCTTGGCCTAGGCGGGTTTGACGTACAGGTTACCAAGGTCGAATTCTTCCATAGGGAGGCGCCCCGAACCGGAGGTCGACGGTGGCAAAGAGTCGTGAATCCCCAACCTTAGAAGGATATCCAACTCGCCTTTTTTCACAATTCTGTAGATAGCATATTTGCGAGAGGAATTTAAAATTTAAGTATGCACCCAATATCACAATAACACTCCATTTTTCCCGGTCTATGTGGACGCCGAAAGAAATGCACCCATGATCAAATTTAGGTATCTACCTTGTCTATGCAGCAGATACTCGTAAGGGTATCACGTACGTATCCAGATAAGTCTAGTCTAGTCTAGTTGGCACCTGGAACTCTAGCACGGCGACTCGGGTGGATATTATCCTCCACTCCGGCGCTCTCCTCGGCACCGTCGCCGCCCTTCTTCTGACTCCTCTTGTCGGACCTGACCTTCTGCTCCTCCTGGGCCCTCCGGGCGCGCTCCTCGTTGAGCTTGGCGTTCTTGGCGCGGATCTTCTCCTTGCGGTTGGTAGACTTGTTGCCGCCGCCGCCGGCCGTGAGCTCGACGTTGATGCGGCGCTCCTCTGTTTTGGGTTTGCTGCCGTTCTTGTTGCTGCCGTTCTTGCCGTTCTTTCCCCCCTTGTCGCCGGAATCGGAGGAGGGAACCGGGCACGTGAACATGGAGTGGTGCATGCTCTTGAGGCACGACTTCATGTGGTCGTAGCGGGCGAACTCGACGAAGGCGATGCCGCGCGACCGGCCCGTGGCGGCGTCGTGGAGCAGGCGGACCGACGTCGGGTGCACGCCGGCGAAGTGGGACTCGATCTGCGGGACCGTGGCCGCGAACGGCAGGTTCCCGACGAAGACGATGAAGCGCGCGGCCTTCTTGGACGACTTGCCGCCGCCGTCGGCGGCCTGGGAGTCGTCGTCTTCGTCGGCGGCGGCGGCGGCGGCGGCGGCGGCGGCTTCTTCTTTGCTCTCGTTGGCGTTTGAGGGCTCAGCAGCGGGGTCGGTAGTAGTGGGCTCGTCGGTAGAGGGTTTGGACTTTTTCTTATCCTTCTTTTTGGACTTGTCCTTCTTGTCCTTTTTGCTGCTGCTCTTCTTGGAAGGCTTCTCGCCGGAGTCGCCAGCCGCCTCCTCAGTGGTTACGGGGGCCTCGTCCGCCGGGGCATCATTGGTCGCAGCCTCGACATCCATCGGTTCGGCTACGGCACCAGCATCTTCGTCCTCGTCGTCGACAGGTGCCTTGCGCTTCCGGTCCTTGTCTTTCTTGCTCTTCTTGTCCTTCTTGTCCTTTTTATCCTTCTTATCCTTCTTGTCCTTTTTGCTCTTCTTCTCGGGTCTCGGAGCGGCCTCGTCCGAGTCGCTGAGGCGCCGCTTCTTACTGCTGCTCTCGCCGCTGTTCACGGCGGCGGCGGCGACCGCTGTCGCGGGGTCGTCTTCCGACTTGCGCTTCTTGGAAGACATTGCTGATATTTCCTTCTCAAGGGAAGTGATTGAATGAATTTTGGATATGAGGCTATTGAATTTGGATTGAATGTATTCGCCTTGAATTAGTCCGGGAAAAGGTGACGAGAGTGAAAGTTGAGCAACCCAACTAGAGGCTAGAAATTCACGAGCCTAAGGTATGAAAGTTCAGCGACAGAAAATTTTAGTGGGACCCTGCGGCCAGTTCTGGTAGCCCGGTGGAGCTTGCGCACGCTAAGACCTCCTAGTCGACTACATATGTAGCTAGATACATAGTATAAATGCATACATGGATTTAGCTTTTGCTTAGTTAAATACATATTATAATTAACGGGACTACAACTCCCCCTTTTACGCCTGGATGACACTCTCACGACTATTTATCTACAGATAGCAGGTAGTCATCCTGAGGTCAAAAAAGGTAACCCTCTAGACTTGTGTTTAAATAGAGGCCCCTTGTCAAACTATGAAGAAATTGAATATTCCGTGAAGCTGCAAACAACCCCTAAGCCGATTCCCATCTTAGATTTCCCAACCCCTATTCTGATAATGCACCTCCTTCCAGCATCCATAGGTACCAACGCCCCCTTTACGTTTCAGGACATGTAGTCACGAAGAATATATGCCAGCCGTTGCTTTTAAGTCCATATTACTTCGCCACAATCAACATAATGATACTCAAGGATATGTACGGTACTGTCTTTTTGCAGCATAGAAGATACGGTCTTGTGGTATGTACGAGTAAGGCTACAATCTTACAATTCTGTTTATATTTTGCATGACTAACCAGTATGTGTTAGAGGATACTTATGTCGAAGTTCACGAGAATAATTCATCCGTTCCAGAATAGAGGCAAAATGGCATTTTTGGCATTTAATATGACCAGCTCTATTTCCCTAAAATAGACTGAATTTTTATATAATACTTGTGCTGTTTTCTCCTGTGAACTATCATAGAGACTTGGATAGTGCTTAATATATGAACCAAGGTAACATGTTACAATACGCAATATTCTCCATGGCATGGTTTGCAGTGAGGTTGAAAGTCCGGTGTCTCTCTTGCCCAAGAAACTCTTTCCGTGTGGCTAGAATTCCGTTGCCTCAAAATATTAGAATTAAATAGAAATAACGCAGGATACAAGGCGTCACTAGCAATTGTAAAGCTGGATGCGGAGGGGAGCAGGTCTATGAGCCCAAGGAACCATAATTTGCATTAATTTTAATGATCAAAATGATCATAAGTAATGGGTTTTTGCTGATCCTTAAAAGGAGGATCTGAAAAGAGGTGTGGTTGAAGGGGGGCAAGGTAGATAGAGACTGGAAAAATTTAAGAAAAGATAAAAAAAAAAATAATTTGCCGGGAGCCAGATTCGAACTGGCGTCTCCAGTTGAGTTGGTCATTTGCTATTATTTAATGGAGCTTCTCGCTATAGCTGGTATCCATAAGGTTCGTTTGTGGTGTCTGGCATCCGCGTTTTGAGAGATCGAGTGGATGTTTCAGGCTGCTCTCTTAGAATCATACCACTAGATTACCCCAGCTTTTAAATTGTTAGAAATAAGTGCCGTAATTCTGCTATATAACCCTTTCGCGGGGGGAGGTGCTTGGGCCGGCGGTTGCTCAGGTGATGGGGAAACGTCGGGACACCCACCATATCATTGGCCATTGTCTTCTGTATTTAGGGAACTGCACTGGGGGCTTGATAAAGAACGTAGAAAGAGCATAGTAACTTCTATTTCTACTAGTCGAAGATCCTCGCCGTAGGGTGTCATGTCACTATCAGCTTGCTATTGAGTTTATGCATCTCAGTTGTGTGGCATGTAGCTCTTTTCAGGTATGTCACGGTGGAGACATAAAGGTACAGAAACAATCACATTTCCCTACGAATAGCTCTCAACATAACTGCAAAGAGTTATGAGTGTACACGCAGGAAGAAATCCCGAATATAGAGGGAAGCTAAGGTCTTGGATCTTCAGCAAGTGTCATTTTATTTCTACCCCTATTCCCTTTTATTACCTAAGGCACATGATATCTCCTAGCTTTACACTCTAGGGTATACAGATAAATACAAAATATCTATACTATGCTCCAACGGCTTTTACAGACCTGTGGAACATGTTTCAGCAAAATATAACTCGTTCACCGTCTCAAATACCCAGAAGTCCAAGTGACAGATGAAGGACCCAAAGTTTCCCATTCACCCTTTAGTACTTACCATATAACTGGCCATGTTAAGAGTATGAACGTTCTCCCATATAAAACGCCAGTAAGTCACCTGGAAAATGACAAATGAATTGTCGTGAATGTTCTAGAGAGTATGAGTGTGAATCTAGGTCGGAGAAGTTAGATGAGATACTTGAAGGTGGTTACATAGGCAAGCTAGAATAGATAAGTGAGATTTTCCAGGACCACAAGACGAGGATAGGATGAAGAAAAATATATTTGGTCTGCGAGGAAACATTCTATAATCTGGGATGTATATCTCGCCTTCGGCCCTAACACCTGTGACAAACTTACGAATCCTACATCTGGGATTTTCTAATGGATTTCGATATACTGGAGCAAAGTTATAATAATATCTAGTTCCAGCCCTATAATCACAACAGTACACTAGATAGATCAACGCTGACTTGTCTGGAGTGAGACACGATGCTTTATTACTTACCTCAGGTGAATACCGAAAAGAGCGGTGATGACGACCGGAGAAACCCTCCCACTTGCCGGTCTTGCCTTCGTAGTGACATTGACCTTCCAGCAGCTAAGCTACGAGTAGGCGCAGGCGTAGTAGAAGCAAGAGCCATCCACTCCTACAGATGAAAGTCAATTCATCCTCACCTCTAATCTTTTCGAATAGGTTCCCCATCTCCTTTTACATCCCTAAAACAACATCGAATCCTCCGACACATCACTCGTTTTTGGATTTTGCCAAACATCAACATTCGTTCCCCTTTCGGGTTGATCTTTTTGGTGGCCATCCTTACCCGTCATCAGTCCTTTCGCTTTGTACGATTTATGGAATCAAGAAAAGCAGAAAAAATCCAAAAAGAACGAAAAAAATACACGGTGTAGCATAACTCTCTTTCCTCTTCTCGATTCATCGGACCCCGTACTCCCAAGTACTTGTGTCGTGCTAGGGCCCAATGAAGTTCACCAGGATTCTCCTTGCTCGGGTTTTGCTCATAAGCCTGTTGCGATTCGCCGCCGGGATGGACAATGGCACGATCGCGCAACCACCAGCTGGACCGCCTAGTGAGTTGGCCATCCACAATATAGCTGATTTTGTTGGCACCGAAACTGACGTATACATCAGGTTGCGCTTCCCGTTGCATGGTCGATAGCATGTTCATGACGCAATGCCTCGATACAAGATGTCTTTGCAATGAGAGGGACTACCAGAAGGTCTGGAGCCACCTTCTCAGTTGTCGCCCACTCCAGCTAACTCTGATGTACACAGTCTCTCTTCCAGTGCCTCTTTTCCCAATGCGACTCGAGTAACTACGGCCCAGCTCTGAGCCATTCCATCTCTCTCTGCATGAGCCTAGGTGCCGAAATCTACATGGTAGCTCCTGGCACTGTCAGCAATGGACTCCTGCAGTCTCGCGAAGAGGACTACCTTGCCGGAAGGGAAGTTAAAGACGTACCGGGCCTCCAGCTACGACAAGAAAGCGTCGCCGGCTTCGGGCCAACAACAACCATTACCACCACGGTCACCGACTTCATTACGGTATCCTACTCTCCCGTCACCATATCTCCGACCCCTTCTGTGTTCGTTCAGGACAGCCAAGCGGCGGAGATAACCGCCACCTCGGCCAGCCGACCCTGGGTCGTCCCGCTGTCGCCGGCCGCGCGGTCTCGGCCCTCGTTCTTCGGGCTCGTGTTATGGATCTCGTTGGTTCTTACTCTTGATTATTGGATGACCGGCTACTAGAACTAGGCGAGCATCATCATTGTCGATTTGTTTATGTCTAAGAGGTGGTACATGAAATACCTGAAACACACACTATTAGAGAAGGACGAATGTTAATTGGTGTGGTTGACCATTCTTACAGTTAATTAGCCGCACTGGTAACCGTCTACACTATTAAATAGAAACTGCTAATTTATCTCTCTCCTGGGCTGGGCTATTCATACCTAAAGTTAATTGATCCTTGGTGTGAATGAACCTATTGAGTCACTTATGACATGTGTTATCATGAAGTTTCAAGCCGTCTAGTAATGGACTGTAGGAGTTGACACTTTTTTTCTGAAGATCGGCTACAGCCACGGTTATTCAGCGAGTAATACCGGGGCTGACATTCATTGTAGTTATCCATGTCCCAGTGTCTGCTTCGTATGAGGCGCGGAGAATCGATTTGATGGGTATCATATATGAATGCTTATTTATACATCATCGGATAACGAAACCGCCTGCTACCTAGTAGTATATCAGGTGTTGGCATAGTTCTGCTTTCTCCCCTACCGACGGAATCGTCCCACCTGCCTAGAAGAATAGCAACTGCAGGGGTTTCTCGGTATCGACGTACCGCTCTTTGAACTCGGGACGAGCCATCCAGCGGGCCAGGGGCATCATAGTGTCTTTCATGTCCATGATGCCGCGCTTCTTCTGGTCGATATGCGAGGCGTCGATGACTAGACGCTCGAGGTTGTCTAGTTTTAGGGCAGCTGTTCGTGTTGTTAGATTATATGGCCGCAATCAAGGGGGAAGGAGAGAGCAGGCGAAACGGCAAGATGAAAGGAGAAGGCGTGAAAAGAAGGGCACTCACAATTCTCAACCAAGTCGTAGAGCCGGACGGGCGTGCCGACCGCGATACCGGTGCGGCACTTCTCGAGGAGCTGCACGCTTTCCTTGACCTTGATATGCTTGGCGAACTGGGAGAGGAAATTAGTTTCTGGATAGCCCCTTTCCTCACGAGGATGTCATCTCACCAATTTCGCAACTGTGTTGTCTTTTGTCTGGTACTTGCGGACCGATCTACAATTTGTGAGCTTTCTTATACTAATATGGAATAAGATTGTTATAGGAGCCATACCTGACAATGTCTGCCGCCCTCAAACCGGCGCTGGTCACGATGAGGGTATGCGGTGAGCCATTCGTCTTCGGCGCCTCCCCAAGCTTCTTAGGGTCCGCAAACTGCTCTAGGAACTCCGGTAGATTATCTAGGCTCCGTGCCTTTAGGAAGGACGAGGTATCCGTGATATAACTCGCTGGTTCAGATGTCAGAAAATAGACCTTGAACGTATGAACAAGTAGATGAGACCATACGTGATATATCTAACCGGCTAAGCTCTACAGGTGTTAGGTCAGTGCCGAACCGCCTGACCTTCTTGGCTAGGTGGTCCGCGAGAAGTAAGTTGTCGATCAAAGCGATCTTCTTATTTACGCCAGCTTCCAGGTCGAGGTATTCTTCATCTTCGTCAAAAGCCGACTTTCTTCGCTTTTTAGCCCCGGTCTCAGGATCCCGGTGACGCTTCTTGGACTTGGCTTTTGGGGCAGCCGGCGTGGGGTTTGCTATTTGCTCATCAGACATCTTTAAAATAGTCTTCTAGTATTGTATAAATTTTCAGAAAATGAAAATACGAGTTGTAGGGAGGGTTGTCAAGTCGAATGTATTTTGATGTTGGGAAGAGTTTGACCAGGTGAAAATTCAGTTAGCCGTCAAAAAGCATGGTCCATTTTTCGATTATTCAATAAGCCGAAGCTCGAGAATTATCCGATTTAGCCCCGCCATCCCTCGTAAAGATAAAAAAAGGTGCCCCGCGTTAGCAATGGCAATCACCATCACCATCACTCGGGAGTCACACCATTTCGGCCGGAAGAGTCAGAGCTTTCTATTTTTGTTCACCTATCGTACCATCGACGACGAAATTTAAAAAGAGGGAGTTCTGGCAAATCTCTTCTTCGGATACTCCCTCCAATTGAGTCTTCATTTTTACCTCAAATCTTTACACAGACTGAGTCACATCATTAATCATGTCTGAACCCCCAGTCGACCCAGCAGCCCAAGCCACGGGCTCTGCACCGGCCGAAGGCGAAGCTGGCCAGTCCAAGAAGGGCGCAAAGAAGGCCGAGGCCAAGGCCAAGAAAGAAGCAGAGAAGGCGCGCAAAGCTGCCGAACGAGAGGCCGCAGCCGCAGCACAGAAAGCTGCCTCTGGCGGCAACGAAGACCTCGCTAAGGAGAACTACGGCGACATCACCCCTACCACTAAGGTCGATTCCGACAAGGTACAACTCAAGAAGTTGGGCGACGAGCACCTCGGAAAGACCATCAAACTCCGAGCCTGGATACAAAATGCCCGTATGCAGGGCGCCAAGATGGCTTTCCTCGAGCTGCGGGAGGAGCGCAACTGGTCGGTGCAGGGCGTCATGGCGGCCAGCCCCGAGGGCAAGCCCGTATCGAAGCAGATGGTCAAGTGGGTAGGCGCCTTACGACTAGAGAGCTTCGTGCTGGTCGAGGCCACCGTCCAGAAGCCCCTCGAACCCGTCAAGAGCTGCCGCGTGAGCGACTACGAGCTGCACCTGACTAAGTGCTATCTGATCGCTTCCGGCCCCGAGGTCCTACCTTTAGGTCTTAACGCCGCGAACCGCGCCATCGCCAGCTTCGAGGACGAGGACCCGTCCGCGCCCCCCACCGAGGCCGTCGAGAACCTGTCCGTCGCTGACTCCGCCGCCGCACCCTCCGCCAGCCTGTCCACGCACTTGAACAACCCGGCCATGCACAAGCGGGCGCCCGTCCAGCAGGCCATCGCCGACGTCCGGATGACGGTGCGCAAGCTCTTCGCCGAGTACCTCGACTCCAAAGACTTCGTTCAGTTCGAGGCGCCCTGCCTCATCGGCGCCGCGTCCGAGGGCGGCGCCAACGTCTTCTCGCTGCCGTACTTCGAGAAGCACGCCTACCTCGCCCAGTCGCCTCAGTTCTACAAGCAGATCGAGATCGCCGGCGGCCGGAAGCGCGTCTACTGCATCGGGCCCGTGTTCAGAGCCGAGAACTCGAACACGCCGAGACATATGACCGAAGTACGTACCTACATATCTACGAACTTTCTATTTACTATGAAAAAGGGTTAATAAAAGGGGCTAACAATCTTTTGTGTACAGTTCACAGGTCTTGATCTGGAGATGGAGATCGAGGACAACTACCACGAGGTGATCGACATGATCGAGGGCGTCATGCTGTACATCTTCCGCGGCATCCAGGAGCGGTGCAAGGAGCAGGTCGACCTGATCCGGTCCATCTACCCGTCCGACGACTTCCTGCTGCCCGAGGACGGCAAGGAGGTACGGCTCACCTTCGCCGAGGGCCAAAAACTCCTCCGCGAGGAGGGGCCCGAGGAGTTCCGCAACGTGTCTGACGACGAGGACATGAGCACGCCGCAGGAGAAGGCCCTCGGCGCCCTCGTCCGCAAGAAGTTCGGCACCGACTTCTACGTCCTCGACAAGTTCCCCGAGGGCGCCCGCCCCTTCTACACCATCGAGGACCCGACGAACCCGAAAGTCACCAACGCCTACGACTTCTTCATGCGCGGCCAGGAGATCCTCTCGGGCGGCCAGCGCATCCACGTCCCCGAGCTCCTCGAGGCCCGCCTCCGCAAGAAGGGCATCGACCCGGCCAGCCCCGGCATCCGCGAGTACGTCGACGTGTTCCGGTCCGCGGGCGTGCCGCCGCACGGCGGCGGCGGCATCGGGTTGGATCGGGTCGTCGCTTGGTACTTGAACCTGCCGAGCGTGCACCTTACTAGTTACTACCCGCGTACGCCCAAGAGGTTGACACCTTGATTTGGGTTGTGTGGTGGTGAACGGTAGTTTACGGTCTAAGAGGGGTTTATTTGGCCAAATGCTTTAGGAGAGCGGAAGAGAAAGATCTCGTGGGTTAAGGGAACTAGCTTTAGGTATTCGAGAGATATCGAGAGAACTCGGGCTCGGTACTGGTTGGTGGGTACGATAGATCCGATAGAGAGCCAGAATTGGGAAATCAAAAAGACTTATGCCATGATGATCAGCAATCTGCCGTGGTTTGAAGATGAAAGTTGATTTGATTATCTGTGCTGAACTTTCTAACCTACCTCCTAGGTGTCTAAGTATGTTCTCGCATTAAGAAATATAAATATCTGGTAGATACCAAGCACATACTGTAGTGCAATTCAAACCGCATGAATCTACAAGAGTAGTGAGCATATGTGAGTAGGTTGACATGAGAATGTGTATTTCTATGCAATGCTTCCCCCTTTCCATTTCTAGTCCAGCTGTTCTCGCCTCGACGACGGTACTAGACTACAAAACTTAAGTGTACATTCGAGCCCTCCATACTACCTACCCCTATCCTTATTTTTTCTATATTTCCCTTTCCTTTCCTCCATCATCTACTTTACCACACACGCTTCTGCCTACTAGGTGGTATCTGGCTGGCTGGCTGGCTACCTGCCTATCTACGCCTTCCACCGCGCGTCGATCTGCTTCTTGCGAACCTACATTTTTCAATATTAGCTTTTACTCAATTCACTCACTCACTTATACTCATACTCAACCCACCCGTCCATCTATTAAAAAAAGAAGAAAAAAAGGAAAAGACTAAGAGCAAGGAAGGATAAGATTTAAAAAAAAAAAAAAAAAAAACTCACCATAGGCCGCAAAACCCCCACCCCCCCAACCAGCGCCAGCACCGTCCCGACCAGCGCCAGCTTATTGAACCCCTTCCCCAAGATATCAAAAGCCAGACTCGGCGCGACCCTAGTCCCGAACACGTCGACGCCGTACGCGAACACCAGGCTCGTGCTCTCGAGCACGGCGGGACTCGCCATGACCTCCCGGACCCCCAGCACGTCCCGCCGGTGCGTCACGTGCATCCGCGGGTCCAGCTCCACCGCCGGCGCGTACCGGCTCAGCCCCTCCTCCATCTCGGCCGGGCTCGGGTCCCGGCCCACGGGCCGCCGGGGCTCGAGGACGAGCCGCGGGATCCCGACGATGCCGTGGGCCGCCGGCATGTACGCGAGAAGCTGGCGGGACGCGATGCCCTGCCGGGTCTGCGTCACCGTCAGGCACGTGACGGGGCCCGACAGGACGAACGTCTTGGACGCGACGGAGGGGAGGTACGGCCCCGCCGTCGGCCGGTCGACCGGGTCCAGCGAGGAGAAGTTGGCCGCGTCGCCGAGCGGGCCGCGGTCGTTGGCGCTGTCCGACTCGTAGAGATCGGAGACGACGACTTGGTATCCCTTCAGGTGCTGCGACGGCGAGTCCTGCAGCTCGTACTGCCCGAAGAACGAGCACAGGAACCAGTTCTCGGCCATGGCGCAGGCGACGTCCTTGCCCGGGTCGACGCCCTCGTAGGTCGACGAGGTCAGGATCTGGCCCGACACGGTGTCCAGGAGGTAGACCGAGAGCGCGTTCGCCTGCTCGTCGGTCGCCGCGACGACTAGGGTGTTGGGGTTGAGATACTTGTACTTGACGGTGCGGTCCCCTAGTACACGGCCGATGGAGGCGATGGGGTCGTGCTTGGATCGGCTGGCGACCTCGACGATTTTCTGTCCCGCGGGAGGGTTGAAGGTCCAGGTTGGAATCTCGACGGCTTGCTCACCCTTCGACTCAAATTTCACCCCTCGGATCCCACCGTCCTCTGTTCGCGTAACTACCGTCTGCTTGGGAGCCCACGGTCCCTGCATCTCGGCGACCTTCCCGCCTTTACCGATAGGTAGTAGCCAAGGGCCAGCGTCGCTGTCCACAACAACTGCGCTCTCCACTGGCGGGAACAAGCCAGAGGGCAGCGACTCGACGGTCTTACCCGTGTCCGATTTAACGATAATAAACTCGCCATCGGCTCCTCGGACGGTGACAATCCCCTTCGCGTCATCGGCGTAGATAGCAACGACATCCCAAGGCTTCGCGCCCGGGGTTTCGTTCGCCGGCTTGGACCATACAATCCTGCCCTGGTTGCCGGCGTCGAGGCCGTAAAGCTTGCCGCGCTTCGTTGCTAGAACGACAAGTTTGTTGAACCCGAAGCTGTCTCGCGAAAGTGTATCGCTTGAAGCCGGGGTCTCGGAGCCGAGTATGCTAGCCATGAGACGGTCGGGGACGGCTAGTAGATACGCCGGCAAGTACTGAAGCTCGTCGATATGGCGAGTTACGCGGTGGACGAAAGCGGACCAGGGGTCAGTATGAGCCTCAGCCTCCAGGGTTCTAGCCAGGTCTTCCGACTCGGGGATCTCCGCCCATGTAGCCGCAACCGCACCGCTCAGGCCTTCGGGACGGGTCCAAGCTACGTCGCCATTGACTATTTGAGTCCAGTCGTCAGCGTCGGTGACAATAGCTGATCTGACAGCATAGTTATCCTCTGCTTTCTTAATGACCTCGGAAACGCCATGAACGGCGATTGGCGTTTCTGTTCCCGATTTCAAGGCCCAACGGCCCAGAATGCCGTGGGAAACCGACGAAGTAACAATAACTTCGTCGGCAGTGACTCTCGTGAAGTAGACATTAGAACCAGATGAACTCGTGGAGAATGCGCTTCTGCCCTCCAACAACGGCAGATCATACGCCTTGGTGATGGCATTGCTCTTAAGGTCGACGTGATATATATCCGCCTTGCTTGCCTTATTAGTCCGGGTATGTACGAGGAAGTGCGGCGAGGATGGAATAGTATGCGGAGCGTGAATCTCTACGCCAACCGTGCCATCGACGAGAGGGAACTCCTGTCTATTCTTAGAGCCGAGGACGTTGACTTTTAGCTTTGTCAAGGTATTGTCCGTCCATGCCACAACCGGGGCAGCCGAGTTGGCACCGACAAACATGACGTCTTCGGGCTTTTGCACCTCGCCCTTAGTACCGATAATGATCTCGTCGAGTTTTCTTCCAGTCGGTGTATCCAAGACGATGACTTTCAGGGTATATGATAGCAGCGATCCGTGTAGGGTGACGACAAACACTTTCTCCAAATTGGTGCTGACTTGTAGAGGGATATCGTTGTTGACCTCCCTGTATTCCCATACTACGCGTCCTTCTATACCGTGTATTCTCCGCGCAACAGTTGTGCCATCTTCTTCGTGTAGCGCCAGAACATCCTTGTGGTTGTCCTCCGTCATCTCCATAATCTCTAGGTCCTTGACAGCCCCGTCAAAATCAAGCGTCCAAACGTTACGGCCGGTAATGGCATCCCACGTGTGTACGGAGCTTCCCAGCGCGCTAGCCAACCAGGTCTCATCCTCGCCAGCTCGTAGATGACCTCCTCCTTCGGTGATATTCCCGTTCAACAGGTGGCGCCATACGATAGCGCCATTGCCGGGATTGACGGCTCCGAGGACGCCTAGATCGCTAAGAGTGTACAAGAGACTCGCCTTCTCCTGGGGTCTCGGTCGGTGGAAGAATGTGGTTTCGCTTTGGGGGACGCCGAGGAGCTCGTGGTGGTAATCGATGTGGCCGACCTCATCCTTGAAGACGGCGCGCACAGCCGCAGGCAGGGCTAGCAATACCGCGATCGATAGCGTCTGCGTTGGAAAATGCATCTTGGGCGGATACGAAGAGGCCCCTCTAGGCGGGATAGGTGCTTTGTAAAACGGAGTATGTCGTCTTAGGTGTCGCGAAGCATTGCAATTACTAGTTGAGCCGATGTGGAAGGAGTCTCATCGGTCTCGTCGACGTTGGAACTTGGAAGTTGATACGAAGTAGATGACAAGGATCCACTCCATCATGATACAATGCTTACATAGTTACTTATGCATGTAACAGAAGCACTAACAGACATATGCATATATGCATCATTCACTGATGCTAGCTATATTTATGCAAGTACCTAGGGCCGCTAGGTAATGTGAGGTATAGGGGGAATCAAGTTAAGACGAAAAGAATTCTGGGACTAACCCCTATCTTGTTAACATGTACGCATTGCTTGCTTTTAGTCATTAAAAGAACTAGCTACGGGCTATAGAATAGAGACAATCTGCTATGCCCTCTCTCGTCTGTCATTTTCTCATGCAACATACAGTCTGGGAATCAACCCGCCAGCAAACACAGCAACGATCTTCGACGTCAATTGGTATCTCTTAAAAACAACACTTATTTGCATGCAGGCTTCTCTCTCCCTAGTATTACACACCGCATAATGGCAAGTTTTCCACCTTGAATAGCCGGGCTCTGCATAGCTTCAAATTCTTGCCACGCGTGAAAAGGAAAAAAGAGAGAAAGAAACAAAAACAAATATCATCTGCGTGAACGGTCCCAACAGGTATCATGTTATGGGCTTAAGACGTAGCGGGCAATGACACGAGTATGGGTACGGGTACGGGTACGGGTACGGGTACGGGTACGAGCTGATGATGGCGGACGAAATAAGCCGTAGGAACAACTATCCATCTGTAGTCTCGAGACTATGATTTACTCATCGGACTTTCTGGTTGGTGTGTTAGTCAGAATCAACCAAGTTGCAAAGATTAGTAGAGGAACTTACGCCTTCTTGGGACGACCTCGGCCTCGACCCTTCTTGACGACGGGCTCGTCCTCTTCATCCTCCTCGGCAGGGGCATAGACAGGAGCGGACTTGGTCTTGCGGCCACTCTTTCTCTTAGGCTCTTCCTTCGGGGCAGGCTTCTCGTCTTCCTGCTCCTCATCAGGCTCAACAACCTTGACCTTGCGACTGGCCTTAGCTTTGGGCTTGGCCTTTGCAGCGGGCTCAGGCTTCTCATCTTGCTCATCTCCATCAGCCTCAAGAGTGGGAGTCGATACCTTAGCAGCCTTAGCAGCTTTCTTGCCTCGAGCCTTCTTGGCGGGGGCGGGAGCAGATGCGGCGACCTCTGCCTCCGAGTCCGAGTCCTCCACGACGGCCTTCTTGGACTTGCGGCCACTTCGAGCCTTCTTAGCTGGCTGGGCTTCTGCCTCCTCATCCTCATCATCTTCGTCGGCCGCCTTGCGAGCACGCTTAGCAGACTTCTTAGGTACCTTCTTGGGGGATTCCCCATCCTCGTCGGCCTGTAGACATCTGTGAGTTATAGAATGGTTGGGTCACAGTAGCATGCACTGACCTTGTCTGCGTCCCCGGCCTTGGGCTTCTTGGCACGGCCACGAATAGCTGTCTGGCCTGGCTTGTTGAATTCAGGGTCCTGTTGAGGTTTAATTAGAATTAAATCTCCGAGCACGCAAAGTAGAACTTACACCTTTGAAGTCCTCGGGGGCGATGTGACCTTCCTCCACGGCGCGTCGAATCTTGGTCTGGGTCTCAGGATGATCACTACAGGCGAAACATTAGTGACTTGAGGATGATGTTCTTTTTTTCGTACAACTTACTCCAGCTCGTCGTAGCCATCAACCATGTCCCACTGGTAGCCGCCATTACCATCCGAGATAGCATCTTGGAGGTTGGAGATGGATTTGCCAGAGACACATCCCCTGTGAGTCAGTTAGTCTAAGTAGTCACTAATCTTATATAAATTAGCCATCATACCAATGTCTCCATTTCCAGCTACCATGATCAGTTTCGGGCATTGTAACCCAAACGCCCCAGCGAAGTTCACCCTTCATGATCTTGACCTTGTTACTCTTGCATAACGTGTCCTGGCAACCAGCACGGTTGTTCTTGGAGATCTCTGGAGGATAGGTTAGTTACACTATTCAGCTCATTTGGTGGAAACGATAGTATTGTAACGACGGCAATAGCTACGTCGTAGGTCACTTAGGTAGGGGCCGGGAAAGGTAAAGAAGGTTAGGACGTACCGACGCGATAAGACATGGTTGTAATTATCTGATGATAATTGAAGTATTTGAGGTCGGGATGATGTAGAGTGGTGGATGTTTTGGGTCAATATAAGATCAAGGGCGCAAAGATGTCTGCGTTGCGTAGGTGATCAGATGGTGAATCCCTTTTGGTGCGATGGATTGAGAAGGACAAGGTGGTTATAAGGTGGTTGGGTTGGGTAAGGGTTGGCTCGAGAACTAATCAAGAGCCCGATCTTTTTTTTTTCTTCAACTTGGTATTTGTTTTCCCTTAGGTTGAAAGAGAAAATAAAATCAAGGTGTCTGAAATGAGAAAGAAGAGAAAAAGAAAGGCTGACGAATTATTTAGTCCTTGATGTCGAAAGAGACAGCGACAAGAAACAAGTCAGTTGAGGTTGAAGAATTGGGGGAGGGAGAGACGAAACGCGTAACAGCAGCGCGTAAAGCAGGACGTAAAATTTGGAGACACTGTGACCTGATGATTATTTCAGGCGATTAGGCACCCAACAGTGCTAACAGTGACCTATAGTTTAGTGCTGCAGAGCCCATGCTCCAATTTTTTAGCAGCGATCGCGGTGTCCAGCGCAAGAATTATAGGCGGTATGGTAGGTGCCTCTACCTAAAGGGAGGTAACATTGTTGCCGCAGCAATGTCTGCACTCCCCCCTTGCATTTTTGATACTTGATCTATCACACGATGTAGGTACCTAAATATTTGCTGATTGATCATGCACAAATCGTATGTACCTCGTATCGAATTCTTCAATCTGTTTGCTTAATTATATTTCCTTCATCTCAGCTACTTGTAGGCATTTTAAGTATTTTACATGTATCGTCACGGCTCAACGGATTACATCCATTTTTCCGGATGTGCACCCGCATTAATACAAAGCCATTACAATACCGGCTATCAAAATCTCGTGCCCATAACATAGTGTGAACATACCGTGGCAAGTGATAACCCGTGATATAGTTATGACATGTCCGTGTCTATCATTCTATCATTTCATAGGAAAGGGCACCAGCCAATATACATAGCGGCCAGATTCTTCGGGCTGACGGCCTGCTTAATCAGTTCTTCCACCTGCCCTTCCACCCCGAGCGGGATGCTCTCCTCTGGTAACAACCCCCTGACTTTCCTCTTGATGCTGTCTACGACGCTTTGAGGATTGAGCCTAACAACCTCGTTCTTCCTGCGCTTGTCTCGCTGTAGATCCAGCGTTGGGTCGTAGATGAATGCTTCGAGAATTGTCATCAACGTTTCCTCTTGCTGTCTCAAAATGCTCAAGGTGAGCTCCGAGCATTGCCTGAAAGGCCCCTCGTACCCGTATATTCCCATAGCTGCTACCATGTTGTGAGTTAACCGGAACGGAACTCGTTCGGGCTGCGCAAATGTGAGGCCCTTGTCGAAGAGACAGTTGAAGTCGACGTGGAACACGCCGCCGTTGCCTTCTTCCAGAAGCACGTTCTCGCCATGCCGATCACCAAGGCCGAGGATGGTGCCCACCATCGACATCACGGCGCATGATCTCGTGTACCGTAGCCTAGCTGCGAACCAAGCCGACGGATTAGGGAATTGCGCAGTGAACCAGTTAGGAAGCACCGCCGGAAACATTTTCAGAATACCTTCTGTGAAGATTTTCGTGTTCTTGTCTCCCAAGGCAGCATCCTTCATCATCTGCGTCAGATGTGTATAATTAGGGGTAATGCCACGAGATCGGTAGATGGCAAGGAGAATATCACGAAGAGTTTTGAGCCCGTCGACCCACTCGATGATGCCGCACTCTTCGTTGAGTGGTGTAACTGCGTACGTTTTTATGTAAAGCTGTCTCCTGCTAGATTCGGCATCTCGCTTTAGTGACCGGTTGATCATGCTGTTGAATTCCATGAGACGCTGGTCGGTCCGGAGGTCATCCTTTGGTTTGATTAGGAGACCATAGTTTACTCCATTCGACCCGCGAGCCGTGAGCTTTCGAGGTTTCGCTAGAGAGCCTAGTACCAAGACTTCATCTAGGAATGACTGGACGTGAATGACATCGCGCGAGAATGCCTTGTGCTTCTTGACGTTATCCGTCAGAGTGGGGAGGGTCGCCGTAAGACAAGTCTCAATTGGCACGACGAGGGGGCAAGGAGTACATTTGTGGTTGAAGTGTAGATCCCTCGTGATGCTCGCCACCGTCGTCCTGTTGCTTTGGAAGTCCCCATTATTACAGGCTAGGAGCAGCTGTTCTGCCAACTTCTCGCCCATACGTAATAGCGCCTTCATGTCGTATGAGCCGCTCTCCGCCCTTTTACTCCTGCTTCTGAGTTTCTGTAATATCTGCTGGCCACGCGCTCTCCTTTCCGAAGAGGCCTGTCGGGAAGTCATCAAGGGAAATAAGCTCCATAATGCTTGTTTCGGATGAGCCTCGACAACTCTTAGTATCATCTCCTCGAGTAACAGGAAAACTTCCGCATTAGGATGGGCGATACGAGCCACAAGTTGAGGCAAGGTCGTGTAGAATATGTATGCAGGTAACCGCTGTATGCCCTTGAAGAGATACTTATGAAGCGAGTCGAGCTGGGTTTTTCGGCGATGGTGGAGTTCTTTGGAAAGCGAAACTTTGCCTTCCGGCGCTTTATCGACCTGGGCCCCTAACTCGAGCCACAACGTCAGAACCCGGGGGAGGGTTTGATACAGGTACTTTGTCCCATAGTTCAACGATCGGATGTAATTTTCGATTACGAGCTTGGCCGTCTCTCCCGTCAGGTATTCGTCACTCTGATCATCCGGTTTCAGGGCCTTTTCGGATTCAAGCACCTTCTTGTAATGTCGGCCGAGGTAATAGTGACCCTTTTCCCACGTGCTATGATTTTTAGGAACGTTCCGGTAATATTCTCTTAACGCAGAAGCATGCGTTTGGCCTGCACTGTCGAGCCATTTTGCAAGAAGCAATTGAGCACGTGCTGTAAGCAAATTCTGCTGCGACTCCATGTTCTTCTCGGATGATTCATTCTCAGTGAAACTCCGGCTAGTAAAGACTTTGCTCTCCATGGCACCTTGAAGAGTTTGGATAGCCTTTCTGTTGTGGCCTTCTTTCCATAGTAGTCGAGCGTTTTCGATCGTCGCGGAGTCGTCACCAAGCTGCGAGGCGTGTAGAATAGCGTTGAAAGATTGGTGTATGGAGTTGGTCTTTCTTGCAAGTCGGGCACTTGACAGCCAGAGAGCAGAGATATCTAAATCACCAAATCTTGGCCTAGTTGGGTTAGCTATCCGACGACGTGGCTTGGAAGAAATCTTAGACTTACCGCATCAGCTCCATGGCTGCCCGTCGAATGCTCAGCACATATTGCTTATCACTGACGTATGACCCGATGACCTCGAGACGCCGGTTGAGAGTTTTAAGTATCTCTTGAGGGTGTTGACTACCGTCGTTATTGATTCCAGCAATCAGCTCTAGATCGGTTAGTACGTGGCATTTTAACATCGGCTCGTGACAGGCCTGCAAGGAGGATGTGACCGAGAAGTTCATCGAGGAGTTGACCCTGTCTCTGATAGTTCTCATTTCGTTAACAAAGGCCTTGGTCCATTGTTTTTGTAAGTAGACAAGAGCCTGGCCTATCGACACGTTGAAATTTTCCGTGCGGTCTCCCTGATATTTTTTAATGAACTTTTCCATTGTCTGCCATCGTCCCGTTGCCCAGGATGCTTCCACAGCATAAGGCACGATCCGATTGACTGTCGCGGCAGCGGTATGCCTCTCAATTCCTTCCACGTAATTGAGGAGAACATCTAAAATGACGATTAGTTGACATCATTTAGAGGGCTCACAGGTTCAGACTTACCGTGCTGTCCTGATTCCTTAAGGCACGTCAGGAGGTCAATCTGGACATCAACATTATCGGGATCTTCGGCCAGCTTGATCTCATACCAGGTCTGTGCTGCCGCCCACCGTCCAGCTTTTCGATGACTTAAAACTTGTTGGTTGACGTCGAGTACGTGTAGATGCGCAGATATCCCCTCCAGCCCATCAGGTTCGTCGATTTGCGTATATATGTCTTGCAGCCTCTGAAGCAACCGATCTCTCTCGCACGCATCTTGATTCTCCTCATCCACTTGGCGAATATGTTGTTCAAGGTGGAACAAGGCTCGAGCATAGGCTTTGCAATCTACCGCCCGCTGCGATATCAACTCGGCGGGGATGGAGTTGAGCACATTTTGCACCTGCTCCATTGCGGCAAGATCTCGAGGGCCAAGTTGGGCGTTCCCCCGTTTCAGCTGTAGCCACCGCATAGTGTAGTCAATGAAGCGGAAGACAGCCTATCATCATCAGTTCAGAGAATATGAAGGTTTAATCGGGTATCTTACCTCACAATAGAGCTTTTGGTTTTCGATCTCTGCGTAGCTGGCATTAGTCGGAACTTCATGCCGCAGCACATTTAGGAGTTCATTGAGCACATTTGACCGATCCTCTTCCGTTGTGTCTTCACCGATAATATTATGGGTAACCACGTAAGGAAAGAGGAATTCGGTTACTGATAGATCTTTGATGCGAATCACACGACACAAGGGTTCGAATATAAGCTGAGCAAACGGGCCTTGGGGTTTGCGCATGAGGTCGAGAGTAAAGCTTCGCATCCAATTGGCATAACTTATCTTGCCCGGCTGAAATATTGGATACTCTGTCTGCTGCGGTTTCATCGGTTGGAGGACGTATCGTGAAGTCATGAAAGGTATCAGCACCTCTCGGGCAGTCTCGGACATCGATAGCCATTTTCGATAAATAGGAGCAGCTTCTCTTGAGCCTAGCATTTCGACGGCAACCTTGATATCGCATCGATCGAGAAGCTCTTGCATAGCATACGAGAGAAAGCCTTGGACTTTAGTGTCGGTTGCGGACAGGAACGCTTTGACCAATACCTCCTCTAGCAAGTAGACCACAAAGTCTGTTGTCTCACCGGAATGCTCAAAGTTGCTTCTGACGACCATCTGCCTATCGGAGCGAACCGTTTCTACGCGATTCGGATCTAGACAGCCCATCAAGCCAATACACTGGGTACAGAGATCGCTAATTTCGCCATGGATGCCATTGTATCTCGATGAACAATCAAGGAGTGAGCGGGCGAGGGTAGGCACAACCGAGTCGGGTTGTTCGCTTATGGCGGACGTTTGCAAATAGCCCTGCTGTCTCTGTAAGTAAGATGCAAGCTCCCTCAAAGCAAGCAAGACAACCCCGTCGTTCTCGTGACAAATCCGTTCCGCTAGCAAAGAGAAAGCCGTCCTGCTATCAACAGGTATACGAAGCTTGCTCAGCCTAGCTTCGATATCGGAGAGGTTATTGATATGGCTGAATGAGGGCAGCTTGCTTATCATCTGTTCTAACACGGTGGATTCTTTGTCCAGAAGAGACCCGATCAGGTCTCGGGATCGCTGCTGCGTTACTCCGTCGAATGAAGTCCAGTAATGGCTGATCAGGAAAAATGTCGTCTCGATGAGAGCCTCGACATCATCTTCTAAGTGAAGGAGCATAGCAGCCCAGCAGGAAAATGCTGCGGAGCGAAGTTCATCGTGCAACATGGCTGCCTGGAGGCATGCAGAAATCTATCTGGAAATTAGTATATACTGACAGTGACAGAGAAATATCAACTTTACCTGCGGGCGAGCTATACGAATATAACGCTTTCCTGTCCGAATCATTTCTTCCATCGCCTTAATGTAACGCTTCCGTTCTTGTGTCGGGGTCCGAGTCGAGACGTCGTTAATGGTGTGGGCCAGACCAGCCATGAGAGCTAGAGCGTACCTCTGGAGAAAGGGGCCTGAAGCAGCCTTTTTCTGCTTAAGCTCTCCAGTCCCCGCTAGCATCATGGTGGCCATCTTATTCAGAGCATTGCGAATCTACAAGAAAAATCAGTTGAGTTATTAGCGAAAGGCGGAAGCTGAATTCCTACATGAGGCTTGCGACCTTCTTCAGCATCGCCGGCTGCTTTTAGAAGCTCCATGGTGGTTGCAATCGGCTCAATTCGCAGTAGCTCAAGAAGACCACCTGACTTATTAAGATGAGGAGAAATATGCTTCAACAAGTCCATAGAATTCTGCTGGACATCGGTAGTCTCCTGGGTTAGCAAGAGAGCCAGTATCGGTCCCAGGTTAGCGGCATCGAGACAGGGCTGCCAGATTTCTTTCTCGTTTCGAGCCTCGGCAATTTTTTGGATGACATCCCGCCTCTTGGTGAGCACTAGCCAAGGCAGAGCGTATTTTTGAATATAGAGCAGTAATTCTACCACGCTCATATCTAACAGCTCTGCCAATAGCCGGGTCAATTTTGGTCGAGACGTTAGATCCTTGGTTGCTGCAAATGCGAGGTATCTCCAGAACGGTTCAAAGAACTGCCGTGTAGTTATGCCGCGAGAGCGCGCAAGCTTTGCTATCTGTACAGAGTTAAAAGGGCAAGATAAGTTGGTAGATACGATAACATAGCAAGTTATTCTTCATACCTCAGTAAACGCAGCCGCGGATGTAATCATACTCTCGTACCCTAGATAGTCAACTAGCTTGACGAGCACGAGGTCCAGCTGGTCGTCAGATATAACACTAATAGAAACACTTAGCAATGGTTACATATATCGTTCGGTTAGAATGTTTACCTTCCGACTTGAGACCAGGCCAAGATGCACGTCTCGGCGAGGTGAGGCATATCCTGCTCGGAGAGCGAGCGAAGTATATTGAGGACATTTCCGCAGTTCCTTTGAAACAAATTGGACGCCATTGCCGGTGAGTTTGAGGTAGATAGGAACATGGCAATAGTTCGTCTATAGGTTCATTAGGACGGGTTGTGACATTGTAATGACGTTCACTTACCCAGCAGCAATGCGGAGTTCTCTTACAGAGCTTTGGAGCGACTTCAAACACCACTGTGCAGTTACGGAAACCTCTACATCCAGGAATTCGGAAACCATACAATGCTTTGCAATGCGTCTGAGAGCGGCCATCGCTGTTACGCGTGGTTTCCGCGATTCAAGAAATTTGGTATGTTGAACCAATACGGTAAACATCCGTTGAACCGTCTGCTTCACGTTCATCGTGAAGTCTGAGTGAGCTACTATTACTTGTGGGGGCTGCATAGCATGGCAAAGACGACAGTTGACGAGTGGAAACTTGTCGCTTATGCTGTCGTGTATTATAAGCATGCCATCCGCAGCGCAACAAACGTACCCTAAGAGGTCGATAGCTCGGCATAATTTGGATTCGACTAGCAATTCAGAGTTGACTAGTTCTATAATTCGGGTTCTACCATTGTAAGCAATTCCAGTATAACAGGTTGCGGACGGTTAAATAACATACACTATAAATTCCACGTCGAAAGGGTTCCCTTCAGTCTCGACTCCTAATATATGGTATAGTTGGGCAGTGACCTTAGGTATCGACGATGACCCAGCTGAAACCTTCCTGCGTTTCGATTGCCTCTCAGCGTCTACCGAGTCTGAAGACTCTATGTTCAACTGGCGTAGCTGCCGGCGGAGGTCCTCGTCATGAAAATGTATATCTGCACCTATCGAGACAGGTACAGGGTCGGTGGTAACTTCTTGCAGCAGCTCTATGCAATACTATACCGGAGTTAGTCATTTGCCCACCATCCCAGGTTTTCATCCTTACCCATAGGTCACATTCACAGAACAGATCTTCCCAACCTGCCATCAACTTCGTCAGAGCAGGAATCAGTTGCGACGTAACTAATCGTGATATTGGCTTGGAATGCATGCAAGCCTTGGCCACTTTCGCAAGCGACGCACAAAGCAAGTCATTCTCTGGGCATTCTTTCACGTCAGTAAAGAAGTCATCAATTGAGAGATTCGACACTTCTATGCAGAGGAATACTAGCAAAGTAGACGCTTTCTGCTGAATGCAGATGTCTATGCTGCTCGCAGCATCCAAGGCATCGAGGAATTGCAGGGTGTTGCGTAAAAGTACGGGAGGTACGTCTGGGAATATGAGCCGCCATCGCATCTGCGCTTCGTAAAGATGAAGGTAGGCGTCCAATGCCCATGGAATGTATTCCTGGAAGGCGGATATAATATCAAATTCCGAGGCATGGCGTAGTATAGGGCTTGTCATAATTGATAAAAGACCAGAGGCGTGCTGCAAAGCCTGCGATGCCGATGATACAGCGTACGTACATTGCTGCTGAAGCAGTGACGAATCCCCATTGCCTATCGACTCGAGAATCGAATCTGGAGGTAGTTGTAAGTGGAGAGCAATATCTCGGTTTGTCGAAGTGGCTTTAAGCTCCTTAAAATGGTTCATAATAGCTTATAGTCTGTCAGCTTGGACTGTTCCCTATGCGAATCGGGACTAATCTCATGCATACCATCGAAATTCAGTTTGATATACGTGAGGAACTGCGGTACGAGAGGCCATAAGCCCGCCGCCTGGGAGGCAGTTATAAGCACTTCACGAAAGAGAAGCTCAATCTCATCCTTCAGGTCAGCACAGTGACTACTGCCAAGCATTTTCAGGACCTTGGGAAAGATCCATAGCCAGAGAGGTTCGCTACCCCTGAAAAGAAATGAAGCCGTCTCAGATTTGACGAGAAGAACTTCTGGTGTTTCCCTTATGGTAATTCTCAGGAAGTTTACGGCCCTTAACGCGTCCGTGCGGAGTTGGGTTTTATCGGCAAAGGGGTCGTCCCATCTGAGGCCTTCCAGAACGACACGTGTGTAGACATAGATCAGCATGTGGTTGTGTTCCATCCGCTCCTTTTGGGTTTTTAGCAGGTCTGGCTGGTTCTTGACTTTCTCAATGACGCCGAAGAACTTCTTAAGCTCTGCAGTCTCATCCGGTCGAGAAGACCGAGCCGAAGTTGAGATGTTCTCCACCAGTTGCGCTGCCAAAGTCGATGGCGGCGGGCCATTATTGTTATTCATCAAGCCATTTGCAAAACTGTCGCGACCGTTGGGTCCTACTCTTCCATGAGACGTAGGAGCCATTGCTTTGTTGGCATGTTCGGGAACTAGCCAATATCAGACGGAAGTCAAAGCGGGAAGTCTGCGTGTTTGGAAGTTCAGCAAACGCGTTTCCCGCGAATTTACTTGTCGCGGAAGCACGTGATTTAAATTATGCCAAACTTGGACTACCCCACCAGCCCACCAGCCCATGCTGCCCACGCTGTTTAGATTACCTAAGGATGTTGCTAATACCCCTGTTCCGCCAAGATCTGCGATAGTCTTGAGAATTGATGTCATGCCACAGTTTATCACATATTCTTCTGCCCAGCATTCAACCTAACCTACCTAACCTACTAGCATACCGACAACCATCGAATTCTGGATCGTCACTTTTCTAATCTCGAAAGCATCATATAGTGATCTCCCGCGGACGTCAACCGAACCAAGACCGAACGAATCCCCCCCTCTCCCGCAATGGCAGTATTTCCAGCTAAAAAGTTCCGCGGTGCCGCCGATACCAATACGTTCGCAGTGAGATACCGCGCATTGATGGCTAGACATCCATTTTTAATGTTTGGGTTGCCATTTATGTCTATCATCGTGGCCGGATCCTTCGTCCTGACCCCAGCCACGGCTGTGCGGTACGAGAAGCATGACCGCCGAGTCAGACAAATGACACGGGAAGAAGAATTAGGAGTCGGCAAGACAGGACGCAGAGTCAATATTAAGGACGAATATTATGTTGGTATATCCGGACAATACAGCTATTCATGCTTCAATCCTCTGGGATCGTATGCTAATGTTGGTGTCCACAGAGGCTGGCCGCGAAGGATATCGACAATTGGGAGCAGAAACGCGTCAAGAGACTGCCTGGAGAACACGATGGCGTACTATAGCTGAGCTTCATCGGTGGTCTAGACGCCTTCTATTGGATTGCTAGCATTACCATGTCAGATACCGGCGTTGGCGCATTTCCATCTAAGTACATAAGCGAGTTGCTTGTGGCTTGCGTGATCCACCCTCCCGGAAACTTCAGCCCAAAGCGTCGGATCCGATTATCTAATTCACTATCGCGACGAAGTGCTGTAGTACCTTTCGCAAAATCAGACTACATGGGAAAGTCATTCGCTGAGCGGGCCCGGACCTAGAAGTTAGGGCTAGGTCCCGCTGGAAACTCCAATCGTCGTCTTCAATCTAGAGACAGTCGACTGAGAGTGGACATGGCGCAGGAGTTTGCGATTCATGCAAAGACTAAAATCTGACGGGTCTGGCCCGATACTCAGATATCTGCTCAGCTCGGCTCAGCTCGGCTGAGTAGATTGGTGTTTAGTCTGTCACCTAGATAAGCCAACGCGTACAATGCTAAGGTTCGGTCGTTTTGATCCTATTGTTCACCGAAACAGTACTCTGGAGTCGTCGGCTTAGGATGCCGACGACGTTGGCTGTGTGACACGGAGTCAGAAGCTTACGCAATGGTACAAGTCAGCAAATCCTGTTGAAATGTGGTCCCAGATCATGCGCGAGTACGAAATCGCACGAGAAAAGTCGGTGACATTCCACAATGCGGCAACCTCTACGAAATAGTGTTGGAACATTACGCTATACCGACCACTTTGCAATCTCTACGAAGTCAAGACGCATTTAATACGACATGAGATGAAAGAGGGTTCTAGAGCCTGGGGAATTAGGTTATGATTTAACCCTAGATCCAAAGGGGAGCCATATAATAAGCTATAGCAACTTGAATATTCTAAAAATATTGGAAAAGACCTGTTCAACTCTACCTACCGAGGTACCCTAGTTAGATACTATATGATGACCGGCGTCTTTGCTAGGGAATTCTGGGACTGGAATGTATCTTATACATGAGGGGTGTTAGGTTCGATTCCTATCAGCGCTATCTAGCTATTCCCCTTTTTCTCTGGGAATTATTAATCCACTACCTTCGGCTAACAATGAAGTTGACCTTGGGGAAGTTCCTTGAAATAAGCGGCTAAAAATTCATCCCATACCTGCTTGACTCGCACCTTGATACTCTAAGCGGTTCTTGTATCATACGTTTAGGGACAGTGGGTTGAGATGCGGCAGCCAGTCAAAAGCAGCAGAAGCCTTGCCCCACGAACGAAAAATCCGGACTAAGTGGATGAGTGAACTTACCATCAGTGGCATAAACTTACCACTGGGGCGACGGGACGACTGGACGACTGGACGACTAGACGAACATTAGACGGACAAACGGATAGACGGAACGGGTTTTGTTGAATTCGAATACCAGCAAAAGCGTCTCCGCTCAGAAAACTCTAACTTAAAAATCTAATTTAATTGCTATAAAAAAAGGGGGGAATAAGAAAAAGTCAGAAAACGAAGTCTTAAAAGTCTAACGTGGCACTGGAATGTATCTTATACATGAGGGGTGTTAGGTTCGATTCCTATCAGCGCTATCTGGCCGTTCCCCTTTTTCTGGTAGCGCTGATAGCTCAATTAATTACGTAGCCCTACTTAGCCTCGAGCCCAAATGTTCAATCCCCACCTATGGCGTAAGTCTCCCGCTGCTCTTTAGGTTTTCAGCCAGGCTAAAAGCAAATGCGGGGGCGCACCATTTATTCTATCAGTACTACTGGAATATATCTTATACATGAGGGGTGTTAGGTTCGATTCCTATCAGCGCTATCTGGCCGTTCCCCTTTTTCTGTGGCGTATGCAGGTCCGAAAATATGAGGCGTTGAGCATTCCAGATGAAAAACCCATGCCGTACCTTGCATTAGGTAGTGCCTAGAGTCTGGGGATGTTTTCAGAACCAAAAAAACGTTTCACGGAATGGTCGGGTGACATCAGCATAAGAGTCACGAAATCACATTCGTGTTCAGCCGCATACCGCATAAAATTCGACTCCGGGCGTCACCTAGCAAGCGCCGGGTTTGACGTACACAAATGTACATGTAGCAGATATATCCGGTTCTGCATAAAAATGGTGTTTCGAGTTTCGAGAGCCTCGCAAAACATATTCAAGATGACTTCACAGTCCCCCTCCTTTATAAATTGGACGAACGGGACCGAAAGCGTCTAGCTAGGAGATAATGGTTTCTAAGCGCCAATGAAGCTTAAGATACTAGTTGAGCCTAATAAATTACTCGGGATAGTTCAGACGAGCTGACGAGCTGGGGAAAAAAGGTACTACTACCGGCCGCCGTTAGCAATTGAGTTGTCGCGAACTTGCTGGTATTAAACCGGTCTTGGGCCTTCTCCACATGACCATCAAGAATCACAATCATTGGTCAGTCTGTCCAGGATCTGCAAGATCTTCCAGACTGATGGGATCATAGGTACGACATGGGTAGGCCGAGCAAGACCAGGGAAGGTTAGCAAGGTCAGAAGCAAGGTACAAGGTAGCCTTGTGAAGACCCCTCGTCTTTTTTTCTTCCAGAACACGAAGAATTGCGACAGCAATACGGGGAAGGAATCGTAAAAGGGTCTCCTATATGGGCTTCTCCTCCGAGACTTGTGCATTCACACGAACTTGCCGAAACCCATGGCACACCGATAGTGCACAATTCGTGTTCACATTCCTCGCTTATATGTAAAATGCTAATGCTATGATCTTTTCTTCTTTACTCCGACCCATCCAGCCCATCCCCATCTCTCTCTGATCCCACTGTCCCATCCCTCCACAGTCGACCGCCTATCTGCCAAGTACCCAAGGTCCGACCGGGCTTCTGAGACAAGAGATCCGATGATTGGCGGGCCTATGACGGGATTGCAATAGAAGTCGCTGCCACATGCCACTATTGATCAATGACGCATTCGGTCCACACCACCAAAAGGCTTAGTGGGCTGGTGGGTGGAATCGTGATAGTCTTGTGGTACCGGCTGGATGGGTAATAAGCTTTTTTTTTCTTCTTGTCTTGGAGCTACCAGACAAGGCTCTCTTAGTGTAAGTGGTCACAGGTTGTACATAGACACTCAAGTGATGTACTATGAAGATGGTGTGTACTACTATTCAGTGAAATTTTACTCTCTACCTACATACATAGGCATGTAGCTTGGCCCACAGCTTTAACATCCGCATCCATCCTGCAAAGTGCAGGAAAAAAATCAAGCTACCTGCAAGGCACCAGGTTTTCCAGGTCTCCTCTTTTCCGGATCTTCAGGGACGATCTAGATGGATCGTGGAATGGATATTAAACCACCTCCTCCTCAACTCCCCAAACCCCGGGTCTGAAAACGAAGCTCGGATTTCCAGATCACCTCTTCTACTCGGGACATCCGGACATTCCAACTACCAGCTTTTGCTAATAAGCAGCTGGTTCTCTACCTTGCACGCTACCCATCTACCCTTAGCTAAGCCTTGCTGCTTACCTACGACTTCCTCTTACTACGACGCACAGTAGTATTAATTTTCTTTCCTTTTCTTGACATTCGTTCGTGTTCCACATTCACGAGGGGTCATATACCAACGCCGTCATCATGCGGGGCCTCAACAAATCGACACTCTTTCACAGAAAGTCCAAGAGCAACCTGTCAGGCAGGAACAACAGCCTCGACGATCCCGCCACCCTACACGCTCGAAAATGGAGCACGTCGAGCACCGTCTCGCAAGCATCGTCGACGACGAGCTCGCACGATAGGCTCTACGACCCATTATCATTACATCCCCCTCTCAGCCTGAACACATCACCGCACATCATCCCCGAGTACGAAGAAGACGCGTACCGGGAGGACGAGGAGCGGGAGAGCCGCTTCTTCAACCAGAGACTTCACCACGCCGGGGAGCACATCCGGGACGCGGCCGCGTACTCGCCCGTCCAGGGCCACAACTGCTACTTCGCGCGGCCGGCGGCCGGCGGCAAGCCGTACGTCTACGACCAGGGCGTCCAGTGGCCCCTGAAGGACTGGCAGGCGATCCCGCCGGGCCTGGCCACGCTGGGCTCCTCGGCCGCGTCGTCCCCCGCGTCGTCGCCGACCCGTCCCGCCGACCACCGCCGGCGCCCCACGGACTGGATGAACGACGGGGACGCCCTGCTCAAGCGCGGGGACTGGAAGCGGAGGGGCATCGTGTTCCACCTCGGCAACGACGAGGAGGAGCTGCAGGAGCGGCACTTTGAGCTCCCCGAATTATAAAAAAAACGAATCTCTTACCTAAACTCCCTTACTACCTACACAACTTTTTCGACACATCTTGTATTACTACTAGTATTTACACTTCTTTCAATCTGACGTCTTGACGACGCCTACGGGAAGACACTAGGAGGAAGGAAGGAATTACGAACAGGCCGGAGGACTGAACGGCGAGCTTGACAGCTACGCGGAGGAAGGTTTCATTTTGGGCACACCCGTCACCATAACTTTCTTGTACATCTCTTCAACTTTTAGGGCATGCATATTTCGGGGTGCAAAACGGTTTAGGGACAAAGATACCACTTGATATTGATAATTAAATAGCGTTTACTAATCGAAATAAACCATTTCGTCTTCATCTCCGTCGTCTTCTTCATCGTCTTCACCTTTAGATTCTACGAGTTGTTTATCGACCGACCTGTTCTTACTAATCCCCCCCCCCTCGTAAAGAAAGACACAGCTGAATGATAGCAGCTAGCCCACCTTCTTACTCTAGAACGAGACTGTCGCCGGAGAAAAGCTATAGCTGCGGTAGGTGGGTAGTAATCTGCGTAACCGTGGCGGCTGACATCTATCCTTTGTGTGTGTCCCCGAGGCGTCACCGCGGCATGTCTCATGTGGGTGTATGTGTAGGTGTGTGTAAAGTGCGTACATGAGCGGGTTTTTTTTTTTTGCGAAGCGGGTCTCGGTCTCAAAAGACAGGACAGGACAGGGCCAAGAAAATAAAGACAAGCGAAGAACAGCTCAGACAGGTCGGGCGTAACTTTGTGTCGGCCCCTGCGTAAGTCCCCGGAGACGCACACGACGCACACGACGACAGGTACAGGAAACTGAGACACACCGATCAGCCACCCTCGACGTCCTCGCGTGCCACGGACGCTAGCCCTCGAGTGACAGCTTAGAACGGCATAAGTGGTTTCAGTCAGCCAGTGTACCTCCTCGAAAAGAGGTGGGCGAGAGATAGCTAGCTACCTACCTAAGGCAAGATAAGAGACGAGATGTCGCTCCTAAACCGCGATTCGCGGAGCCGAGGATCGGAGGCGCCACCGCTATCATAACCCGACGCCACTTTCTTCACATGTTGTCCACATGTTGCCCTTGTCGGTCTCATAACCCTTTCTACCCCTCGATTCGAAGGCTGTCTTTAATTACTCCGTGCGTTTGCGTGCGGACGTAAGGGAAATGGGAAGGAGTAAAATATGAGTAAAATATGTCTCTTATTCATTGTCGCGGCAGACGTCGTCGTCGATGCTTACGATCGATTCAAGCGTCCTACGATCGCAGTTCCCCCACCTATACTCTGCCTGTCGTGCCCCTATTCCCAATTTACTACCTATATATGCGGGTCTCGTAGGGTCCCAATGTTTTAGAAACATTTCTTCTCACCGCTCCCCTTTTTTCCCCCGGTCGGCCATGACTCTCTGAACAACTTTAAGGTACTGTGGGATGGTTACCTAATCAGCGGGGATATCAGCCGATTCTAAAGTGTAGCAAGAAAACTTAGATTTGACAGCTAGAACATCAATTTACCTCCCTGAGCCAACAGTACCTTGCCTTATCTATTTAGTTTCCGGCCGGACTGTCTCTGTTCCTGCTGTAGAAGGGGAAGGCCACGAGGAGCTCACGTTTTGTGGATAAGTCCACGATGCTGTTAGTCACGTAAGGGAAGCGGACATACTAGCATTGGATGCTTCACTAGTGTAGTAGAGATTGTATTATTAATATTCGTAGTGGACTGAAATGGGGAGGGTTCATGAGTCGCGAAGGGTCTTTCACGTTGGAGGTCTGAATTTCCACAGATACTGTAGATTGTTGCGGGAGTTTAACTTGATAGTTATACTGTCTTACTATAGCCTATCTGTATGGTCATTGTTCCCAGAAACTTGTATACACATATCCAAGAGCATTGGTATGTATAGCAAAGCCGGTGGGAGCACACACGGATCTATTAAACACATCAATATACACACAATGTTTTACGCATGAATGACGGTGATGCCCACACATTAAACCTTAAGTCCTAACCGAGACACGTCGGCGCTCAACTCCCTCCCCTGAACCATCTCAGCCATAACCTTGCCCGTGCCCAGACTCATACTTATGCCCCACGGGCCGTGTCCAGCAGCGACATACACTCCCCCTCCCGGTCCAGCCCTCGTGCTCACCGACGGGCCCAGACACGTATCCGGAATGCGTCCGAGAATCGGCGTGCCGCTCTCCGTCACCGGCCGGAAGCACAGTCCTTCCCTCACCACCTCCACATCGTCGTCCTCGACGCCGAGCACCTCCCTCGCCGTATCGCGCAGCCTCTCGACCGCAGCCCTCGAGATCCTACCCTTGGCGTCCGTAGCCAAGCCCGGCAGCGGCTCCGCCGCCGAGTTCAGGCCCGCGATGTAGATATGCCCTCCTACCCTCGAGAAGATCTCCGGCGAGTACCCCGGCTGGCTGGTCATGAAGACAGCGTGGCACCCGTGACGGCTCTCGTGCTCCTTGGTCCACCGCGGCGACTTGACGACGAGCGAGTGGCCCGCGAGGCTCGAGACGGGCAGCCGGAAGTCGGAGGTCGGGAAGAGCGTGGAGAAGACCTGGGGCGACCACGCGCCGGCTGTTATTATGATGGTGGTGCAGGGGATGTCGGTCTCGGTGCTCGACTGCGTTTCCGCGACGCATATGCTCGAGAGCTCGTCGCGCATGTCGGTCTGTATGGATATCGCTTGGGCCGGGTGGTGTAGTTGCACGCCTGCGTCGACGCATTTTTGTAATAGATGTTGGGATAATTGTAGTGGATCCCTTAGATTTTTTTTCTATCAGTACCCGGGTCTTCTAGTATACTTGTATAGGGTAGGTAGGTATATACCCGCAACATATGAGATGATACAAGTCACTAACTCACACTTGCGCAACAGTCCCTTCGTCACTTATGACCTCCACAGCATTGCCCTCCACTCTACTTAACCACGGCGGCGCGATCCCAGCCGACGGATCACCGCTTGCAGCCTCCGCCCGGCTAGCACCGTCGCGACACCAGACATCGACACTCTCCTTGGACTTGGTAGCCGGCGACAGACTTATCGAGGTGCTACGGGAGTACCCCCATTTCTGCGCACCGCCGTCCTTCTCGGCGAGCTTGCGGTGCTCCTCGAAACTCAACGCGCCTAGTTCTGCCGAAGCTGCGGAGAACCAGTCTTTCGCTAGGAACCCACCTGCGTAACCGGAGGCAGAGGCGAAGAGTTCGGGGGAGGGCTCGACGAGGTGGATACTGGACGCCGGCTGGCGCGTAGATAGGTAGTATGCTGTCGAAGTGCCGATGATACCCGCACCTAGAATTACAGTCGTAGACATGGCGTAGACTCTCCTTATCTTATAAGGACTCTAAGTCGACGGATGGCTATTACGATGTAGCCTAACTACATCTCCAGCAACAAAGGATTCAAGTCAATATTGACACTGTAAGACAAGAACTAAATGACGTTTGCCCCTCTTCAAACCCCACCATTAGCCCAGTCCAAAGTGCCAAGCTCCGATAACTTACTAACACACTGAAAAAAGGAAGGAAAAGAAAAAATACTTCGGCTTTCTTGTCATACCTAGAATGTGTACTATATATCTTGACAAGCACTCTTGCTCAAGATAATTCTCAACTCTAGCTTAGACTTGTGTGCATTCAGCTGCTCATTGCGTTATAATGCCTTCTAAGGTGTTCATCGTCACTGGCGCTAGCCGCGGACTTGGTCTTGCGGTGGCACAATTGCTAATTCAAGCTTCGCATAAGGTGTTTCTGGTTGCTAGAACAGAGAAAGACTTGGAAGCGATGAAAGCACAACATACATCTTCAGTCGATTTTATGGCCGCAGATTTGGCAGATTTGAAGGTAAATCGACTAAGATCCTGATATAGACAATATAACTCACATCAGATGTAGGTCGCGCCTAAAATCATTGACTCAACCTTGAATGCCTTTGGCAAGATCGACGGTATCGTTGTGAACCATGGCGTCTTGTCCCCTATCACACGCATTTTCGAGTCGAATGCAGAGGACTGGCGACATGCCTATGATATCAACGTCTTCAGTGCCGTAGCACTGGTAATTCACCCGAACTAAGCCGTAGGCAGTATCCTAGTACCCGCGCTGACAGTACGCAGATCAAAGAAGCTATCCCCGAGCTTCGAAAATCAAAGGGTCGAGTAGTCTTCGTCTCATCTGGTGCAGCATTGGGCGCATACGCAGGATGGGGGTCTTACGGCACTTCAAAGGCCGCCCTCAATCACCTCTGTGCCCATCTAGCCGTCGAAGAGCCATCCATCACGAGTGTGGCAATCTCACCTGGCAAGGTTGATACCGACATGCAGAAACAGATTAGAGATGATGGTAAAGCCGGCATGGCGCCAGACATTCATGCAAGCTTTGTAGACGAGCACGAGACTGGCAAGTTGCTGGACCCGAGAAAGCCAGGTGGCGTGATAGCCAAACTGGTCGATGGTGCCACAGGCGATCTTAATGGCAAATACTTCCGGTATATATACCAACCATGCTCCGGGATTACTAGCACGCTGACATATAATAGTTGGAACGCAATAGAGCTGGCCAGTTTCCAGGAGCCATGAGACCATGGACTTCAGCATGTGAACTATAAAGCAAGTTAGCTTAAAGTAATGCTTCACTTGTCATATGAAAAGGAATAGGTATTGCTTCAGGCGAAAGATGAAAAGTCTTGATAGGTTTCAACATGGTGATTCGGTTGCACGTTAAGTCATCACAAGCAGCTACATGAAATAGAAGATGGATGTCATACCTTACAGATGGATGTGCCTTTGACACTACGAGAACTGAAATCTTCCAAGTCGCAACCAATATATGGCCTGATTTCCAGTATCAGCTTTGCAAGTCCAACGCCCAATAGATGATCGTATATAGGAACGGAAAGATCAATCAGGAAAGTATATAATCCGTCAGATAGAGTCGGTATTTGATAGTACTACTTTTCGACATCATGCTTGTAGATATTATGGGTGATCCTCGGGATGGGTATACCTTTGTGTCGGCATAGAGGTAGCCTGCGAGCTTATCGTCAGTATACGTAAAGGAAGCAGCGCGTAATGTGGAAGATTGTATCTTGAATGGACTCAGAATTGTCGTTTGGCTTGACGTGTCAATCACCATATTACCATTTGGTAATAGTAAGACTGGGGCGACAGTGCTCATCATAGTGAATATAAATAGAGGAGAGATTTGCGTACCTTTGGAAGTTGCGAGATGTGCGTTCGAGTTGGACTTGATAGAACAGCCCTCTGACGAAAGAAAAAGAAAAAAAAGGCCAGCATCATCCGTGACTTGTCGCATCTAGTAGTATGAACAAGCCGAGTCTGCTAGCGATGACTGAAGTTTATTAAACACACGTGTATGTGTATCAAAAACCACGCACACAAGACAAGTTTTCATTGCAAAAAGAATCGAAGAAATTCATGTTGAGGTCGAGAACTTGGAGGGAAGAAAAAATACAAGAGAAAATTATTTTATTTTAAATTAAATTAGAAATTGGAGCTAAGATAAAGCTTGCTGCGCCACAGTTGACAACGGGCGGAACGGGGCATCAGTGCATGTGTTCGTTCAAGCCACTAGGCTCCACTAGAATGTGCAGGGAGGTGTCTGAGGCTAAGGCTGCCGTTGCGATACAAAACATCGTCGGTTCCTTTCAACTTTGAGAAAGCAAGTTGCCTCTCATTTCTCACTTTACCCTCTCCATTTACATTTTAATCATCAATCATAAGCTTCACCACTCAGACGGTATACTCGGAACTTGAACACATCACCCATAAATACCTTTTTAAACAGGGCTCGTTTGCGAACTTTCGCATCAAAAGGCCACCATGTCTGACCATGAGTACGGTGGTAAGTAAATATTTAATATTTCTGTAATCCGACGTTTCTCAGCCTCGCTATATTTGCTATGCCTGCATGAATCACACTGCCTTCCATGGATCTACCCAAGTAACGAAGCAAACACCATTACCCTTGATCAAAGATAATGAACAACTTGTATCGCAATCCGGATACGTTGCGCCGCTACCTCCCCTCCTCCTTAGTCCCTGTGCTTGGTGTGTCAAAGGCGTAGCAATGACCATGACAATGGAATTGCTCTACAATGATTGCTGCCATCTACGTATGCCTAAGGTAGATATAGGTAGATGGTAGCACATTGTGGGCACCCACTCTTTCGCTATTCAAATTATTGCATCCCTGCTGTCGCATATATTTTTCTTTCTCCTCGAGAGGAGCGCTACATGAGAATTCTATAAGGCACTTTTTACTAGTGGCTCCTATTCCCAACACAAAACTCACACTGAATTCCTGACTTTGGCTTTCAACTAGCAAGATGGCAGGACCCGGTGCACTCGGTACTAACATGAATCTCACTTTTCTTCTCAAATGTGACGCTTGGGTTTGCTAACTATTCCTTTCTTTAGGTAACGACGATCTGTCTCTTCCGAAGGGTATGTAATCCATAACTTCAGCCCGTCGTCGTGGCACCGACCTTGAAGGGTTTGTTTGCTAACAGGATATAGCAACCGTCCAGAAGATCGTCAGCGAAATTCTTCCCGCATCGAGTGGCGTCTCCTTTTCTAAGGAAGCGCGTGATCTGCTCATAGAATGCTGCGTGGAATTCATCACCCTTGTCTCTTCCGAAGCGAATGAGATCTCGGAGAAGGAGGCCAAGAAGACGATCGCATGCGACCACATCACGAAGGCCTTGAACACCTTGGGATTCGGCGAGTATATCCCCGCTGTTCTGGAGGCTGCCGCGCATCACAAGGAGACGCAAAAGGTGCGTAAAATCCTCTCTTTCGGATTCGTGATATAAAAACTAATCGTACCAGGTCCGCGAGAAACGAGGCAACAAGTTCGAGGAGAGTGGGATGACGATCAAGGAGCTGGAGGAGCTCCAGCGACAACAATTCGAGGCGGCTCGCGAGAGACACGCCTGAGTCTTCTAGGAGAGGAACTAGCATACCATGTTTCGGGGGATGGCGAACTGATTACGGCGCCCGTGGGCCGGCGGTAGGCGGAAGACGACTGCATTGGACGGCGTTGGTTTGAGGATATGCGATAGGCTTGCTTGCGGTAAATGGCGTCGGTCATGGTTATACTTCAGCAGGAATGAATAAGGAACACTATTAATCTGAAGGCGTGATTTTTTGCTGACTGTTATTGTGAGTGAGGCTAGGTCTTGTCCGGCATTGCAATTATTGACACGCAGGCGCTGTGAGGTACGTGTTCTCTATGTCGATCTGAGCTGAAGGTTAGCCCTAGATCGTATCAGGTATGTATATTCGAATGTTCCCCTAACTAGCTGCGCAACCCGTCCGCGCAAGCGCGGCCGGGAGAATTACGTAATAAAGAAAAGCTTCTGATTGGCCCCGCCACACCCCCAAGCCACCCACCCCCTAGCCACACCCCCAAGCCACACCACCAAGCCCACCACCCCCAGCCACACCACACCCAAACCACCCACCGCCACCCACCACCACCCCCCTAGCCACACCACCACCCACCACCACCCACCACCACCACACCCAAGCCACCCCCAGCCACACCGCCCACCCCCCCGCCGGCCATAACTACCTTAGGTAATTCGGAATATCGGCTCGGCGAACGGCGGCTCCGCGCGCCGATTCGCCGAGTATACCTACCAGCCACAGCCAACCTACTCTGATTGGCTAGCCACACCTGGGTGCACGGACGAAGAATTCTTCATAGAATCATTTATTCTCAATCAAAATCCCTTTAAAAGCTTAATAATTAATACCATTCGATAGAGCTCGTTTTGCGTGACCTTTTGATATTATTTGCACCTTTATAGACCTTGTTGCGATAGAGCTGCAAAGGAAAAGGTTGAAAAGTGCGGGGCGATTCTAAGTATCTGATTGGCCGGTGAAATTGTGGCAGTACTAATGAAATAAAGAGAAGTTGATCAGCCTTGGTTGATGCCTATATGTAGGTCTACTAATTCGGGTAAGTCGGTGCCAATACGCAGTCTCGGCCTACGCTTATCAAAGGTGTCCGATACCTGCTTCGATGATGCTGTGTTAGGCATTTTTACTGGTGACATAAGTCTTTTTAGACTTGAATTAGACTTGAAAAATACCCAAAGTGAGGCGCCTGATGTCTCGGGGGAGCAACTAAGCCACCTAGCTTCGCCTTGATCCGATGTCGAGCTTGCATATCTCGCCGTATTCTGGTTGGCTGCTGGGGGTACACAACAGACGACCCCAGCGCTAGCTATATCATATAGATTTATTGACTCCCACGTCTCCGAAGGCTGTCTCTTCTTCCTTAATGAATCCCGCTCCCTACTCTTATGTTATCGCTCAAAGATAAGACATAATGGAAGCTGTTGCGGCGGTCGCCAGCTTCATCGCAATCGGCCAAGCCCTTGCAGCGATACCGAAGGCCATTGAAATGTTGCGATCTCTAGTCGAGATTAGGCAGGAGATACTTCAGTTGATCAACGAAGTTAGTTCCATTCCCGCGTCGCTTGATCGAAACTAAAGAGGCCATCGGACTAAGTCTTATAGGTGGAATTACTGAATTCCTTTGGAATCCTCATCAGAGAGACTATACAGAATCTGCCCGATGATAATTCCATCACAAATTTTCGGATACTGCAGCCTGCTTTGCTGCAAAATGTTGAAACCGACTTGGTGTCAGTTGTTTCACAGCTCGAGCAACTCGCCCAAGAATGCGAGCAAGGGAAGAAGAAAAATGGGCAAATCAAAATCTCGAGAATCAAGTGGTTGTGGCATAAGAGGAAGATCGCCTCGCTAAGTGAACGTGCAAAATGGAACCGCGATTGTCTGCAGCTGATCCTAAGCTGTAACAACATGCTCGCTTCTACGTAAGCTGAAATCCCTCCTTCACCTTGTCATATGATATTATGCTAACCCTGTTCAAGGTCTAATGGAAGAATGCTTATGGACATTCACACCATAGTGACGACCCGATCGCATACAGGAAACCACCCCCTATTTCCATTCATAAGCCCCGAACATCGTATCCACGAGATTGAGTCTCATTCTATAGATAACGATGGGTATCGTATGATTGAAAAGGCTACTGACGCAGGCGGTAGCCTTGTTAGCATGGCTACACTAAATGATGATTCCAGGAGATCGACCTCATCAAGTTTCGCAGGAAACGACTCACTACAGGAACAAGCATTTCAAGACAATGAGTCGCTAATACAAATGACGGCAACTCTGCGCAGAGTCTGCCCCAAAAAGTGTGCGTGCCAGTGCCACTGGCCTACTTCTCGAACTCGTCGGCGCCCAGCCATATCGCCTATATATGGATGGCTCGGTTATGCCTACAACAGCTTGCCACAGCTCGGTATGCGTAGGTGCGACGTACCCACCTGCCAACGAGCTCATTCTCCAGTTCGCCTTAACCTTCGCTTTCCGCTCTTGTTTTGCTCTCGGGCTCTCGAAGCAAGACTGTCCTTTGATGCCGTTGCTGGTGTCGGTGCTTCACTTCATCTACGAGTGGCTCGTGCTATTTCGAAAAGTGGGGATATCTGGCACGAAGTAGAGCATGGAAAGATTGAAAGAGTGCGTCTGGCGGTGGCTTGTAGAGAGTTCTCCCCCATTGATGGAGATGAGAGAGAGAGTATTTTAGATGTAAGTTTGCCGGTACATCAATGCCAAAAAACCCATACTAACAAGATACATTAGTACGCTTTGATGTTTGAGCAGTATGAAATAGTATTGATGTTACTGGAAGAGTCAGTATCGATTTTGAGGGGTTCGGATTTTGGCAGGTAGGCATCAAAACGGTCTGACTTTCCAGGTCATTTTCTTACTAATATCGCAGACGTGCGGCAATGCACGCTCGGCAGCGGTCATATCTATCTCACGATTCTCACAATGATAAAAGCAAATACATCTTGCAAAAGGTGATTGCACTTGATGACGAGAATGCAGAAGATCACTGGCCCATCCACGAGGCAGTACACTACGGTGGCGACCTAACGGCAGTTTTGAAGCAGTCTACGGAAGGTATTGACGCTCTTGACAACTTCGGTAACACGCCTTTGCACTGGGCCGTGGAGGAAGGCGACAGCACCGCGATCCAAACTCTAATACATTACGGCGCAAACCCAAATATTCAAGACATACACACCTATACTCCGCTGATGCTCGCCGCGCTGAACGCGGAACTTGATTGTGCTGAGAGTCTGATTAGCGGCGGATGTGACGTCAATGTCTCAGATCCTTTGTACCACAATGCAGTCTTTAGGGCGTCGCAGTCGAACTGCGAAGGTGCGGCGAAAATGGTCAGTCTCCTTATAAATCATGGTGCTCAGTTGACTTCGCATGGCGATGGAAATGCACTACACTGGCTTCCGTTTTATCCCACAGCTGCAGAAACAGAGGAAAAATTCCAAATATTTGTTCGTGCCGGGGTGGATCTCGAGGAGAAAGATGAATTTGATTGTACGCCTTTGATGCGAGCATTGATACAAAACCACAAGGTCATGCTTCGCCTACTACTTGATGCTGGCTGCGAGTTTGATGGATCGCCGGACGGGAGGAATGCTTTGGTCCGGGCTGCATTGTTTTCTGATGTAGAATGCATGGATATTCTTGGGGAAACCAAGTTCACGGTGGACGTGCGAGTGCGAGACGGGGATGGAGATACACCATTGGATATATTTGAATGGAGAAGGGAAAGCGATCGCTCGAAGCTATATGGTGAGATTGAACCACCAAGTGATGATGACGTTGAGGCATTCGAGAAGCTGCTTCAGGGCGTCCGAGATCGTTACCTGACTGCCGAGATCCAGACCTTGGAGGCAGTCATCCAGCATCTCAAGGAAGAGGAAAGCACTCTTGCGCGAGAGGCCCTGCAGCCTATCATCCGAGAGAAGATTCACTGGAATATTCCAGCCGAGCGCAGAACGTTCCGGGCCATTGACCTCCAAATCAAAGAGGGGATGACGGAAGCCGCCATCGAGTCTTTAGAGGAGTTCATTGAGGTATCGAGGGAGCGGGTCGGGACAGACCCTTTCGAGGACTACTATTGCAACAGCTATGGTCTAATGGACGAAGGTGTCATCGTCGAAGATTCAACTTGATAGCTAGAAATGTCTTGCAGGAAGAAGGTGGTTCTGGTTCACATTCAGACGGGGAAGAGGCACTAGCGAATGGTCCCTGTGTTTCTCACTGTCGTCTTCAGATCAGATATTTTCATCTTGTATTATCGGGCTAGGATTTCTATATATATAAAGCTATGGTAATATCTGCCAGTCTTAGCTTAACTCAAGTCGACTTGGAATAAGGTTGACACCGATTAGGAAGCATAAGAAATAGCTAGGGGCGTCCATCATGAAGGCCCGCGCCTCAGGTCTAAACAGTCGACCTCAGCTCGACTAGTGATAGGAGGCCGCTATTACGCCAAACCCTAGAATCGCCAAAATCGAGACGGACGCGAGGAGAGCGAAGAGCCGAACAATGATCTAGGTACGTATTGTAGAGCGATACTACGAGGCTTGTACTTAGGTGGACTTTACACATCACGTTGGACATACCGACGTAGCAGAAGCTATAGTCATAAGTCGTCATCAATTTCCGTACCGGTCACCTACAGCAGTCTAGATACACCAAACAAACAGACAAGGCGTGCCCGTGCCGTGCCTTCAGCTTCTGGACTCACTCAACATCATCTCGAACCGCATATCCAAAAAGAAGAAGAAAATAGAATAAAAAAAAGATATAAAAATAAAATTACCTCCGTCCTTTACTTCGCTCATGAGTTTGACTTTGGTGGTGGGGGATTGATGACCCTTTCGTGAAACCCGTGATGTCCATCATTCATTAAAAGAGAAAAGAAAAAACCATGAAAAATGATAATAAAAAAGGTTACATCTCCTTTTGTCTGCAAAAACTACCACCGGCGAGCGAGACTTGATCTGACCTGAGAGTCGTCAAAAAGCGAAGCCGTTTCTGCCTGTTGGCGCTGATTGGAGAAGGCGAAGCCGCGGTTACTTATCTCGGTTTGTCGTTGTTTGGGAGTTGAGAAGAGTGGTGTGTTGCGTTTAACGGCTATTAAATAAGTCTCGCCTTTTCTCCCTCGCCCATCCACTACCTCATCCCCACAAGCAGACTTTGTGTTAGATTAGGTAGGTAGGTAGGTAGGGCAGCGGACACGAGCCCAACAGCGCGGCGACTCTTAATCAGCAGACGTCAAGACGTCATGCTAGGTTGGGAGGTAGGTAAGGTAGGCAGTTTAGCGGATATAAGTACGATGGGACCCCCCGCGGTCGTAGATGACCTCGCGCTCGACGACGCGCTCGTCGTCCACCTTGTCCCAGTTGAGCGACCGCCGGTTGCGGTGTCTCCGGTCCCACTCGCGCTCCCACTCGAGCTCCTGCGCCCTGCGCTTGCGGTGGCGGCGGATATCCTCGGACAGGTTGGTAAGTTCCAGTACGTCCTCCTGTACGTGACTGTTAGCGTACGTACTACTACGTTATAAAAGTTGTAAATGTGTACACAGCATGGTGCTACATGTCCATGCCGTGTCACAGAAGATCACCAGGGGAAACGAAAAGAAAAAAAAGAAAGTGAGACTTACATAGCGCAGGTACTGCATGACGTAGAAGAACCACTCCGTCTCCTCGTACTCGTACCCCATGCGTTCGATGGCCTCGCGCGTCACCAGGTCCTTGGTGATCTCCGTCCACATCTCGTTGCGCTTGCGCGGCGGCGGCGCGCGGTCCTCGTTGCGGATCGAGATGCGCCGGTCCTGGATCTCCTCGACCTCGACCTCCCGGTCCCGCGACTTGTCGCGGCTGTCGTAGACCTGGATGCTCAGGCGCTCGCGGTCGCGGGACGGCTCCCGCTCGCGCAGGGGGGCGGGGGCCGGCAGCGACTCCACGATCGATATCGGGGTGTCCTCGCGCTCGGGCACGAACTTGGACCGCCGGACGCCGCTGTACCGCTGCCAGGTGACCTCGGCGCCGCCGCCGCCCACGCCGTCCATCTTGACGCGCTCGGTGCCGGGCGGCACGTCCACGATCGTCCAGTCCTTGGTCGCCCCGTGGAGGGCCTCGCCCATGCGGCCCCGCGAGTCGATCTTGCCCGTGATGTACTCGGCCTCGTCCTCGTAGTCGGTGGTCGCGACCGCCCGCGGAGGGGGCGCCGCCGAGTGCGCGCGGCGCCGGCCCAGCTCCGACACCCGCACCGTGTCGCGGTCCCGCTCGATGACCAGGTCGTCCTCGTCGTAGTACGACGGCTGGTGGCGCGGGCGCGGGCGCGAGCGGGAGCGCGCGGCGGGCCGCGACCGCGACCGCGAGTGGATGTCCACGTCGGTCTCGTTGTGGCGGATATCAATGTCGATATCGAGGTCCCGCTCGCGCACCTGCGGGGGAGCCGTGCGCGGCGGCGGCGGCGGAGTTGGCGGTTTCGCTCGTACGACGCCTGTGTGCAACGTTAGCCAACTTCTGTCTCATATTTGAGGGGAGGAAAAAAAAAAGTGGTTCAAATTACGAGGTTGGTAGGACGTACCGTGGTCGATGTCGCGGTAGTGCGTGATAACCTCACGCTCGATCGTCGGTCCTCGGATCACCGGAGGCGCGGGCGGAGGCGGCGGGGGCGACGGGCTGGGCGAAGGGGCTCTCTCCTTTTCCCTCTCGCGCTCGATGCGCAGCCGGATGAGGTCACGTTCCCTTTCTGGGGACGGTGACCGCTCGCGTCGTCTCTCGATCGTGCGAGATTCTACTCGCATGGTTGTCGGGGGTGGCGATGGTGACCGCTCAATAAATCTTGGCCGCCTGTCCGGAGGCATTGAGGGGGCTCTCTCGCGATCTCTCTCGACAAAGCGTTCCCGATACCGAATAGGACTGGGTGAACGAGGACGTCTGCGGTCGACCGTCTCGACTTCACGCTGGCGCAGAACCAAGGCTCCAGTCTCTGGTCTCCTAGCCTCTTCTTTGAGAAATGCAGGAGTGCGATCTACCCGCTCTCGATCCCGGTCCCGGATTTGAATGTCTATGTCCTCATACTCCCTCACGGGCGCCCTCCGCGGGGGGCTGCGACGCTCTCGTCGCTCAAAAACCTCGACATCGTCGACGTCTCGGGTCGCTACCCTTCGCGAGGGACCTGGGGTGTAGTCCCTCTCGCTAAAATCGCTCCGACTACTTCTGTACGCCATCTCCTCGAATCTATGTCCTGATTCTGCTCAAGGGAGGCTGTCCAAGGGGTAGACGAAGTGATGTGGGTGTCAATTGGAGGTGGTGAGAGATTCACCGCCGAAGTGCGTCACTCTTACAACGGTAGCGGGGTAAGATAGAAGTTCAATAGCTGATAGCTAATATGAGAAAGGATCAACGGATCAACGCTAGAAATAGGTAGCGTGCTGCGGCTTGCCGACTTAGAAAACTCTCGATATTGTCTTTTTTCTTTTCTTGTTTAAACCAGGGGGGAAGATTCGATTGTGAGACGACAGTGGGAAGAATGTTAAACTGTGTTTAAAGTGATTAGAGATTAGAGCTGAAGGTGTCAGAAGGACCAAGGACAAATGAGGTGATGGGGGGGTCACACGATTTCAAGCCCAGGGATTGTGCTGTTGTGGGTAAGCTAACAGTTAAGGCCTCATCGGATTAGGTGTCAAAGTACCGTCTGGTCGTACACGGACGAGGACGAGATGGCAGACGGGGAGAAGTGTCAGATATCTGTCGGGGGTTGGACAGCGATTCTGTGTAATTGTAGTAAATGGGCTCTGGACCGAAAAGAGAAGCTAGGGGAAAACAACGTCGTCATACTACAGCAGCAACAGCTGGGAGGCCGAGACTAATAAAGCACACGAGAAAATGGCAGGGGGGTTGGCTTGCTGGGCCTCGAAGCGGTGGGCGGGAATCAAGGCAGGATTGGACCTTGTTTGGACCTGTTTGGACCTGTCGAGCCCGTCTGGCCTGTAGTCTGGCCTGTAGAAGCTAAGCTAGGATCCTCTTTAGTCCTGGCGGTGCTGCGATGCTACCTACGACGGGAATCGAAAGTTGCAGCGACGGGGAAGAATGCCACGGAAAATCAGGCGAGCGAGCCAACGAAAGCAGCATTAATACCTATACACATATAGCCATATAGATCTTGATAGAATGATGTGTTGGAATCGTGGCTTTGCCCGTCATAGTGAGAGAGGCACCCTTCGAGGACCATGTATTCCATGTATAGGTGAGACAAACACCTAGGGCGAAGACGCAGTTGGGCAGCCAAATATGAAAGCAGGCTGCGCATCTGCGCATCTGGTTCAGTAGGTACCTTGGTATCCATTGTTTTAATATTGACCATGAGATAAACCCGGGCAATGCCACGCGCCACCTTTCTGGTTATAATGCTCACGATACCCGCAGAGTACCGCGTACTGCATACCGCAAACCGCATACTGCTACTACACCACACAGCGCATATCGCCGCGGCGAGCGTTTAGCGTCCAGAAATGCCGAGAAGTTTGCTTCACCCTTCACCACAGAAAACATCTCTTTCTTCGTTCCGCGTCGAAAGAAATCGAATGCATCATACATAACACTCCGCTGCATATTGAAAGTTGCCAAGTCGCCCATTCAGTGGCTGGCGAGGTTGGTAAGGTTGGTAGGTTGGTAAACGACTGGTAAACGACTGGCAGACTGTGACGGCTGGACGGATGGGCGCAGAAGGGCCTGACGAGAGGAGATGGTGGGGTCGAAACCAGTGGGGAGGGCGCTGACGCAATTGTGCAGTCCCCAAGTCCATCAAGTCTATCCCAGTCTTGCCGCTTCAGCTTTTGATTTCTTTTTCTTTTTCCTTTTTTCGTCAGGCCTCCGTCGTGTGTAAAAAAGCTCGGGCCACCCCCTCGTGATGAGCCGAGTAAAAAATCCCACTGTATTTGTGTATCTGTGTATCTTGGTACATACCGACATACACCGACTTCGCCGTTCGATTCCGCTTAGGTAACATCTCGTTCGCTACCAAGATGGGAAGATCACGGGACCATACCTTGACAATAACGTGGAATACGAAGAACGCCTTTTCAAGGTTGAAAATGTAGGTATTCAAAGGTTATTGGACATTTATGCATTCCCCATATTACCAAAGCAGGAACTGCCCTTAAGAAAGGGATATCGTTTCGTGGGGCCTAGGTGTTTATTGGGCATCAAGTCAATAACAACCACGGTTAGTGACTGAAATGAGCTGTTACTCATACATACCTAGGCATATATGAACTCCAGGTTGATATATCCCTGCAACCTACGGAGAACTCTTCTTGGTCCTAAGCCCTACAGGATGCAAGATGACATGGAGTTGTCTTACCGTCTCTTCTCGAAAGCTGGATGCCCAATGATTCCCCTGAGGTTGGGTTTACCTTTACCGGTTCGCATATCAAAATTACGGGCCGGCCCGGAGGTTGTTGGGTTGTTGGGTCCTTGGGTCCAAACTATATGACTCTAGGCCAAACTTTCTTATTAGTTTAAACCTTCGGTAACACCTGTGGGTTGGTCGAGATTCGAGATTCGAGATCTGCCACCTGTCATGAGCATAGGACGTACGAGAACTGTTCCTATCGTATGATTGGCTGCATATTGAGTGGGTGCCACGATATTATATTCTATCCTAGAACATTCCAATCCCAATGCCTCCACTCTCAGCTGGTTTGACGTTGAGCTGTTAGCCTTCGGGCTACCATTATCAGGGGCATGTTAAGACAACGTGCCCCGGATGACTGAGAAAGTCTAGGATATGATTCCGCTTCTAATTAAAAAGGCAGGACATCCTAGGTATGGGGGCGTAACCTTCCTAAGGTGGCGCCGGAGCTCGCCCCAAGTGATAGTTCTCAAATCTGGATATAGTCATGATCTGGTGTTAGTGATAGTCCAAGGCATAGCTACTGTTTAGACGAAATCAAAAATGGGTTGAGATCAAATCACCGGTTAGTCCCATTCTTTCGTCGTTCTCTTGGCCCCTTTTTAGAAATATGTTGTATATGTCAGGACCGTAGCCCTCGTCACCTGGGTTAGGCTACGGACCTGTTGGTCACCCTTAGGGCCCAGATAGGAGTCACGGAGTCCTCATGGCCAGAATAGGAGGTTAAGGGGCTTGGATAGGGGCCAGGGGCTTATGGGTATGAAGGGATGAGCTTGGGAGCTAGGCCTCTTGACGTATAGATCCCTTTGTCCTAACCTCCTGTATATACATGGGACTTAGTAGCCCCCTAGGTTCATAGCTCTTCGTGCAACAACACAGTTGTTTTCCTATCGCATGGCTGGCTTCGTGACAATATAGGTAGCAGATACTGATCATCCTAAAGTGCGAAATATGAAATAACCCGTCTAAAAGCAGCATGTTAAGTTCATGATGCTTCGGGCCTCGAGTTGCAAACGGCCGTGACGCGATAGAGCTCGACCTAGAGTCAGCATAGAACCTACCGTCACAAGGACCGTTGAAATATCAGTAGTGCTTCGTGGTACTATAGAACGGCAGATCAGGACCTCGCGGCTTTGGAGTGCGATACGTATATCATAGCTTCTTCGAAATTGGGTGCCTCTATGAAGCATCGTAGCGGGTTATGTTCTATGCTTCTCTTAGCCGACAACCTCTAGGTTCGACATGGTAGAAACAGACCATTTAGACATAACCAGCAAGTGTCTTCACTATTGTGAGGATGACTCTGGGAAGGTGAACATCATAGGTCTCGACCTGGATAGGGGTATATGGCGGGCCGTCGTCTTACTGACATTCACGACAACATGCATACGACAACTAAAGCAACCCCAATGCAAACCACCACTCTCAGGATCAAGACATGTGTTTGATGCAATATTTTCTCTAATTATATCTAGTATAGCGCAGAAACCTATTTAGGTAGACACGAAGCCGCCCCTTATCACCATTTTTAGGTAGCCAACCCTTTGAAGCTTTTAGTCCGCATACATCCGCTTGAGCCATGCCGTGCTGTCTGTCTGTCTGTCTTCTAGAGTAGTAGGTAGGTAGGTATCATATGTAAAAATCCCAAGCAAATCTGCCGCCACGTATGAGTTCTGCCGCTTTTATCGCTTTTGTATGTAGGTTAGGGAAGTATTATATCGCCTCGCCGCCCTGTATGCCGTAGGTACGGTCCTATTATGTATCCATATTCTTTATATCACCGTCGTCACGGTATCTCCTTATAATGACCCTCCCCCATCATCTCCACGGGCCGCGTCTGATCCGCCATCTCCTGCGGATACTGCTGGTGTTGCTGCTGGTGTTGTTGCTGGTAGAAATAATGCGACTGCTGCTGCTGCCCATCCGCCGACGGCGTAGTCGTGTACGCCCACCCGCCATCCTGCGCAAACCCAGCCTGCTGCGGGTACGCTACCGGCTGTTGCCCGTAAGCCGCTTGCTGCTGCTGATGCTGCTGCTGATGCTGCTGTGTGCTGTATCCCGCCTGTAGCGGTGTGTATCCCGCTGTCTGCTGCATCTGCGGCGGGTACCCGTCGCCGCTCCCGACCGTCGGCACCGTGTACCCGCTGCTCGGGCTCATGTACTGCTGGTCCCCGCCGCCTCCACTGGTACTAGCCGCTGCCGCAGCGTCGAGCTTCTGCTGCCGCCGGCGTAGGAACCAGAACGCGAAGAACATCCCACCGACGGCCAGGACGCCGAGCGTGACGCCCACGCTGATACCGGCTTTCGCGCCGTCGCTTAGCCCACCCTGGTTTCCCCCGGCGGGCGGTGTGGCGTCGCCGGTAGCGTTCGCAGCCGGGGTGTCTACGACCTGGCTCTGGTTAAACGTCGCGAGCACGGTGGCGGGCTGCCAGTTGCCCCCGTCGCCGTTGGCCTCGACCACGCGGCCGCCGCTCACGTAATACAGGCGCATGACGTTGGTGTTGGAGTCGGTGACGACGCCGATGTTGGCGCCGGCCGCGTCGGCGTCGGGCCACGCGTTGCCGGCGGGGCGGTCGAAGGCGCTCCACGTGTAGTTGATGTTGCCGGCCTGGTACACCTTCTTGTCGGTGCCGACGTAGAAGACGCTGCGCGTGTACGCCTTGTCGATGCCCATGGCGAGCGCGGACGCGTTGCCGTCCCAGGACGGAAGGGTGAAGCCCGCGCTCGTCGTGTTGAGCTGCAGATCCGTCGCGTCTGTGGCGTTGGTGGATTTGTTGCCGGTGAGCGTCAAGGACTCTGGGAAAGAGGCTGAGACGAGGTTAGCAAATGCTCTAGAGGTGAATTTCTAAGAAGTAAACTCACATAAATGCCAGGATTGGTCGTTGTATAATCGCGACACTCCTATGTTCTTTCCATCCCTGGGTCTCACAACGGTAATGTTGTTGTTCGAAAACGTAGACCCAATGGCCTGCGCTGACACCTTGTCGTTCGAGACGACGCCATAGTACTTCCACGTCGTGCTACTGGTGTACCCGATCTGATGCAGAGTGCCGTCGAGGTCGTTATAGAATACGCGATACCCATCCGTGGCTCCTAGCAGCACGACCGACAGACCTGTGTTCGGCGCCACTTTGGGCGAGCCTCCGGAGGTGATGTACTCGCCCGTATTTTGCCAATGACCCGTGTTCCAATCGCATTTCAGCAGCGAATTGACAATTTCGTCGTTATTATCCAGGTAGAAAATTGAGGCCTGCCCGCTGGCGTCAGCAAGTACATTCTCACTCGGCGTGGCCGACTCCACACTCCACACTCCACACAGCTCATCTTGTGACAAGTGAGCCATGCAATTTCCTGAGTATTACTCACCCACGCGGTCTCGGCGTCTGTCCATCCAGCAGCGGTCAAGCTTGTCTTGTTCTTTGGCGGGTAAGCTGTGAAAGGCACGGTGAGTGCTTGGTCGTTCGGGAAGATTGGCGTGTGGTTGCCGTTGCAGAGGCTGTATTGTATGCCGCCCGTATCATCGTCTTGCATCAGGAAACTGGGTGCTTCGGTATTCCACCAGGCCGCGATGGAGCCGCATGAGACCTGTCCTGCAAGCATCCATATTGAAATATGAAATAGAGATGTGAATCTTGCAGTCATGGTTGCTGTAGAGCGCGTAGGCTCTTTAACAGTCTTCTCGGTTTATGAAGAGGAAGGATTATAATGTGAGGAGGATAGGATACCGACGGCGCTAGAACACCATCATGATATGGTTCGAATACAACTGAGAAAGGTGAAAGAAAGAAACCACTTCACGACAGGAAAATATGAAATGCGAAAGACAAAATAAGAGCACTCGAGTAGAAAGGCAAGACATTCACAAGAAGCGGGACTGATGAGATCTTATTACCAACGATATCTCCCGTCAGCCATAAGCCAATGAATGCTCAAGTACCTGGTCTAGCTGCAGGGGGAAGAATCTTATGCCCCAATTGATCGATGAGGGCTGGTCTCGAACGGGCAATCCTGATCTACAAATCGGCAGGCATTGTCGTCGACTTATCCCCTCGAGCCTGTGCGTCTGGCGGCCTAGAATGCGGGCGTGTAACATGCAAGGCCCGTAAAGAGGCAAGCTCCCATCCCTCGGGTCCGGCTCGTGCAGTAGATGTTACACGGGGAAGGATTCGGGGCTACTCGCATGGTGTGTAGATTAGTGTGTAGATCAACAAGGGACAGGTTTAACCTATCTATGAATTATACGAAATCTTGGACGCCAAGTTGATTCTAACCTCAAAGTCCACGGCATTAAATGGTAAAGAGTTGCAGTTAGTGAATGCCGGGTTTGATTAGAGACTTAAAAAGTCCCTGGGACCTGGGTCAGCAAGTGGAGTGTAGGCTATTAGAGGTTAGTATATCGTGCTGGCTAGAGTCAGCAAGTCACCGCTAGACTGGGTCGGCTAGAGTTGTATCGCATCGTTTGCACGTGTTTCTAGCGACTATGCAGAAAGCGTGTACTGTAATTTATCTGACGTCCTAGGTAGTATTCTGCTGGAGTTGGTGTGCGTCCCTGCTGGAGATGAATGGAGATGGAGTTACAACGGCCGCAATCCTTAGCAGCTAGGCAGGATGATCTAACTTGAATCAAATTAACCCAAGCCTAGGGCGTTTATAAAAACAGTATCGTTAAGGGTTAAGGCTGATATCTTTGAAGCCACCTAGGCTAGAGTGGAGGGCGCATATCACTAAGATGTTCTGGTACAAGACTCTTGTCAGCAGAGAAAAAAAAAACAATTCCAAGAATAGACGAAGCTGGCGTCAAATTATCCATATGTAGAAGGGACCTTACGTTATTACGCACGTGCCATCGGTCGGATGTCCCGAGCGATAGACATTCTGCCTTTCCTTCCTATTTCGAATATCGTGGCTGGTCTTTTAAAAAGTGTACCACTTCCAGGCTTGTACCGTTGCAGTTGTGGCGTTCGCCCGAAACATTGTTCAACCAACCTGTCTCAACTGTAAGGTGATGATAAGGTGGTGGTGTCAGCTTACCCCTACTTTGGCTTCTTCTTCAGCTTCTCTTCCTTCTCTTACTTAAGACCCTAGGTCATCTCTCGAATATCCTGAACTCTTTTCGACCATGACGAATCGAAGAAATCGATCATCGCTAGAAAGACAAAGCTAACCGACTGAAGATCTCGCTATGGTATACGGAGTAAAGGATTAGTAATTGACGTCAGGCTTAGCCGCAAGGAACACCGTTGAAGATCAATAATCCTTAGCACAATAGCGCCGCTGCCAAGACTAGGTGAGCGTTTACGCCCCCCCGACCTCTCTCTGTTTCCCTCTCTCTTCATTCCGTACGGCACGGCACGCATACCGATGATATGATCTACAGCCTTACCGTTTCATTTGGAACCGCCCTTCATTTTGAACCGAGTGATTGAGTCCCGAAGTCCTGGACCCTAATGCTTTCTTATTTGTTCATGTATAGGACTTTTCTTCAGCCTCTGCGCTGCAACCTGAATCGTCGGATGATATGACCATCCAATCAGCGATCATCTCGACTCTAGAGTAGGGGCGTTCTGAGGTGCATTTAATGTGTGTTTTGGGGTCGACCAGGTTCGCGATCCTGCCTCCGTCGCATCTGGTCTAGCTTGCGCCTCCCATGCACAACATGGCAAGTAACAGCTAGGCTGCCGCCTTTCTCTCACGTAGGTAGGTGATCAGTAATTCAAAATCTTGGGTTATCTTTGGTAACCTACCTAGGTAGTGTTACACAACTGCTTCACAACGAAAGGTGCTCATTACAGTTTGGATGCCAAGTAAATTGTCTACGTTAAGGGGTAATTTAAGACCAGGTCTATACCTCGCGGCTGGATTGGTTGACCTACGACAGAACTTCATTACACGGGTTCATCAACGAGAACATAGCCGAACCCCTTTTATTCTCTTATGTACCTAGAATGCTGTCTATCCTACATTGTATTCGCCTCATTCTGACTCTATCAAAACATCTCGTAACTTCGCTCTGAAATTTCGGGCCCGAGATGTTCACGCGAATTATCGATAAAAAGTCAGGCTTTCGAGTCGGGTGGCGCGCATGAAGCAAAGGTAGGATTTCCTATAGTAGAGCCTCATTTAATAGCCATCTTGGTGTAAGGCAACTTATTGATTCTGCCGTCATAGAGACGATCAGCTAGCAACCACACCAAGGCAAGATTGCACCTCATTTAATCTGATACCGTGACACAACATGTAGGAGTGAACACCACGAATATAACATTGAGACCAGTTACTCATAGAAAACGCAGTAAAGTCAATTTGCCTCGCCGATCCTCGCCGTATTTCCCCTGTGTTCAGAAATACGTCATAATCATGCTCGCATAACCATTCCCGATTCTATCTACCTGCCTGCCTACCGAAGGTGCTATGCCAATGCACATTCTAGGCCCCTTCCCCCCTACCTTAAGCCCCAGCCCAACCCGATGGTCCGTCTTCCAAAAACCTATTGGATTTTATATCTTTTTTTTATTCTTGAATAAGCCCACGCTTCGCATCCTTGGCCGTGAGGCCGGCGAGGCTCCTCTCCGGCAGCGGGTAGTTCGGACGGCCGCCTAGGATGTCGACCACTTCCTTGTTATGCAGCCAGTGCGTCGCCGTCGGCCGTCGGTTCTTCCAATCCGTTTCGTTCCCCTCCAGCTCCGCCATGGGTGTGAATGTCACGTCCGCGCCTTTGATACCGATGACGGAGGCGCTGAGGGGATCCTTGGTGATATTGTCCGGGTGCTTCCACGAAGTGGGGCCGTACGTCTCCAGGTGCTGTATGCACTTGATAGCCAGTCGAACGGCGCGACACCTGTCCATGGCCGAGGGCACGCCGCCTTGCTGGACGTGACCCGGGATGCTGTCTCGAGACTCGAATCGATCGTGCGCTTCTTCCCGAATAATATCCGCGATCAGTTTGGCGCTGAACACCTTGCTCGCCTTTTCGTTGACTAGGATCAATCTGCCTGCTCGTGATTGGCCCCTGTCCTTTGTGAAGACCTCTTTTAGATGCTTGACATCCGCGTTGAGCATTTCTAAGCTGATTCCTTCTTCCGGGATGTAGACAGCGCTTGCGCCGACGCCCAATCCTCCCAAGACTGCTACGTATCCAGATCGACCACCCTGGGTTTCGATGACGAAAACTCGTCTTCGGGTTGCTGATGCAGACTGCTTGATCTTGTCGCAGTAGGCGACAAGTTCATTCAGACAGGTATCGGAGCCAAGAGAATATTCCGTGCCGGGTACGTTGTTCGAAATGGTCGCCGGCAACAAAGTCATAGGGATACAGAGCGAGGGAAACCTAGACCTGGCCTTGCGTAGCTGCGAGACGGAGTGGAAGGCCTCGAAGCCACCAATGAGGAACAAGGCGTCAAATTTGTACTTCTCGATTAGCTGGGCGATCAGCTCCATGCCCGACTCTTCAGGGAGCTCGCGGTTCGTCCCTATTTCCGAACCACCCTTGCTTGCCCATCCGTCGACCTCTAGCCAGTCGAATTTTCGTACGGCACCGAGAGGTTCGTCCCCATGATGCCGAGCGAAGCCAGCGAAACCGTTGTGAATTGCAATAGGCTCATGTCCACCTATGATGGCTTAGTTAGTGTGCTGCATTGACACCTGGAATAACATGTGGACGGGTGCAAATGGCTTTATCTAGTAAACTGTGAAGCGCTCGCTCCTAGATGTAGCAAAAAAAGGGCACCGGTTCTCTAAGATTGACTTACGAGACCGACAATAAGCTACGCCTGCACGAATCGCAGCATTCATACCGCCCGCAGGTGCTCCGACGTTGATAAAGCCGATCCTCATTCTCTATTAAACTGTTAGCACCCATATAAACGTATACTAATATTCTCGTGCGCCTACCTTTGAGTCTTCTAGGTGTATATCCTGATCGAGTCCCATAGTGGTCGTCATCATATAAGACTTGTACTGGTCCGAGAATTCGGTATCGCGGAGGGACATGGCTTGGTCAAAATCCTGAGCTTCAATAGCCTTCGCTACTTGCTTAGTCTCTCGGACGGCAGACATCAGAGGCTTACGGACGATCTGGTTCTCGGTAATAGCGATGAAGCAAGTCTCCGTTTCTGGTGTCGCCTCCAGCACAGCCTTGACGGCCTCAACTCCCTGTAACGTCGCGAGCATCCTGTCGTATGCTACTGCAGTTCCTCCTCTTTGGACGTGACCGAGCGTGGTGATTCGGGTATCGAGGGCCAAGCCCTGCTTGTCGGCGAGGAGGTCCTTCACCATATCCGGCGTAATCTTGGATCCATGTCTGTCGAGGGCACCTTCGGCGATGATGACGATAGTTTTGCGCTTTCCCCAATCTCGGTGCTTGGATTACGTTAGTCTACGTCCACTTCTCGGAGCACAATGGTAAGCGGACCGCATACCTTTTGGATGATCTGACACATTTCTTCTTTCCAATTGTCCTCCCTAGGTTTCTCCGGGATGAAGATGAAGTCGGCACCTGTAGCTACGCCTGCCATCAGGGCAAGCCAACCACAATGTCTCCCCATGACTTCGATGACGAAAGCGCGAGAGTGAGAGGAGGCAGTGGCCTCGATATAGTCGACCATCTCGCAGATACGTGCTAGAGCCGAATAGGCGCCGATTGTAGCGTCTGTTCCGGAAAGATCGTTGTCAATTGATCCGACAAGCCCTACAATATTGAGGTGACGGTAGGGCTCGATCTGCTTAGCGTCTAGCTGGCCGGTCGACACGAGTTCTTCGAGTAGAGAAGGCCATTCGGCTCGAAACTTGTCGGCACCGGTGAGAGAGCCATCACCACCGCATATAATGAGAGCATCAATGCCATTGAGGATCATGTTCTTGGCAGCAGTCAGACGTCCGGGGCGTTCATAGAAGGCCATACACCTCGCAGTGCCTATAAGGGTACCACCTTCGGAGAGATACCCCCGTACGTCGTTCCATTCCATCTTTCGGATGAAATTGCCGCCTTGGACTAGGCCTTCGTAGCCCTCATAGACGCAGTAGGGATCGCATCCCACATGGATGGCCATACGTACGACGGCTCGTACAACAGCGTTCATGCCTGGCGAGTCACCGCCGGAGGTCATGACGGCGATCTTCTTCTTTGGAGCGGCCATGGCGATAGTATGCTTATTGGGAATACGTAGGTATGAGGTTCAAGGAGAACGAGAACGCCGAGCTCGAAAGGGGTACGAGGAGAGGCGGGGGAAGGAAGAGAAATATAAGTCTACAGAATAAGCGTAGGCACGGATCTAACTAGAGTATCTATAGGCGAGCAAGAGGATCTAGAAGACGGCAAGGGCCTACAATGCGTTCTTTTCACGCTTCGAGTCAGCCCATGCAAGTGATCTCGAGCAAGGAGGGTGGTAGGACGGTAGGAAGGTAGGAAGTAGAGGTACCTATAGATGGTTGGATCGTTGCCGTCTTGGTGACAGCGAGACGGACCTCCACCGGTTCTAGGTCCGCAGGTTGTAGTACAAGGAATGAGATGGGTGGTGATGTGACGGGAGAGGGAAAAAAAGGACGGGCTTACTTGCCGGCAGCTCACTTAACCTTTTACTATAGGATGTCATTGTTAGACAAAGAAAAGACTGCAACAATTTGGTAGGTCCTTGGTAGAAAAAGAAGCTCTTATCCATTATCAGTGCGGGGGAGCTAATGATTCCCTATACCTACAGCCCCGCTTACGTAGCATCTGCACTGACCAGAACTGACATAGGGTGCGGATGTACCAATAAACCCCTCACTACTCCGTACTCCGTACCTATAAGGTATAGGGGTAATTCACATTATAATGCAGCTGAATGGTGAGGCTTCTCTTCACCTTTTGAGTTATTTTCACCGTTGTTGAGCGTTTTCTTACTAGGTACTTATAAGTAGCCGTGGCACATCTTGTTGGATATCCCTAAGAGCCCGTGTCTACTCGGAAACTGTACGCATCCTGTGTGTTTGCAAAATATGTCTATACCTTCTATACATACCTAGGTAGGTTTAACCTTCTCGACTAGATATATTAATGTTGGATTCTCGTAATCGAACAGCTGTTTACCTTATAGTACATAGAAAATTTTGAAGAAATGGAGAATAGGTACCCTTACCATAGCCTACCACGTTGCGGCAGTCAATTAGCGTCCAAGTAGCAACCCCCACTGACGTAGAGGCTGAGGTGTAGGATCCATAAGAGGCATATAGGCCCCCCTATTCGAGGTGTCCCTGGTCAATAGGCAGGGGAGCTTCCAGGCACATGTCGAAAATTCCCGCAGCTATAGGTAATAAATATGCGAGGTGATGGATGGTAGTAATTACTTCCGTCTTCAATGCAGCCCGCCGTCGTATCAAGACCCTGACGTACTTCTCAATTGGTGTCCGATAGGCTCGGCTGCGTCTCGAAGCATGCTGTTGTTGCAGCGCTTCTCGAGACGAAGCTTCAACGGCATGTTCAGGAGTGGTGTGGACTCCAAAATAACATCCAAATTTTGGAGGAATAGTATGAGATAGCATGATGGGATTGACATATCGCATATTCTCGAATGATTCCGTAAAGAATTCTAACATCAAGTCGGCTCGGAACGGCTTCACTTTTCGTAAAAACGACTGCGTCGTATATTAAGGGTACACTTGAGTAACCCAAGTCATACCACAAAATATTGGAGTATTGACCATCGATAAAGAATCAACCTAAGGACCTGGTAGCTCCCGATGGTCGGTCGAGCACAGAAGATATTGAAAAGCGGCGTCTCGCGCAAGATCTGGAAGACGATTATCGGAGTTGTCCTTGATTCTTGATCACCATGTGATGCGAAGCTCAGAGTTCATGTCGAGCCAGCTCTCGCGAGTGAAGGCGCATTTTAATCGTGTATGGCGCTTGCTCAGGTCATCTTAGATGATCCTCTTTGGTAGATGTTGTTGAATCTTAATTCATCTTATCATACTTGTTGCGGTGGTACCTTATATCGTTATAGAGACGAGGTTTGGTACATTACTTGCGCGGGTTGAACACATGGAGAAAAAAGATATTAAACATGTGTACAGCGAATTTCAGGCCTTGGATGATCTGTTACAGGGGATAGCTGCTGCCAATACGTTAACAGTGGGGCTTAAACCTGGTCGCCCAGCTATAACAGCCACAGGCTAGGCCATAGTGGGCGTAGTGGGCGTAGTGGGCCGTGCGCCTGGAATTGAAGGCCATTAGTACAATTGTAGATCCTTTATACTTGCTTCAACCTTAGGTAATTCGCAACATCGACCAACAACCACGACGTGTTTATAGGTATACATACTTTCAAGACGCTATTTTCTGCATGCATTACTTTTAGGAATAAGTCTTATAAGTATACGATAGGGCCTTCGGCCGAAGAACGGCCAATATGACGACCCCAAACCCGTCGCCCTTCTCCCTGCGCCCTTGGCCCATCGGCGACAAGAAACCGAAGAATCTCGGCGAGTTCATCGCGCGCGTCAATGCCGAGCGCGGTGGCTTCCGCAACGTCACCGAAGCCAAATTGCGCGAAGAGATTGCGGCCCAGGAAGATGGTCGGGTCGAGATCGAACGATCATCGGACGAGGAGGAGGAGGAAGAAGAAACCGACGCGGACAAGTCTAAGAACGTCATGGAAGCGCGGGATGAAGTACTCAAGAATCTCGAGTGAGCACACTTTGTAGAACAAGGATATTAGCGAAGAAGGTGTGCTGACAGTAGTCGTACAGGGTTGCCCACCAATCCGCCATGCTGTGTCTTGATTTCGTCTCTCTTCTCCTATCCAAGGAAAAGCCTAGCGATACGAGTCTTCCTTTGTCAGAAGCGCTACGAGAGCGAGTGGGTATCGGCACATTGGGAGCGTCGAAGCTTAAGGAATCGAACGTAACCGAAGCCCGAAGACACGATGATCTAGCTATTGCGACGGGGTGGAGGCTCATGGGGGTCAACAATATGGTAGATTCCGTCGTGGCAGCTGCCGAGAAGCTAGAGAACGAGATGGAGCTCGAGGCCAAATACTGGGCCGACGTTCTGGCTGTCAGCGAGAATGGCTGGACGGTCTGCGCTCTCCCGCAGGAGCCGCATACGTTGGGTGTCCGCTTTGGCTTTGCCGAATCCGCCCCCGAATTCAGAAATAACAGCATTGCTCCTCTGAGACGCAACGACGATGGAACAGTCCGTATGGAACTGGGTCGCGCCGGTAGAGGCTCGCAGAGAGTTCGTATCACACTAAAAAAGAATGGCGCTATCATGGATCAATCGCCTTTACCAGGTCGAACCCCAGAAGATGCGCCTCTCCAGGACCGAGTGCTTGAGGCGAGGAATACCGTCTTCCACCAGGAGCTATGGTACGAGATCAATCGCGAAGCCCGAAATCTACTCTCTTCGAACGTCTACGCCGACGCGACGGCCATTACCTGGAGACAGGACCAGGACACCGAATTAATATTTACCCTTGAAGATTTAGCAGAGGCGGACAGCACGTACGAGAATATCTCAGATCTTGACTGTTCGTGTACCGCATACTCTGTCTATATGCATTTCCTCCTATACCAGGGACACCGGCAGAACTACCATAGACGCACCACGATGACCCAGATGCCGTCCAATCGCATTACCATGCACCAACCCTACGCAATCCTCCGCGCCGTGATCGCGAATTCGGAGTACTTCCGGGACTACAAGGCCGTGGCCGATTTCCTGAACGATTTAGCCGCCACGCTGCGACGCGCCGGCATCTCCACCGCCAGCAGCAAGTCGGCCTCCCAGCCCCTCGCCCCCGCGCTGTCGCAAGGCGGCCCGGCGCGCTACAACTCCAAGATGGAGCTCAACTTCATCAACCACCTCGCCGGCCGCCTCGAGTCCGCCTTCGAGCTGACCATCACGCCCGAGGCCCGGATCTTCGCGCGCGGCCGCATCGTCATCGTACTCTACATCGGGATGGTCTTCGGCATCTCGCTCGCCCCCTTTTCCCCTCCGCCCCAGGCCGCCGCCGCCGACAGCCATACCAATACCAATACCAAAAACGCATCCTCGAGCGAAGACAAAAAGGAGATGATACCACCGCCACCGCCAAACCCCTTAGAACTCTCGTACCCGCCCGCCGGTGACCCGTACCCGAACGCCCGCGAGACCATCTACTACATCCGACAGGCGGCGACGCGCGCCGTGGCGCAGAAGCTGGCCGGGGACGCGGCGGCGCGGCTGGGCCCCGGCCGCGACGACATCGACTGGGCGGAGACGGCGCGCGGGCCGGGCGTCACGGACCGCGACGACAAGGAGGCGCGCGTCGAGGTCGGCGTCGGCGCCGACGGCCGGATCGAGCTCAGCCTCGACGCGCGGTGGCAGAGCGGGAGGGACGCGGTGAGCCGGCGGTGGGTGTGGAGGGCTGCTGACGGTGGCCGTGATGGCGGTGTGGCTGCTAGCGAGGGTATTGTGGATGCCGTGGTTAGGGTTATGCGGGATCAGCCGGACTTGTCGATGGAGGCCTAAAGGGGGGGGGGGAGCAAGGGCGGATAAGGTACACGCTGCTCCGGATCTCATGGGCATGCCTTCTTTCTCTTTTCAAGAAGAGAGCTCAGGGGGATTTGGAGTATCCTTGTCTGTCTCCTAGATACTTACTAAGTATATCTTAGGTAGCTAGCTGCGTCGAGGACACCCGGATAGCCTAACTTTGGGGATAGGGATAGCTGAGACGGAGCGCAAAAATAAATTAATGAATTGCGAATGGTAATTTGTTATTGACTTTCCCCTACTAGCAGGTACAGTAGCATTACCCGTCTTTGGTTATCTACCTGCTTCTTGTCTAGTTATGAATCTCATGAGGGCTGGTCTGGTGTGGACTTGACCCCCTCTCTTGTGGAAGCGTCACAGGTTGGTGCCTATTATGTATCTCACCTACGTACGCTAACGGGACATAATGTCTACTAATTGTTCGTGGCTGGGTTTCTACCAGCAGCTGGCTACGATATCTAGCACCCAAGCTACAGAATCCAAGCATATCACCTAGCATGAATTTAAACCATGGAAAACGTCAATGAGAACAGATTTATTCGTCCGTCGTATAGCAAGAGAACTGCAGCATGGTACAAGTTCCTAGTTCATTATGCCCATTGTGGCTTAGCTATAGCGAATTTGGTGCAGAACCTCTTACCATTCATTCATTCATTCCTACTTCCCTATTCCAGCCCATCCATCCCCTGCCGTGAGCCAGCCTATCTGAGAATGCAAAGGATATACGCACGCCCCGAGAGAGACTAGGCGACCAGTATGTCCCTCCTAGACCATCCGCCGTAACGCCGCCGAAAACATTATTCTTACCAGCCCCTATTTCAGTGGTTTGCACCCTGGCCATGTCGAAATGACCAACGTGCGCAATTATCCGTGTTTAGTAGTAGAGAAAACCGAGAGAAGCATACCTATCTAGAGTCGTGGGAATATTACGCGAGTGGATCCAAAGGGTTAGACCTCTCGCGCTTCTGGTGGGCAGTGTTAGGGGCGCCTCACGCCGAAGATGAATGCGAGTTCGTCGACACCAAGGGAAGCCATGCTCTTGGCCGCCTTTTCGTTGCTGAGCGCAGACTCGACAATGTGACGCTTCTGCTCCTGGATCGATACGATTCGATCCTCGACTGTTTCCTTGACGAGGATGCGGTGGACTGTTACGTCCCGCTGTTGGCCGATTCGATAAGTTCGGTCAATTGCTTGATTCTCGATATACGGATTCCAGAAGGGATCCATCAAGATTACCTGAGATGCGGCGGTGAGGTTGAGACCTGCGTTCCCGGCTTTGAGCGAGACAAGGATGACCTTCGCGTCTGGGTTGGTCGTGAACTCATTGGCTGAGTCGTCACGTTGGCTCGCCGTCATACTACCATCGAAACGGCAAAGGCGGATCTTCAGCTGGTCCGTGATGAAAACCTCTAGGATATCTAGAAGAAAAGTCCATTGAGAGAAGACTATGATCTTCTCTTCTGTGGTTTTCTGGACGGTGGAGATTATCTCGAGGCACTTAGTCACCTTAGACGACGGTAACAAGATCTTGCGCAGCTCCTTCATGTATCGCCTACGAGCGTTTTGGCTGTTCTTCGCCTTCTGACGCAACCCGGCGAGCTGGAGGGGCTGCTTCTTAGCCTTGGGCTTGTGCTTGTGCTTGCGCTCGGCGTTAGATTCGTCTCTCTTCTCCGTGTCGTGGGGTTCATCCTTCGTCTCCGCGCCGTGAGGTTCATCCTTCGTCTCCATGTAAAATGCATCCTTCATCTCCACGTCGTCATCGATTTTATCGTCATCAACGTATTCATCGTCGGCATCGTCATCAACGACGAAACCTTTGAGATTTCCGTGATCATCAACATCTTCACTGTCGTTATCAAAGTCGTCGTCGAAGTCGCCATCAGAGCTATCGTCGTCAGGATCGCTCGTGAGATAGTTACCTTCGTGTTTCTGGGGCATATGGGCCCTCGTGAAGGCATCATAGGTGACGATCTTTGAATCTTCCTTGCACTTCGGACAATTCAGACTTCCTTTGGGCATGCTCCCCTCGCTATTGCCTGCCTCAATATTCTGCTGTTTAGCGAGATCCATGAATGAGTCAACGCATGGAGTACAGATATAGTCGCCGCAAGGAGACATGATGTTCATCGTACTTCTGACGTCAGAGCATACGGAACACTCGAAGTTCTCAGCTTGTTTGGCCTGTTGGACTATCTCCGGACCTAAAGACTTTGCTGTTTCGATCATCTTATCGTCCGAGATGTTTGGGCCGCCAGACTCTACGTCGAGCAGGTGGAGATGAGGATGGCAACATGCCTGTCGCAGTCGAAGCAGGAGTATTAGGATCTTGGTGATATTCTTTCCGGCCTGTCCAGATCGGAAATATTTGCTGAACTCGACCCTAGAGTTCTTCTCCAGAGTGCGGTAGAAATCTAGCTCATCGTCGTCAAAAACGGCATGATCCACTACCATAACCTTCTCCTTTAGATCAACGATGGGCTTCCCGTCAATCTTTTGATCCTTGGTTCGTCGAAGCATAATGCTCGAGAGGAGCGCTCGGAGGATGTGCAACGCACGTTTGCGGTTTGAGCCATTGCGAGCTGACTTGGATCTGGGATCGAGGCACTTGAATGTCTAGTGAATATGGTTAGCTAAGCCACTTCAGATCTAGGACGAAAAACATACGCTCAAGTACAGATTAATATTATCGTACGGCTTGATTCGTAAGAAGTGTACTAAGGAGGCCATCTCCTTGGGACCATTCATCATCGGGGTTCCAGACAGACACCAGCGGTACTCTGCTTTCAGTTGGCTGGCTGCTTTGGCGCCTTTGCTCTTCTGATTCTTGATGCACTGGGCCTCGTCTAGGATGACGCGGTAGAAGATGGACAATGGGCCGGTGATTGGACAAAGCGTGGAGAGGTAGTTATTACTGGTGGTTTGCTTATTCTCCTTGGCCTTTCTGATGTACTCATCCATCTTGTTGAACTCCGACGTCAGTTTCCCGTAGGTGGTCAATACAACATCGTACTTGCGTAATTGGGTGTAGTCGGCCTTGCTGTTACCGTGCATGATAAAGATGCTGAGCTTGTGTTGGGGCTTGACCTTTTGCTCTATTTCACGCTGCCATTGTTTGAGTAAAGCGACGGGAGCAACAATAAGGTTGGTCTAAGAGTGTTAGCATTGATCAAATGAGATACGAAATAGGAGTTGCTTACTTTCACGGAAGGGTGTTCAGCCTTCCGGCTAACCATGAGAGAGATGGTCGTAAGTGTCTTACCGAGACCCATGTCGTCTGCAAGTATACCACCTTTCTTGTTCTCATCCCGTTCTTGTCTCGTCATCCATTGAAGGGCAATCAATTGGTGCTTGTATAAGGTGCACTGGATTGCCTCCGGAGTCTCGCACTGTTTCGCATCCGGATCATTAGGGCTCAGCATATCACTAAGCTGGGTGTTATCCATGCTAGAGGGACGGTCGACGGCTCTCTTAATGCCATCTTCCATCTCATCATCACTATCCCATAGGAGTGGCGTGGTGCGGCGTGACTTGTGCGGCGGCTCGGAAGCCGAGAACTCATCGCGGTCGCTACGTGCCCGCTTTCTGCCCTCAATAGAAGCATACTGCTGAGGTTCCCCGGGCAAATCTCCGATTTGGTCCGACATGTTTGGGTGTATGGTACTATTGGTGGGAGTTTGGGGGTCTACAATAGATGAGATCAGCTAGGTTAGAATACGGGCAAATAACCATTGTCGTAGAGAGACGAGAACAGAATGGATCCATAGTAATATAGGAGATGAGAAATGAGGCCAATTAAATAGCTTGAGGCACATGAAAATGTCGCCGAATTTGAGATGAGTGTGTTATGACAAGGGGTCTTTGGTGCGGATGAAAGAGCACCGCAAAACAACAATCCAATGCATTGTGTTTGTGAAAGGCTGGGTTTCACTCTTTTTCGCAAGAATGGCCCGGCAAGTGAAAAGAAGAATAAACAACAAATAAGAGAAGAGGAAAATGGCGGTTAGATAACAATGCTTACCTCCCGGCAGCTCTGCACGATCGAGCTCATTCTTGACAAGCATCAGTTGCTCCAACTTGGCTTCTGCCTCGGTCGTATCGGCCTTCACAGCCTTCAAATCAACGATATCTAGTTCGAGGGTCCAGATCTCGATCTCCAAGGTATCTTTGTCGGGCGAGGCTGACGCCATGGTGAGACGGTGAAGTTTGCTTGGGGTGTGACTAAGATGCGTAGTGGTGAAAGAAAAACAGCGTTGCACGACGAGGTGTAATATCCCTTGGGAAGGGAGATGCCAATATCGGCGAGAGAGAGAGGCAATGCCTAAAGAGGAGCTGAGGTCGAAGGTGAGGTAGGAAATTATTTGACGGGTGAATCCGATATGGATGGCAAAAGAAAGGATTGGAAGAAAACATTTTGGTCAGAAAGATAAGGCTTTGATGCCTAGTCTGATTTTTGTGACTCGAACAGCGAACGGCGTGAATTCTGGAAGTCGCGTTCAGCACGCCGACACTGCAGCAACGGCCAGCCTTAAGTACCATTTAACGTAGCCCAGCTCGAGCCTGCCTACACATATGGGCTACCTACCTACCTAACCTTACCGAATTGCCTCTTTTGGAAAGATGACTAACGACTTAGGAGGTGCCAAGCCTTTTTTTTAGTCTAGCCATCCCGGCCTTAACAAGACCTCCTTTTTGCATCGCCTTAGGTGCGGCACTTTGCCCAAAATAAATTTATACATTTGTGGCAAAAATTATAGATACATTCATGCATCCAGTTCTAGTTTGGGGGCTGTGATTGTTTTACAGCATGTAGATACCTAAGGCTGTGGTGGGATATGTAGCATGCCTTGATAAAACACCATGATTGGTTGACGATGGTACTTGGGCACCTGCCTGCCTTAGGTACATATATCTACATGTATACATGTTTACGTTGCTTCTATTTATACGAACGACACCTCGGATTAAATTAGAATAAAAAGTTGATGACTTCTAGAAAACAATAGGGCGACTAGTTTATAAAAGTTATGGTAGTATCGTGTAAACTACCTACTCTACCAGCTCTATAATGATGAGCACTCAGGACTAAACTAAAAACTTTCATCTACGTGTAACGTGATATCTGTGATATATTATCTTCGTATTTTGAACTCGAGACTATTACTTACCTCCTTAAGTAAAAACCCTTTGGTACATTTTCCCCCTAACCTCTTTCAGCGAGCTTAATCCTCTATTAATCAAGTAGTGCTACAAAGTAAAGGTGAAAATGAGCTTGTGGCTGGGACGAGCTAAAAGGGAGAAATAGTTGGAAAATAACTCTATTAACGAGAAATAATTTGATCAATTACTGGAAGTCGGAAGAGAAACAATACAATAAACATGAATTTCATAGAATTTTCTTCCCCCAGCCCTAGGTACAATTTGATCTCAATAATAAAATATTTCTTGCTTAGGTACCTAATTAGGTGAAGCAATTGAATCGATTGCAGCTCATATTAACGCAGCTTAGTTCGAAACTAGTAACGGCAGCAAATGCGGCACTAGCTCGATATACGACTGATGAAGGTGATGAGCACAATACACCACATAATAGAGATAACAACTAAGCTATTACACAAAGAGCTATGGACCTAACCCTAGCTAGCCCTGATTACCTATACATAGAAGAACTAATAACAAAGGAGCCTTCCAGTCCCTTGGTTCCCTGTACTGGCCTGTCCTATCTCCTAATAGGCCTGTAGTACTGCTTAGGGAGTCAAGAGCGAAGACCCCGACGAGAAGCGAGAAGAAAGCTGAGAAAGAAAAGAACGAGACATTAAGTAGATGAAGTCGTCTCCTCCATCACTCTATGATTAACTTCGAAAAACAAACCTCTAATTCTACATACCTCTCTAGGTTGAAATCCGCTCTTGAAATTTTAGAATGACTAGTATACGATACATTAGGTTCTATTACTGTAGTCAAAGGGTATACCTGACAAATATCACGAGGCAACCATGCAACGATTAAACAACTATGTTGCGGCACATAGAGCTATGGACCTAAGGGCAACAGGCCTAGGAACAAAGGGGTATATATCATATCCTATCTCCTTCTTGTACTAATAGACCTGTCACCCTACCCGGGTGGTAGGGCAGAAAATGCTTCCAAAGACTAGTGAGTGCACTAGCGCCGCTAAGCTTGTTGTTCATGGAGCTTGCCATATGCGGTTTCAAGCCGTCGCTCTGCTGAAATCCTCAAAGGATCGTCTGCTTTTAGTGTCTTGATCTTTACTATACCGCTCAATATTTCAATTGACTTTTCCACACGGCCGTCCTGCAGGTATGCCCTAGCAAGCTCATGCTCTGATATAAGTCGTTCACGATGTTCCTCTGGCAGCATCTTCCTAACTGCTACAACGTATTCCAACAATTTAATCGCATCCTCAACCTGGCCATCCTGCAGGTATGCCATAGCAAGCTCATGCTCTGATGTAAGTCGGTCACGATGCTCCTTTGGCAGCATCTTCTGGATAGCTACAACATATTCGAATAATTGAATGGCATCCTCAACCCGGCCATCCTTTAGATATGCCCTAGCAAGCTCATGCTCTGATGTAGGTCGGCTAGAGTGTTCCTTTGGCAGCATTTTTCGAACTGCTACAACGTGTTCTAACAATTTAATCGCATCCTCAGTCCGGCCATCCGTCAGGTATACCCTAGCAAGCCCATGCTCTGATGCAAGTCGGTTGGGGTGTTCCTTTGGCAGCATCTTCCAGACAGCTACAATGTGTTCGAGTACTTCGATCGCATCTTTCACATGTCCATCCTGTAGGTATACCTGACCCAGCGAATGCTCCGATGATAGGCGAGCGTTGTCGTTTTCAGGCAGCGTCTCTCTTCTGCATGATACAACACGTTCTAATATCGTAGTGGCTTCTTTGATTTGTCCATCCCGTAGGTATGCGATGGAGACCATATGTAGCGACGCTAGTAGTTCAGTATCATCTTCTGGGAGTGTCTTCCTTTTGACCGCTATGACATGTTCGAAAAGTTTAATTGCTTCCTTGGTTCGATCATCATTCATGTAAGAGATAGCTAGTCCGTGTCCCGAATTCAAACGAAGGATGTCGTCTTCTGGGAGGTGGTTTATTGCCCATTGGTATGTCTCCTCAAGAGCCCATATAGATTCCTTCATTCGCATGTCTACGTTTAAACTTTCCCCGACAAGAAAAAATAACCAATATCGCTCCTTGAAACTATGTTCGTGACTTTCATGCAGAACCCTGAGAGCATGTGGCAGGTACGCTTGCCATAGCTTCTGGTACGCAAAGTCAGAGCCTGGAAAGATATCCTCAAGATGAATAATCGCTTCATATGTGACCTGCGTTGCAAGGCTTCGTCTTTGAATCCAAATTCGTGCCCCAAGATGCACAAGGCGGTGCATGTCGAATATATCGTCGTCACTATTGCCGTCACCTCGCCTAGTTAGGAAAGCGAAGGAGCACAGAGTGCCAATCGCATCCAGCAGTCGTCGCTTCGACTTAAATTCGGGAAGAATCGACTGGGGTATCGCTTTTGGCTCGATTCGTGAGATGAATGCAAGAAGATGAGCGGCATCATCGTACTTGCTGATTTGATCAAAAGATACAAGCCACGTTGTCGCAACGGCGTTTTGTGAATTGGGATAGCGGAAATCGTCATGGAACTCCTCACTCATCAAACCAACAAGGTCTTGCTCCGTACTTTGTAGAAGCTCTAGATATTTGTGAATTGATAACGTTGTGATGTTTAGATAGGCGACCGCTTGTTTGATCGCCAGTGGAAGATATGCAAGCTCGCGGAGGAGATCACTTGCTGCTGTTTCTTCGTATTCCACGGCAAGTGACGTCTTTAAGAATGCAAGTCCCTCTTGTTGATCCATCTGTGACAGCTCAATCATGTTGCTCTCAGCACATGCTTGCGCCACTTTCCTAGAACGAGTAGTGAACAGAGTAAGGCCGTTCTCGCTTTGTGGGAGATACTGTTTAAGGCCCCCTTCTGCACCAGAAGAGCCGTAAAGGACGTCCATATCGTCGACATTATCAAAAATGAAGAACCACTTGCCAGCTCTCCTCGAGTTCAGGTAACGTCGCACTGAAACTTTAACGTCTTCTGATCCTTGTTCGATAGGAAGTTCTCTTGCTATATCTGTATACGCCTGCTCAAATGTCGACTTGTTTAACGCTGGCACCCAGAAGACAGAGTATTCTGGCTTGTTGTTTTTCACCCAGTATGCGAATTGTATGGCGACTTGGGTTTTGCCAATGCCACCTAGTCCGACGAGGGCTACTTGTCGACAATTCTTTTCGAAATGCATTTCCTCCAGTTTGGCGAGGATTGCGCCCCGTCCGACAAAGCGCTCGTTCTCGCGGAAGGGGACAGAAAAGTAGGTAGAGACTATGCTACTGTCAGCAGGTATATTATAAACTATGGACAGCTTTCTTCCTGCACTAACTACTGAGCTTCCGGCTGGGTGCATCTGATATTGGCGATTGTGCAAAAGGGCCATAGAGAAAGTTATTCACGAATTCTCCGATCGCCCTGTTGTTTGTATCTATGTAGTTCCTCGTAAGGGCAGATATACGGCTGGCTTTGTCCCAGTCAGATAAACTGATGTCTTGTAGGCCAAGGGAAACGTTGAATCTGTAGTATTGGCGGCTGCCTCCATATTGGTCATCCATACTCGCTGCTACTTTGCTGGAGCTCGTTGCCATGTCCTTGAGAGCCTTGATAATATACCACCGCATGTCCTTGATAGTGACGACGCCGCCGAGTCCTGTACCAATACTAAGGACTTGTAAATGGTCTCTAGTGGGAAACTGATTTTTTGCCTCCTTGATAAGGACATCGCAGGGGTTATTGTATCAAAATCCCGCATCAATGTAGTTGATCTTGTCTCGACCGAGCTGAATAGATTTAAAGAAAGTCGTGGCTGCCGAGGTTGCGCGGGCGACTTGCCAAATAGTACAGCCTTTGAGGCGGGCGGATGTGTCGTACGTTGTGAAAAGAGTAGGGGGCGCATCGACATTATCCTTCGTGATAGCAAGGACAACTCTATGAGATGTCAGCATACCCCTGTATCCATGACCTCACTGTTTCATCCGAGTACGAACGTCTTAGTGCATGATGCATTGCGGAATTCAAGGTCATCATGCTTGCAGGTCTCGGTTGTTGGTGTGCCTTCGGATCGTAGAGCTGCACATGACTCTTCCGTACAGAACTCCTTGACCGTCTGCTTTATTGCATCCTCGAGATTATGGGCAGAGTAGGCACCCTTCGGAGGAGCAATAGGTAAATGCCACTTCGGAGTGAAAGCAAGCTTCGCGACCTTGTCATAAGCTTGCATACATTCGTTGACAGTCATGCTTAGCCTCCCAAGCATTATCGCGATGATCCTGAGTGACGCTAAGTTAGCATGCAGACCTATTATCGGGTACGGGGAAGAGTTAGGGAGGTCCGTTACCCTCCAATACTTGTACCACCGATCAAATCGAAATAATCGCATGGTTTAGGAACATTGTCAAGACCTTCGGCTTTCGCTATTCTTTCCATGATCTCTTCTAAGATCAAGAGACTAGATTTGCCGCGGATACCGCCTCCATCTACAACTGTTAGGAGACAGACAAGGCTGAGAATAGGCACATAACTTTACCAAGAGACAGGATCCTCAGCGATGGAGCAGAGGCTCCACGGGTGTTCGTCTGTTCCATCAACCTTCAAGGGCGGCGCAGGCCGTTCTTAGCGCCAATTCAAAATGGTTATGGGTCCTGTGCGATTGAGAACTTTGACCTTGGTGCGAGGGATTGATTGAGGTTTGTCTTATGCGGGGAACCGCTGCATATCTAGCGACTAAATCCGAGTAGGTGGCGTTGTTACACTGTCACACGTGATATTTCTCTCGACTATGGCCTCCAGGTGCCGTCCAGGTGCCGTGGCGTAGCTGCGTTCTCATGCATGACAAGCTGAGAGGGCTGCGCCTAGACTGTAGCCAACCTCACCACAGTGAGCGGGCAGGGCGGGCTAGTGATGACTAATGGCTTTCTTAAATTAGAACCCGAATACTAGATTGCAACGGTACGGCCCGAAAAGCTTTTGCCGTTCAATGCGGCTCCCCAGAGTGGATACCACTAACTATCCTTTAAATCAACAACCAGACACATATTCCTTGTCTTTCAGAAAAGTAGGAACAGTTATGGCCGGCAATCATCGATGATATATCTAAAGGGTGGACTTTCAATCCTATTTGCCTCGATTAAAAAGCACAGGCTGCGCGAGTTATCCAAATTATCAAGTTTATTCCCTGAGTGGAGTGTGCGATATGTTAGTAGGAAATAATGAACGGAAGTGATTTAAACATCGGGTATGATATATATACTGGAGCGAATAGGGAACCCGAGGGAGAGCGATGGAAGCAATAATTTTCTTTAATTTGATTTGCGTACCTAAGTAAGTAATTAGGTGCCTGTCCGCATTGAAAGAAGGTCAAATCATGTGTAGCAAAAGTGGCTAGATTTGTAAAGTCATGATAAAAAAACAATTCATGTTGCGAGATGAAAAGAATAAATACTTGGGTGGGGATTAAAAGAATATGAATGCGTATGGGATAATTGGGAAGGGAAAAAGGCAAAAAAAAAAAGTTTGTGGTCATCCCACCCTCTCGTGAGATCATGTTCCCCCAGTGCCCTCATATTTCCCTAGTGCCCTCATATTCCCCTAGTGCCTTTATATTCCCCCAGTGCCCTCGGTATTCCCCCAGTGCCCTCGGTATTCCCCCAGTTCCCGGCGAATCGATGATAGGTGCTTTTGATAAGAGAATTAGATTCTCTTATACGTTTCCTATATTTCTCGAAAATACGTAAAGTCGAACTTTTAACATGCCTCACTAGGGAATCGAACCCTATGCGTTTTCAGGTTACTGGTTTCCCAGAGACCTGAACTGTCGACCCTGACCACTAGGCCAACCACCTCATTGCTAATGGGTTTGTTCTTTAGGTTAATATGTCATGGTACAGTAGCGACCAGCTAGCCAGCCAACCAGCGCCCACCAGTTGTAGTTCGTATTTTTCCCATGGTACATGGTAACTGCCTCGTTATTTCTGTAGAGTACCTCGCTGTCGCATTTCCTATATGCTCGGTAACACCCACAATCATTAAAGCCAAATGCCCTGATGCCAGGATACGGCCTGCAAATTACACCTATCAACCCTAAAAGGCTTTCCAGATACCCAACCTTACTCCTCGCGATATTTCCTAGCATACTATACACATTCTCACTTCTCCTTTCCCCCCCTTTTTTCTTATTTTTCCCCTCTCACCTTTCTTGTTTATCTAGTCGCCTTATAAATATTTAATTCTAAGGTTTTCAGGATAAAGCATTCTACGGAACAGCCAACAAAAATAATAAAAGTCTATGATTACCACAGTGCCATACCTATATGCTTTTCTGATACTTAGTTCCAAGTGTGCACTAAGGGGGTTTAACCATGAAGTGGTATAATAAAAATCAAGGTATAGAGAAAGATACGAATAATATTAATTATTATTAATTATTTCTTTACCTCGAGATTATGATATGGCAGTTGGAGATTTAGGTATCTGGAAAGATTTGATATTCTAAATCACGTGCTTCTTTATAGATTTGAAATTATGGAATGGGATATTATCTAGGGGAATCCTTTCCAATAGTCAGTATATGGAAATTGAACAGTTAGCCACCTGATGGCTTAAACGCTCTAACTGTAAAGCGTATGTTCAGAACTGCATATATATGTAAGCAGCCTCCCATAAGGAGGTTCTACCGGAAATTCCCAGGCAGTTGCCCGGGGGTACACCCTCTCAAATCCCTACCTAAGGTACCTACGTAGATATTAATTTTATTCACTGTTGATGTCGATAGATATGTCACTTGGTACTTTTTAAAAAATACCCCACCCCGACTACTAATCTTTTTCTTTTTTTCTTTTGCCAAAACACAAATATCCGGTGTCATCCAACTTTCAACCTCAACCAAAACTTCTATTTTAACCATCAACGTCCTCTCCCCTGCCTACTATCTCAACCAAAACTTCTACGTCAACTATCAAAATCTTCTCCATTACTCGCCCTTATATCAGTCCATCACCGAAGTTCTCAAAATGCCGTCGCTCGAGATACCCCCCCTGCACATGCTCTTTTTCAAAGGGTTCCAGAGCGGAATGCAATGGGAGACCCAGGGTGATTTGGCGACTCACGGGAAGAGAAACTATCGCTTCCTTCTCCACCATCCGCACTCTTTCCGCATCTCTAAGGTGATCGTCAAGGGCTTGAAAACGAAGCGACCGATTATTGTCAGCTTGGCCTTGAGCGATATCTATCAATACGCCACTGAGAACGTCGATTTATGCTACTGCCTCGAGCCTGTCGAGTTCTTCGGGCATGCCAAGGATAGATTTGCGTGGTCTAGACCTCTGACGAACGAAGCGTTCTGGGCGTTTACGTACAAGGCGCTGCACGCTCGGGCTCTCTTCCTATGGACAGTCCTTCGCCCGGATGAGGAGCCACAAAAAGAAGTGCAGCCTCTGGTGGAAGCGCTAGATGCCTTCCGAGAAGCCTTTTTCGACTACTACCCAATCGACCACGCCACCGTCGACGGTGGAAGCTTTAGTACCAAACAAGAGGATATCGAGGACGTGAACGACGAGGTTTCCCTCAATGAAGATATCCGGCGAAAATATTTCCCGCACGACCTAACTCACCACACCGCGGAAGGAGACGGTAACGACAAGCTCATAACAAAATTCAAGCAAATTCGCAAGAACGTCCCCCGCCCCCAGCAGGACCCGGATGACTTCGATCTTTCGAAGGTACCCGATGAAGAGCTATTCTTCTACGACACAGAGTGTCGTTCTAAGCACCAAGACGCCTTCAAGGATGTTACGCGCGGTAAAGGCGCCTCTACGGCTGCTCCGAAGCCTAGTGGTCTTCAACCTATCGAATCCAAGAGAACATACAACTCCTTTCTAGATTACAGAGAGAGCGGGGCCGGTGTTGATGAAGAGCCCGAAGAGGGCGGCAGAGCCGACGTGGAGGGAGCTGGCAACGGGGATGATGCAATGGGGGGTGCTGGACAGGAGCAACTAGTCCCTAACTTGAAGAAGTTGAAGATCTCTGACGACGGGGACGACGCAATGGGGGGTGTTGGTCAGGAGGGAAAGGTTCCTGATTTGAAGAAGTTGAAGATCTCCGACGACTAGATTCGGCTTGATACTACGGTATCACCCATACTAGTCTATTATGCATGATATGCCCCAAGGGGGCTTGGAGAGAGCTGCAACGCAGCAGTCTCCCGTTAATTACTATCGTTGTCTTCGTCACTGCGGTATCGCGTAATGCAAAGATCTCCCAATACTGATGATTCCTTCCGTTGCAATTAGTGAATCAACACATCTACTCGGTAATTGTCTATCCGAAATGCATATCAGTGTCATTATTTCAAGTTTTGCTTTCGACACACAATAGTGAGTCAGTACCTACCTGTAGCCAGCGTTCTCCTTTTCCGGCCCCGAAGTGTAAACCCCCCACCTGGCAGTGCCCACCAACAGCTGGCAAAGTATCGGTGACGCCCACTGCAGTACGAGCTGCACCAAAAACAATCCCATTAAATTTCCAATTTTCGTTCTCCCTTCACAGTCTTCAAGCATCAAATTCCAACGACCGCGCATTTTCCTTAGGAACTACCAGTATCGCACGGTCACGATGTCGTTTTCCAACGCCAAGGTTTTGTCTACGGAACCCCTGGTAAGCTCTCTCGCGCAGCTCTACCTACCCCGTCCAATTGAGCTGATCGATCCGCAGGCAAACAGCGAAGCCGAGTGGGCCAAGCTCGTGAAGTAGGCAGTACAAAAAAACCCAAAAAAGGCGTCTCGCAGTGAGCTGCAAGTTACTTTTTACTGACGCCATACTTTTTTCATTCTAGGTTGACTTATACTGATCCGAAGAGTCAGACACGCACCTGGGAATCGGCCGAGCGTACCACGAGACCGCAGGGCTGCGATATCGACGGTGTGGGAATCATCGCTATCCTGGAGAAACCCACCGGTCCCGAGCTCGTCCTCCAGAAGCAGGTCAGTATCTACTCCCAAGTCTTTTCACCGCTCATGTTGGGGGATTTGGCCTCTAGCGGGCTTCCGAGATCCCCACGGGCACGGCACGGCCCGCTGCTCTCCGTCTGCTCCCCCCCACTCCCCGAAGGTGGGGGTACATTCCCCCTTTTTTTCCCCTTCCGGTCGCGTATCGGTGCCATTGGAAAAAGTGTCGCAATTTGCTGACGTTTGAGCGTGGGATAGTACCGTGTACCTGTCGATAAGGTCACCATCGAGATTCCGGCAGGTCTTGTTGACGAAGGCGAGACTGCCGAGCAAGCCGCCATTCGAGAGCTGAAGGAGGAGACTGGCTATGTGGCCAAGGTCGCTGAGACCTCGCCCATGATGTTCAATGGTAAGTTGGCTTTCATTTCTATGATACTTCCATATTTTGGTGTAGGTACGAGTCAACGTAAGCGAGTTGCCTAAAAAGGGATACTCGGAAGGTATTGAGTGAACACCCACAGATCCCATCGCGCGAGTTTAATAATCCGCGAAGGGTCGTCATCATCAGGGGCTAGACCAACGTCTGTCTCAATATATTCCTCTCGCCTATTTGCCGTTCGCGTTTTATTCTGGATCACTCGCTAATGAGAAATGTTAGACCCCGGATTCTGTAACACAAACCTACAAATGGTCCATGTCACCGTCGACATGAGTCTGCCTGAGAACCAGAACCTGCAGCCGCAGCTAGAGGAGGACGAGTTCATCGAGGTCTTCCTCGTCCCGCTGACCAATCTCTACGCCGAATGCAAGAGATTCGAGGCAGAGGGTTGCGCTATCGACGCACGCGTAGGCACGTTTGCCGAGGGCATCGAGTGCGCCAAGAAATTCAAGCTATGAACTGCGAAAAACCCGAGCTCATAAGCTTCTAGATGGAGCTATGGTTCGATGAAGAACTCACGGCGTCCTCACTTTTCACTATTACTGTGTACCTCATATGGGCTTTCCGTTCTACTGGCAAATACCCCCGTTACGCAGGCTGCGGTTATTTTAAGAGCTATACTGTTATGGTCGGAAACTTAGATATTATGCGGTCAGTTATTTTTCACGACTTGTGCCGTGGCGACCCGGAAAAATAGATTGGCAATGCATTCATCTCAATAACTGCGTCTCGTAAAGCTATATTCAGGTCTAGTGCAACGTGGACAACGACATCTTAATCAATTCCGCCAAGTATCATAATGGAAGCTGATGTAGAGTTAGTAAGACTCGCCCATAGTAAAGGTGAGTTGAGTAAATGTCACCTTAACAGCTAATTATAGTTGTACTTGATATTACGTCTTTACTAAAAGATGCATGACGAAAGGTCTAAATGCGACCTTTAATTACCAACTGACAATGACTCCTAAAGGATGTCAATAAGAGAGTGAGTATTGGCTTTCTAGCTCTGATTTGATTACTTGTTTATTATGTTTATAAATTTGAATAGTAAATTTCATATGAAGGGAACTTCTAAGCGATTTGATGATCATATAATCAATAGGGGGCGTACATTAGACCCCTGCATGGCACCACACGGACGCTGATCTCTGACCTCGGCTGGGAATCTCAGCGAATATTTGATTAATATTCATCAAAATCTATTCTATATCTAGATGTATTGTGCTTACTGATGGAATAACTCGTCGCTTCTGCGGCGGCTGTAAATGGATATGTAATCTGTTCGTGGAACCATGGTCTACAGCGTCATCGTCTGCAGCAAGCACATGAAGCTGCCTAGCATAACAAGGAAATCATTTACACGGCAGCTACTAATTTTCCAACGGTCCTATCACTAATGAGTTACGGCCGATGAGATTATGCATGGGATGTCGTAGTGTCCAATTAGTAATGGCGGTGGCTACTTGATAGAATAATCAGAAAATCCCGTCCCAACCAAGCTCGAGCGCTGAGTGGCGGCTCATACTTTTCGATACTACGCTAAAATAGAGCGTGTTACAAGCCTCAGGGGAGCTTGCTCGAGGAATATAAGAACCGTAATGGATCAAGAAATCTAAAGTCAGGAGTCGTAGTTAAAGGATACCTACATCCCAAGTCTACGCCTCCATACCAAACACCAGATATCACTTATCCAATTCATAAAAAATTCCACGTCATACAATCCCGCCTTAGACATGTCTCCACGCTTAGTCGCAGTAGTCGGCGCCACCGGCGCCCAAGGCATTCCCGTGGTACGGGACCTCGTCCAGTCCGGCGCCTACACGGTCCGCGCCCTCACCCGCGACGCCAAGAGCGCCCGGTTCCGGGAGCTGCAGTCCTACGGGCCCGTGGAGCCCGTCATCGGCACGTTCGCGTCCGAGGGCGACCTGCGGGCGACGTTCCGGGGCGCCTGGGGCGCGTTCGTCAACATCGACGGCTTCAACTCGGGCGAGAAGACCGAGATGTTCTGGACCATCCGCGCGTACGAGCTAGCTATCGAGGAGGGGGTGAAGTTCTTCGTCCTCGGAAATCTGGATTACGCGTACAAGAACAGCGGGTTCCGCCCTGAATTCCGGTTAGCATTCTGAAAATTTCTATCTTCAACCCCTATTTTACCTACCCGCCTACCTCCCCATAAAGTGGCATCAATTCCTCGAGGCAATCAAAACTATTCACCTTAAAATAAACTGCAAAATACTTTTAATATTATTTTAGGTACTAATTAGCTAATTTTGTCTGTAATAGGTGCGGCCATTACGACGGCAAAGGACGCATCGGCGAGTGGATCCTCCAGCAGAATCGAGACAACCAGCACCGCATGAAGGCCGCCCTCTTCACGACCGGCCCGTACATGGCGATGACCATCTCGAGCTCGACGCCCATGACGGTCTCGGCCGAGGACGGCGTGGCGACGTGGCGCCTGCCCCTCAACGACGGCGCTGTCCCCTTCGTCGCCCTCGACGACTGCGGGCACTACGTGAAATGGCTATTCGACGACCCGGAGCGCGCCAACGGCCTCGACCTGCAGGTGGCCATCGACCACGTCGGGGGCAAGGAGCTCGCCGCGGCGTTCGAGAAGGTGACGGGCCACCCGGCGCGGTTCGTCAACTTGGGCTTCGACGACTACTTCGGCGGCCCCTTCGGCTTCGACCCGGACAGCCCCGCGGGCTACAACGCGGACCCGGCGGACCCGGCGACGCTGACGATGCGCCAGAACTTCCAGGGGTTCTGGACGTGCTGGCAGCACTCGGGGCGCGGCTCGGACATCACGAAGCGGGACTACGCGCTGCTGGACAAAATCCATCCGGACCGCGTCAAGAGCGCGGAGGAGTTCTTCCGCCGCGAGAACGAGAAGGGTATTAAGAACGGGCAGGGGACGCTCTGGGAGAGGGTCCAGCCCGGCAGGATCGGTCACATTTTGAAGATCTCGGAGGACCAGAGGACTGGGACTTTGTAGTCTTGGGGCTACGGCTTCTACGTACAATGGAGTATTGATTAGTTGGATTTCAGGGGGTTTTAGATAGATTGCGAATAAATTGGTGACGATAGAGATTATCTATGAACGTACGAGTACCCAGTCGTATCCGACCATGAGCCATTGATTTAGGGGCTTAAATGGCGCGATTGATAGGAGAGTAAACAGATGATGCATTTTGACCAATAATAGTAGTCTTTCGTGTAGTAGTGACCGAAGGTTTACCTGGCCGAACTCAATTTCAATTTTAGTCGTTGAAATGGCGCTTCTAGTTCCTACACCACCAAGGAACACGTTCACGACGGACCGGTTTAATCTGATGAGCACATTTCGTTATCATTTGGTCATGGACGTTATGTCTACGGCCAAGGCGGAAGACTCCAGTGTATTGAAACAAATGCTAACTAGGTAGCTTTAGAGGTAGTGAAGCTAGACTAAAACATCATGATTCATGACGAGGAGATGACAAGTGTAGTGATTATCATATAGTCGCCATGGTTAGTCTCTGACTGATATAAACTGTCAATCGCCACATCACGCTCCTAAACTTCATCTCATTTCTAGCTTGTTCTTCCACCCACGCGTATTTCGCCTTCTCTCCTCCAGTATGAGCGCGACACACCCCCACGCAACGAGAAAGCCAACCGCCGAACACGTCGAGCACGCCCAGCACGCCAAGACCCGATCCGGCAGGGACAGCCAGATCCCCGGCCCCAGAACAGCCAACAACCACGGACAGCAGCAGCAGCAGCAGCAGCAGGCGACAGCAAACCGAAACCCCATAGACGTAGCGCTGAGCCGGCACGCGAACCTCCGCCGCGGAAGACGGCGGATGTCGGTGCCGGGTCCGGACGAGAGCAGCGCCGCGGCTACGCGCCGCATCGCCAACGCGGCGGCTCGGACGCGGGTTCCGTCGCCTCGGCGCGAGAGGCCGAGGTTGCCGGGGTCCGCTGCTAGCGATAATGGGGCGTCGAGGAGTAACCTGGTGCCTATTCCGGAGAAGTCCGAGTTGAGGAGCCATCGTCGGAGTATCGTCGATGCTGTTGCAAGGCCGAAGCAGGCGCCGGAGAAGCGGGAGGAGGAGGAGGAGGAGCAGCAGCAGCAGCCGAAAGAGGTTGTGGTCCGAGATGATCATAGCACGATCGCGGCTTACGAGCCCGGGTACGTGTTGCGGCGGAATGCTGAGTACTTCGATGACGACCAGGACGGGATCATCTGGTTGCGGGATACGTATGCGGGTTGCAGAAAATTAGGTGCGTATCTATCCAAGTGACCTGCCGAGAAATACGGGGATAGACTAACAGTGGACAATTGTAGGATGGGGAATCACATCCTCCTCCCTGGCCATGATCGCTCTTCATTCCATCCTCTCTTATCCCACCAACCAGAGCTCCATCCCTGATCTCGTCTCACGAATCTACTACGACGCCAGTCACGATGAAAAAGGAAGAAACTCACCCCCGCAAGCCTGCGAGACTCTTCTCACCAAGTACGACACCAGCGACAAAGGCGGCCTGAACTTCCGCGAAGTCCGGCGTCTGTGGACCGACCAGAGGTCTCAGCTCGGCACGTACGGCTGGTGCACTGCCGTTATCGAATGTGAGTTGCATTGCCAACCCAAAGACTGCCCTGGTTGTTGATATTTCACTCATTACCTACCTACCTGCTAACACCAACTAAGGGCTGGCCCTATACCTATTCCTCTGGCCTCGCGACGGCATCCTCCGCAGCGCCGACCTCCGCGCCGCCTTCGACGGCAGCGCCCTGTACAAGCAGGCCGAGGAACGCCAGCGCAGAGCCGATACGAGCAAGAAGCAGCAGCAGCAGGTAGAGACCAGAGGAAGCGGCGACGGCAGCGGAGCCAGAGACGCAAGCGGTAGCGTGTCCAACCCGGTGAAGCTCGCGGTGGCGCTGGTAACCGGCGCCGCCGTCCTGTTCTGGGCGTTCCGGAACTTGACCCTCCACTCGCCTGGCTGGGCCGCGTATTGGTGGGAGAAGGATAACGACAACTACAACGACAACAACGCGGCGCAGACCGGGGCGAGTTGGACGAACCCGAAGCTGTTTGGAAATTGGTGAGGGTTAGCGTATGTAGCAAGTGGAGACTCGTGAACAATCTATGGTGGTGATGATGATTCTTAGGGGTTTGCTGTCAGATTGTTAGCGAACGTTGACGGACCTTTACATATCTAGTTACTTCGTATCATATAAGTTCATTTGATATTAGGCTGGCAATTGATCTTACCAAAAATTAAATAAATGCAATAGAGCTGTCACTGAAGTCCACGAGGAGGAAGTTGTCAAGACTGTGATGGGATTCATCTAAAGTTATCATTAGTGTAACTCGACTAGCTAAAGCTAGCAAATTGCTTCTCGTTATTCATCCCCCTCGACAAAAATATTCATGTCGGAATCCATGCCAATCTCATTATCTCAAGTCGCAGCGCGAATCCGTATGGTATCTCGTCTCTATCCGGATGCGTCCTCGTGCTTTCATGACCAGGCGTCAAGGGTATCATTTCGACCCGCCACGGCCGAATTATCTGGGTGGGTAGCGGATGAGACTTGCTGGATGCCGTGAGTGCTACCAACGCATGTCCTCTACCCAAGTCTTCAAAGTCAAACCCGGACGCTAGCCGGCGAGAATCTTGGCGTTCTTCTTGTACTTGGCTTCTCTTCGTGAACGACTGCTCTCGGTAGGAAACATGGCCGGTAGCGCTGCCTCGTCCGCCTGAGCGTGGGCGTCGGCCATCTTAAATCCCTCGCCGTCCTTGAAGATGGCGGTATACAGCCCTGAGAGGGCATCAGCCCAGGCGTCCATAGCCTGCACACGCTCGGCGTCGCCGTCCGACTCTATCTCGAGAACGCCCGTCTGCTGGTCTATTTTGCCCTTAATCTTTCCATCTACTATCAGGAAACCTAGGATATCTTGCACTTCAGCCTCGGATATCTTGAGTTGGCGCGCAACCCATGCGAGCTTCATACGCGTGTACGGAGCAATCAGCTTCACCACAGCCTTGGTACGCATGTTACGCGTAACCTCGTCGATATTCTCTGCGATGAAAGGATCGGCTAGGATATCTTGGTGCTCCTGCAATACATTGACATAATCGTGCATGTCATCCCGCTGGTACGCATCCACAAGTTTGGTCATGGCGGAAATGCGAGGGTCGTTGCGATAGGGTTTGGTTTCTTGCGAGTCGAAGGGGTTGATGTCGGACTTCATCAGCATGGTGGTAAGAAGTAGATATTTGAGGACCTGGATTCGCTGCAAGGATCCGGCCTCGTCGTAGTTTCGGAACGACTCGAAGAAGTCACTTTGGGCGTCCTTCCAGTTCTCCTCGCTCATGTGCATCTTGCCTCCGCATTCACGGATGATACCCATGATCTTGGGGTGGGGCACCGCGGAGCGAACCTTCAGCGCTCTCTGATACAAGACCTTGAGTTGCTTGTTGTTGCGCGTTTCGGCATACATCTGGATCTCCAAGGCGTAGATCTCCAGGGAATATGTGCCCTTGCTGGGATCATCTGAACCGTCCTCCCGCTGACAAGCCTTCTGGAGCTCACGTAACTTCTTAGTAACCGAGAGATATTGCTTGCGGTCGAGGAGCAGCTTGGCTAGCTTGATGTTGGTCTTGAGCCACAGACGCTCGTTGTTCGTGTTCTGGAAGCAGTTGAGGGTCAAGGAGTAAAACTGTTCCATTGCCTTCCGAGCATCTTCGTTATCCGACTCCTTTTCGATGTAGTCTAACATATTGTTGATAGACTTCTCGGAATAGTTACGGGTAACGGCGGACTTGACGTATGTGAGGAGCTCGGTGTAATGTTCCACGGCCTAAGATGCTTGTTAGCCAGGCGCGAAAAGCGAGAACTGGAGGATTTCCTTGGTCAAATTAGCTCCTGACCTTGTCGTATCGTCCTAAACCAAACTCTAGCTTGATTGCCTGCTTCAGTCCTTTGAATCCCCAATCACCCTTCTCAGACTCGAGGGTAGGAATGCTTAGGAATTCCTCTACGGCTTCCTCCTTCTCGGAGGACTTTAGTTGCTTGGCATTGTAATATTTGTTCTCAATATCGACGTCTCCGGAGTCGTCGTCATCGTCGTCCTCGTACTCGAAGTCGTACCTATAGACGTTTAGTTATAAGGAGGGTACGTTATAGTTAAAGAGGATACATACTGCTCCTCGTCGGACTCTTGCATGAAATCATCGTCAGACATGTTGACGGTGATTAGTGGAACGGACGATGTAATGGTATTGGTTCGGCGGAGGGGAATAGAATGAGAGATTAGACGGGAGCTGGAGTCAAATTATAAGTACGTATGCTCTAGAAGCTAGCAATGGGGAATATTTGTTTCATACGTAGCGTGAAGAATGGTAGATGGTTCCAGTTTCTTTGGATTGAAGTTGCGAGGCAGCACGCACTGCACTGCGGGATGCGGCGTTATCTTATCAGAGCTCTACCTTGACTATGGGGGTAAAAGAATTAGCATATATTTGCGTGCACGAGTCACTGAAAGCTGCTAATTCTTTTGTTAGCCGCCTTTCGTGGGGCTATGCGGGGCATGTAGTGGGTACGTACCGTGCGACCCCTGCCCTTGTCCCTGCAAATAGATGTGGCTGGATTTCCAGTGGCAACCCATTCTTTTAACGAACATCCCAGACAATCAAGTCTCTCTTTTCTTTATCGTTTTTTCCATCAACGACTTACCCTTCCCCATCCAATTTCTGCGCGACACTATCCGATTCTTTAGTTCGTCAAGATGGGTGACCTCCAACTGAAGAAGTCGTACCATCCGTCGCTGTTAAAGAACCAAAAGCGGGTATACGAGGAGGAGAAAAAGGCTTTAGAAGAGCGCAAAAAGACCGAGGCTCGCATTCAAGAGATCAAGGAAGAACGCGCCAAGGAAGAACTTCAGAGACAACTCGCCGTCTCCGGAGGCCGCACCGTAGTCGATCGTGTTGAGTGGATGTACCAGGGCCCCAGCGATGGCCAGAATGGTACCGCCGAAGAACTCGAGGGCTACTTGCTCGGAAAGCGACGCATCGACAACATCCTGACCAAAGGATCCGACCATGAGAACCTCAAGAAGGCCGCCGGCGCCGAGAGCTTCATGGCTCTGCAGAATGCAAACACCGAGAGGGATACTGCCATCAAGATCCGAGAAGACCCTCTTTTAGCCATTAAGAAGCAAGAGCAGGCCGCTTACGAGGCCATGATGAATGATCCTATCAAGAGAAGACAACTCCTTGCGACTATGGGAAAACCCGAAGAGAAACATTCGTCGCGAAAGAGAGAGGACAAGCACTCGAGACGGCACAGGCACAGATCGCATTCAAGAGAACACCGCCACCGCCATCGTCGATCCAATTCGAAAGATAGAGACGACTCAAGGGAACGTCGACATAGACGTCGTCGATCAGACTCGGAAGAACGTTCAAGAAGCAGAGACAGACGTAGTTCAAGAAAAGATGGATATTCAGAGCGCTCCGAGCGAAAGCGGCCCACGTCCGAGGACGAGCCAAGAGACGATGATAGACCGCGTAGAGGTCGATCCCGGAGCCCGCGCCGGAGTGACGCCAAGGACGATGGTTATCGGCGCCGCGACTACTCAAATGAACCACCCCGAGAACGACGACACCGCCATGACAGCCATGAGGACCGCCGTGATTATCGCGGTTACCGCGAACGACGCCCACCGAAGAACGGACCCAGCAATGGCCGTCGTGATGAGAATAGCGGTAAAGACAGTTCAGCTACGGCAGCTGCGGAGGAGCGAGCGCGTAAGCTGGCCGCAATGCAAGAGGCTGCATCCGATCTCGACCAAAACCGGGAGGAGCGGTTGAGAGCAATTGCCGAAAAGGAGCGTCTAGAACGGGAAGCGGACGATAAGGCGCGGGAACGTTCAGGAAAATACGACGACAGGCAATTCGTTAATGGGTTACGAAGACAGCTCATTACTTAAGTGTAATGAGGAATAACAATGACAGGAATGGGGTTTTAAGTTGGGACATTATCATATGAAGATGAAACCGCTCGTTCTTACGAATTACATCCTATGCGATCCTTAAACGTGTACATTCAAACGTCCGAAGGTTAAACGCGAAAGTCGTTCTGACAAATTTATTGGTAAGCATCAACATACAACATCGTCAGTATGAAGATGCCTGCTAAACAAAAAAGGCCTGGCAAGAAGTCAATTGCGAGCTGGCATCGATGTAGCGGCGTCTACTTGACGGAGGAGTTAGAACCAGCAATTAGCAATCCAAACCATAGACAGTCACACATAATTCGACCGTCCCATACGACAATCATTTTTCCCCCTCAACGTTGATCCTGTTCGAATTAATTACTGCGTACAATTTTTAGGATACGAACTAGATAGATGTATATAAGGTATGCACTAGCTAAGGCTCTTTGTCCTCCGGATCGAGCCCCCCTTATCCAGGCTAACACTCATTTAAGGGGTCAAAGAAAAAGCCCTGACAGACTCCGAGTATGCTTTGTGCCCTTAACCCCTATCCGAGCTAATACGGCTAGGACCAAAGGACTTGATTCCTGGCAACGGTTCCTAATACGACATCCCTCGGCTTGCCTCATAATAGGAGCAAGAGTTCCAAACAGACAAGACCACATCACCCCCCAAATTCCCGCTCAATAAATTCACATTGACTGCCCATTGAAAAAATGTTTTCATCGATTTGGAAAGTTAATCAGCTCTCTATGACAGATAATTTCTCGGCATTACCAAAGATTAGGTATTAATAATACTTACTGTCACAAAGTCACAATAGTACACATTCCAAAGTCTATCACGGTCAGTTCAATCAGTCACATGCGCTCTCATCTATTCTCGTGGATTACAATCGTATTAAGCTAATGTACTTAATGCCTACCTAGATTACTCAGCAACGGTGGGAAACATAACAGCCTGCTATCTGCTTGTAGCCAGGACAGAGGAAACAAAACAAGATAAACAGGAGAATGCTCTCTTCTCGCGCCGGTAGGAGATATCATATAAGTTCATCGAAGTTCATCGGTTGGATACAAAAGAAAAAGGTACGTGTCAGATCTCGTGACACTCCCCGTTGACTTTGCGAGTCAAGTCGAAAAAGTCGTTCTGTCTACTACCCCCTACCCCTATGGGTAGTAGGTAGGTATTGCTAACTCCGCATATGTATGTGTGTGTACGTACGCATGTAAGGTCCGTTGGAGAACCGCAAACCCTTAGGGTTCCTAATCTATATTTAGGTAACCCGGGTTTGTTGGTGGCGGCCTCCTCCAAAACCTATATGACCAACTGGCCCTGGGGGCGCTGAGAGGGGGGCTGTCGGGTATAGTGAATATGCGGGGATTCACCTCCGGTTCGGCTTGGGTGCCGTTGGCGTTGGTGTTGGCGTTGGTCTGTGGGTTAGCACCGGGGGCGGCGGCAGCATTGTTGTTGTTGTTATTGTTCGGCCCCGGCTGCAGCTGGGGAGCCGGAGTGGTCGAAGCCGCCGGTGGAGGCAACATGCCCTGCGAAATCATCAAATTGTCTATCCAATTCGGGTCGAGCGGTTCGACCCGCTCCCACTCCTCCGGAAGGGTCCAGCGCGGGGGGTACGAAACCATCGGCGTGCCAGGCGGGTAGGTAATGTTGTTGAATTCGGGCAGGTAGATGCCTACCGGGAATTGCCCGGCTTGCGGACCTTGCGGACCTTGGGGGTATTGCGGACCTTGCGGGAATTGCGGGCCTTGCGGGACCTGTGTGCCTTGCGGGACCTGCTGACTTTGCGGGACCTGCGGACCTTGCGGGACTTGCCCGGCTTGCGGTGCTTGCGGGACTTGCGGTGCTTGCGGGACTTGCGGGACTTGCGGGACTTGCGGGGCTTGCGGGGCTTGCCCGCCTTGTCCAGCTTGCGGGACCTGCGGACCTTGCGGGACTTGCCCGGCTTGTGGTGCTTGTGGTGCTTGCGGTGCTTGTGGTGCTTGCGGTGCTTGCGGTGCTTGCGGTGCTTGCGGTGCTTGCGGTGCTTGTGTGCCTTGCGGGACCTGCGTGCCTTGCGGGACCTGCGTGCCTTGCGGGACCTGTGTGCCTTGCGGGACCTGCTGACTTTGCGGGACCTGCGGACCTTGCGGGACTTGCCCGGCTTGCGGTGCTTGCGGGACTTGCGGGACTTGCGGTGCTTGCGGTGCTTGCGGGACTTGCGGGACTTGCGGTGCTTGCGCGGCTTGCGGGACTTGCTCGGCTTGCGGGACTTGCTCGGCTTGCGGGAGTTGCTGATATTGTTTTCGAACCTGCTCCAACTGCTCCAACCCTTGCTGCAAACGAACTTTGATAGCTTCCTCGGTCATCTGATGCTCTGCTTGAATATGTTGCAAAGTGCCCTTCCAATAATCCGATACAGCGGCCGGGTCGGTCCGGAGTAACTCTATTGCAAGCAGCATCTGCGAATAAATACCAGCAGTCTCCTCAATAGCATCAAGCCCTAGTGCATCCACCTGAGCTTCCAACGCTGCAAAGGGACCCCCTGCCGCAGTCTGATCGGTGGTAGCGGTGGTAGCGGCGGTACCCTGTCCTTGGCTCGACGGGATAGTCTGGGATCCAGGGGTGTTTTGAGGTGCAGCGTTGCTCGTCGGCTCGGTCGCGGGAGTAGCAGTGCTAGCTGGCTCGGTCACGGGAGCAGTAGTGCTAGCTTGCTCTGTCACGGGAGCAGTAGCTTGCTCGGTCGCGGGAGCAGTAGTGCTAGCTGACTCGGTCGCGGGAGTAGCAGTGTTAGCTGGTACGACACCCGTAGGGTTCTCAGAAGTCGGTATACTAGCCGCCGGATTAGGGGGGGCTGGAGTTTGGGACTGGTTGGGCGGCCCCGGAACGTTTGAAGTCTGAGTGGAAGGAGGGCCTGGGGGGAAGGATCCAGTCGCCTGAGACGCCGTAGAAGAGGATTTGACCGGCATTTTGGTTGCATAGTAGCCAAACAGAACATCTTGAGAGGACGAAGATGGTTTTTTAACAACGGCACCGTTCTTGACAGGATCCCCAAATGGATTCGTCTTTTGAGTACTAGAAGTATCAGTACTGCTACTTGGGACGTTGCCTGTGTTAGACTGGGAGGTATTAGGCTGAGGAGCATTGGTACTAGGAGCATTAGTACTAGGAGCATTAGTACTAGGAGCATCAGTGCTAGGAGCATTAGTACTAGGAGCATTAGTGCCAGGAGTATTAGTGCCAGTAGGAGGACCATTAAGACTACTACCTAGGGCGTTGCCTGTGAATAGAGGAGGGACCCCGCCGTTGACCGGAGGAGCAGAAGGTGTATTACTAAATATTGCACCAGTATTACCACTACCACCAAATACACCAATACCACCACCATTCTTTGTAATAGCAGGCGTCTTAACGCCAGGAGTTCCAGTAGTCGTACTATTATTATTACTGCCATTAGCACCGCCATTGGGAGAGCTCTGGGCTTGACTGGTCTGGTCCGGCGCTGGATTTTGAGGTGCCGGGTTTTGAGGCGCTAGAGGTTGGGGTACTGGATTCTGAGGTGTTGGATTCTGAGGTGCTGGATTCTGAGGCGCTGGATTCTGAGGCGCTGGATTCTGGGGTGCTAGAGGTTGGGGTGCTGGATTCTGAGGCACTGGATTCTGGGGTGCTTGAGGTTGGGGTGCTGGATTTTGAGGCGCCGGGTTTTGAGGCGCTGGGTTTTGAGGTGCTGGGGTTTGAGTTGCTGGTTTTTGGGCCTCTGGTTTTTTGGCCTCTGGTTTTTGGGCCTCTGGTTTTTGGGCCCCTGGTTTTTGGGCTTCTGGTTTTTGGCCTTGACCGGCTTGGTCCGTCGTTGGAGCGGCGGCCGGGTTTTGGCCGGCGTTATCCTGCTTTTGACGCTTCTTTTCGGATTCAAGGTCCTCGCCGGGCCGTTTCTCCTTCTTGCTTTGGTCAGTGCCGAAATCGGTCATCCACTGGTAACCGAGCCTGAACCAAAGCAGGAAGATTGCCGCCCACTTGTCCGACTCCTCCCACGGTTGGTAGAAGGGCTTGTCTTGGCCGAAGGACTGGGCGTACGCGGCTACGCGCCGCTGGTAGTCGTCTCGGATCGCGTCTGTCCCCTGCTCAACACGGAATCGGTATTCGAGCATCGTGAGGATGTAGAAAACTATGTGATGCTCTAGTGTCCATTTTTCCTTGTTGGCTGGTCTGTAACCAAAGTAGGCGGGGAGCTCCTGTTTGTTGGCGAACACTTCCTGCAGGATTGGGACGAGCATGGGAAAGGTAGGATACACTCCATCATGTCGCATTTTTAAGAAACAGTCTTTCATGAAGATCTGCAACGCAAATTTCTCTGCGTCGCAGTCGTAAAAAGTTGCAAAGTCGTCGAGAGTCCACCATGAGTCCACCTCCTGTCGGACATCTTCAGGCCGAATGCTTCCAGTCGCAAGTCCGTAGCACATGAGGTAAATGAAAACCGACCCGCTTTCCAGGTCCTGGGCAATTTCATTTGTCTGGTGATCCATGACCCAGCCCATGAAATCGCTTCCATTCTTGACACCGCCAGGAGGTTGGTCGGACATTTTGAGGTGATATGTTGGAGTGACGTTATCGTGTTCCCGTTCTTGGATCAGTAGTGATATTGTAAATATGAACGTTGATGTGAATATGAATGTGATAATCCACTTGGAAGTAGTCCTCCCATTTGTGAATTCATGTTGTCGAGAGACGGATGAACTCTCTAGATATATATACACACCTTTGGGAAGATTAGAACGGGCTTGTACCAAGAAGATAGTCATATTGTTATATTGTTATGAATCAGGAATCGTATGGCATACGAGATATAAAACTCGCAGTGGAACAATCTGGACGTAAACAAAGGATCTCTTTGAGAAGGACGAGAAACAGGGTAGCATGTTTCAATGCTGATACTTTACCTACCTTCCTTAAGGTACCTTGCATGAACACCGTGCGCAAGATGGCTTTGAAGTTTTCTTTATAGAGAAAACTAGTTTTACACAGGGCTTAAATCTATCAACCTGGAACTACTATCAAGACTCTCGAATTTTGAAGCCGTTTACCAAGCGCAAAGCTATAGGTTTGTCTCTTTTTCCGTTGTCTTGTTATAAATTCATAGTATGGGATGGGAGTAGAAGTATCTGGTCTTCTCCTAGTTCATCTTTGAACACTCGTCAGCAGTTGCCTCGGGAGTACCTCAACATACATTTCCTAACTGGCGAACTATGTAAGTCTGTAGGGCCATTCGGTCATATTGGAGTATGGGGGAGAAAGAACAAAGCCCCCTGGAAGCAAAAAAAGGGGTACCCCTCTAAGATTGTTTTATCGGTATCCTATCCATCACTTCTCAAGATGCTATTCATATTAGAATCAGCAGAGTAGAAATAATCTTCAGTGTTAAGGTTGCAATGTCATGGCCTTGAGTGCGGCGCAGTAAGAGGTAGGTACCTAGGTACTTGGTGTTGTTGGTTGGGTTGCAGGCTTCTGCCGCAGATTATTAATGATCAACCAAGGTATCCAGACAATCTGACGTCCATGTTCTTTGAGTAGTCAGGTAAGCTTCGCTCCTGTCAACAAGTTATTGTTCTAGGCATTGTTCACCGTAGCTTCTTCTGTCGGACTGGAGCCTGACAGCTTGCCTGCTTTCTTTCACTCGGCGCGCGTCCACACTCAACTCTAGATCTGCTTAGAGCTCATTCACGAACAGCTCTCAGTAGCTTCGCATATTCAACGGCGAGAGATGGGATCTACGATCAGCCGCCTCAAGGGGGCCTTCGACCCTCCTGAAGTTGCCAAGGGTGAAGGTGTTCTAAGATTCGGCATCTTAGGCGCGGCGAATATCGCGTGAGTTCGCAATACTTAGAAGAAAGAGTTATACATGCCTCTGGAACGAGATATGCTAACAAAAAGAAGTCCCATGGCGTTGGTCGGCCCCGCCAAGACGCACCCCGAGGTCGTTGTCCAAGCTGTAGCTGCCCGGAACCCCCAGAAGGCCAGCGCATTTGCGGAGAAGCACGGCATTCCGGAGGTGAAGGCATCATACCAAGGTAAGAGTCTCAAGACCGGACTTTATCGTCAACTTGTCGACCGTTGCTCATGAAAATCAGAAATCGTCGACGACCCGACTATCGACTGTGTCTTCATTCCGCTGGCCAACTCCTTACACTTCGAGTGGGCCGTTCGAGCCGTCCGCGCCGGCAAGCATGTCCTTCTCGAGAAGCCATCCGTTGCCAACGCCACGGAAGCCGAGATCCTTTTCAATCTGCCGGAACTGTCTCAGCCCAATGCGCCGGTCCTCATGGAAGCCTTCCACAACCGCTTCCACCCAGCTTGGGCTCTTTTCCGCTCCCTGGTCAACCCCGGCGACGTAGCGCATGTCGTAGCCCGCTCCATGATACCGTGGTGGTACGTCGCTAAAGACGGCATCGAGTTCAACTACTCCCTCGCCGGCGGCACCATGATGCACATGGGCACGTACAGCTTCGCCGCCCTCCGCAGCGTCTTCGACGCCCAGCCGGAGGAGTGCGTGAGCTGCGACGTTAGCACCTCGAGTAATAAGACTCACGACTCGGATAAGATCGACACGGATTTCAAGGCCAAATTCCGCTTTCCCAACGGCGGTATTGGCGAGGCGCAGAGTACCCTCAAGGGCCCTACTATCTGGACGCCTTCTAACGTGACCGTTACACATAGAGAGGTCATGGTAAACGACGACAAGCTACCCTCCTCGCAGCATAAGTTTCAAACCCGTGAAGTGACACTGCACGGCTTCATTCAAGCGATCGTCTGGCATCGGATAGACATCAAGGACGTGTTTCAGATCCGCAGTACGACCGACGGCAAGGTCATCAAGAAGTGGGGAGAGAAGAAATCGCTCAAAGCCTACACCTTTCGAGACGCCGGCGGGGCGTTTTCCGATCTGCCCGGAGAGCCCTTCTGGATGTCGTACAGGCACCAGCTAGAGCAGTTCGTCAACCAAGTCAAAGGCCGGGAGACGCAGCATTGGGTCAACGGGGAAGACTCTATCGACCAGATGAGGATGATGGATATGGCATATGAGAAGAGCGGGCTGGGCCGGAGGCCAACGACCGGCACGTATACCTAAAGCCGAGTAAAGGGGAAGAATCTCAATTCCGGGGCAATCTACCAGATATCCATCCTGCCTTTTCGGGCACTGTACTTTAAACGAAGACTAGTTAATTTAACATGATAACCTTTATAACCCTAGAGTAAAACTCAGTCACTTCGGCGTGTACTTTTCATGCCCATTACCCTCCCCCAAGTCCGCCGGCGGCTGCGGGAACTCGATAAGCAGCGCTTCCTCGCCGACAAGCTCGAAGCCGACCTCAGCCCGTGTCGGCACGTCGAGCAGGAAGCTATAAGTCCCCGGGTACAGCACCGTGTTCCCCAGCTCGTCCACGCGCGCCAGGTCCCCCAGTTTCAACGACAGCTCGGCGTCCTTCGCTTCTCCGGGCTGCACCGCCTTGACGCGGGTATAGCCGGCGAGCTCCTTGATCGGGTGCGGGGCCGGCCCGTACTCGCCCGATAGGAAGGCTAGGGCGACGAAGTCGGATGTCGTGTTGCCCGTGTTCTGCACCGAGACGCCGACCGTCTCGAAGGGGCACAGGTCCAGGTACTTCTCGTCGCAGGCGCCGAGCAGCTCGGCGATGTCGTACGTCTCCCCAGCGAACGCGTCGGACGCGAACGACGGTTCGAAGGTGGTGTAGTGGAGCCCGAACCCGAAGGGCAGCACGGCATTGTCGTACCACTTGTATGTCCTCCCGGGGTTGGTCTCGCTCGGTCGGAGACTCATGTCCGTCATCGGCACCTGGTCCACGTACTCGGCCGGATATAATGTAGTCGGTAGTCTGCCGGCCGGCGCGGTCTTGCCAGTCAGTACGTCGAAGACGGCGGTGCCGCCTTCCTGACCAGGGAACCCAGCCCAAAGGATAGCAGAGACATTGTCATCGTCCAGCAGGGACGTGTCGTCATTATGGTCTCCCAGCTCAACAACGATGAACGGCTTTCCTAGTGCGCTAAGTTTCTCTATTAAGGCTAGCTGAGCGCTGGGCCAAGCGATAGAGAAGCGGTCGAGTTCCTCTGCTTCTATCGTCATGTCGTTGCCGCCGAAATAGATCACGATATCCGACTCGTTGGCGGCCTTGAGCGCGGCTTCCGTCCACGTGTCCGGGTCTGAGGTGTTCTGCTTGATGGGCCCGGTAGCATTTGTGGTTTGGTACCCAAGCTTCTGCGCTGCTTGCAGTGGTGCCTGAAGATATGACGGGACCCCAGCGTACCCGCCAAGCATAGCGTAGCTAGTAGCATCCGCCCAAAAACCGATGAGTGCAATCGAAGTGTCATTGTCTACTTTCAAGGGCAAAAGGCCGTCGTTTTTCTTCAGTACAATCGCCTCGGCAGCAGAGCGGACGGCGAGGGCTTGGGCTTCGGGGGTATTGACATCTTTCCAGGAGAGCGTTCGATATGGGGTGGTATCAGCAGGGTCAAAGTATCCTGCGCGGATCAGTCCTTCGTACAGGCGGCGAAGCGCCTGATCTATAACCTCTTCCGGGAGCAGCGATTGATCCCAAGCCCCTGCAACGTCCGTGTTGGTCCCAACTTCGCATATCGTGTCAGTTCCGGATATCAGGGATATCGCTGCTGATTGCGCTGCGGTAGTAGTGTAATTGTGATCCTCGTGGAAGTTCAGGATAGCATTGCAGTCGCTAGTGATGTACTGGTTCTCGTCATCCCACTCCCAGAAATCGCGAAGGACAGTCTCCATCAAGTAGGTTGACGCACAAGCGGGCGTACCATTGACAGAATTGTAGGAGCACATGATGGATTTGACCTTGGAATCTCGCGCGCACTGCTGGAACGGAGGAAGGTAATACTCTACCAAATCTTGCATCCCGACGATGGCGTCGAATTCGTATCTCTTTATTCCTCCCCAGTACTCTAGGTCGTAAGCAGCATAGTGCTTGCATGTTGCGACAACCTTAGTGATGTCCTCTTTGCCCTGTAGACCATCTATCAGGGCCTTGACATAGCCCTTGATCCTGAAGGGATCTTCGCCCGGTGTTTCCGATCCTCGCCCCCATCTCGGGTCTTTATAAGGGTTGATGTTCGGCGTCCAGTAGTCGAGTCCTGCGTGTCCGAAGTTGCTATATGCCCGAGCTTCGTTGCTAATAGTATCCGCTACGGTATAAATCAAGTCATCGTCGAAAGCCGCCGACATCAGGATAGGGCTAGCGAAAGATGTAGCATGCGAAAACTCCCCTGAGGGTTCGAAGACAACCCCGGGAGAATATCCGACTCCGTGCAATGCTTCATTCCACCTAAATTCCACGGTAGGAGTTAAATAAAGCACTTTGAAAGGGTGCTCGGAAGATGACCATACCAATCATAAGCTTCTAATCCGAGACGCGGTGCCCCAAGACTCTTGCTAATACTCAGTTAGCCCCGAGAAGAGAAGAGGATCGTTGATTTCCGGCCTTGACTTACTCTACAAGGTTGGCAAGCTTCTCCGTGATGTTCCAAGCGCTGATAAGTGCCGCGGCCCTGTCCGCAGGACTGGCAGTTGTATCGCAGACGAGGTTGGTCGTCAGTACTTCCGGTCCTCCAACACAATCAGGGAATGCCATTTTCCCCAGCACACAGGTGCCGAGGAGTGAGAGGCATACCAATGGCCTCACCGGATGCTTCATCCTATCGATATTTCAGAATTGAAACTGTCAGGGTTAGAACCACTAGACCAAATTGGAAGACCTGAAGTTCTAACTCGTCCCTTTTCAAGCTTTACCAGCTCGTCAGACATTGATCCGGACGTCCTAGAAGATCTCCAACTGAGCATTATCACATTAAATAGCCTACCGGATGAGCTGTGTCCAAGTCCTCGGTACCTAAGTTATGTAATTCGCGTACCTGATTTTGACATAGACCCCGATTATCCAACCTATCGATTATAGGGAAAATGCCATGTGAATGGACCCTGAGCTCCACGATCGGCATTGAAAGGAGCGTCTTGGAGTGATTGACATCTTGCCCCACATGAAGTCGCCGGCATCTGAGGCTCGGTAGTCATCATCTCCTGCATGCCCCGCGTGAGGAGATCCTGTACTACCATTTAGCCGGCAGGCCGGTCAACATATCGCGTGGGATGACAACTCGATGTAGATCGTGATGGTTCACTAGGCCACTACCAGGTAAAATGTTATGTAACCTATATCACTCAAGATGCTGCCAAGGAAACGGGGATGTAGGTGGTGCGTCCATCAGATAGATGATGTGCCCAAGACTAAGCTAAAGAGCATTGTCATTATGAAATGCTGGAAGGACTATGCCTCGGGTGTTACTGCAAGCTGTGAGGTGATAGCTTCGGCATACCTTGCGTCAATCGCTGCAAGCTTCGCCTACTAAATATCGACACTATTCTGCTACATCATATTCGCCCCTCATTCTCGTGGCTCCGCATCGACCAGCTGGCGGAAATGGAAATATGAGTACACGTATTTGGTCTTGTACTAGAAAGACGGCAGTGCTGGTAGAAGCACAATTGCTTTATCAAGCGAGCCAATGACTAGAGCAACTTATAGGCGGCCGCCCGGAGCGACCTGGTCTGTTGGAAGGTTGGAAGGTCAAGAGCCTCATGCAGGACGCCGATTCCGAACTCCCCGCTAGCGATCCGAGCGTGGCTTGTTTGAGACCCGCAGACGGATGACATGTCCGGGAGCATAGTACCCAGGTAGGTAATAACTAGATCTCACCGCCAAGTCGCATTGGAAGATTCGAATCTCTAAGAGGCACACACGCATCTCCGTCAACAACCTCAGCCGCGGTCCGCAGAACCGGGAAGATTAGAACGATGACAACAATCTAAAGAGACCAATCAGCGCAACGTCGACTTCAAGCTAAGAGATGTCCTATTTCCTGATGCAGGAGAGTCGTCGAGCGAATCGACGTTGCATTTAATATAAATTCCACGCGGGGACGATCGATATAGGCAAAGGAACTACCTCCGCATTAGGGCACGGCATATTCTTTAGAATGTATTTCTCGACTGAGTAATCAAACCGTATATGTATGCCGTCGGTTCGCATTACCCGTACCGCGGGTTTCTGAAGTCGCTCCCCCTACGATAACCGAGTAACCATCTTAAACTGCGAAGGTTCTTCACCGCAGACCTGTCTCTTTGCAGGCGACAACGACGACGACAACGATAGCGAACTCTCCCACCATGGTTCGACCAAGCACCAGCAGCAGCCTAGCCGCGACGGCAATCTCGATCCTGCTAGCGACAGTCGCCACCCCGGCTTCGGCAGAGTGCACGCGCGATGGCCTGCTAGCCGCGGCGGCGAGCTACGTAGCGGCGCAGGCGAGCGGGAGCACCGAGAACCTACCGCTGTCGGCCACCAACTTCACGTACCGGCTGAACAACGCGGCGGTCGACATCGCGGCGGGCCCGCTGGGCCGCGCGCTGCCCGTCGACTACAACCGCACGTCGGCCGACACGACGGCGTGCGCGAGCTACACGCTGCTGATCTCGGCCTCGGGGCCCGCGCCGTACGTCATCTCGACGCAGATCCGGCACCCCACCGCCGACGACGGCTCCTCCAACGACACCACCAGCGAGATCGCGCTCATCGACACGATCGCCGCGACGACAGGCGCGCTATTCTTCGACGCCGCACGCACGCTAAGCCTCGTGTCCCAAGAAAACTGGGCCCCCCTAGAAGAAACCCAGCGCCCGTCGCGCGAAGAGCTCAAGCGCGTGGGCGACGCGTACCTGGACATGTGGACGGACGCGGGCGCGGCGGACACGATACCGTGGGGCACGGACTGCGAGCGTGTCGAGGGTTCGATGCTGACGCGGCCGTGCGGGGCTACGCTGCCGCGGGGCGGGAGCCAGAAAACAAACGGCGACCGGCGGTACGTGGTGGACGAGGCGCTCGGGTCCGTCGACGTGCTGTGCTCGTTCGACGCGCTCGGGGACATGCCGGACTCCCACGAGGTGCGGGTTGAGGGGGGGTTGGTCAAGTATGTTCATACCGTTACGGTTCTGCAGTAGGCTGGGTACCTGTACCTGAACCTACCTAGAACCTGGCGTAGGTAGGTACCTAGGTATGTAGTTATTGAATACCTACATGTAGTATACTGTATGTATGTGGTACATATATGTGTGTGTGCACATCTCTCGGCCTCCGTGCTGCGCTTTTGTTAAAGCTGATAGGGGTAGTTTCCATCGCCCGATTCGTAACCCCGGTCGGACCGATCCGTGCATGACCGTGTTGGCTAAGAAGTGCACGTCCGCAAGTTGGCAGGATTTGCTTGGCTGTGATATCGTCAGATTCCTACAGCCTCAACATATCTACCTATGAGTTAGAACGGTAGTAGGTAACAGGCCTTGGGGGCCGCGGAGTCGGGCTTCGGCATGGGGAGAGCCTGCCTTACCTACCCTTGCCTTTTTGCCCGCGTATGTATATATGTGCAGTAGGTTATTAATCCTAATTTTTTTCTTCTTCTTTACCTTTTCTTTTTCGAAAAACCGGAGCTGTATGTAAAATTTGGGAACTTTGTAAAAAGAAAGTGTAGAAAGTTTTAGTGCCCCCAGTCCCAATAAGCAAACCCCCATACCGAAAAACGTGGCGGTCCAATCAGACGGCCAGACGCAGCCAGGTCCAAAGCCCCTGGGGACCAATCACCGCGGTCGCTGATTATGCATAGGCCTTTGGTCCTTGGCCCGTCATGTTACACGGCATGAACGCTCGAACATTTGACAACACAAAAATGTTGCGTGTGGGCTGGGCTAATCGTTAAGGAGGTATATATGTACCTACCTAAGCTAAGCAGCTACATAAGGGTAACCTGCCTAAGGTATGGGGAATGGGTAGCCGCGCCAGTGAACGGCTCGAGGCTAGCCTGTGACTTGCGCATGGCCCGGTGCTTGCATGCATAAGGAGGCGGCGACTTTCGGGTAACTAACGGCGAGGAGCTTGTCTGTGGATGGCATCGCAAAGTGTCGGCTTGTCGTCGGCTGGTGACGGCGGTGACGGTTACACACACCCACGCCTACACAGAGAGAGAGAGAGTATGTAACCCCCGTGCAAGCCTCGACTTTTGCCAAGTAAGCAGGTGTCTTAGGTAAGGGGTAAGGGGTAAGGGAGTATACGTACGTAAGTGTTATCGTGTGTAAGTGGGCGTAAGTAAAGGAAAAGCCAAGGGGTCTCGAGACGATGGGAGGTTGCAATGCACGTCACGCAAGCCACGCATCCATTCAACTCACCCGTTTCACTTCAACTTACTACCTAATCTACGTAGTATATCTACCTACCTACCTACCTACCCAGTCCCAACCTACTCCTTATAGTATACCTGCTGACCAGCCCGGCGCCTTCACTGGTCTGCTTCCGGGAAGAGCGAGACAAAGTCGCAAGAGCACGCAAGCATAATCTACATACCTACATACCTATATGGCGTTTCTTATTTATACTTACCTGCCTTAGACAGACATGGTGGTAAACGCGATATTTCGATGTTCCCAGCCAAGCCGTGCGATGTGCCCTCCACGTTTTCTTCTAGAAGGTCTTACTACACGTCAACTAAGGGGGGTGCCGCAGCATCGAGCGGCTAGATATCCTTCCATACATGCCAAGCTACTACGTCAGTTCGTGGCCGGCACAAGTTGGTTGGTTACCTATGAATAATCCGTTACCTATTTGTACCTACCTAGGTAGTTTCACTTATTCCTCAAGGGTAATCAGACTATAGATCCAAGGGTGACACGTCTAGCCTGGACCATAGCTTAGACCGTAGCTAGAATTCGTGTACCTACTCTCTAACCAGATCCCGAATCCATGTGCTATAATACCTTCCTAGGTAAATAGATGTAGATAAGCTCATACCTAACAAGACCTGTCGAATAGACTACACCCATCTCTACCTAAGCATGAGAGGCACACGCAGCAGCATACACTTGCACACGACGACTACCAGGCAGGTAGGTCGTGGAGAATCCCGGAAGCACAACCGGCTATTCGATGCTGTTTTCAAAAACCCCTTAGAACAGTAAGGGCCTCCCCAATTTTTCTTTCCCATTGGCGTATCCATCCCACTACATAGTATGTATAATACCTAACCAGCCCAAGGTATCCGTATCCCAAACCCCCAACATGAGATCCCGTGGTATCATGTACACAACTTAAAAAGCAAACACCACCCAAGCCATATCGCCATGCAGATCCTAGTGTACAAGAGGCAGCTGGTAACCCCAAAAAATAAAAGGGTGATATAAGCCAACCCCAGCCCTTATCTTTTCGTCTCGTGGGTCCAAAATGTGTAAGGGTAACAAAAAGAAAAGTGAAAAATCTCGTGGGCCGCGTCCCAAATGCTACCTCAAAACGCCTTGCCAAGTTAAGTGTTGTTTTTTGCAAAGGACTGCCGTTTTTTCTCTTACCGCATGGAAAATCCACGCTGATCGACCTGGCTCGCCGATCTTTACCCCTGGCCTAGATCTTTAATCATACTTCACCCCATGCCGTTTTGTATAATTCTGCCGTCAGATCCCCTCAACACATCATGGCCGCTTAAGCTCCTTCCTTAGTAACTCATAACTCTTTCTGGATTTTCCTCTGCTGCCGCTTATGGATTCCGTCGTATCCGAACCTGTCAATTCGGTTCGTAACCCCTGTTGTACATGTGACAGTTAAAATGGAGGAAATCTATACATGGTAAATGGTAGTTGTTCAAGAGCGTGGGGTGATGATTGACGTGCCGCCGTCGCCTGTCATCGCTTCTTCTCTTCGCCATCGAACCGGTTATTTTTTTAAGATCCCAACACTCCTTACAAACAAAGAAGGTGGTAATCTAGGCGGATGCTCATCAGTAACAGCGTGGATAGCCTAGCGACGCTTGTGTCCTGTGTCGATCGAAGTACCGTTATCGTAATCCCAATGCCGCTTGAGGCCACCTTCGTAGACGCTGGCGACAGACTCCTGCCACATGGCCGGAGTGACGAACGCGTGCATGGGAGGGGCTGAATACTGCTGAGGCAATGCCTGCGTGACTGACGGCAGAGACCCGCTCGCGATTTGCATGTCCTGGGAAGGCGTGATTTCGGGGGCACCTGAAGATGAGGGAACACTTAGAGAACTGGATTGTGGAGCCACCGAAGTTGGCTGAGATTGGATTTGCTGCGTACCGAAAGTCGTGTTCCATTGGCTGTAGTCATCGTGTTAGCAACGGGCCGGCTTTCTATCAAGCAATTCCTCAGATATACTCACTCAAATAAGCGCGAAGGGTTCCACGTGGGATGTTCTCCCAACGACATCCCGCTTGAAAGCGCTGACGCCTGCGTGCCCTGACCAGGATTCATCAGGGAGAGTGACTGTGCAGAAGGAGAGTCACTCTTGTTGTCCACGGAACCAGCAGAGATAGGTGTTATAGGATGGTTGGCATAACTAACTTGCGAGTGCTGTCCGGCCTGCGGGTCCATGCCGGAGTCCAAAGAGCTCGTCTGAAGCATAGGCGGCTTGAACGTGTTTGCAGTAGGCGGGCTCGAGTGGCTGCTAGGATGCGGACTTCCGTAAGGGAAACTGGGTTTCAACACGAACGGTTTCCTCGTGTTAGCAGAGAATGCTTCCCGTACGGCGTCGATCTGTTTTAACATTTCAGGCAGAGGCCAGGAATGCATCGTCTTCTCTAATACCCTCATGTGACGTGTGAAATAGTCCCGCGCGTCCGTGTTGAGCTCGGGATCAGGGGAAGTCAACGCAACCTACACAATTCGTCATTAGTCTTGTTTCTTTCCACCTGTTTTGTGACTAAGAGAGCGGGGTGACGCACAAGGTGGAGGACCATGCAAGAAAGAATAGCATAGATGGTGAAACTGATGCCTCGTTGCATGCATTGGAGTCCGCTCAAACCAAAGGATTGTAGCATGGATTCTTGGAGTCGACACAAGGCCTTGGCCGACGAATAGCAGAGAAGCATGTGCGATTTCCACTGCCCGTCGGGGCCCATAGGTTCCAAGAAACTCAACTGCGGTCGGTGAAGAATGATAACGCTCAGGTAATAATATGAATGCATATTTCCGATGAAATGCGAGGGAAGCCACGGAGGCGATCCATCCGGGGAGAAAGTGAGGCGCAAATCGGTCGGGAGGTCGTTGACCCAGCCCGTTATGCTCGGGTTGAGCTGTACTAGCTCAGGATCAATACCCCAATCCTTCTTCTTCTTGATCCTGGAGTAGACCGCGTTCACTCGGTTAAGATTGCGGGCGACACGGGCTAGGTAGACAAAATTTCGACTGGCATGATACTCCGTCTCGTCACAGCCAGGCATAAGTCTCGGGACGCTAAAATCGACAGAATCGATGTCCACGGAAAGATCTTGTCGTCCTAAATCCCGTTTAGAACCACACATAGTCGGCTGATTTTTGGAGCAGAGTATTCTTACCTTGAGGTGCCGCTATCATGGTCTCGCATACGAAGATCGTCTGCCAAACCCGACTCTTCGTAATGCATTCAGCCGGAGGCGAACCACAAGGTCTGCCTGCCTTGTGGTCGTCAAAATGCTCATCGAGTCCCAAATCCTTAGCCATAGCGACGCAGTGTACGATAGACATCCACGATCGGTAGTAGTAGCCCCGCTTCGGGGAGGCTTCCCTCGCCTTTAAAATGATCAAGAGGGCCTGCAGGGTGCTCAAACGCGGCACGTCCATAAAGGAATCGGCATGTTCTGCATCTCGTCAGTTCAAAAGCACGGGTTAGATTTATATCTCATGTTCTTACTCGAAGCGAGAGCGATCCATTGTTGCCCTTGAGCCGGTTCGTCGGCGAGGCGGCCGGCCACCGCAAAAATTGCTTCCAACAACAGAGGAGATACAGCCTCCCGATTTGTGTGCCACTGCTCGTATAGCTGGGCTTTGTTCAGTACCGGGACGTAAGGGTGTACATTGGTGAAATAGAGATCGAAATAGTGCATGATGGTCCCTTCATCTGGCATGAGTTCCGGGGGTATCCGTATCTTCGAGCCCGGCCCTGACGGCATAGGTGGCAGTATGCTCTTATAATCATCAGCGTCCTCAACCGCGGGCTCCTCTTCTTGTCCCGCCGAACGGGCCATTTTATTATTTAGATATGGGGCTTAAAGCCGTCAGCTTTGCTAATCTAATTTCCAAGTTCACAAAGAAAAAGAAGAAAAAACCTACCTGTTCCCGCTTCGTCTACTTTTAGAGCTCCCAGGATATCTGCTAGGTCCTGTTGCCCGTACTGATCTTGATGGTAAGATTCCGGAGAGGACTCGGAATGCGCCGAGTGATGATGCATGGGCGGCGTAGGGAATACGCTGGCGGAAGCATATGACTGGTCCATAACTCCTACCTGGGGAGGCATGTTCCCATATTGAAGCTGGTGAGGCGGTGGAGGGGGTTCTCCGTACGGCATAGGAGGATAAACACCTTGGTGGTCGGGATAAGGCCCGGGCGTAGGGTACATGCCGGGCTTTGGCTGGCCGGCCATCATGGACTGGGACGGTTGCTGCTGCATGGGCATGTGTCTGAAGCTGCTTTGACCGGGCGCAACATCGTATTCTTGTGTAGCTTCGTAGGACTGTGAGTCTCCTTGCGATCCTTCGTACTGCCCGTTAGGTCGCACGCAGTGTAGCTTTAGCCGGATACAGGCCGAACAGGGCCATGTGTTCGTAGTGGCGGCATCGCATTTAATCTTTCTCCTCCTACAGCCCTCGCAAGCTCTCATGACTATAGTGAGCGGACCCATTAGCTACGTTTGCTCTCCTAGAATACTTCAAGGTGAAGGGTCCATACCCTTCAACCGTTTATGCCGGTTGTGCTCGTCTACGAATACATAGTCTGCGGGCCAAGTAGGTTAGAATAACAGATCACATGTAAATTTGGGACGTGCTCATGAACCGCACTCTTTTGGGTCTCCCTGGGAGGTTGGTAAGTGGGCGGCGCAAACGAAAACGAGTTTAGCGAAGAGTTAGAGCTCTGGGGCAGCAGTCTCCGGACGGACTGATCGTTATTCGACATGACTGCGACTGCGACTGCGACTGGGTTTTGAACCTCGACTTGGACGGCGCCTTCGTTTCTCTCGGTCTAATCGGTGACTCGGTGGGATCGAAACCCTCGTCCAACTATGCGCCTCCCTATTAATGCTTGAGCATTGGTGCGCCTCGGTTGCGGATCAGGGCTGGATCGCTCGCGGTCGTCGGTCGTCAATGTGACGTTATGGAACGACGCAGTTACGAAGTATGTATTTCAAGCAGCGAAGCGGAAGAGAGGGAGTTTTAATAAAAGTAGATGAAGCGGATGCGCGCCACAGCCTTTTTTCACGGTTTTACGGCATCAGAAATATCCGCAGCTGCAGGAAGGTTGATTAAGGTTAAGGACCGTACAGCGGCACTGCAGTTGAAGGGAAGGGCGGGACGGGGTGGACGGGGGGGAGGACGGGATGCTGGCGAACTGGAACTGGAAACTGGAACTGGAACTGGCGAGCTGGGACTAGGACTGGGTGAACTAGGGACTAGAACTGGGAATGTGGACTGGGATTAGGAGTTAGGAGTGAGGTAGTGGGTAGACGTCAAAAAGCAGCCATCGATTTTTGCAGTGTACGTCTGTAAGTCTGTATGTACGTCTCTGTACTATAGTACGTCTAGGCTGGTTAGGTGCTAAGGTGCTAAGGTGCTAGGTGCTAGGTGCTAGGTGCTAGGTGCTAGGCTCGCGGCAGGCTGGTAAATGGGTCTTTTGCTATTTTTCCCAATTCCAGGGAGGGACCCGGTATTCAGGTAGATGAGGGGATAAACCATGCCTTGCCATGACTGCCATGAGTTGGAAGACCTGCCCTGACGCCCAGTTAGAAAAATAATAACAATAGGAATAATGGGGACATTGTTCTCGTCAAGGCTTGCAGTGCATGTATTGCATTGTATTGCATTGTATATTGCATCGTACTGCATCGTACTATCTGCTATGCTGGTATGGCGTATGGAGTCGAGAGGGGCCTGAAAGAGGGGCCATACGTTTAGGGCCCCTAAAAGTTCTAACGATGCAGAGATGGGGCATTCGATGGGGCATTCGTTCGATGGGGGGCATTTCAACGGGTCCCCTCCAAGAAAGTACATAGAAAGTCATCTTTGGGGGCTGCCCCTGTCTTCCCTGTCGTTCGCGTGGTCCTTGCCGGCCCCAAACAAGCCCGGGCTTACCATTCAGCAGCCAGCAGCCAGCAGCAGCGAGACACACAGGGCTGTTTCTACAGATCACTTACATATGCGATACGTAAGGTATGTCGTGTGTACCTGTACCTGTACCTGTACCTGTACCTGTACCTGTCCCATCATACAAACATGATACGTACAGTAATAATAAATTACGATAAAAAGGGAGTTATAAATAGCCATCTCTTATTAATGGAATTAATAGTCTCATGGATTACAAGTCATGCGTGGAGTATGTATATACGTAGGTACTTACGTAGATGGAGTTATCGTTTTGTCTTATATGTACGCGATCTTTATTAGTCTATTAGTCTAGGGGTTAGTCTATGCTATGTATTGGAGTATTGGTATTTTAGACAAAGATACAGGCCCATGTCTAGAGCTAGATGTGCTTCGCTCGAATATATTACGGTTGCGATTCAATCTACCTGAGAGAGATCGATCGCTGGCTTGGTACGTGGTTCGTAGGATTCAAGACTCGACGTGAGTGCGAGCCAATACCGACCGCCCTCTTAACACATGTACCGTATCATCCTCGGTTCGGTTCTCGTACATATCTAGCCTACATTAGCGTGGAATACCAAGACTCTAGGAACGACGAAGCCATTCGGCCGGGAGTCGAAGGCTAGGTAGTTGGTAGTTACTAGTAGCGTTGTATGTACCAGAAGCCGGAGAGGTTCAAGACAGACGCTTGTCATGAAGTCCCGAATCGGAGCTTTAGTAGACTCCTTACTCGCTACTCCTGATTTCTGACGCGCATACAATATCCCTTACTTTGCTCTATTCAGGTACCACGATCACATAACTAAAGGTCTTATATATGTATACCTACATATAGGTAATTTATATCTTACAGGACTGCGTGTTACCGTCTTATGAGAGACCTTTTTTATACTATCACCGATTACTATCATCCTATCACCGACAGATATTCGGTATCGTTGGAGAATTGGCGAGAGAAAAAAAAATCCTTGGATGCGCCACTCAGCACTTGGATACGGGCGTATTCGTGCAGTAGGTCAGCATGAACAGCATTAAAAGACCCAATATAGGATGAAACGTCTTAAGGAGAACCAAGCGCATCAGATGTCAAAACCAGCTTTTTTTTTCTTTTCCCACACGAGACGCACCTAAGGTACTGAACTGGAGTAACGGTGTCGTGGCAAGATAATAGCCGCCGAACGTGTAATATAAAGAATAATAGTAAGTGTGACCTAGTAACATTAACCAACATTGCATATGCTGTTCCTGGGGGGGATAGGGCTGCAAGGTGCATACATCTACATATACATACCCATTAGAAGATATGTAATGCTCGTGGTGGTTGTCAATGTCCGTGTAACTGTTCCTACCTTACCAGCCTACCTACCTGCAAGCTGAATACCTCCTAAGGTATGCCTATCAGCAAAGATCCAGGGGCAGACGCATCATGTACATTACCTACATGGATCACAAACCGGCAAACAGGTCGGGACCTTTTCTAGCGCCTACAATGGAATAGCAAGAACCAGAACCAAAATCAGAACCCAATCGCGAGTCCTCACCTTGCCTGCCAGCCTGCTAATCGTGTCGTCTGCTAATGTGTTCTGCCATTAGTACGCACTTAACCCCTGCAGCTTGCCCCGTTTGCATGTCGATGGTCCTGGCATTATTAGCTAAAGGATTGGCGGTCAGGTCTACCAGCGCCAAACTCCCACTAGGGGGAGCTCTCCTGTGTTCCCAGCTTTGACGAGTAGGTTCGCGAAGCTGGCTGGTAAAAGTTGCGAAGTGTGGAAGCGAACTGGCTGGGCACTTGCGTCTGCATTGCAGGTGGTATTGGGAGCGGCTATGGTTAAAAAAGCAGTGTGGTGACATGACAGAATGGTCCTTGCTCGAAGCAACAATTGGTTCTCGTCGTCGTCGTCGTCAGCGGACCTCGCTTACCGAGCATGCTCCCGCAATCCTTTTGTCAGGTCGCCTTGCTCGTCTGCTCGTTTGGCAACCCTCATCTTGCGCTGTATATCTTGTCCGAAAGACGGGCACCCTTCGTGTTCCTGAGCCCTAACCCTCTCGTACACGCAAATCCAGCAAGCTGAATGACGGGTAGGGGAACTGATCTACTTGTTCTATTGTTCTAGGTAGGGGTCCAGCCTTCCGATGTCCCGAGGTATACCACCCATCACCAGGGAGGTCAACTCCCCCACGGACATCTGCCCAATCAACGAATGTATATCGTCCCAACTTGCCGAAGAAGGATTAAACCCATCGAATTAGTTTGATTTGTGATAATATTGTCATCAATAGCTACAGTCCACTAAACCTGTTCCTACTAGGTTTAAAAGAGCAGTCGGTCTGATTAGTAAATCGATAAATACGCAGGCCGTAGCAATGGGGAATGTGTTGGTAGCCTTCCATGTTTCTCTTGGAGTATAATAAGATATATCATATATCCCCTACCTAATAGACCCTAAGAATTGGCCGGCTGCAAGATGGAATAGTTCGCTTACGGCGGGAATATTATCATTCGAGATGCATTATCGAATCTTCAAAGTGGATGATAAAATGCGAGCATGGCATTGACATAATGACATTGACATTGACAGGGCTGAAGGACCAAGAATAGCAGTTCTCGTACCGAAATATTGGCTCTCCTTGTGCGTAGCACGTGCCTATGCTTGGAACGGCTCATTCCGTGCATATTCTAACTGACTTTCCCGATCAAGCTGGAGAGATGTCGTTATGCTGGCCCTTTCTGGAAAACCTGGCCGGAGCATGGCGACATATTTGGACCTGTACCTGTACCTAATAACCTGTCGATCATAAGACGCGTGGGCCGGACCTGAAAGCGGGAACGGCGAGCATGGAAAGCATGGCAAGCAAGACCAGATCATGGAAGATCCCGTCTATGTTTTCTAGCTTATTTCTAGCTGATAACTTTCAGCTTAAGGGGCCAGGGGGGAAACAAGGGGGGGGGGCCGAATGAAAGAAAATTCGGTGTGCATTTTTCTTTCCCACCATAACCCTTTTCAGGTCTCGAACGCCACCGAGACGGACCCCGAGAAGAATATTGACCTTTTTTGCCATTTGAGATTTCGATATGGAGTCGGAGACCTACATAGTACAAATCAGTTCAACTTTGAAATTGTCGCGCATGAAATTATCACGCAGTGAAACAGCCGCAGGCCGCTGTAACGGTTGTATCACATATCCGGTACTGTACCCGCTGACACCAAGCCCCTGCATCGAGCCCTGGAGCAAATCTATCTCGCTGCATCTGTTCACGTCAAATATCACATACGGCCAAGTTCTCAGGTCACAGATTTAGGAATTTGGGGGAGATGATCAACCGAATATCTGGAGAAATGGATGGTAAGTGTAGCCGTAGCCGTACGAGAACTTGTCCAACTTCAGAGACGGGCCGGTTAGGGGACGACGAAGCTAGATTTTCCCCCAAGAACAACTAGTTCCCCTCATTAATAAGACTCTAGCGGTCAGGAGGTCTTTAAGGCCCTACATACCAGATTTCTTTCAAGGGGGCGAGGGGGGTGAGTAGCTGAGTGGTAATTTTTTCAATATCCATTACGGAATACTGCAGCTTAAGAAATAAACTACTAGTCAGTCATTGCAGGTGACGATAAGATGGAATTGATTAGATAAAAAGGGGTCGGGCAAATGATGCTGCGAACTGCCCCTCCATTCAAAAAGTTCCCAAGTTTTTCTTGCCCCGCCCTATCGCGCTCAGATTATTACTAATCCACTTATTCGTTCCTATTCGTTCACTATGACCAATGACCAATGACCAATGGCCAATGACATCTTCATTCCACCTTGAGGTCTTTGAAGTAGCAGAGTGGAACATTATCGCCACGACCAGCACGACTCAACTCGACTCGACTCCTCCCAAGTGTGGTATCTTGCGATTCATCACTTACTTACTCACCTACCTATTATCCAATACTTGACCCTTTACCTTAAAACTTAGGTGGTAACATTCAATTTGTCTCTCCTTTTCATCGCATCGACCCCCAAGACTCCGACCTTAGGTACGCTACAATCTACCTCACAATCGTCAAGATGGAGAAGGACAACGCAAATCCCACCATCCTAAACACTTCACAACTTCCGACGAGAAAGGGCAAGAGGGGACGAAAAGTGCAAAGAGGCGCCGCGTCAAGGATTACCGACGTCATGCGCAAGCCACAACACTTGTCTGACCCTTTCTATGACATCTCGTGGTCTGACGACACCGAAAGCGACGATGAGTTCACTGCAGAACCCATCGACGAGCAGGAGGTATACGGTAAGGTCACCTACCTCATCCATACGGCTTTCCCACCGTACTTTTCCAGAAGCTTGGTGCGAATCAGTGATCGGCATGACGACGCGGGGTTTTCACGCTCGCTGTTCGTGTTTCTCAACCTCGTCAATGCCGCATACGACACTGCATCCACATATCCTTGTACTCCCCTTTCCTTTCTACAACCCCCACGCCCAGATGTTACAGAATTTTGGTCCTGAACTATCGTGTCAATGCGTTTACATACACAATAGCATGGCTACAACCAGACTTGGGAAATGTTCTAAATTTAGCAAGCCTGTCTCAAAGTATCTCAACGACTGACAATTTCCCAGATCTCATATCCAGCATTTCTGACCCGGAGCATCCGTTGTCGCTGGGCCAGCTAGCTGTTGTCAACCTCCCTGATATTGACATAACGCCATCTCCTTCAGTAGCCGCGGATCCCAACGCTCTGACGCGAGTCCTGGTCAAAATTACTCCTACCATTACCCACTGCTCGCTTGCCACAGTCATCGGCCTTGGTGTGCGGGTACGACTTGAGCAAGCACTACCGCCCAACTACCGTGTCGATGTCATGATCAAGGAGGGATCTCACAGTCAGGATGACCAGGTTAACAAGCAGCTAGCCGACAAGGAAAGAGTTGCAGCAGCATTGGAGAATGACACGCTCAAAGGCGTCCTAGACAAGATGTTGGAGACTTGTCTATGAAGGTACCTTCCAGTGGCGACCTGAACCCCGGAGTAGCCGATGGACAAGTCTCAAGAAGATTCTCAATAGGTTTGGGAAACCTTGAGCAGCATACCATACGAAGCCAACGATAGTATCTACTCGACAACTGTGTTACCTTGTCGAGATGTGAAGTCGTCATCTGAGCTTCTAGAAGGGCAGGCGATGCATGAATACCACCCTATCAGCCGTCTGGAGATTTGAGTGCCAGGCCCTGCTCATTCATGATAGGTCTAGAAACGATAGACACAGCATGAGAATCCACACCGGTCTAAAATCGGTTGAAATCGCCAAGAGACTAGGTACCGGTCGGATGCGGGATGCAGCTCAACCTCAGGGTCTTACCAGACTCTAAGAGCTCACCTAACTCACGAGGTCGACTATTTGACTTAGGCTTTGTTTATCTGTAGAAACACTCTTGTCGATCAGACAGAAGTATCTAGGTAAAGGCAGTTGTTACGCTTATATACAGTGCTAATCTACTGTTTTAATGGCCTTAGGTACGTTATATGTATCTTGAATATCTCATTTTCCATCTATGCTTAGCTTAGCAGGAGGATATCATATTAGAATGCCATCTTTAAGATATCTACTATTACTTTCAACATTTAGAGTGCCTCGTAAGCCTTTTAGTGAATAAGATGCATGCCTGACGTCTAGCGGTAGCTATTTCGATCAGCATAATCATGCGTTTACCCTTAACCGCCGTCGAAACGACTAAAATAGACCGTATACAGTTTAGTGAAGGGGGTTTATTTTTGAAACGGATCAATTCCCCCCTTAGTTTGCCCAGACATTATGCGAATCATGCTAAGATCAGCCAACCGCCTGCCTTGGGGTTTTTTGGAAACCGTCGAGGGGGCTTTCGTATTCGACTGTGGACCCGTCGTCCGGCGCGGCGATACGAAGGAGGAACGCCGTCATACTCGGAGCAAGGGAGTAGTGCGAAGACCGAAACTAGATGAAGCTGATAAACCCGTGTAACCCCGTATGCTAGTCCAGAGTCTCGTGTGAGGACATTGCGGGCTTGGTATATTGTCTGTGAATGCCGATTTCAGCTCTCCTCTGCGCGGAAGCCTATTGTCATCCTGCCTCAATTCTCGGGTCGGAGATGGGCAGCGGTCGATTCACATATGATAGTTGGTTGGCCTTGCTTGACGTTTTCGATAACGGGTTATAGCGGGTTTCTTGTGTGAGAACTACCCAAGCTGCTTCAAAGCCGGCTGTTATTTGCTGGTGCCCCCTTCGCCTTAGCTATAATTCGCTGTTACCATTTTCCTTACTCCCCAATCATCGCCATCATAGTACGATCTTCGACACTATCATGCACGCGTACCGATACGGCCAACCCTTTCAGAGCTATGCCTTCTAGCTCTATGTAGAAGGAGGAGCTCAAAAGTTCCCGTCCAGTCCAGTGGCTGACAGCGAATACACTCACACAACACGCATAACGCGATGGGAGCTGACAACCAAACACCGACGCGCCCTCCACGTCGTAGCAGCCTGAACTGACATTGGTAGTAAGCCATCGGCAACATAGCACGTCTCTATTATTTGAGATTGAGAGATCTTGTCAGAGACGGCGGTACCGAATAGCAAACACCGAAAAAATATCTTCCGAACCTTTCAGGGGCGGCGGCAACCAACCACGGTACCTACACGCGTGGCCATCTACAGACATACTCTACATTATCACTACTTATGTATACATATGACGATGACAGCGAGCACGCTTTCGTTAACGGTAAGTGTACCTACATGTATCTAATCTATTCGAAACAGTGTTTCTCCCTATTAGGGTCCCATGGTTCTTCGCCTGACAAATGCCCGGCGTTGGTCCAATATTCTTATTTTTTTCCCTTTCGAACTTCTTAAGATCAACCTACATGACTAGTCACATTGGCAATTCCGAACACTCCGCGCGGTCTTTCTTCTGCCGGATGAGGGAGAGAAGAAATGAAAAATAGGGGTCTATCTCGAGCCCCCAACAACAACAACGCACTGCGTTGATCGGGACCAATGAACTCTTTCTTTTCTATGACTTAGTGGTCTTTCATCATTCATCATCTCCTTCTCTCGCCACGTTACTGTGACTTTCATATCATTGCCATCGTTACTTAACGCCGAGATCGACCCCCGGCCTCTTGGACCTCGAAAACAAGGCTCCCGATACGTATCCCATATAACTGACACTGGCAGTTACTCCAAAGCTACATACAAGTAGAGCTCCCCTCGGGTATATCTCGTCCACGCCAAATCACGCAGATAGCTATTAACATGACATGAGGACCGAGATACAACTGTTTCATCTAGCCAATGCAAGAGTCACACAGCTGCATGGCGCAGGCCAGGTTTTGACGAAATCCAGAAGCAACCCGTAGGTAGCTACGACGTTTCTGTAGGTCAGTAAACATCAAGCAACCCATATATATATCAGGCATAAGTTATAACCCCAAGGGTCCTTTACATACCGCTACCTGCCTGACCTATATGTATAATAGCCCACAGCCGAGCACATCATCACCTGGGGCCTCCCTGCCCCCTCGAGTTACATTTCGTCTTCCCAGCCGTCTTTCCCTACCACCTTTATCTAAGCAAAGTCGTAGTTTATCCACAGGTAAACCCAGGGCCCGTTTCTTACACGCATATATACCCCTTCAACGATCATTAATATCCACTAGCTAACCCTAGACCCCTTACCTATATACATATGCACCTGTCATCGTTACCGGCATCCGGTTTGTGCCGATACAGGAAACATATCTCCTAACAGACAAGGCCATATCTTCAGTGAAAGTACCTATACATGAACTACCTATACGTGACTTGACTACCACCTATTACACGAGCACGACAGTCCACACCCCAGATCTACACTACACGTTGAGTCACGAGAGACAGATACGGCAGGGGAAAGAGGGGGGTAAGACAGGATTTCCCGTGGGTAGGTTAGATATGGTACTGTTACCTACCGTTACTAGCCGCTACCTTTTAACGCCGCCGCCACGCATCTTCCATCTTCTCTACTATACATGTGCAGAAAACAAAAACCAGCTACCTACCTCCTATCACACCTACATAAGACCTCAGGCTATACTAACTAACACAAGGTCACAAGCTTAGCATTGTAAAGGGGGGGGGGGGGGGGGGGGGGGGTTATAAAAAATCACACCTTGACGTTACACGAGAAAAGGGGACCCCCCTCCCCCTAGTAGAGAGGCTCTTTTTTCCCCCCTAAAAGATCCTCCCTGCACGATTTTTTTTACCTGTCAAAACGAGTCTAGGCCTTGTAGATCGCAGAATCTGTCATGCCCCATGTTCCCTCCTTTTTACCTACGTAAAAACTGTTCTCGGTTTTCTTCGCATATTACAACTCCCCAAGAATCGTACATACGTCACGAGAAAAGACGATCAGGACCTCTTTCTTTCTTTATGTTGAGGTTTTCTTTTACTAGACCGGTAGATCATGATGATGGTGACTTAGAAGACCTTTTCCTCAACTATACCTCGACCGCCAGGTCGAGAAACTATCCCTGATTGCTATAGTACAGTAACCTATTACGACAAAATATAGCCCATCTCCTATTTTTTTAAACCCCCGTTTCGTAAGGTGCTGTTTGTAAAGGGGATCTAAAAAGAGCCGGTGCTTTTTAAAGATAATAGATATACTACTACTACCTACTACTCCTACTACTAACTCTTCAGGGACTACCGAGAGTACCGCTTTCCATAAGGCTCTGGTAGAACTCCGGCTCGAGGAACTTGGCCACGCTGACGTCCTCGCTGAGCCCTTTACGCCGCCGGGTCTTGAGGACGAAGTCCCTGGCCGTGGCCTGGGCGTCCGCCGGCTGCAGCGGCCGCAGGACCACCTCCTTGTCGAGCGGGTCGCCCGGCACCTTCTGCCACTTGTCGAAGACGAGGCTCACCATGGCCTGGCCCTGCGTCTGGATGCGCACGTCCGTCTCGAAGCCGAACGAGTCGATGACGGGGATCAGGCCGCTGACGCGGTAGAGCGGCGTCCCGGCGATCGGTCCGTCCTGCAACACGTGACCGCGCCGACGAGCCAGGACGTTGTAGAGGACGGGCACGGCGTCCTGAGGGCCGGTCATCGAGCACGCGTACAGAGGCTCCATGAGGCGCGGAGACGCCATGAGGAACGAGCTGTAGCACGTGCGTCGCGCGGTTGGTATGATCTGGCCGCCTCCCCTGAAGATCGCCTCTTGCGCAAGCGAGACGTCCATGATGCGGAACTTGGTGTTGCGGATAGCTATGTGGTTGCAGTCATGTCAGCCAATATACATGAAATTCGAAGCACTATAACGTCATTTCATAATGCGCCTGCTTATTCTTCTTCTGTGATACTACGCCATCGGAGGTTATGGTGTACGCGCATGTATGAGCGGCAGTTCTCGACACAGGCGAGACAGGCAACTCTGCCCCTTAGTAAGGGAGAGCAACGAGACGCTGGGGTTTGAGCACGGGTAAATTGGGTGGCCCTGTAATATCAGTGCCGCGTACCCCTTGTTGCGGCATCATGGTACGAAGCGGGCTGGAACGCGCAGGCTCGCCCTATGGGTTCGATAGACGAAGTCTGATCGAATCTGCAAACAAATGCAAAGAACAGGGGGTGAAGCTTAGTCCCGCCATCGTCTCTTGGCATGGTACCGGACATGGGGTCGTCGCCATGCCTAGTGCTTTTCAAGCTAGACACTGGGTGATAAATCGATAGATCCATCGTTCCCCTCGCCGCGGTAACCGATTTTCACCGTACTTCGGCGCCTAGCGCCTTAACAATCCCCATTAAGAGGAGAAAAGAAGACGGTGGTAAATCATGATAATAACGCAGCGACTTTCGCGATCATAGCTGTGGATAGCGGAGAGCGCGGAACGGTCCCGAAAACCACGAGGCTTTTGGAATGGTAATCTTGGCAACCATAGATACTAGGGGGCGATAGACGTGTAGAAAGAAAGAAAGCTTGGGGCCAAGGGAGAGTTCTAGATAGGTTATGGTGGAAACCGTGGGGTTGACACAGGGTTGCGTAGGAATGGTGATATTGAAAATGCAACGAGATGTAGGTACTCACGTTCTTCACATAGAGGACCCTCGCGAGTTGCCCAACTAAACCCTTGGCGTATCGTTTCTCGCACGCTTCTCAGAAGCGTCTTATCCACCTGCCGAAAAGATTAGGTGGGATCCAGTTAGAAAGAACAAGAAGAACAAGATTCTAGAATTCTGAGGCTGAAACTGCGAGGGTATTGCCGCATGCGGTTCCGTAAGGTAACCCTCCGGACGCTACAGGCAAGGATGTGTGTAGTAAGACGCCGAGCTTTCGAGGTCACAACGGGTGGGGGAAAACGACCAAAGAGTCGACGTACCTCAAGTGTGTCGTCCTGCAAGATGTTAGGTCCTTTCTCATCCGGGCCGAATGCCCAAATGCTCCTTGCGGCTAGCAAATCCCATCCGTACTTGTCTTGGAAGAATTTGCCCACTTTCCGGGCACCGTCTTGCAGTTTGACGCGCCCGCTCTCGATATCCTCCGCGATCCCATCGTCGAGCGGCTCAGCGACCATAGTAATCTTGTTCTTTTTGTTTGGCGTAATAGCGTAGCACTTGGTGGCGGACATTTCATCTACCGTCTCGCAGAAGCGCGTGACGGGATCGGAAACCTTGATCTCCATATCTGCGTACTGCCGTCGCAGGTCGTGAAGGACGCAGTCCATGTACAGCTCGCCAGTGCCCAGGATGATGTGCTCACCCGACTCTTCGACCTTGGTGGTAATTAGGGGATAGCTCTTGTTGATCTTCCTTAGGCCGTCGAGCATCTTGGGCAGTTCTGACGGGTTGATGGGTTCGACTGCTACCTTCAGAACCGCTTCGGTGAAATGAGTGACAGGCTTGAAGATGTAGGCTTCTTCGTCATCCTCGAGCCTCGGTGGTACTATTGTCGCCGACTTCACGATCGAGTTGTCGACGCCGCTCAGTAGAACCCAGTTCCCAGCCGGAACCCCGTCAGTCTCGACATTATATCGCGTCTCGGAAATGTAGACATTCGAGATAGTTGCCATCGCCATATCTTCCTCATCATCGATAGAATAGCCCTCTCCGAGAACCCGGACCTGCATTCCAGGCCGAGCGATACCACTCATCACTCGGCCAAAGGAGTAGAAGCTCTTCGCATCAGCTGAATTAAAGAGTTTGGTGATGTGAACTACCAGGGGGCCGTCTTGGTCGCACTTCTTCATAGATTCGGCTACTTTGGTGTCCAGGGGACCGGTGTAGTACTGTTCCAGCTTGCGCTCGGCGGCCTCTAATGGAGATGGGACGTTTCTGACGACCATGTCCACGAATCCAGTCGACGGCCCGAAGAACTGCTCGCAGACTAGCCTCAGGAGCACCTTCGCATCCGTCTTATATTGCGATGGCTTCAACGTTATGCCTAGCGTTGCCAATACTCCTTTTAGTTCGTCGGGACTTTGACTGATTGTGTGAGAAAAGACTTTGTAGATGGGCTCAAGTACAAAGTGCATAAATGATCTCTTGGCGCCTTCTTCGCCTGGAAGTGGCTTCCTGCTGAATGTCCTCTTCTTGGGGTTGAAGTAGATATCACCCCAGAGACGCTTCGCGAACTCCTCCGTGTTGACGCCCGGGAAGCTGTCTGCGTACATCTTTGCGAATGACTGGAGCGTAAAGCACCAGCCCATCTCGCTGCATGCAAATAGAACGTTGCCCTTCTCCGGACTTAAGCGCTTCTGGTCGCCCGATCCTGGCCGCGTATTCTCGATGATGGTGTTCACTTCCTCGACGACGTGCTTTATCTTGAAATAAGCATCGCTCGGCGGTAATCTCAGCTCCAGTATCAGCCTATCCATCTTGTTGATTATTAAGGTCATCGGAATATCTTCGAGGACGGCGTGCTTGATGATCTGCTCCGTGTTGACTTGCACACCTTCTACCACGTCGACAACCAGCGCAACACCGTCCACTAAACGCACTGCTGCCGCAACCTCGTCTACGAAATTAACGTGTCCCGGGGTATCTATTATATTGAATAAGTGAGATTTGCCCTTGGTGCTTTGTAGCACTAAGCTCATGGGCGCCGCCTTTACGGAAAGGCCCCTCTCCCTTTCCACGACGTGGGTATCGGTGTATCGCAACTGTTCGTCTCTCTTCTTGCCTTGTCTCTTCTCTAATCTGTCAGAGATATCATGCGTTTCGAGGACCAGCATGTCCATGAAGGCGGTCTTGCCATGATGTAGATCTCCAACAAGGGCTATATTCCGTATTTGGTCGGGGAAGTTCATGAGATCTGTCATAAAGCCGCGGTCGAAGTGAACGGGAGGAAGGTCGGCCTCTTCGATGGAAAACTTCTTTACGTCGACGGGAGCTACTATGGGTTGCGAAAGAGGTTGCGCATCCTCCTCTTGGACTAGGGTCTCGACATCGGCTCCGTAGACTTGTTGCGCGCTCGGATAGTACTGTTTATCCTCGTGTAATACCACGGCATTCGACGGCCCGTCCTCGTCAACTTCCATCAGCTCTTGGCCTGTGGTCTCGGGTGCTTCCTCTGGGTATTCATCGTCAAGATACGCGCCCGCGTCAACGCCATGCTGGGATTCTTCCTCTGATGCTTCGGCATCCTCCCCGATAAAATTGCCGAACCTGGCCAATTCTGTTAGCGTGGGAACAGTTTATAATTATACTAGAGTACGTACTCATCGTAGAGGTCATCCATGGCGTGGAAATGGGTGGTGCGTAAAGACAATGGGATCTGAAAAGTAATGCGACAAGAGGTTGATGTCACGATAAAAAAAAGTTAGAGACGAGATGCAAGGCTGAAGGCAAGTCTATCGCGCTGTGGCTAATGGCAAAAATTCTATCGTGGCTAATGCAAGGCTGCTAGACTGCATCCTCTCAGCCACACGACTAAAGCAACCCAATCAGGTTTACGCTGTGACATTCGAGGTCCGAAGAGCGGTCTGTGGCTCAAGCTATCTCTAATAAGTATCTACGTACCTATCTGATCCACCAATGTCAGGAACAGAACGTCTGCCCCACTACCCAATTCAGTGAGACCCTTTATTTCAGTGGAGACCTGGGTGTCCCTGAAGTGGTAAATCACAGTGAAGATCGGAGGGGCGGTGAACTAAAATATTATGTACAACACCAGATGCTATTTTTCTAAAGGGTAAGGGGTTCAGTGGCAGTAGTGGCTGGCTCAACAACTTTGGACATTTGGCAATTATAAATTTTCTTGCCTTTTACTTTTTATTTTCTGAACCCCCTGAGGTCGTTCTGAAACCCTCCCTTTCATCAAAGTCGTTGCTAGTTTCCAAAATGTCTGGTCTTCCTACCGTCTATATCGTTTCAGCTGCCAGAACCCCCGTGGGGTCGTTCTTGGGGTACGTTTATTTACTACCTACCTCCTATTCTCCCTCGCCCCCTTTTAAGACCCCCTCATATATATATATATATATATATGCTATATATGTAGCTCGTGAAACTAATCCCTGTGACCATTAGAACGCTGTCGAGTCTCAGTGCGACTCAATTGGGATCCCATGCCATCAAGGGTATGTCCAGCCTCGCTTATTCGTAACCTCGACACCTACCCCGCTAACACGATGTCCAGCCGCTGTTGAGCGAGTCCCGCAGATCAAGCCCGAAGATGTAGAGGAGGTCTTCTTCGGTAACGTGCTGTCCGCCAAGTATGTTATCCTTTCTCTTGCTTCCCCCTCCCCCTTAACCTTTGCTCTTGCAAGGAGAGAGAGAGAGAGAGAGAGAGACGCCTGCTAACACACAGTCACCCAGCCTCGGACAAGCACCCGCCCGACAATGCGCGATCGGCGCCGGCCTGTCACCCTCGGTGGTCTGCACGGGCGTGAACAAGGTGTGCGCCTCGGGCCTCAAGGCCATCATCCTGGGCGCCCAGACCATCATGACGGGCAACGCCTCGATCGTCGTGGCCGGCGGCGCCGAGTCCATGTCCAACGCGCCGCACTACCTCCCCACGCTGCGCGCCGGCGCCAAGTACGGCGACCAGACCCTCGTCGACGGCGTCCTTAAGGACGGCCTCACCGACGCCTACGGCAAGAAGGAGCACATGGGCCTCCAGGGCGAGCTCTGCGCCGACGACCACGCCATCTCCCGCGAGCAGCAGGACGCCTACGCCATCGAGACCTACACCCGCGCCCAGCGGGCCACCGCCGCCGGCGTCTTCGCCCGCGAGATCGTCCCCGTCGAGGTCAGCGGCGGCCGCGGCAAGCCCCCGGTGCAGGTCACGACCGACGAGGAGGTCAAGAACCTCAACGCCGACAAGCTCAAGACGGTCCGCCCCGTCTTCAAGCCCCAGGGCGGCACCGTCACCGCCGCCAACGCCGCCCCCCTCAACGACGGCGCCGCCGCCCTCGTCCTCATGTCCGAGGCCAAGGTCAAGGAGCTCGGCGTGACCCCGATCGCCAAGATCCTCGGCTGGGGCGACGCCGCGCGCGAGCCCGAGCGCTTCACGACGGCGCCCGCGCTCGCCATCCCCAAGGCCATCAAGCACGCCGGCCTCTCCGACAAGGACGTCGAGTACTACGAGATCAACGAGGCCTTCTCGGTCGTCGCCCTCGCCAACATGAAGCTGCTCAACCTCAGCAGCGACCAGGTCAACGTGTTCGGCGGCTCCGTCGCCATCGGCCACCCGCTCGGCTGCTCCGGCGCCCGCATCGTCACCACCCTGACCACCGTCCTGCGCGAGAAGAAGGCCAAGATCGGCTGCGCCGGCATCTGCAACGGCGGCGGCGGCGCCAGCGCCATCGTCATCGAGAACCTCCAGCAGTGACTAGATGACGGCGATGCCACCACCACCACCTCCACCACCCATAGAAAAAGGGATTCTCGAATATGATTTGTGACTGTGACTGTGACAAATGAAAAAGCGTATCGTATTGGTAAACATGCCATGGAAGAGAGCGGAACGACTAGGTTGAAAAAATAAAGATAGAATTGAGGGATGCTTTCTACGAGAGACTGGGAAACATACGAAGATGTAATGCATAACAATCTACTTTAGCTACCTATTAGCTACTCACCTATCTCTACCTTAGGTATGTATTTATTAATAGTAAACTTGATTCCCGATGGAAAGTCTAGACTTTGATATGAGTTTACTAGGTAATGTGCCAATGTTAGCTACTAAGTGATGCACTACGCTATTCAATTTCATTTGGCTTTTTTTCGTTCAATGTTGGATAAGCAAGTCAATTAGAAATGCCAGACAATCGGCTCGTTTCTATGGTACAACCTAGCAAGTACAAAAGGGAAAATACAACGCCTGTACAGCTGAGCAAGTTCGATCGGGTCTGTAATATCGCCCATCCGATGGGAATGAGATAGGCGAGGACAGACGGGAACGAGTATAAATGAAATAGGAATGAAGAGGAAGAATCCGCAAAATATCAACCACCAACACCAGCCATGATGCCCTTCGCTTCCGTATCGTCAACTCGGCCCCATCATCTTAATTGTGCTGGGGCTGCCGTAAAAGTGAAACAAAACGACCAGACGAAAGTGCCAGAGTCCTTAGCATTATTCCTCCATGTTGTCACCGCCCTCCCCCTGACCGTTGGTGCTAGGCGAGACACCGTCCTTGAACCACTTGTTAAAGTTCTCGTTCACCTTCTGTACTTCGTCCTGGCTCATTCCTCGCATCCATGCATTATTCATGATCATCTTTTCTCGGAATGTCTGCTCGCGATGCTCGGTGATTGCTCGACGGTGGTCCTCAGCCTGTGCTCGTTCCTCGAGATCCTCGGGTTCTCCCGAATAGACAAAGAACTCGGAGGTATCCTTCTCCCAAACTATCTTATTGGAGTTGAGGCAGATGCGAAGAACCAATCCTTCGTCATATGAAAGAGGTTTCGGCACATCGCCGTCATCAGAATCAACTTCCGTAGAAGGTAAATTCCGAGTAAGAACCGTCTTCTGAAGACGGGAGCGAGGCACACCCTCGGTGGGTTCGACACGCATATACGAGGATATGTAGTATTGCCATCGCTCTCGGCGCTCCATCTCGTCCATGTAGAATGTGGTCTCGTCCCGCTGCAGCCATCGGACTGTGGCCTCGTGCTTCTTGGGAAACTGGATATAAACAATTAGTTACTAAACACGTACGAATTGGCAGGTTGACATGGCACTCACCCAGCAAATGACGAACATGTCGCCGTCCTTAATGCACTTCTCGGCATACTTTCGCGCGCTAATCTCGGTCTGATAGCTCGTCTCTTCGTTATGACGGCTGTTGAAGAATTGGTGAATAAGATCCGGTGTCTTTTCCTTCGCGTCGGGACTAGTGCACGTCAGGGAAAGACGGCACAGGGTTTTGAGGAGATCTTGGATCGTGTACAGCGTCCAGCCCTTCTTCAGGTAGTAATGGCGAAGGACTTCTTGGTAACGGTTCTCGTCGATCTCTCCAGTAATGTAATCTTCAATCAGCTCGACCGTCTTAGGCCAGAAAGAAGCGGGATCGTTCTCGTCGAAATAGTTTATGTCGTTAACAGAAATACCCAACTCCTTAGCTGGTTTCTTACTCTTTGACCGAGCGATCTCATCCAGGACGCTCTGCTTGCTGTCCTTGACATCCTTGAGGCGTTTGTACAAGGTCTGGAAGACGGTGAAGAAGACATAGATAGTCTGGTTGCAGAAGAAGTTGAACCAGGGTCGAGGGAAGAACCCGTCGGCTTTCAGCTCTCCGTCGGCATCCAATAATGGATTGTCACCCTTCACAACTGTCGCTCGAGGTACAATGGGCAGCCATCGCTCGTTAGACTGCTCGGCAGGAATGAGTTCCTCTGGGGCGTCGGCCATCTCTTCCTCATTCGCAGATCCGTTATCCGGCGTGGTTTCTTTACTACCAGATGCTGCGCTGTCTTCCTTCTGACCTCTGGTCTTGGTACCGTTGCGACCACGATCCAGCACATCACGGAGTAGGTCCGATCTCTTACCATTCCGTCGAGAACGGCCATTGGTAAGTTCCGCTGGGAGCTGGTCTTCAGCATCTTCCTCCCCAGAGTCACGATCGATATCATTGATTCGATCTTGGACCTTTTCTTCGGATAGTTCGAAAAATCGTGGAATAAAGAACTCGAAGAATTCAACGATTCGCTCCTTCTCCGAAGCACTGTGATGGCCATTGTTCGTACCGTAAAGAATCATGAATCGCAGCAGATCGAGAATGACCTCCTGATCACCCAGCTCGTAGGTAAATTGGTGTCGCGGGACTCTGTTCCTGGAGCTTCGCAGGCGTCGCTGCTCTTCATGCTTCGTCTTGATCACATCCACCAAGTGCTTCGCAGAAAGGTTCCTCTTATCGTTCTGCTTGACTTGGATGCCCATATGATCAAGACTCTTGAGATGCATAATCTCGGTCTGGGCTTGCCATACCTTCTCCCATTCTCGCTGCGTGAATCGCCACTCTTCATCCTTCTGCTTCAGTCGTGCGAGCAGAACAGGGACGACAGCGAAAGGGTCGGTAAACATGTCGTTCACTACATCGATGCCTTTATCTCCGCCATAGATCTTTTTGAGGACGCGCTTGAAGATCGAGGTGCTGGAGCCTCCAAGGCCTGGCGGCATCTGGAATGTCTCACGCTCCTGAGGAGTCAAGTTCAACATCTGCTGTGCAATGGGCTCTAATAGCTGGATGCATTTCACGTTGGCTTCAATATTGAAGTCGTAGTCGTGCCGTTCCTCTTCGATGCGGTGAAGCCCTTCTTCAAAGGCGTTCTTGCGATGCGCAACAAATCCTGAATCCTCGGATGCCCATGTCGGGTGAGACGCCCATTCGTCATTCAGGACAGCATTGCACATCTCGTCCCGGCCGCCACAGGGCTTCAGCTTTTCCTGTGAAAAAATCGTCAGCGAACAGTCCCTGAATGGAAGGAATGTGCAAACTTACCCTGCGAGGCAATAGTCGGTAGCTTGGTCCGATAGCTCTACAGTTGCTCAGCGAGACTTTCTCGTCCGGGGCTCTAGGCCTGTTCTCGATAATCTCGTCGAGCCCTTCGTAATTCACAAAGGTCTTGAAATAAGCCAAGAGTTCGGGATTACCTCCAATAAATTGGCTTGCCTTGTGAACCAGGTCATTTGTATCGATTAGACTCTGCGAGTACATGTTGCACAACTTCAAGAACTCGGTCATCGTAGAGCGATTGCCGATGTACTTCTTAACCTTATCAAAGAAGCCCAGTTCATCAGCCGTCGCGTTTGCCGACGAAGTAGGTGGCAAAGGCTCGGGTAGAATGGGTGTGAGTGTTGGCTCGATAGACGGCACATCGTTGGGCAGCGGCTTATGATTGATTTTCTGGCGCTTGCCGGCTGGGCCTGGTCCAGAAATCGCACGAGGGCCTGGAGCTGGGCTGTCACCCGTCGCGGGAGCAGGAGGTGCGGGTTGTTTCTCGTTGCGAGGGCGCTTCTTGCTGTCCTTGCTAGCGCTAGCAGGAGGCGCGAAATTGCCGACGGGAGGCATTTTCTGGCCGTCTCTTATGTTGTGAGGCGGCTGTGGCGTGGTTTGGATGAGACCCGTCATCGCAAAAACCTCATCAGCTTTCGCGCCGTTAGCCTTGTTCGACGCTGCGGATTCCGGAAGGAACTGCTTGAAATCTTCCAAGAGGTCAGGCGCGGTGTTGAATAAACTGGTGACTTGTGCGTAGACGTCTTGGATGGGTTTCTGTTCTCGTTGATAGGTTTGAAGTATCTCGAGAAATTGCTTGTAAATTTCAGGCTTGTCCTGAAATCGGTTCTGCGTGTAAAGATCAGCTGTGCACCTAAGGTCTTGAGGAAAGAGGTCCATGCTATGGTAATTTTTGCTGTTAAAAAGGTGGGCCTAGAAGGGCGAAAAGGAGTAGGGGTTCTAATTCGAGTGTGCACATAGCATGCAAATATTTCATCAAATTCTCCTCACCTTAATCTTATTCACGTAGCTTATCGCGTGGTTGAACTCAACGGGGCCACGCTTCTCGATGTTCGCTTGCTGGCTACCGCTATTAGGCGCTCCTTGAGAGCCGCTGGGAGTTGGCGTGAGTGCGTTACGCGTTGTAGGCGCGTTAGGTGTGGTAGAATTGTTCTGAATCTGGGATGTACCACGTTGTTGCTGAGGACCAGTAGCGGGACCATCAAAAGATGTACTCTGGCCTTGATTGCCTCCGAACAAATTGGGACCGTTGACCACGGGAGCACTAAAAGCTGCTTCTGGACTTTCAATGCTGTGTTGCGGTTGAGAGTGCTGCTGTTGCCAGTTGCTAGGTCGGTGGTTGAAAAAGGGCCCGCTTCCACCAGGCTGGTTGTGCGCGCCGTCACCTTGATGAGCTCTCCCCGCTATCGACTGAAGAGTTGTTCCCATAGGCGTAGTTACCCGAATAGTGTTGGGATCATTTCCAGCATCACATTCGATTCTATATCCAGGAGGAAGAAAAGTGTTGAAGCCTTGGATAAGATTCGGGTGGCCCGCAAAAAGCTCGGATACTCGGTTGATGACTCCAGGTGTGTCGATTCTACTCCTCCGGTCAACTTATATAGATCATTTCATAAATATGTATATGCATATACTCACGTTTGGCTTTTGAAATCTTTCATAATATCAAGGAATTTATTGTATACGTCCGGTTGGTCCGCGAATTGCACTTTGACCTGGTCGAGGTAGCTAAGCGCATCCTAAGGAGAGAGGTTAGCCGGATATAAAAACAAAATAAAATAAAATGGGTATCAATTAGTGTGCGCCCTCGATACCTGTCAACCTCACCAACCCATCTCCGGAATACATAGCGCTCTTTTCAACCTTACAAACGAGATCCCCTTTATGAGGAATCCAGATGCACAGATTTTAGAGGTTGTACGGAGATGATATAAGGAAAGCAGGAAATAGAGCAACCAAAAGCTATGCCAATTAGGAGGAAACGAGAAAGTCTTATGCTTTCCGAGATGTCGAGCATATCATAGCATAGAAACTCCATAAACTCTTTATCATAAAGAGTATTGATAGTGGCACTTGGGGGTTATCTAAGGAAAAGAACAAAGCAAATGGATGAGGGCATATGTAGGTGGGAAGTGAATATGCCCCGTGGCGGCAGCTAGCCATCAACGTAAGGCCAAATAAGGGACATGAAACGGAGAGCCAGAGCATATGTGCTCCTAAACTCCTATGCCACGCAATACGACCAAATGAATATGTCTGACTTACGTTAAGTATGGGTTGTTGTCCTTGCGGCATGCTACCAGCACCACCACTAGGTATCGGGTGGGTTCCGCCAGGAATAGCACCTCCACTACCGCCGAAGGGTAGCCCCTGTGAAGCTCGGTTGCCTTCTTGTTGTAACGGGCCGCCGAAGAGATGTCCTACAGCTCCCGAGGGGCCCGAAGAGCCCTGGTTATGACCACCTATAGCTCCGAACATCTGATTCGAGGCATTCTGGGCATTGTGCGGGAGCGGGCGATTCGACTCGGTTTGTATCGGGCCGCCGCCAAATGAGTTGACCGCGCCTGAGGGAGCGCCGAGAGGAATAGGAGGTCCTGATCCCCCGTGGGTTGCTAGAAGACCACCAGGACTATGGATAGCACCTGGTAGTCGCGAGGCGACAGGTTGGTGAATCTGTAGCGACGCCGTGTTGCTTTGGCGAGGGGTGCCAGCGGGAAACTGGTCTCTCTGGTGGCGCTCGGCGGATTCGCGATCGCGGTGCGAGATATCCTCAGGATGGGAGTTCATTTCGCTTAAAGAGCGCGAAACTAATAATGAAAGGTGTTAGTCGTGATGGTCATCTATGTAGATAGGATTGCGCGCGTCAATCCGAGCGAGTCCCAATAGACCAAGTCAGGGGATCAAGAAGCCGATAGTAAACCGAAGACTGTCCAACAAGACTAAAAGAGAAATTTCACGTTCTCGGCAGGAAGGATACCACTTACTTTCTACATGGGTGAGGTACTCGTAAAGTAGAAGAACGGAAGAATAGACATGGAGTCGGCACGTTTCGAATGAAGGAGTAAAAAGCTAGATGAGATCAAGCTGTCGCGGCTTTGGAGAGTTTTGGCCGTGCGATCAGCGAACGCGATAACGGAAGGTGGCCCACTTTATTTTGCTACAACACTGCCAAATATAGGCAAGTCACGAGGTGATAAGATGAAGTATTAGAGTATCCCAACTGATTGTTCGACAGATCGAGTTTAGCCTAGCCACGTTTCCTGTTTCAGCAAAGACTCTGTATTATAAACTGGAGTCCACTACGGGATTTCTGCCAGTCGGCCAGTCAGTAAGTTCCCCGTCCGCCGGACTAACGTATTACATCACATCTCTTATCAAATAATAATGTGCAGCTACCTACCTAGGTACCTAGGTATGTTTGAGTGTGTCATCAGACGGAAATGTCTCCTGATTGGCGGCTGACCCAGATTGCCTACAATCACCATGAATTCCATCCCAAAAGACTGGGAATAGCAACATTATTAGTCAATAGGTGACACAAAGTACAAATCAGACAATAGCGTGCATCGGTCATCTACCCAGTAAGTTACAAGTACCTAACCTGCAGATGAAGAAAGTTGGGTAGGCATTCCAAGGTCAAAGATCAAAGAAAGCATACCAAGACGTGGGAGAACAGTATTTTGTCCTAAAAACCACGTATATTCTTGGCCGCTACCTACATGTAGGTACATGTACGTTGTGCATTTGTACCCGACCTTATGTACTCACGACCTTACGCAATGAAAAAGTATGTGTGAATTTCAAGGGATGCTCATATCCATAAATCAGTTACACTAGACTAACTCAATAATCGTATTAGGCCTTAGCAGATACTGTAAACGAAAGCTTTTATTAAAGTCGCCTACTGTCGCTACTAGCCCTTTTCCTGGTATTCGTATTTGGTATTAATAGCTCCAGATAAAGATTCTCTCAAGGAAGAGTAGTAGTAGCGTACACAAGTTACGTGTGGACCTAAGCACATATAGTAACATAGAGGTATCACTGTATTAGTGCTCTTCTAACTTTCCCAAGTCCACATCCATCTGAACTCCCTCTAACCCATATCATACCCATCCCTCATTAACCTATCCAAAATCTCTTCATCAGTCCATACCACAGGAGTATGAATGACCAGGGCTCTTATATGTATAAATGCGTTCTCCCAGTATGCAAGAGCCCCTTTACCCTAAGACCCATATCCATGTAAGAAGCCAACCCATAAGTATAGCCCCATTATATATTAAATTTCAATAACATAGTCACACCTGTATCTGACTACTTATGTCAAAGTAGCTCGTGATTATGCGTAGTTCCGAACTCCTTTCAGAATCCACAGCTCGCCGTTCCCAACACGACTGGCGACGCTATCCACTTCGATGCCATCAGGTTGAATCTAGAGGGCCGTCAGTAAGCATACCAAGCCTTATTCAATACTAAGTAGGAAGTAAACTTACCACCGTGACGCCATCTTTCACCTCCCACCATATCTCCCTATCCCCGTCCAGGAGCGTCTTGATCTTCTCCCCTTCCGCCCACGGACTAGCCGGGACGACGTGCGCCTCGACGAATCTCCTCATATTCCTATGCGCCCTGTCCTGCCCGTCTCCGCCCTCGTACGCGTTCGCGCCGAGCGCCTCGTAGTCCTTGGGGTCCTCCCAGGGCTTGCGCGGCAGGTCCTCGACGGCCGAGTTGCGCGGGGCGAGCACGGTGCTGTTCCTGGACGGGTCGTCGAGGCGCTCGGATATCGACACGATGTCGCGCGTGAGCCCCGCGAAGATGTTGATGCTGCGGTCGCGCCCCATCACGTCCGAGATCAGCACGCCTCCCTGCGGGGGCGGCCGCTCCGGGTCTGCGGCGGGCTGATGGGGGGACGGTGGGACGACGGGGCCGACGGGGTCCATGATGAGGGGCTGTTGGTTGTTGTTGTTGGTGGTCTTTAGGCGTATACCGTAAGGTAGGGCGACAGATTCGGCGGACACTATCGCTGCCAGTATTTGGAAGAAATATAACGATGATAGCTTCATCTTGCTACGCTCGAATGTTGTTTGGGGACTGAAAGGCAAATAGCTCCAGCCGTTTGGGTCCAGTTAACGTTTGGTGGGGAGCGAACGGGATGACATCACCTGCCGCCTCAAATGCCTAGATGCCTGCTTGGGCTGTCATACGGAACACCTGATTGGCCCTCCCTACCTCCTTTCTGCGACATGTCAGCCATGTTAACCATTTTTGCTCCACCTACTTTAATTTGCCCAATCAAGTCTTCAGGTCTTTCTGTCCACAGGCGCGGAGACGGAAATGGGAACAGCCTCTTTCTCGTCAGCTATCATGTATGCCACCTGGGTGTCTCAAATGCACTCGATAAAACAATAAGCGCCGCTCGTATTCAGCATCTGAGCAAATCTCATCTTGATGCGGTGCCATTGGGGTAACACGGCGCCAGCCATCCTAGTGCTCATTGGATCATTAGACGCTGGCGGGCTGACAGGCAGACAGGATAATGGCTGCGAGGTTTGGCTATTTAGCTATTTCAACTGAATAGTGCACATAGAAGTTTTTTTTTCTCCTCCGCCCCTTCATTTTCACCTTCGCTTGCCCTTTGACAAAGGAGCTATGTTTGACAAGAAATAAAATTTACATCACGATCGATAAAAAAAGAATGGCGGAACCATCGACAGCCACAGGTATTGGTTTTCCACGATATGATCACTCTGAGCGCGATCCTCTGGTCTACCGTATAGACAACATAGAACACATACCGCAGTCGGTAAGACTGCCGGGACCCCGTCAAACTCAGGCTAGTAACGAATATATAACTAGCCAACAGGAAGAGGACCTCAGTAAGTGGTTACATCACTACGTACGTAGAATGATGAAATGAATAGTGATCTAACGTTTTAAAAGTGAAAAAGTTTGTTAAGATATTTAAGGGTAGTACGCAATCTATAGCAAAAAATTTGGTATCGTGGATTCAGGAATGCCGCCAGTTAAAATTAAACCTCGACATACACCGAGTTGTTCGATTTGCTATATACCGCAGTCATTTATCAGTCGTCAAATATTTAGTCGAGAAAGAAGGCGCAGATCTTACACGACGAGACGAAATGCATAGATCGGCCATATTCTATGCTTCGGGTACATATTGGCCCTCAGCTCCAATGCTGAAGTATGTTTTAGCTCAGATGCGTAACGGATCTACGATAACGGACTTAAACCATCAAGATCATAAAGGAAACCGAACTCCTTTACACTATGCGGTAAAGGGGGGAGAAATAGACTGTGTTGAACTATTGCTCGCATTGGATGCTAACATCGAAAGCAAAGATCGCGACGGTAACACACCGATAGACATAATCCACTCAAGCCGCGGCGACATCATGCTACTTTTCGCATTCAAGAAGCTACTCCAATTATGTCCAAATTTTAAATACAATGATTATTCGCCGTCGGCAGTGTCAACGGGAAAACAGTGGCTAAAAACACTCCAAGTCAATACGGAACCAAGCGAATGCCGAGTTTCAGGGGAAAATATTCCCTTAACCTGGTTTCATATTCCGTGGACGAACGTACGTTTTATTAGCTATGTAGCCTGTGTTACAACATATTCTAACTAATAAACAGCGTGCCATAGTCCTTGTATGTCTTAACAGGGGTTTTAGCGGAAGCTACAACTAATATGTTACAGGCTGCCCTCAGACAATTCGAGCGACAACTAGACTTGCCACTTCTTAATTCGTTCTCATCAATTCTAAACCCTACTACCGTCCCTAGCATTCTGCCCATGTACAAGTCGAGTTACGAAAGCTACCCACGCGTGGAAATTGTGGTATGTGCTTAACCCCTCTTCACCAAGAAGGAAGATCATTACAAGACTGAGATATGTAGTTTCCATGTCTCCAACTCCGAACAAAGGACAGTCAGATGCTGGAAAGGGAGAGGGTACGTGCTCTGCGAGATGCTATGACTCCCGGTTTCCCTAGGGATGTAATACAATATGAGCGTACATTGGATGAGGCGTATTACCCCGGGCTTCACCATAAGATCCTTGATGCTCGGAATAAGGATCAGGTGGTTTCTAGGGAGAGATCAGAGCCGTCAGACGATTTTCGGACGCCAATTCTAATGGTACCCCAACTATGGCTTTGGAGAATCGATAAACATATTCTAACCGCTTATTCAAATGTCGCATTAATTCCCGAGGTTAGGCCAACAGAGAAGTCAATAATCAGAGATGAGGATACATACTCAACAGTGAAAGACCTCACGTTGGCAGGACGATATGCCCATGAACAACCAATAGGAGTCCGGATTGGACTTATCATTGCCCAATGCATCTCACAGTTTGGCGAACCACAGGCCCGCGGTCGGTTCAATCCCCCCCTTGACTACTATGAAACCGGCGTAGTCCGAATTCTATCAGACGTTGAGGCGTACACGGATCCGGACGAGCCATCCCCTCCCGATGGCAAGAAAGACCATATGTTCATGCATAGGATTGCCGACGTCAGAGAGGAACTAGTTATGATACAGGAAGTTCTACGCCAACAACGAGAAATTTTGCTGAAACTCATCGAGGATGTTAAACGCTTCGAACTGCCTAAAGCTATAAGTACCAAGCTTCGTGGCAAGGATCCAACGAGGAACGAGAAGCCAGAGAGCCATTCAGATAGCTATCGGGAGACGGAGGAGTGGGAGAAAGTGAAACTTTCTGTGCTCAAACTTGACGAATATCAGACACGGATCAATAAGATTGACAGGGACGCGGAAAGGGTCGAAAAGGTTATTCAGGATCAGCTGAATCTGAAGCGGACATACGCCAGTATAAGTGATGCTCGTACTGGCTTAATCCTGAGTGCCGCGGTTATCGGATTCACCATCATCACGATCATATTCGCACCTATAGCCTTTATGGCGAGCCTGTTTGCTCTGCCCCTCGACAACCTTCTAGGAAACCAAGTCCAAGTCAACGGACCAAATGGAGCAGGTCCTACAGCGGCGTATACACAAGAATATGTTGTAAAGTGGTTTGGTAAGTTTCAAACTCCGAGATGTTGTCTGAAACCTTCACTCTGGCTAATAAGTTGAAGTTGCGGCCGAGCTTGTGTCGCTCGCTGTCACCATTTTCTTGGTACTTTTGTGTCTCTGGCTTTTTGGGGGTATTGGGAATTTCGGTGCGATGTGGGAAAAGGGGACAAAAAACCGTGAGCATCCTAGGAATACGTCTACTGAATGGGATGAAGCCGTGAGTGTAGGCGACAGGAAGGGGCCGGAACCGAAGGGTTTAAGGAGAAGATTTGCAAGACTCCGAGGTGTTGCAGTAGAATAGGTGGCTTAGGGAGGTGGCTTATGTGGCTTATGTGGCTAGGGGTGGCTACCTGGGAGTATGACGTAAACGTGGGCTATTGTCACATTTCTTTCAACGCCTTCGTCTAATTTCTCCCATGCAGCCATCAAATCCATCGCCAAGTTGTCACTACCTTATCACATGTCACAGGGCCATTATTTCCGACTCTGGGATGACTGAGCTGTCTGCTTAAAATCTCCGCGTCAATCATCTGAACTTATTTACCATGTGAAGGTGCCCAAGACCAATATTTCCTGCAGACTCATTAGAAAGGTAGTTGCCGAGAGGGCCATTTTGCACTCCCTTCATATTTCTTCGGAAGTATTGAATCTGTTACCATGGTTAGGAGTTAAATATCGACAAGAATAAAATCTCGAGTAATAAACCAGCACACAGGGTCAAAGTCGCTTAAAAAAGGGGCTTCCGCCAAGCTCGACCCAGCATGCGGCGACTAGTTAAAGGCTACAAGAACCACATATGTTCTTGCTCGTCATTAGCTACTCGCATGCATGCGTTGTTGAGAGAACTGGTAGTATTTGATATGGACAAGCAACCAGGACAAACCCGTCAGCACCTTTCATACTAGGCTCTGCTATTCCTAATATTACCGAAGCGAGTATCATATACCAGATCCTAGGAAATAACACTTCGATGAACCATTTACTAAAAAAAGGTAGACTGCTCTATTAAAAACATGTTTTTACCGGAAGCAATTACTTAGCTAGGTTCTTCGTGGGGGTGCTGATGGCAATTCATTGGTGGAAGTCTACTTCGCAACAGGCGAGTAAGACGTGGCATACATGAAGAACTGCAGTTGAAAACTGACAGCCTTCTTCGCCGACCTCCTTTTGCTCACCTCCTTAATGGGTTCTGAAGGTTGAAACATGATTGGTTAATTAACCTCAACAGCCTGACCACCCATAGAGCGAGCCGCCAATAAATATGGATGCTGTCTGGGAACACCCCCCATACCGCCTTTCCGCATTGGCCAAAGCAGCCAAAGAGAGGGAAAGATGTAGCTAATCAATACCGAAACGTTGCAACTTGAGTTCTTTATGAACCCGGAGAAAGGCTCCTACGCCATCTTATCACACACGTGGGGGCCCGACGAAGTGCCTTTCCAAAAAGATCTCACATCGGCCAAATGGATGCAGGAGTTTGCCAAGATCGAGAAGACTTGCGAATTGGCAAAGGAAGGAAACATACAATACGCCTGGGTGGATACTTGCTGCATCGATAAGAGCAGCAGCGCTGAGCTGTCCGAAGCGATCAACTCAATGTTCAGATGGTACCAAGAGGCAGCCGTCTGTTTTACGTTTCTCATCGATGTGTTGCTCGAACCCGTTGACCACGAAGGATCACCAGATGGTGGAGACAAGGCGATCGCGGTAGAACAGTTGAGAGGATCCAGGTGGATTCAAAGAGGGTGGGCCCTCTAGGAGCTCCTCGCGCCGAAGAATGTCGAGCTATATGACGGAAATTGGGAATTCATGGGCAGCAAGGATTCACAGCTCCTAGACGCATTGTCCGAGGCTACTGAGATTGATTCCATATACTTGGGGGGCGACGACTACATCTGGTCCGCGACGGTTGGCACGCGAATGCGATGGGCTTCGAAGCGAGAGACCAACCGATTGGAGGACACCGCTTATTGTCTCCTTGGTATTTTCGACATTAACATGCCGTTGATATACGGCGAAGAAGACAAGGCGTCTATTCGGCTACAGGAAGAGGTCTGCAAGCAGACTAACGACCTGTATATGTTTGCGTGGACTGAGCAGCCGGGCAATCCCCTATCTTACTCAAGTCCCAAGAAGCATCGCGGCATCTTTGCTTGCCATCCGTGCGAGTTCGCGGCTTTTCAGGGACTGCATCGGCGGGATGTTGATTGTAACTTCAAGGGCGAATTCGCTGTCACAAGCAGAGGTATTCGCTTCGATGAGGTCCACCTGCTCTTGCTGAACGATGAGATAGTCCTGACACTAGATTACAACGTCTTTCACCGCCTAAATGAAGGCATCTTTCTTCAAGGGACCCCGGACGGATACTTGCGTAGCAATCCAGGCTGGCTCGCAGGGATCCCGAAAAAGACTACTCGATGGAGAAGCAACAGGTATATATCCAAAATCAGATACCGCGGCAATGGGAAAAGCCCACCGAATTCCGAGACAAGTACACGGACGCGTTCACCGGCTTATAGGGGACATGAATCTTCAACTCGTAGCAACAACCCCTCAAAAATTATTCGACTATCGTGAGCGTGTATTTTTGACTCGAGGCGAGTGCTTTTTAGGTATCTTTCATCTGAGTGTTGATAACATCTTGCCATGTGTCATCTGTTGTCTTGGAAAGCCGCTCTCGGTGGACTGTGCTTCAGATCGACCACTTGAGGCGAGGTATAAAGTTGTCTCGGCAAATAGCATTGGATCCAGGGAACTACTGAAGAAGGCTTCACAAACCGATCCTAAGACAAGGAGGAAGTATATAAGTCCCTCGTATCAAAGAACTGCTTAGGGCCTACGGGCAAGCGAGTCTTCTATTTACGGGGCAGTGCCCTCGTTATAGAATCTCGCAGAGATATGCACCATCATGTACGGATCACATATAGGAAAAGCACACGAAGCCTTTGGTTGAATAAGGTCATGTTACAAGCTAGATTATGAATTATTTGCATGCCTACCGATATTAGTGGTGGACTGGCGGACCCAGGCAGGAGAAAATGTGATAGAATGCATGTCGAGTCCCACCGTGAAAATTTCTACGAAGGCCACTGGACTAGCGGTGGCCGCTTACATGCCTACCCTCAGGGGTAGTAAGGTGTGGTATCACTACCGGATAGGGTGACCTTGAGTGCCACGAGGGAAATATCTATTGAATTTGGGTACCTACGCAGAGTGATAATGTCGGTGACAGCCACAACCGCAAGCTCGCCGACTTCGTCCCGTCCACCACACCCATGCTGACGCCGCGCATGACAACGTGGCGGAATTTTACGACGTCTATTGGGAAATGCAGGGACCACAATGCGGTCCCTTCCTCCTCGTCAGCCGCTTAAGTACTTGTGGAATTGCACGTCGAACGCAGCCAGCGGAGACCTGCGAGAATGTCGTCCTCTCTGCCTCCACAAGTTCGGATCCATAGTGGAAGCCCCAAGAAAAGTCGGTAACGATGGGTTTCTTCAGCATATTTGACTGCGGTTTCCACCTTTTCGGGTTCAGAATAGGTTTCCGCCGTGCAAAATCCACCATGGCCTCTGCTTCGGAACTGGTAGAGACCATCAGAGGCTGGGCCGAGTGCGTCAACGAGAAGAGATGGGACGACCTCTCCAAGTACATGTGTCCGACGTACAACCAGAACGGCAAAGACTACACCCCCGAGTCATGGGCCACGCACGTCAAGGAGCAAGTGGCCCCCGAGCTGGGAGGGGATGTTCGGATCAACGAGGATAGCATCATGGTCGACGAGGAAGCGCAATGCGTCGCCCTCTCCATGTGGTTCAAGTTCCAGCCGAAGAAGCCCTTCTTAGGCTTCGAACCTACGGGCCGAGACGTCTGGCTGATCGAGCACGGCTTCATCTGGTTCGCCGAGGGCAAGCTGTCGAGGGCCCTGTTCGTGATCAACAGCGACCACATGCGCAGCCAGCTGTCGAGCCCGAACGGGGAGCTCGCGCCCGACCTGATCAGCGAGTACCCCGTCCCCAAGGCCGAGGCGCCGCTCTCCCGCGCGCGGCTCGAGGAGGTCTACCGGGCCTACGTCGACACGGTCAACGGCCGGCGGACCAAGACCGACTACGCCAAGTACGTCAACCAGCCGGAGGCGGCGCTCAACAACAGGGCGCTGGCGCGCCGCATCGTGGAGGACACGCTCGCGGCCATCCCGGACCTGCACGTCACGATCCACCACCTGATCGCGGACGAGCGGTCGCAGCGCCTCGCGGTGTGGCTCGAGTTCAGGGGGACCCCCATCCAGGACTACGCGGGGCTGGTGGCCGACGGCCGCACCGTCAGCTTCAACGAGCACGCCACGTACCAGTTCGTCGACGGCAAGATCCAGCGGATATGGGGCGTCATGGACCTGGACGCGGCGAGGCGGCAGCAGAAGCCTTCCAAGTGCCCGGCGGTCGTGTTGGGGCTTTAGGGGAAAACTTTCCGGAAATTTCTTTTCGATGTCTCGATTATCGGGTTGTCTTGATATACGTTAATGCGATAAAGAAGAACGAGGCCTCAGAGGCAGATCACGGTATCGGAAGGGCGTCAAAAAAAGAATACACGACTCGGCCCCGGCAGGCATCATGACTTTTCACAAAGCATTTCATTATAATCTTGGCTAATACAGAACTCCAAAAAGAAATAATTTTCTAGGCTATTTATTGACGTCCATCTAGGTACCTATATAGAAGCCTTTGTACTTTATTAAGCGCATCATCAACGTACAATAATCTTGTCCTATCTTAAGGATGGGAATAATTGTACTTCATGTACCACCTTTCATACCAATCTTCTCTCCATACTTACATAATGACATATTTCCAATTCTCCCTTCTATATATATGTATCTCTACCATTGACGGGAAGTTGATGATGAGGCTACTCGAATAATATGGTACTATAGGTAGCAATAATGGTAATATGTGTGCGTAGTCATCATGCATTTTCACATGTAAAAATTTCCCCGTGTCACAAAATTTATTCGCGACTAGAGGGATTGGATGCAGCGGCTTAAGGAACTGGATCAGCTGCCCATGAGACCGGATTTCCAATGGCGTATAAGAAAGGCCCATCATCTGACACGCGAGAACTTGTGGGGAGAAGCACCCGGTTTCTTGTTGCCGTCTGGGGGAGTCCAAGGGGGGCGCAGGTAGGGCCCTTTATTTTTTTACTATGTATGGTGTTGAATCACATGCATTCGTCTTGTGTTAGGCAAGCCAGCAAGCGTGTATCCATGTCAGATTTCTCTTACTCCGTCATGGAGCGACCACGCCAATAAAAGGGGTTCCTGACAATCCATTGACGACCCCGTGGGATCCCTGCCGGGGAGGCTATTAAACCGTCTAGCTCGTGATCGTGGGGAAGAAGGTTCAAGACCGTCGACTTTGCCTCTTTCGGGGTTCGTCTTCTTTCGTCCTAATTTCGATGCGGAGGAGAGCGAAGAAGAGCGGAGGGAAAAAAAGAGACAGTGCCTCGGCATTTCCCACCAAAAAACGTACCGGGTAATTCGGTGTACATGGGACTAAGCCGTGGCTGGGGAGTGACATCACCTCCTCGGCCGAAGATAGTGCGAGCGCCATTGTATTGTCTTGTCTTCGTCTTCGTCTTCTGTTAGACGGTAGACTTATGAGTTGAGTGCTTGGATGAGAGTACCCGGAATGTTGGAATTGACATACTGCCAATATGAATTCTAAATGATTCATTAAATTCTCTAAAGTCTACTTAGCCCTCAAGTGAGGCGAATAGCTATGTAAATAGACTGAAGGTAAGGTATTAGATACATGAATCATCTGATAGAATACAGTATATATACTGTACCAGTATAACACAATACACGGACTAAGACAAACCCGCCCCCCCTGGCGCTGCTCTGGTCCGCTAAGAAATCGACCTCGGCTCACCTGCGCACGAATCAGCGTGTCAGCAATTCAAAGGACAAGCAGCTCGGCCTAGAAGGGCCAGCTAGGAACTTGCTGCGACGAAATATCAAGCCCCAACATTCCTCTCGCATTTCTATCCCTTTCGAGACTTTCAAAGCTTCTTCTCATCTTCATCTCTTTCTACTGCCTCCTTGTACAATCTACACTCTTTCCATCAGCGGTTCCAGGCAGTACTGTATAAATATATCACATCAATCAAAATGGCTCCTAGAGTAATTGTCGTTGGTGGTGGCTGTAAGCAAGCTCCCTCATCCCCCGCCCATTGTTCGACGTCATTGTCGTCTGCGACAGTGAACTGACAATCACATACAGTATCCGGCCTAAGTGCTGCGCACACGATTTACCTCGCTGGCGGTAATGTAGTGGTTCTCGACAAGCAAGGTAAGAATTGCGCTCATTCAATTCGGTATGAGATATAGCGACATTTCGATACTAATCAGATCCCCAATTCACAGGCTTCTTCGGCGGAAACTCGACCAAGGCCACCTCCGGCATCAACGGCGCCTTGACCCGGACGCAGGTTGATCACAACATCAAGGACAGCGTAAAGCAGTTCTACGATGACACCCTCAAATCCGCACGAGACAAGGCGAGACCCGACCTGATCAAGGTCCTAACCTACAAATCTGCGGCTGCGGTTGAATGGCTACAAGATGTCTTTAACTTGGACTTGACCTTGGTTTCGCGACTTGGGTGGGTGCACAGAATTCTAGTAACCCGCATTTCATTTATATACTGACTACCGAAATAGAGGACATTCCCAACCCCGAACACACCGAGGCCACGATGCCAAGTTCCCCGGCATGGCCATCACATACGCCTTGATGCAAAGATTAGAGGAGCTTGCTGAGAACGAACCCGAACGAGTCCAGATTATTAAGAAGGCCCGTGTGACGAGCTTAAGTAAAGAGGGAAACAAGGTTACTGGTGTTGTATACGAGTCTAGCGGCGAGAGCAGTTCTCTCGAAGGTCCCGTCATCTTAGCGACGGGTGGTTACGCTGCGGATTTCGGCGACAACTCTCTGTTGAAGCAACACAGGCCCGATACTTTCGGTCTCGCCACCACCAACGGCACGCACGCTACCGGTGACGGCCAGAAGATGGTCATGGCCATCGGAGGAAACGGAATCGATATGGACAAGGTCCAAGTTCACCCTACGGGTCTCGTCGACCCCAAGGACCCTGGGTCGAAGTGGAAGTTCTTGGCCGCCGAAGCCCTGCGTGGTGAGGGTGGTCTCCTGCTCAACGCCGACGGTGACAGATTCTGCGACGAGCTGGGCCACAGAGATTACGTCTCGGGCATGATGTGGAAGGAGAAGGAGCAGGGCAAATTCCCTATCCGGCTCGTGCTCAACTCTAAGGCGTCCAACACTTTGGACTTCCACACTCGCCACTACTCCGGCCGCGGGCTGATGAAGAAGATGAGTGGCAAGGATCTCGCCAAGGAGATCGGCTGTTCTCCCGAGCATCTCCAGAAGACGTTCACCACGTACAACGCCATCGCCGACGGCAAGCAGAAGGACCCATGGGGCAAGAAGTTCTTCCACAACCTGCCCCTCGACATCGACGACACCTTCCACGTCTCGCTGATGGAGCCGGTCCTCCACTTCACCATGGGCGGCATCGAGATCAACGACCGGGCCCAGGTCCTGAACAAGGAGGAGAAGCCCTTCGAGGGCCTCTTCGCCTGCGGCGAACTGGCCGGTGGCGTGCACGGCGCCAACCGCCTCGGCGGCTCTTCGCTTCTCGGCTGCGTCGTCTACGGCCGCGTCGCGGGTGACACGGCGAGCAACTACCTCTTCCAGCAAGCCCTGAACGGCACCGCGGGAGCCGCCTCGCGCCTCGGCCAGATCTCGCTGCACATCGACCCGTCCCAGCCGGGCAAGGTGTCGGTCGAGTGGGGAAATGGCGCATCTAACTCATCGGCGGCCACCGTCGGCCAGCAGACGAGCGCCGCGGGCCCGACCCCGAACGCGGACGGCGGCAAGTCGTCGCAATCGGCGGCGAAGCCGCAGAGCGCCAAGAAGTTCGAGGTTCCCGACAAGGAGTTCTCGATGGAGGAGGTGGCCAAGCACAACAAGAAAGAAGACCTGTGGGTGGTGGTCAAGGGCGTCGTCATGGACGTGACCAACTGGCTCGACGAGCACCCGGGCGGCCCGCAGGCCATCATGAACTTCATGGGCCGCGACGCGACCGAGGAGTTCGAGATGCTGCACGACGACGAGGTCATCCCCAAGTACGCGCCGCAGCAGGTGATAGGGCGCGTCAAGGGGCAGGAGGTGACGCTTGAGATCTAGAAGATGACAGAAGAAGATAAAGAAAGGAAGGAAGGAAGAAGGGAAAAAAGAGCATCATTTTATCGGCGCTTTCGGGGTTTTCGAAATGGGAATTGCTATTATTAGCGAGTATATCCTCTATCTCTATCTCTATCTCTCTACACCTGTCTCCTCCCTCTTCTCCGCGTTCATACGACGCGTACGAGGACCCTAGGCGAGACGAGGCGCTTCTCGTCGCATTACGTCGTTTGGGGAGCTGTATTGATATGTACCTAGGTAGCTACAGAGGTCGGTTTGGACGCGTTTGTGGCTTTTTTAGAAATATATCATGTTGGATAGTCTACCTTCTACTGTTCTAACTTACCTGTGTTGCTTCTATTTTCTGACTGGTTCACTTGTGCCCCCTTTTTCAACATGCACGTATCCGTGACATGACTTCGGACCTTGGGCCACTTCATAATCCCCCTTATGCAGGAACCCGTCTGGACACCGGACTTATTTCTTTTATGATTTTGGTAGAGCGGTTAAGACATCCCGTGGCGAAGCCGTATTGGTGCGGGCTGGCTATCGGCCTCGCCGGGCAAAATTTCGAACGGTCTCTCGAATATCATGTGCCTACCCGTCGAGCCGAGGCGGGAGAAGAGTGCTCGATCGGAGAGACAAGTTCCCACTCGCGGGACGGCGGGATGGCCAGACACACACGGCTTGCTGCCGCGCTCCGCCGCATCCGCGCGGGAGCTTTTTTTACTTGCTACATGTGGATCGCTTACGCGCATAGGTATGTATTTATATATATCAAACGGTTGGCGACCTTGGATATGACATCTCACGGACTCGTCTAAGTCCGGGATGCTGTCGTGTGTGGTGGTAGGTTGGGTAGAAGAGTGCCACGGTAGGGCTTGTGTTCGTGCGTCTTGTCCCACGATAGGAGTTAACCCCTAACTGTTTAGTACTGTTATAAGGTACCTATGCTACCTAATTTATTTTTAGGTGGTATGCTAGATGAAGGAATCCTTTCCTGCATAGTATATACTAGACATCTGAACATTGTTCTATACGCTGGATACCCCTAAGGGGTTCTACACGAGCTTGTCCCCTCTGACTTCGGTGGCGAATATAATAATCAACTGACGTCGGTCTGTAGCTGTAGAGCTGGAAACGAAACAACCTTCTCTGTACCAATGGCTTCTTATCTGCGTCTGTAATGTCTTTCTGATACAAGTATTTCTACCTCACTGCAGAAAGCACAAGGAATTTGAACACAGAATCTCACCCGCAGTCTCTCCCTGGGCTCTCCCTGAGCCAGTTATCGCCTGACGTGGCATACAGGTATCTCTCCATGAAAACAATCATGCCCAATAATGTACATGTGCAGTGTGACCCCCCGTGTGAGAGACGCAGCATAAGCATCGCTCAAAATCAGGTTAGAAGAAAGGAATTCGGCAACACCCTCCAGTTGCAGAGAAGTGGCTTGCTTTCTGACCCCAACAGCAATCTTGACCCGCTCGATGCCCTCCGTACATTACATAGAGACATGGAACGTTCCCTTGGTCCGACATTGCCGGCCGCTATAAATGCGACGGAGGGCTCACCACCAGCTAGACGAGAGACTACCTCGCCTAGCCGATTGTAAGCCACCCCAACCGGCCATCCTGAACGGAGGTTGGCTGGCTAGTAGCCTATGCGCCGCCGTCGTGCTGACCCTGAGGACGAGGCGGCGGCGGTTTTCTAGACCGCGGACATGCGTCCGGCTGTTGATTAAGCGCCGTTAGCTGGGGGTGGCCCCGACAGGTATGTAGGTAATTCCCCATCTTCGATAGAGAATAAGTGACCAACTGTCACGTACCGCGGAAGTCGGCTTCGCCTGTCCATTGCTTATCTGCTGCTGCTGCTGCTGCTGCTGCTGCTTCGAGCTGGCAGGCGAGCGGTGGATCCAGGTATTATTATTTGGAAACCCAACCAACCGCCGCCCACTCGCGTCCCCCTCCTGCCTCTTCGCAGCAGCGGCAGTAGCAGTAGCAGCGGCCGCGTGCTGGAAGGAGAAGAAGCCCCAACTGAAGCCGAGGAAGTCGGGTTGGAAGTCGTCGTCCGGAATCTCGCTCATGGTCGCGGACGGGGGTTTCGTCGTGGCCCCAGAAACAGACTTACAGCAGCGAGCTCCTAGAATGACATGTGCGTCGGGCCGGCTTAGGTTGGCTGGCTCCCTCTTGCTCTCGCTCTCTGTTGCTGAAAATTTCGTTACGATGACGACGGCGATGAAGGCCCGTACTTAACTTACCCATTCCCGCTCGTTCTTGCTAGGACAGAGCCCTTGCTTACTGGTACTCGATCTACATCTCTCAAGCAGCATATAGTCAGCGTAGGTCCTGTACTCCCCTACTTGGCGATCGCGAGGCGTATACATTCTTCTTCAGTCCGTATAACACACGACGAAGGCATCACAGAATTCCTTGGCCTGAAATTGTATCGACGACTCACCATGAAGATACCACGCGGTCTCCTGGTATGGGCTACGCTTTGGCCAATGGACCCGGGAGGGTGGCACGAATTTGGTCCGTGTAGCCAGGGGCGCAGGTGTAGTAAGCTGCCCCCAGCTTCCTCATCCATTGCTGGCCATCCCCCCCGGCTCACTTGGCCTCTGCGGCTTTTTACTAAGACGTTACAAAGAACGGAAAGATCCTTTCGTCTCTTCCCCCCGTCCCCCAGATCCCCTAATATTGTGAAACCACAGAATAGTTCTGGGTCTGGAACACTGGGCGTAGGAAGAAAGGTTCAGCTGAAAAGGAATTTACCTACCTACCCCATTTTCCAAAGTGGCGATGCATCGTCCCGGACTACTGCGGGTGCCCTAAATTAGCAACAAGGTGTGTGAAGTCGATTTAGACTCCGTATAAACTCCGCCATCTATAGCCTCACTTGACGACGTAGATAGTAGTGCTGCAACCTTGGTCCTCGGTTGTGTTAGAGGACGTAGCAATTGTACTCGCCCCAGGGATGTGCCAGATGAGATACCATCGCCAACAAAGCAGTCCCGATTTGCGATGTAACATGATCACACGAATTGTTATTCCGTCCCCCTTACATCGACTATTTTGACTTGGTACCCTATAGCTAGGAGCTACGTAGCCGCAAGCCGGTCACTTGACGGTAAAGCGATATCTCGTTATAGAATCTATAACGGCTACATCCGGGTCGTCGAGAGCTTTACGGCCGTGCTTTACGGCCGTGAAGGCAACTCGTATGGGGTATGAACAAGCGGTTGTTTGCGAGTAGCCAGTCAACGACCCTATCGGTGCCTCGTCATCATTCCGCGATATAGCCTTACTCCTGAAGCTGCCTACCCCTGGGAGCTGGGGCAATCTCCTTTACGGGGATTCCATGTTCACCGCGGGCGTTTGCCCCAGTCAGTCGCGCAAACAAATAGTTCATCGCCAACAGAGCCTTGGTACCAAGCCTGAAGGGGTCCGAGAAAGCGATGTCCAGTTCCAACTAAATGCTGTACCTCCTGTTGCAAGGTCCTAGGCATGACCTTGCGGTAGAGGCAGAAATATTGGCCTTATGTTGGTCTTGAACGCAGGATAGAGTATTAATTGGCACCTGTGCCTAGGCGGCGAGGAGAGCGGATTGCAGTGCCGCCATTGGTCGCGTAGCGACGGGCGTCCAAAGTGAGGGACGATTGGCCGCCGGGTCACCTAAGGGGTTGGGATGTATATTGGCTCCGTATTCCCGGTTCAAGCAGCAGCTTTGGTGTTTCCCAAACTCACAGATCAGCTCCATGACGCGAGGAGGCCGGTATACGTACGTAACTCGGGCCCTTCTCGATCATGCAGATAGGATCCTAATCGTGTAACCGCCGTGCGCTGCTCTGAGAAAATCGGATGTTCGAATGGAATTAGTCGGTACCTGGGCGGTCGCTTGGCCCGAAGCTGCCAACGCTTACTAGCAACCTTTTCTCCTTGGTGTTTTATAGGTATCGGTTTATTTATCGTCACAGCGTTATGACCAGCCTTGGTCTCGCCGGCTTCGTCCAAGGCTAGAATACCTAGGTAACATTGAGGCGTCCAATAGTTCATGAGCGACAGGGAAAGAAAATTATAATTTGAGAATGTATTACTCCGTATTTCGGATTATTCTTTTTAGCATTAAGAGAAACAAAATGTCATTTCCCCTTGATAAAAAAGACCCAACCCGACTATCTTGGTAACTGACAGAACCGACTGACGGTGGATGAAGATTTGACTTAAACGGGGGTATCCTAGGATATTCCAAATTTTGGAGCTAGGAGGTACATGTAGTTACACGTAATTCGGTACCGTCCGAGTTGCATCTTTCTTTCCCACGAATTCTTCTATCACGTGTACTTATTAGTCGATTATCGAAATAGGAGGGGTTTTATTAAAAGTCTTTGAACTTACAGCCAACCAAGTTTTAACACATGCTAGTAGCAAAAAAAAAAAGAAAAAAAAAAGAGACGAAATCAAGAGCATTGAAAGACTTTGACTGCTGCCCAGACGGAAAATTTATCAGTCACATCTAAAAATGACAAGGCGAGTCCCAAGCTGGAAGAGGCTTGGCACCCGACTCGCGTGGAGACTCCACCGCCTGTCCACGCTATTGTTCCTTCGAATCATGGGGCATCGTCCCATCGTGGAGGCTTGAGAGACCCCGAGCAATCATGTAAGGGCTTTCCCCGCAAAAGGTCTCTTGTGATCCAGGGCTACTACTAGCTGGTTTATTCCGTTAAAAGAACCCAGCTTAGCTTATTTGCCTGTGAATAGTAGTACCTAAGCTGCTAAGGTATCAGGGTATCTGGCAGAGCTCACCGCGCGAGGTACCCCTGGATAACCGGTAACTATTCTATCCCCATCACATCGACGGGTACTCTTCGATCTAGTCCGAATGGAGCCTTTTCTAGATCACCGCTATTTCTGACTCCTATCTTAGGTACATATGTAGTCTTACCCCATGCTACTAACCTACATGTAGGGGAACTGATCAGTCGCACCACCGACGTCGTCTAAGCTTGTCCCTTTGGACCGTAGGCTTTTTGGTCTTGATGCTGTGTTACACTCACCTAAGACAAATTCTGCAGCCCAGAATATGGATCAGAGAGCTTCCGGACTGAGCAATATTGCTCATTGGCCCTACTGATAGCCTAGCTGCCCAGCTCCCTCCTCCTGCCAGCCTGCTTTAGGCGGCTCAGGTGTGTACATGGTAATGGATGAGGTATGATGTTAAATGCTACGGTATCGCATACACACATCCCACGAAATCTTGCGAAACGAGCGAAATAGGAAAATCATCGGCTGCTAGCAAGGTATTCAATGGTCTCTCGTACGAAGTATGAATCCTTTCCAACAAAAGCCTTCTTGTGTCTGTCTACCTTGCAAGGTAGATAGATACCTAGGTAGGTAAGAACTCGGCAGAGACTACTGCGAATTCAACACATCTCCAAGAGCCTACCTAGGTAGGCTAGAAAGCCTGCAAAGGCCTCAAGTTCAGTCATCTACCATGGTAGATCATCTGTTGGCTGTTGACTGTTGGTACATGGATAACTGCAAGTGTAGAGGATTCTCGTCATTGCTTGCAGAGGATATGTCGATATCGTACTTGTCCCTCCACGCAAGACTCTAGTTCACTAGAACAAGCCGCGCGGGCGAGCACAAAGCAATTTGGTGCCAGCTACCTACTGCATGTGGCATAGACATCTGGCTTTTTTCCCTTTTGTCCCTCCATGAATGAAGTTGGTGGGCATGCATGCAAAAGATCCTGATATTGGAGATTAGCGTGTACCGGTATGTAAAAAGATACCCTTTCTCGCGGTTTGGGGTTTGGGGAGGTCAGCGGCTGGGACGCCACCAAGTTCGTACCTTGCTCACGCTGTTTCTACAAGCGAATGCCTATTACTATGCGTCACCAAATGAGCGCCGCGACGGGAATGGATTAGAAAATAGGGGGCTTCGTTGCTCAAGTTTCTCCAACCACCGTGGTCCTTGCCTTGCCTAGTCTGCTAGGTTTTGGCGGCATCCTCATACGACCCCGACTCCTTTGTGTGAGGCTAGTGTCCTGGTATCCCTAGGTCTTTTGCCAGGACTCCAAGGGGCTGTCGTTATGCTCCAAGGCTCCTAGGCTCCTCGGCAGGCTCCTGGCAAACCTAGCAAACTGGCTCAGCCCAGACTCCGTTAAGAGGTCAGAGAAGAAAACCCTAGAGAGATGGGATTCAGCGAGCTCGCAAGCGACTTGGCCCAGCTTACAGTCTAACCTGAAAGGAGTTGGGGGCACATACAAGACGCTGCACGGGTCTCGACTGGGCTCGGCTGGTGATTGGCAGGCTGCAGCGAACGAGGACTTGGGAAAAGCAGACCAGGATAGAAATCCAAATTCAATGTTCAGCATCCCCCCCGGGGGCGTTGAATCGTTACCCATTGCTGGACTCGCTTAAGCACACCCACTCTGGCCTTAGACCAATCATACGAAGCGACCTCTTGGCCCTCGCACGTTGTTTCTCCCCCCCAGTGTTCTTCGTTGCTAATCCCAGGTTTTCTGACCCTCTGGCCCTCTCTTGGTTCTTCCTCTCCCGCCTTTTCCCTCTGCTGCCCTTTATTCTCCACCCTGCAACTCGCACCCGACTTCTATTATTACCCACTATCCTATCGATTCCCACCTACAGTGTTGTCCTATACCAACCGCATCTCTCATTCAATGGGAGACCGCAAAACTCGACCTCGACCCTCTCCATCCACGAGCGACGCCGTATCATCATCAATAGCGCTGGTTTGACGTCGAAACACCATCACCATGGCGATAGCCATGGGCTGGCACAAACCCGATAATGTCGCCGGCTCTTCAGCCCCGGCCATCATGGTCGGCCTCTTCGTAGCAACCGGTGGTCTCTTGTTCGGATACGATACTGGGTGAGCGCCTCTCTCCGACCCGTCCTCCGAATTCGAATGAATATTGAAGGAGGAAAAGAGGAGGAATACTAAAGTCGCATTGTGCTAACTCGGATGCTTTCTTTTTCAAAAGGACCATAAATGGTATACTTGCTATGAAATCGTTCAAGAGTCAATTCAACACCGGCTACGTGGACGACGACGGTTCCTTTAATCTCTCGCCCTCTCAGATTTCCATCATCGTCGCAATATTAAGTGCCGGTACCGTGGCTGGTGCGCTCATCGCAGCCCCCGCGGGCGACTGGATCGGCCGTCGAATATCGATTATCGCTTCCATCTGCGTCTTCTGCTTCGGTGTCATATTTCAGGTTTGCGCCGACGCCATTCCGATGTTGTTGGCAGGCAGGTATGTCCACGTTAGACCCTCGGAGTTCCTCTGTCGAATTGTGCATGTTGATGGTTGTCGTATAGGTTTTTCGCCGGTGTTGGTGTAGGATCCGTCTCCGTCCTCGTTCCTTTATATCAATCAGAGATGGCGCCGAAATGGATTCGCGGTACGCTGGTGTGCGCATATCAGCTTTCTATAACGTGCGGTTTATTGGCTGCGTCCATCGTCAATCTCCTGACCCAAGAAATGGAGGGACCGCCCGCGTATCGGATTCCCATGGGGCTTCAACTCACGTGGGCTTGCGTACTATGCCTCGGTCTGCTCATCCTGCCCGAAACTCCTCGATTCCTCATTAAGAAGGGCGACAAGCACGCCGCCAGCCTCGCCCTCAGCCGCCTCCGACGCCTCGATATAACCCATCCTGCCCTCATCGAAGAACTGGCCGAAATCGAAGCGAACCACGATTACGAGTTAGCACTGGGATCCGCGTCATATCGTGACCTCCTTATCGGAACGCCTCATCTCGGCCGCCGGACGCTGACCGGTTGCGGTCTCCAGATGCTGCAGCAGCTTACCGGCATCAATTTCATCATGTATTACGGGACTACCTTCTTTACGAGCGCCGGTGTTTCGGACCCTTTCCTGATCTCCCTTGTTATGAACGTCATCAACGTTGTCTCGACGGTTCCCGGATTATTTGTTGTAGAGACCTGGGGTCGTCGGAAACTACTCATCGTCGGCGCGCTGGGTATGGCGTGCTGCCAGCTGGTCATCGCGATATTTTCCACCATCGCGAGCGACTCGCAGAGTTCCTTAGTGGCTAAGCTTCTCATCGTCTTCGTTTCCTTATTCGTCTTCTTCTACGCGGCCTCGTGGGGCCCTGTCGCCTGGGTCGTCACCTCCGAAATATACCCTCTCAAGATCCGAGCAAAGTCCATGTCGGTTTCGACGGCGTCCAACTGGTTATTGAACTTCGGCATCGCCTACGGTACCCCTTTTATGGTGGAGGAAGGCAACGGCTATGCCGCTTTGGGGGCCAAGGTGTTTTACGTCTGGGGAGCGTTCTGCATCCTCGCGGCCATCTTCGTGTACGGCATGATCTACGAGACCAGCAAGATCAGCCTCGAGCAGATCGACGAGATGTACGAGCGCGTGGCGTTCGCGTGGAAGAGCAAGGACTTCGAACCGAGCTGGAGCTTCCAACAGATACGAGACGACGGGTTTGCGGACAGCGGCATACCACCGCCCGAGCACGAATTACACCAAGCTTCCCGGACGACTACGACCACGACTACCACCGAGAGCGTGCAGACGATACATTCGGAGACGAATACGAACGAGAATCAATCCGAAGAGGATAAGATAATACATCAAATGGGTATGAGTAATGTCGACTTCAGCTATTAAGCCTCTGTCTGATTCTTTCCTCCGCGTCTCACGACACAACCGCCCCCGTTACGACCGTTTCATGTTCATCCCGTGAAAAAAAATTTAAGGGGGGAGGGACAGTGTAAGGGACCTTCTGTTCTTTGGAGTCATTTTGGATATATCAGCGTAGGAGTTCAACGCGACGGAGTTAACGGCAATTGGGAACTGGGACTTTTACGGAGGGGAATCATTCACACAATTGGGATTATTTTATTTATTTATTGGGAACCACGGGTGTGGACTTTGGGGTCCGGCGGTAAACACCATGGGACGGCATCTCGAATTAGGATGTGCGATATCATCACTTGGGAGGGGGAAGGACACAACTTACCGGTTTATTGGGGCACAACGGCGCAGCGGGCCTCCGACGAAAAAAAGAAGGCATCAGGCGTGCGCCATCCGGGGGACCAGCGATAGGATCTTCCTCCCCCCGCGTTTTTTATAAGTATTAGGGTCACCCCATCCCGCTGCCGTGCTGCTATTGCTTACCTACATCTACGACTATACTACTCGACGTATTGTAGATGGGGACCGACTGGACTACTCTACATTCCGCCATGCTACACCGCATCCCTCCATACTCTACTACTACACTCTACTACGCTTACACTACTACTAACTAGCCTCGACGGGCGGAGATCCTAACTCTTTTGTGTACCACAGCTTTGAATAGATAGGCAGCGCGAGTTGAGCTATTTTGGCGGGCCTAGCAAATTTAAAAAAGTTGAAATGTTCTAAAATTGCTGGTTTATGTTTCTACATACTTGCCTACTTACCTAGTGACATGAAAGCCTCTTATCATATTGACTGACTATCTGGGCGTAAGTAATATGTGTCGAGGGTTTGACGATGTGAAGAATACGTACCTGCTTTGTTACACCCCGATATTATGTCCCTTTTCACAAGCACATAGGTAAGTAACTCTCAAGCCGTATGTAGGACGGCGGAGGTGGCGAAAGTCGACTTACTACCGTATTCGAACCAAATGACTTCGAAAGAGAGGCAGTCCTCACGTGCCGTCTAAACTGCCTGCCTGTCTGTCTACCCGGTTTTACCCAAGTATGGTCGATCATAGACTCTTAAGGGGGCTCGCTTGTCGAAGCGAGCGAATGCCCCTCGTTTTCTCTAGTTGCTCGTATATTGTATGTTGATCTCAGTTAGATATGTAGATCCCTTATATATGTACTCAAGATATGCCCATGGAGTTGAAGCCAAGCATTCATATAATAAGTAGTTGTTATATCTTCGATGTTAAATATTACCTTGCGAAGGGGGGGGCGTGGGTGTGTTCAACCCGCGCAAGTAAAACGAGATGCTATGTTATTATATCTACCTGCCTGCCTACTGACGCCTATCTCATAACACACAAGCAAGTATTCAGACTAACTACAATCTGTTGATATTTCAACGTCTTTCTCATTTCGTCGACTCATCGACGATATACAAGGTAGCTAGCCGTACTTCCTACGCCCACGCCCACGCATACGCGTCCGCTTATTTAGTATATTATACAGAGCATCCACGCCGTATCCCGGAAACCGACAGACGGATTTCTGTAAACTACCAAGATACCGTCCGTTAGTCTCTCGCTTGCTTGCTTGCTCGAAAGACGCACATATAAAATCAAACCCTCTACTCCACGTAATCCTATCCCATTGTCCTCTGGTTTTTTTTCTTCTTCCCCCATTACCCACCTAGACCTACAGAAAGAATTCGAGTTGATTACTTGGAGAGTAGCTACTACGCATAGCTACCTTAACCATGCTATAAGGCCTTATTTTTTTATTCCTCTTCTCTGCCTTTGCCCCTTTCTTTTATACGTTTTCCAACAATGCTCCCCTCGCTCCCTCCCTCCCTTTCCTTCTCCCATTCTCCAAAGTTGTAATATACACACAGCTAGCTACCTGCCTACCTACCCCTTATAAGTAAGGTAAGTAAAGAACAGCAGCACCATCCACGCCACCCTCCAGCTCGTCGTCCACATCTCCCTGCCGACGATCCCGAACGTGCCGCCCCGCGACCTCGACGACGACGCCGGCCGCCACGCGCCCGTGCCGCGGTTCGCGCTGTCGTAGTACGCGTCCCTTCTAATCTCGATCCGCGGGCCCCTGCTGCTGTTGCTGTTCTGGCCCCAGCCCCACTTCCCCGGGCTGCCACCTTTACTCCTGGCAGAATTGGGAGACGGCGCGCGGGCCTGCGGGCCCAGCCCGTTGGACAGGGACTGGCCGCGGGTCCGGGCGGCCGAGACGCGGGCCGAGGGGAACTTGGAAGACGAGGTGTTAGAGGAGGTCGGCTTGACGTCGTAGGCGGCGACGCTGTCGTCGCCTTCGGCCTTGGCCTTGAAGATGGGAAGGACGGCCGAGGCGGCGTGCTGGGCGGGGTCCAGGGCGAACGGTCGGAGATTCAGGACGGGGACGAGGAAAGCTCGCGCTATTAGTATTACCACGCTTAAAACGCCGAGGACGGCGTAGGTCATGAAGGTGGAGAGCTGTTGCGGAAGGAGGCAGAGGTGAGTCTGCAGCGTAGTCTTGGGGGAACCTGGGAGCGGATTTCCCCGTTCGTCGATCGGGTTGTACAGTGATACCATCTGGAAGCCTGGCGTCGGCACTCCCATGGCCATGTTTATACTCTTGACTGTGATTTCCGGGACGCTTTCCAGGTCCTGTGTATGCACCACCTCGCAGTAGTCGTGGTCATCTCCGGAGAAGGCGTGTATCACATTGCCAATACTCTTGATTAGCTTGGTGGAATCTTCCAGGCTAAGCACATTCTGGTACTGGTATCCGCTGGAGACGCTGATGGCGTTCCGGTGGTCTGGAATCACCGGTGCAGTCTGTCCCTTGGCCGGTTTCGCCGGAGGCCAGTGTTCCCGCATCGGTCCGCAGGGCGTGCCCGGGTCGCGAAATAACGGCACATGCGTCAGGAGGATAGTTGGGAAGTCGGGTGCATTATCCTTCAGATCCATAGTCGGCAGGTTGCTATAGTCAGCGCTGCTTAAATCTTCAACTTTATGATCGAATGCCAAGTCATCCACGGCCCCCTTCCAAAATAGCACCTCCTTTTCGGCGGCCCTTCGCTTCGTCGCCTTGACGCCTTTTAGAAACTCTTGGGCGGGTCCGTATATGGGTTCTAGGTCAACCCGGTCTCTCATACTTGACGAGTCGGCGCTCAGAGATACCGTGTCTACCGACACAAATGTGTGGTTTCCGACTACGTCCACCCTGTTCGTCTCACCAAAGTACGCGTTGAATCGATGCCTCGCGGCAACCCTCACCTCAGCCCCGAACCCTAAATCGTGATTTCCGGGTAAGCTCGAGATGAGCTTCCGCCCTCGCTGTCCAGGGCCAGGATATATGCCCCCTAGATTCCAATTGTCGTAGAATATGTTTCCGAACCTCGCATACTCTTGCAACCAGTACTCTTGGCCGTACTTCCTGTGCCACTCGTTGACATACTTCTGCTCATCGGCAGGGCGATTCCCCTTTGCCCACTCGGGATCGTCCCAGTTTCCGTCCGCTGTCTTCCACTCTCTTCCGCCGTCGAATAGGTCGCCCAGAAAGAATACGGTGTCTGGGCGGAGCACCTTCTGTAGTTGTTTGTATGACCGTCGCATGTAGTTATCGGTTATGGTGATGGTTAGGGGGTTGAGGGGCCAAGGGCGCCCAGGATAGGAATGGGGGTCGGTGATTTGAGGGTCGGCGACGAATATAAGTCGATGTGGTGTCACTCCTGCGGGCTATAATATTGTAGTGATGGGTCAATATTTCGTCTCTAAACTCCATGTCTTATGTTTCCCTCGGGGTCTCAAAAAGGCTTACCCAATCTTCCCAATGATCCCAGTCGCAACTCCGGACTCGACTCGCGAACACCCATCGCTCCCCCCAGAGCATGACCAGGACCCAGACAGCTACTAGCAGGTGAGGGAAGCTCAGGAGGCGGCGGCGCGTCATATTCCTCCTAACCTGCTGCATTCCCTTCATAGCCAAACCCCAGACCGTATGCCGGCGCCGTCCGTTGGCATAACCCAATATCCTGTCCAGCATACTCCTGGCGCTAGAGAATATGTCGTCGCATATGGACTGAAAGTCGCCATTGCTTCTGTAGTCGTAGGAGGGCGTGGGGAGGGCGGACGACGAGTAGCCGTAGCCGTTGCCGTTGCTATAAGGCGGCGCCATGGCGGTCGAGATTGGTAGCCATATATGTCGGCTTTGGTAGGAATATAGACGTTAGAGTTGTTTCCGTGCTTCCGAGCTAGGTGTCTAGAGGTTACCCAAGGTCCTTAGGTAAGTAGATTAAAAAGAATGACTAGCAAAGCAGAAGTGCTTTGGGCTGATTTCTACAGAAGACGTGTACTAGCAATGGCTGACGATTTATGGAGGTCGCCAGGTCATAGAGCCGATAGAGCCAGACCCTTAATGTTACCTGTAAGATGATACGCTATAACTTTATTTTTTCCCTAGGCGTCCCGTTGCGGTACACGCGTCCCCCCTTTTTCTTCGCACGGTCCGGACAACATTGAACTTAGCGACCGACCCCGCTTAAGCTCAATACCTAATATCTTCAATATGCATTTATCCAATCCAAGTAAAAGTATATACGACTATTGAACTCTTGTGTAACTCTTCATCTGCTCAACTTCTAATTCAAACATTTACCTAGTTCGCACGCACGTTATAACTTGTAACTATAGGTGGGTGTCCTTTTGAGCGTATTAACTTGGCATGTCTTGGAACTACCGATATGTGCTTGCAAGTATTTCGAATTGCATCACGTATTGGGTATCAACTTATTCTGCCCGAAACCTTAAGCGACGATGGCAAATGACACCCATCCTGACTTTGGTAAGTTCTGACGAGTAAATAGCAATGTTGTCCTGCTATGTAATGGGATAAAAATATAAAGGTTGAGCCAATTCGCATGTCCGTATGTTGGGGTGCTTTTTTTCCTCCCTTATTCCTAAGACTGCCCCTAATACCTCGAATATAGGTAGGTAGATACAAGGTATGTACCCATCGGTATAGTGCGAGTTGAATGCTGAGAAGTAGATGGAAATCTAATAAGAGATAACTTCAGACCTAGTATAATAACTGTAACAGCTATAGTGTGCTGTCTAAATTTCAATACTAGGTACGCGCGTAATATAACTCAAGGAGTCTGAATGCTCGCATAGGTAAAATCTCGTATCCCCGAGTAATACACAAGCGTCGAGAAACAATAGCAATAATTGATAAGTACTCGATGAAGAAGCAAGTTTATTCATTCATTGTATGATTATTCGTTCAGATTCAAGAACTGCAATGATTAAAGAGTGTATCAATAATCCGATATCTCTTGCATCAACTAGCCCGGAGCAGGCCCCAGCAGTAAAGGGCCAACACCGAGCTTGGATCCGGTTCGGTCCGGTAAGGGGGAATATACCATTATGCCCCATGCCTAACCGCCATGTCGTGATATAAAAAATAAAATAAAAATAAAAAACCTCCAGAGGGAAATAAAAGATGGACCCGTATGCGCAGGCTAATATGGCTCCTGCTTGCCTGCAGTAAGGAGTGAGATATAAATGCATAGATTGGTGATTAAAATGCCTGAGGTGGAAGAAATATGGAATAGCCGGGCGGGGTGGCGGAAAACTTAGAACGTCCAAGTGAATGACTCCTTGACCTCGAACGGTACCGAATGTCTAGGGCGGTGATTGTCAGTCGGCATCAACGAGATAGGTAGGTCGTACGGGGGGCGAGCGCTAAGCGAGGAGTGGGAGTGGGGGGGTTTGCTTACCTGATATCAGTCGCCGACGCCCCTATCAGGACTTTAAATGTGCCCTCCTCGGCGATCCACGCCGGCACCGAGTCGTCGTAGTATCCCACCGCATATTTGTCTAGCGGCACGATAATATGTTTAGTCTCCTCCGGCTCTAAGAAGACCTTCTCGAAAGCCACCAGTTCCTTCTCGGGACGCGGTAGTCGAGATCTATCGTCTCGGACGTAGATCTGAATCGTCTCCGCGCCCGCAACCCTGCCCGTGTTGGTGACGGCCATGATTAGGTGGATGGGTGCCGAGTCCGCCAGCGTCTTGCGGCTCAGCGACGGTCGGCCATATTCAAACGTTGTGTACGAGAGGCCGTGACCGAATGGGAATAGGGGTGCGACGTTCGCTCGGTCGTAATGCTTATATCCGATGTATAGACCCTCGCCGTACAGAACTTGCAGGTTCTCGCCTGGCCAGTTGTGGTATGCGGGAGTGTCCTCGAGCCGACGAGGGAAGGTTGTCTATTACAGTACCTAGTCAGCGTCGATGATCTAGACGTTTCAAAGCTGTGTAACTTACCGGAAGTTTACCGCTGGGGTTCCGCAGGCCAAACAAGACATCGGCTAGCGCATTGCCGGCTTCCTGGCCTTGGTACCAAGCTTGGATGATGGTTGGCACCTTATCGGCCCAAGGCATGGTCACTGGTGAGCCCGACTGGTTGACCACAACCGTCCGTGGATTGGCCTTCACGATAGCCTCAACTAGTCGATCTTGACTACCGTCAGAAGGAAGATCCATTGTCTTTCTGTCATAGCCCTCAGACTCCCACTCGGCATCAAGGCCCACGATGACGACGGCAACATCAGCCTCTCTCGCCGCATCTATGGCTTGCTGGAGGTAGTCGACCTGATCTTCCTCCTTAAAACCGATGCGACAGCCGCCATACTTGTGCGTCATGTTGAAAGTCTTCTGTTTAGCGATCGGTCGAAGCTCGTTTGTCATCTCCACCCGCAGCTCTACCGGCTTGCCGGCTTCCATCCCCACATCGACCATGTAGTCGATTGAGCCGTCGAACATCGCTTCTCCTTCTTCCGTCCAATCCCACAAGTCGAGAGCCAACTTCCCATCTATGTATAGTCTTCCCGGGCCGACACTCATGAAACTGATCGTGTGCTTTCCGGTAGCTGTCGGTGTAAGATGAGTCGTTGCTATCGCTGACCATTCAGGGCCAAGTTGAGCAAGCGGCGCAGAGTCCCACAAGAAAAGATCGGTGTTCGTCCGCCTCTGCGTTACAACGACATCACCTTGGAATTTGTCCCCGCTAAACCACTCGAGAGTGATACCTGGCTCGCCGGATTTGGCAGTGCAGAAAGGTGATGCAACTGGTAGCCACTTGTGGATATGGCATCCCTGTGCATATACGACTTCTTGTTGTGAGGTCGTTCTGATGCTATCGAGAGGAAGGGTGTTGTAATACGGGTTCAGACTGGCACTGCCGCCGCCACCAGCAATAGCCCGGTTTGCGTTCGGGCCAATTACGGCGACTTTGGTGGTCTTAGGGTTGAGTGGTAGGATCTGTCCTTCGTTCTTCAACAGAGTTAGACCTTCGGCACCCAACGCTCGGATTAGCTCTCTCGTCTCCTCTCGGTTGTCCTCCCGTTCGGCCTCCTCCGCCGACATATCGTCTCCCTTTGTGCGTTCCACAAGAGTCAAAACATTTTCTGCTGCAGTATCTATGTCCTCTTTCGTGAGCTCGCCTTCGTCGATAGCCTTTAGGACTTTGTCGAATCGCCACTTCGTCGAGAACGGAAACTCTATATCGCAACCCGCTTTGATGGATTCGACGGTGGAGTTGACGCCACCCCAATCCGACATGACGGTTCTACGATGTGATGGTTAGACCTCGCCCCTAAGTTGGAAAGGAGTTTGGGCCTTACCCGTCATAGCCCCATTCTCCCCGAAGTATATCCTTCAACGTGTGACCATTCATGTCAGCATGGGTTCCGTTAATTAAATTGTACGACGACATGACCGCCCAAGGGTTTGCTTCTCGTATGGCGATCTCGAATGGTCGGAGATATAATTCCCTCAACGGCCGTTCCATCATGACCGAGTCGATAGTGAGCCGGTGGGTTTCCTGCTCATTTGCTACGAAATCTATTAACTATCAGCTGATGTTTCGAATGTTCGCAGATGGCTGATGCGGACGTTTGATAGTTGCGGCAACTCCTTTAGACTGGAGTCCCTGGATATACTTGGAAGCAAGTTTGCCGGTTAGAAACGGATCTTCCGAGAATGACTCGAAATTACGGCCACCAAGGGGGTGGCGGTGCATGCAGACTGTGGGTGCAAGGAGCACGTTGGCCGATCTAGCCTTGACCTCGTCGGCTAGGTGCTGGCCGACTGTGTACAGGAGGTCTTTATTCCACGTCGCTGCAAGTGAGATTCCGCATGGAAACAAGGCCGCCTACGCAAGAGAGGTTATTGACAAAGTACTTCGATTCGAAACTTTGTAACTAACCTTGGTACCTCCGACGAAGATACCGCCTCGGGCACCGTTGGGCCCATCGCTCGTCTTGATAGCGGGAATGCTTTTGGAGGATATCGACTTCGTCCTCCAGAAATCTGCGGCAGTGAGAAGCGAGACCTAGGCAAGTTAGTGATGTAATCACACTGCTTTCCAGTCCACATACTTTCTCTTCGAGAGTCAGACGAGCTAACTTCTCTCTCGCTAGCGATCGGCAGTCCTTAAGGAGACATGATTTCGGGATTGGACTACCGGGAGGGGAGAATTCGGTGTCTGGCGTTGTGTTGCTATCGACGCTGTCGAAGGGGGATGCGTTGGGATCTATCCCGTCGTACTGCTGATCTTCGATATGCTCCATACCTTGATAGTGGTTTGCGGTATCGATTATAACTACTCTCCCGAGAAAAACAACCGCACGTGATCAACAACAAGTCCGTACTGTCTCCGGAAATCACCAGGCTCGATGCTAATAGTGAGCTCAGCGCCAACGGACGTGGCAGCTAAACACTTGAAAGAATATCGGTCGTCGAAAGAAAGCCCTACGGGGCGAAGCGAAAGTTACTTGACAAACCCGGTCCCAAGGTAACCCTTCACCCCACGAAGTTAGGGAGAGGTCTCGATGGTTATATGAGTCAAGTACAACTCCGGGAGCCAAGTGCCAAGATTGAAAGGCCTTATTTATGTATCAAGGAGACGTAAGTGAATACGACGTCACAACTAAGACGATGGTAGCTATCTGTCAGAGCCCATAAAGGCGAACTTCGGTACATATGCTCAACCAGGGTGACGGAGCTTGAGTGACACTATGCGGGATGAAATTGGGCATGAGGAGAGTGCGGTACTTCCCATAACGGACTTTCCAGGGCTGTCGCCCACGACGTCGAGGAGACGGCCGAAGGATCGACATGTTATCAAGGCATTATTAAGTCTCGATGAGAGGTAGATGCCGCAAAGCCGCCGAAGGGTGAGGAGTGGGGATAGATTGTACACGCTGGAGCGCCAGTGATCCCTGGGTAACCTCTAGTGCAACCATTGTCACTTGACAAGTCCGTCGACGAGGACGCTATATTGCTGGTCCCAACTAGGAAATAGCCACATCGGCATCAACGGACCGGAGGAGCGTTGTTTCAGGGTACCTATGAGAAGGCGAAACGAAAAGCACGCCCACGTTGGTTTCGCACGAGCAGAGTGGGGGGCCGCTACGGGAAGTCTTATCCATTCGGACGGGGAATACGGGGGGTGGTGATCTGGCGGACAAGGCGGTCTAGCGAGCCAAGATCCCAGCAGATGATGGGCCCTCAAAAAGTGTGGAGTAGCCAAAGGCGACGGCTACGGCTCCTAGTTACGTGCTCCCTTTTCTTCGATACGGAAGGATGACTGCGATTCTGATTAGCTAGTATATATCGCGGTAGAGTGGCTGTAAATTGGGAGGTTCGTGGCACAGCCCAACTTATCAGTCGTGATCCGCCCCTATTACATGATACATATTCATGGGACCCTGTAACAATGTCCTGGCGAACGGGATGGTGGTCGAGATGTTACCTCGCCTATGGCCCAGACGTCGAAGGGGTTTGGCCGTCTGGAAGACCGGCGGAAAGAGACGCACGGGGACGAGAGCGAATCGGATAGGCCTGTGCCTCGGAGACGCTAATGTACTACATATGTAAAGGTGAGCCCTTTCCAAGCAAAGCATTAGCGTCTACGTTGCCGCCGCCCTGTCTACTGTCTGAGCCCAGCTTTATTAACTGCTTGCCAGTATAGTACAGTCGTAGGTAGGTATTTGATATATATATGTCCCTATCGGGACTCGGGAGGCTCTGGACATAAAACAGCCTGACTGTATAAATATTAATCTCAGACATATCTTCCGTTGATCCGGACTAGACACGATGTTGATCCACGAGGTAAAGGCAAGCTAGGAGATAGCATGATGCACTTTGGTGAGGTTGGAACAAAACGTCAGTCTGCGCAGATGGAAGTATTTTCTAGAGTTGAAGAATACGTGAGTATGATGGCCTCATTATTCTGTACCTAGTACCTAAGTACCTAGATTATGTATTCAAATGTAGTCGAGTCAGGAAGACCACGCTGCATGTAAGTGATCATGCAGTTCGAAGTTGCGGGTTTCTGGGCTAGGAAAAATTTTACCAATGGCCGCTCCCGCTACGGCTAGGGACCTGCTTGTATGGGACCCGATAAATGCATCGGATTTACGGCCCGGAAGGACACCAATCGGGATAAGCTAGCACAGAAGCGCCGGCCACCAATAGCGGATTAATTACTTCGTACCTTGATTTCCACAGCTGCCAAACTGTAAAAAGCTTCCCTACCATCCCTACCAGGTACCACCTTACCACCTACAGTACCTAAGATTCCAAGACACGCCGTTGAATCTAACATACCCTACCTGTACATGAGGGCATACGCACATACGCATCTCATTATCCAAATCTGGATCGAAATGTCTCTATCCCAGCAGCTGCCTAGGGCCTAAGGCACCCAGGCACCCAGGCACCCGGCTGCTCGTCGCCTAGGCGCAGCTGTAAGCCTAATGGTTAGGGACAATTCCATGTGAGACATGCATCTTGATTCGGCCTCGGTATAGCACGTTCTTTAACAAGGCACGTCGGATCGAAGCATAGCGACTGATGCTCACGGCGGAATTCTTTCCATGAACTGAACCATCTCGGCTTTCTCGGGACCCAGTAGTCACAAAGTTCTGGCCACGAGCAACTAGAGGCGGCGAGGAAGTAGATATGACATCTCTAGCATCCTACCTTGAAAGGTGACCCTCCGTATTGCACGTAGACAGTTCACCGATACATGTCTGGAGATATTTATATGTACCTGGTTTAAATTGATCGACGCTCCCGCTCACCTAGGTCTGCAAGAAGACTTTCGAGTTTCCCTTGTCGAAACAAAGTTGATTAAGTCTCCTTTCGGTAACCCGACCAAACCGCAAATCTAGGCCTCTCTGATAGCTCAACATGCACGATCGAAATCTCCGCGACTTTCAATAAACGAACCCAGTGTCACACATATCTTTACCCGAGTTCCCGGGCTTTCTCAAGGCTGTATTAGGGCATTTCACTCGTCTATCTTTGACGATACCACTTTCTACTTACCTAGGTGGCTATGGCTACGACCATAGACTATGGTGTGTTTGCCTATCAACTACAACTCTGGTCTATCAAATGACAGGTTATAATGTCTAATAGAGCTGACTGCTATTACCTTACCATGACGCAACCCGCGCCGATATCCGTCTTGGACCTACGAGCTGATCCGATTCTCCTCGGCGGGCCGTCTGACCCACACTAGCTCTTCATGCATCCGCCGTGGGGTTTGCCATGTAGAGACCTTTTCCCCGGCGGCCCTATTTCCTGCTCCAACTCGCCAACAACTTTGTCAGCTCGACATAACAGGTATGTTACACTCACATCCTAGTCAGCCTTGTTCCCCTTCATCCCCTTGATCAAAACTAAGGCATAGTGAGATAGTTATTCCGCTCTTACTAATGGTCTAGAAACGAGAACTGTACAACCCGTTACCACCGACAGCACTTGATAGGCAACTGTCGTGCTCTCTATTGCGTCGATATCATTAATCATCTATCTAGGTACCTATTCGGGCTAGTCTCACGGATTACAGGTGCCATCTCGGATATTGCCGAGTTTAGAAGTTGCTGGCATCGTCTTTGCACTAGAAATACATACCAACGAGAAATCGAATTGAGGGAAGCTCCCGATATATGTGTTTCTACAAAGAGTTAGCGGCCTTCTCACCTTTGCATAAGTCGTTGCTTTCGCATTAGCACCGTTGCTTTGATCGACTTGGCTTCGGGTTTACATATGAAACAAGGGCAGTAGACGCGCAGATGCGTTCTAGAAACGAGTTTAATCGTTGCGATTCTCGATCGTATAGTGGGCCGGCACAACCACGAACCAGGCACAGCTCACCTCGCTATGCAGGAGAGCAGGGAGTGGAACTGATCGACCTGCCACCCTGTACCGCCGCAGAAGGGCGTCAGAAAAACTCGCGCCCGTATGAATAACACTGTAATATACTGTATGAATTTGGCTTACCTAACTACACAGTGAAGCACAGTGTTACTCATACGGGCGCGAGTTTTTCTGACGCCCTTCTGCGCCGTTCCATCGTCTCAGGCCTGTCCAGCAAGTGACCGAACTCCACGAGAATCAACATCCTACGCTCGAGGTAATTCCCTAGCAAATTTTTGGGAGGAGCAGGTAACTGTTGTCGTGGACGGCGAAGCTAGTCGTGATCATCTTGGTACGTTCAAACCATCCCTTATCCGTACCTACCTCTTACTCTCTCGCTTTCAAGAGCTATTACATACATCCATACATCCATCCATCCATAACCATCATCAAGCCTGTGTAAATCATCATCGGATTGGGACTAGATTGGCTCGGAAGTTTTATCCGTGCCCTGTCAGTCAATCAATTCTGCCTGCAGCCCGCATATTGTGGCTGAAGGGCCATGCACCAAGTCTTCCCATACGCGGCCTCGCTAGAGACTTTCCAAAAGCTTGGGGGTCACATCTTGCTCGTCTCGCCTAGTGGCTGGATGGCTGACCGACTAATGCAACTCGGTTCTCCTGCAGCAGCATTGCGCCGTCCGTAGTTCGGGCTTTGGATTACCAGGAGTTGCACTTCGACCTTCTCACGCACGTGGTGCTTATCAATCTTATCCCAACGTCCTATTACCCTTGATACAGATATTAGGACGCGTCGATACAGATTCAATCTAGGAATCCGTTCGACGTTCCGATGAAAGTGATCATCCGAAAAGGGGCAAGTACATGCGGGAGCGGCTTTGATAGCCATATATGTGAATTAGATGCACCATATTATCGTTGCCTTGGCACATACAACGGCTAACCTGTTGAGGTAGCCCTCGAACGGACGTTTCTAGGCTATATGAGAACATCATCAATACTAGCCCTCACAGGCGTTCTGGTCGCTCAGTTGACCATTTTGCAGCAGGGAGATCCAAGCCTCGGATATTCCTTTGTGGGAAAACCACTAGCCCTTTGCTGCTACGCGTCTGCGATCTGGACAATCTTGTCTGGAGCCTGCCGTGTGTGGCGATATCAACAAGCCTTGATACGAGGTTATGCATTGCCTGGTGGGTTTGAAGTGGCCTCGGTCACTCTACTATTGTTCATGGTGCGTTATGTTGTCTAAAAGGGACACTCTACTATGCATGCCGGGCTGATGCTTCCTAACTGTAGCTCTTGGCTACTATCCTCGGCTTCACTATCGCTATCGACACGCCATAGAATCTATCGCGTACCGTATCAGTGACAGATAACTCCTGGCGTAACCCCCACGGCAACTCGGGAAGGCTAGAGAGGTTACACTATTTCAAGAGGCCAAGCCATAGATCTTCGCCGTGCACACATTAGCATTACGAAGTCACCACCCTCTACAACTCCCGAGCGTGGGAGTTTGCCATGCGGTAAAGCCAGCTTCGCAACAAGGCACGTCTGGCCGACGGCTGCCATCGCCTTTCATTGCTATAGATGATCGATTTCGAGCCAGCCGCCTTAATCTCTGGCGTAGATCGGTTTCTGGAACCGCAATAGGACTAGTAGTAGACAGGAGGCAAACTTCGAATCGACATGACACGAGGATGAAGTAGCTGGTAGGCTTTCGCACGGGAATACCATTGAAGATGTCTTGGAGCACTTAGGAAGGCCTCAATATAGGCCACGATCCTCTGGCTGTACCGGCACCCTTAGTTTACTCAATATTATTTGGCTATGAATGAGCCGTCTTGCGCCATCAGTCTCGACGGCATTTGCCCTCGCTTAGATGCGCAGTACCTACTCAACAATAGCCGAAAGTTGGTAAATATGTCCCCCGCATGAGTAACTTACCCGTAACTCGACCAGCTAGTAGCAACCCAAGGGTCATCTATGTTCGGTCTTGCGTCGCTGAAGCCCGTAGACGTATGCGTGAGCCCATAGCGCCTGGCATATAAGGTTGCAAGCCCATGTATAATGCGCCCCTTTCCGACATACATTGACACTCGTCTCGTGTATCCTACAGATTCTCGCCACATGTCGACCCTCGCTTATAGGTTCCGATACGCTCTTGGACCGCCCCCACCGGCATTGCTTTTCATACGGGAGGGTTGTAGGAGTTGACGTACAGTACCGATATGCATCGAATGCTTGGCGGCAGAGTGCTGTTCCCGCGAGCAGATGGACTGTTACGTCCCGCTGTTTCCGCGGCCAGGACCTCAGACGATGCTGGCCACTGCTTGGATGCAGGACTGTCCTTCCTCCAACTGCATTGGGATCGGTGAGAACGTGTGTGAGCGAGTTTCCCCGCATTCCAATGGCCGCGGAGAGGCGTTATGACGAGTGGTCTATAGTTGATGCCCAAGTTTGGTAGCATTGCCCCAAGGATTCCCGGACCTTAACTGGGTGCTGTGAACTATAATAGACGGATATGTTCCGAATCTAGCCCTGCTCGAGCCTCAGTTCGACATAGATGGGCAACGAGTATCCACGATACTCTTCTATCATCTAACAAGAAGAGATAGGTAAGCCAGCATCCAACCTGCCCGTCATTACATGACCCAGATGAGGTTAACAACATATCTAGAAAAGCATCACGAGATATGATCCTACTGACTTGAGACTACCGTCCTTATGGCCACCATGAAATGATTGAGGTCGGGTTGCTGAATTATCGAACGATGGCCCTAGTCATTAGGGGTAAGATCGACAACCTGAGCCGCAGACACTAGGGTATATCAATGTGCTTCTCCTATTAGGTAGTAGCGGCAATAATTCTACTATGAAACGTAACAGGTACCGAGCTGCTATATAGCTAAAAGGAGGTAGTATATCATTGAGGTTAACATACCGCCATACCATTCCCGCTTGAGATTTGTTTTTACTTTCCCACCTATACACGAGAACCGCCATCATGTTATAGCTTAGTACTCCGCCCTCTATTCGCGTATAAGATGGATAGCGTCCGATTCAACGCCAGGTTGCAAAAAGGTTAAGACGAAACTTCCCTTGTTAGCTTCATTTCAACGATGACATTGGTCGTAGCAGTCTAAAGGACGCCTCGCCTTACCAAACCACCCAAAAGAGGCGTCATGGAAGGGCCTACAATCGAGACCAGCCACAGGGAAGCGGGTACTCCTTACTGCTGGTATGTTAGTTTAAAGAGGCTGCCGTTTCAAATCTTCTAACTCCTGCCACCGTCTCATATGTTCAAGTGCTTGTGCTCTGAGAGTGCTTGGTTAGCTGGAATAGGCTAGGTAGCTGCGTTTGTCTGATCGAGTTTGAACCTAGTCGATGAACAGAACTTGTTTGTTACCCTTCAGCTATTGCCATCTAATCAGGCACTGATTGAGATAAAACTGTTAATCAAGCATTAGGATAGTTCAGAACCATTGCTGTAGTCTTGTCATCCGGATGAAGAATTGAATAACATTCTGATTTTATAAAAGATAACTGGAGAACCCAGAAGACTGCATTTGATCTTGTGGCTGATGTTGGTGTAATGAGAGAAGGTATAAAAGCAAAAGGTGTAAGACAAAGGATACCTCGATACTAGTTTAACTGCGCATCTAAAAGATACAGTACGAGTCAATCGAAACTCTCAAAGTTCTCTCATTGTTGATTCATATACCTGCAAGTTGTTGTAAGAATCAAGATCGATATCGCCTTGGAGGAGTTGTTAGACGTGCTATGAGATCATCAGATCTTCGCCCCCTAAAGTGGAGATGATCTAGATTTGTACACTCTTATGTAACTGAGGTTAGGCGCATGCATCCCTTAAGTCTATTCAAAGGGCTGGTCCCCTTTTCTGTTTGCCTATCCTCAGATTGGCCAAAAGATCGAAGTCAGAAACATTAAAGTAGCAATGAGATTGGAATGCGTCCAATATTGGACGGCTCTAATTTCCACCTGGGAGCTGAAGGTACCTGAATAGGGAGCTAGGTAGGGAGCTATCATTGAGGCGTGCGTTCCAGCGCGTTCGGGACGGGAAGATGGGGAAATACGGGGGAGACAGATTGTCCGAGGATGGCTTAGACGTTATAAATATTGTCAGCTGAAAGATGAAATCATATTTTCCATCTCGTACCTCTTAAACTATCATCCGGTTTAGCGGTCACGGTCACGGTCACGGTCACGGTCACTGGTCAGCGATCAATTTCGCAAGTCGCAGTTCGATGCTGCTGGAAACTCCGATCGCTCGGTCATACGAATAGATCTAAGGGTCGAAAAAAGGGGAGCTTGTACCTCGGTACCACGGGATCTATACCTTTATATTGGACGTGCAGCTTCCATCTCCCTGGGTTCCTACTTGCCTTAGGTTAGGTACCTTGAGAAGCTGCCCAATAAAAAGCCCAAATTCAGATATGCGGTGGAAAGAATAAGCGTCAAGCCCATGACACTATAACGTCATCACTTAGCACTTAACAAATTCCCTCTCTTAAGAAAAACAGTTTTCGCAAAAACAAAGGAAATCCCTTCGCCGTTTGCCGTCTATCTGATAACCAAAAAAAAGATCCCCCGCTATTCTAGTCTCCGAATAGTGTTCCGACCCGATAACACTATCTCGGCTCCACATAATAAATCTTTACCTGGGATTGAGATAGGTACCCTTACCTCACCTGCAGTTCCATGTTCGGCAATCTTCCAGGTTACATCCTAACATCACAAGTCTCTTCGATTTGTTTCATACCGTAATACTTTCTCACCGCGTCGACTAGACTTCACAATTTCACCAAAATAGAGATCCGAAGAAGGCGACGAGTCGTATGGCCACAATCAGCAGTGTCTAACAGCCACTCAGCGGCAAACTCGATAATTCAATCGCGCCTCTTTCTTTTTATCTCCTTTTCTTGCACCGACCTACCTTAGTCCGATCCAGATTTTAGACAAATCGCCACTAAATCTCCTTTCCTCCTTCACACCATAAGACCATAAGCTGCCTACCTTTCTTACATATTACTGCGTAATACGGAACCTCGTTCGTCACCAGATTCGCCGGATCCTTTTACCAACCTACCCCGACTGGATCTCGCCAATACCGTCAAGATGGCTTGGTCTAAGACTACGAGGATCAGCATTATGCTGGCCATCGATATCGCTTTCTTCCTCGTCGAGCTGATAACCGGTTTCATGGTCCATTCCCTTGCGCTGACGGCAGATGCATTCCACATGCTGAACGATATCATCTCTTTGGTCATTGGTTTGTGGGCTGTAACTGTTGTGAAGAAAGAAACAACCAACAAATTCTCGTATGGATGGGTTCGAGCCGAAATCCTCGGTGCCGCTTTCAACGCTGTCTTCCTGATTGCGCTATGCGTCTCTATCATCCTCGAAGCCATAACTAGACTTTTCGAACCCCAAGAAGTGTCGAACCCGGTCCTCATCCTTATCGTCGGCGGCTGTGGATTGGCATCCAACCTAGTTGGCTTTCTGGTTTTGGGCGGACACGGGCACTCCCATGGCGACGACCATTCCCACGACGAGCACGACCACGGACATGAACACGTTCATCAGCATGACACTGTCATTGCCGCCGAGGAGGGTAGGGCCAGCGCGACGCAAGCCTTACTGGACGAGGACGGCCCGTTGATGGATATCCTCCCCGAAGTTGCGATAGCGAGGGCTCGAGCAGCGAATGCTTCGCCGGCCACCGTCCGTCATATCCAATTCGACCCATCCGAGAGCGGACAAAAGTCGGACCACGAGCGAGGTGGCAGTCGAAGCTCTATAGCCAAAGGAAGAGATCATCGACGTGCAAACAGCCTTAAGCATAGCCGCCTTGCTAGTATCGACGATTTCAGTATTCACCCGTCTAGTTTCAGACAGGACATCATAGAACATAGCAGATCGTGCAACGAAAACGATGCGAGTGAGAGCTCCAATGACGATAATTCTATCGATTCCCCTATTCGTACCGAATCGGCTGTAGACGAAACTACTCCCCTGATTGCCAACGAACGCGGAATGGATAATGGTACTATACACAAAGACAAACATACCAGCCCTTCGGGACTTCACAATCGTCATGCTAGGCGCGACTCAGGAATTCACAGAGAGCATCACCACAGCCGACCCAAGTCCAAGTCCAAGAAGGGCCATGGCCACAGCCACGGTGACATGGGCATGAACGCTATGATTCTTCATGTCCTGGGCGATGCTCTGGGAAATGTCGGTGTCATGGTTACAGCGCTGATTATCTGGCTTACCGACTGGCCTGGACGCTTCTATGCTGACCCGGCCGTGTCGCTATTTATCACCCTCATCATTCTCAGGTCTGCGATCCCTCTCACAAAGGCGACGGCCCAGGTACTACTCCAGGCCACGCCCGACCACATCGATCTTCAAGACATCAAGGAGGACATCCAGGCTCTCCCCGGAGTAATCAGTTGCCATCATGTTCACATCTGGCAGCTTTCCGATACAAAGGTGGTGGCGTCCATGCACGTGCAAGTCGCGTTCCCTACCACCCAGGAGGGAGCCGAGAAGTACATGGAGCTTGCTAAGCGAGCGCGCAAGTGCCTCCACGCGTACGGAATCCACAGCGCTACCATCCAACCCGAATTCTGCCTGGAACAGGACTGCAACCACATAGACGACGGCTCCATGACGCTCGACGGACAAGCATCGCCGCGCTACGGGGGCGACGTGTGCCTCCTAGAGTGTGTAGAAGACTGCGTGGGCCAGGGATGCTGCACTTTACCGTCGCAGACCGACTCTAAAGCAGGGTCAAGCCGTCGATCTAGTCACTCAACAACTCATGATCATGATCACGATCACGATCACGATCACGATCACAGCCATAGTGACCACGACCATGAACACCATCACTAAATAATGGTCATTTATTTTCTCGGCGGGACTAAATAAACAATGTAACTAATTTTTTTTCCACATTCATTGCATCGGATTCGAGGGCGTCAAGCGGACGGTGATAAACTCGGTACCAGCGGCCATTAGACGGACGAGGTCTTTTTCTCTCTCTTTTGTCATTTGTACAACTACATACATAGGCTTAGGCTTTAATAGCGCGAAAGGGGGTTGGGGCGTTACGGTATTTATTCTGCTTAGGGCCCGGACTGGCAAAAATCATAGCAGATCAGGTATAAAAAGTGCATAAGGAGCATTTTAGTACGATGTTTTGTCTGCTTATTCTACGGAATTGGCTATCTGTCAGTGATAACTATGTTGGTTGGGCTTGCTACGATTTGTTGTTTTTAAGACGATATTGGACGATATTGGACGGCTAGGTATCGTGTAGCATGTTGCCTAGAGCTCGGTTTAGGGATGTAAGATTTGCTGATGAATCTATCCCTGACCTGCCCATGTATATAGAACACAGGTAGGTATGTACATACATACATGGACTCTAGATGCTGGTCTACATGTAGGATGTCATAAGCTTATGTAAAATAATAAGGTATCTGGTGTTGTATTTCAACGTAGCAGTTCACGTGGGTTATGAAACTGCTTTGCTCCCTCCCCTGTTCCCCTGTTACCCCCTTGAAATTTTAAGCTCAGGGCACGGATAACTTACCCGAATGTCCTCAGCCTCCAGTTGCTAAATCGAACACTTTCACTTTTGATTCTTTCAACTTCTTCTATAGCCAAATTGATATCGACATTGACCCAATTGTTGGCTCTCGAAGGCAAGTTGAATGACGCCCTTTTACTCTGATGATATATATCGAAGCTAGCGTTATTTCATATATATCTGGAATAGGTTTGATATTCGAGGTTTCTGTCGCATGAAATCCTGTAACAGTAACGAACAGGGCGGCGCAGAGCATGAATGATCTACCATGACCATCGTCCTCCCCCCATCAGTCCCAAACAGCGCAGCGCGCGAACCATTTCGAGCTTGGGTCTGTAACAAGCGCCCTGTTGGGACAATGGGTAATTATTCTGTTGTCAATTCGTCTTATGGGGAATCCAGGAGCTACCTTCCCCCCCTCCAATGTGGGCGCAGAACTGTCAAGCTTGCGCCTGGCGACCGCTCGGGACGGCCGTTCCGAGGTTTGGCATGAAACCCACGTCCGGGTAGGCCAAATAACCGCATCTAAGGTCGCCTCAACGCGAACCGCTCTATCTCTCTGTCTCTCGTTCTCGTATCTTGGTGCTTCTTCCTCTTCGACTTGTCCGTCCTTTGATAGTGCTTGGCTTCTCGTCTCTTCATTCATTTCATTTTTTTTTCTTGGGCTTGCCGGTTCGGGTTTCCTGCAGTCTATCAGACCAAGCTCCAGCTGAGCGGTCGTTCTTCGATTCTTTTTGGGATCATTTTGATATTTCATTTCTAGTCATTCCTTTTATATTTTCAGCTAGTTACGTTCACCTTCATACCTACAATCATGAAGGTCGTAAACACCGCCGCCGCCGTCGCGGCGTACGTTCTGTGCTGCCAGGACCTGGCATCGGCTGGCCCTGTGCGCGTCCAGAAGCGTGGAACGCTGGATCCTCTCTTCGAGATTACGACCCTCGGCGGGATGACGTTTAAGATCAGCCAGGTTCCGAATAAGAAGTTTTACGGCCAGCACAAGGGACGAGGTTCGATGGCTATGGCTAGAGCGCTCTCGAAATACGGCGCTGCTATTCCTGACGACCTGCTCTCCACTATAGAGCAGATCTTGGAGGAACTAGGATTGCTGGGAAACAATGGATCTGGAAATAATACGAATGATGATCCTCAAGGTGCATATTTTCTTCAGTTTCTGAATTCCCCCCTACGGTTGCTTATAGGTTTCTAGGCGAGGTGGCGGCAACGCCCCAGATGTTTGACTCCGAATATCTCGCCCCGGTACAAATTGGCACTCCACCGCAGACTTTGAACCTGGACTTCGACACCGGTTCGTCTGATCTGTGGGTATTCAGTTCCGAGACGCCAGCGAATCAGGTTATGGGCCAGGACGTGTGGGATATTGAGCAGAGCTCAACCGCCCGGTTGCAGTCTGGAGAGTCGTGGTCTATCAGTTATGGCGATGGTAGCAGTTCTAATGGTAATGTGTACCTCGATGTCGTATCGATCGGCGGCGTGACGGTCGAGGACCAAGCTGTCGAATCGGCCAGTAACGTGTCACTGTCGTTTACGCAACGGCCTGACACGGATGGTCTTGTCGGGCTGGCCTTCGGCACCATTAACACGGTCCGACCTAATCAACAAAAGACGTTCTTCGAGAACGCTGTCACAAACCTTGCATCCCCTCTATTCACAGCCAATCTAAGGAAAGCCGAACGTAAGTTGATTATAAATCGCGTGACCTCCATTTTGTTGATTTGTGCTAACTGGTTGCAGCTGGCAATTACAACTTTGGCTTCATCGATACGACCGAGTTCACCGGCGATATCACATTCGTGCCGGTCAATTCATCATCCGGCTTCTGGCAGTTCACCGCGGAGGGCTTCTCGATCGCCGGATCGGCTGCCGTTTCCGCACCGCACCAGGCCATCGCGGACACAGGAACCACGCTCCTGCTCCTCCCGCAGGCCATCGCGGACGCGTACTACGCGCGGGTGCAGGGGGCCGTGAACGACGTGTCGGGGGCCGGAGGCTACATCTTCCCGTGCACGGCGACGCTGCCCGACTTCGCGGCGGTGATCGGGGGCTACGAGGCGGTGATCCCGGGGGACTTTATCAACTTCGCGCCGGTGGACGGCGACACGTTCGAGAGCGCGACGACGTGCTTCGGCGGCATCCAGGCGTCGCCCGCCGGCTTCCCGTTCGCCATCTACGGCGACATCTTCCTCAAGGCGCAGTTCGTCGTCTTCCACGGCGGCAACGAGGAGCTCGGGTTCGCTAGCAAGACCCTGCCGTGAAAGGAAAAATGAATGAATGAATAGTGAATAGTTCGATGTTGGGGCTTGGGTTAATTGTATTGTATATGACGCGGCTAGAGACGCTTATTGCATGGTTTTGGGGTTTGGATCCGAGTCTTGAGGTCCTGGAAGGAGAGGGAGAGAGAGAGCCCCGTATATGGGGATATGAATGTTTTCTGAATTATAGAGCATGCGACGGTTGAAAAGACTACCTACCTAGGTATTATAGGAATTGATGATTGAAACGTGCGAATTCAAGATAGGAGACTACCCAAGAGGTAGTTTTAGAGACGACAGTCAGATGAATGCTGAATCGGAACCGCGCTTGAGCCGACATTCCAGATGGATCTACCCATCTTATCAGATTCGGCACTTCGGCCGCTCGGATCGTCCCGACTTAAGACTAGCTATAGCTATTTTTATTAATCTAGATTCCGGGATCGCGAAATACAACAATATCGAGATGGGATTTCGCGGGGTTTCACCAGCTCGTACACCGCGTTTTTTTGTTACCTCTCCTGGCCTCGCCCTCGCCTGACATCACACCACCTGGCTCCCCATCCATCCGCCCGCCGGTCGCCGTGGCTTACCTAGGTAAGTAGCTCTTAAGCTATCTCATGTATGTTGGTGGAACAGCACAACAAGTCAGTCATAAGAAAAGAAAAAGTATAGCAGCATCAAGTTTTTTTCTTTTTTTTTTCTTTGTCCAACTGTCCTCTTCTAGTCGTAACCTATAAAGTGATTGACTATTCGTCAGGTAACTCGGAGATTATAGCGGCCGTTGGGCTTCAACAACAATTGAAAACAAGGCAAAAAAGAAAAAAAGAAAACTTTACTTCCCCCTTTTTTCGAATCGACTCGCGGCTACGTGGAATTGGGCATTTGCTTGCCGCCCGGACAGTTCTGACCGGACTCCTACGTGTATGTACAACACATACACACACACACACATCTCTACTAGTTTCGCATCATCCGCGCTTGCTTGCTGTGTTATATCCGAGGGATTCGCTTGCTTACCTATATGGTTATCCGGTCCTAACCTTCTTCGAACTACTCGTTCATATTTACACGTCTTACGGTTTTACGGTTTTTACCTCTCCCTCAACCTATTGTGTCTAGAAATAAACGCAATTCCCAATAACCCCATCCCATCCCCACCCTTATACCCCCTTTTCCCCTTCCTAGAAAAAAAAAACCCCCCCCTAAAAAACCGTAACTATAAGCCTCCTTTAAAAGCGCTACCTCTCCGCCCTCCCACGCCCGGATATCATGTGATAACCCCGCCACAGGTATATATAAATATTATATACTAACGTATTAATATAAATATTTAAATAATATATCTTTATAAAATTTAATGTTTTATATGTTTAATAATTAATAGTTTTATATTATTATAATAAATGTTTTTTTTTTTTTTTTAATATTTATAATTTAAAAAATAGTTTATTAACTTTATATTTTTTTTTTAATTAATATTTTAAAAAAATAATTTATTAGTTTTTTATGTTATTTTATTTATTTAAAAAAAATATTTTATTAATTTTTTTTGTTTTTTTTTTATATTTAAAAAAGTAATTTATTAACTTTTTATTTATTTTAATTTATTTTAACTTTTTTTTAATTGGTTTTAAAAAGATTATATTTATAGTTAAAAAAAATAAAAAATATTTATAATAATTTATTTATATTAATTATTTAAATATTAATTTTATTTAAAAAATAAATTTTAATTTTATTAAAATAATTATATTTTTAATAAATAAAAATAATTTAAAAAGTTTTTATTTTTTATTTTAAGTTAAATTTAAAAAACGATTTTATATTTTTTTTAAAAACTAAAAAAAAAAGTTTTAATTTTATTAATTTCTTTTTAATATATTATTAAATTTAAATAAGTTATTATTTAATTTATTTATTAAAAATTTAAATTTTAATTTAATTTTTTTTTTTAAATTTAATAGTTTATAATTATCTTTTATTTTATTAAAATAATCTTTATTATTAATATCATTTTAATTTATTTAAATTAACCTTTTTTTTTTTTTTTTATAAATATATTAATAATAATTTATTTATATTATAATGTTTTTTATTTATTTATTTAAATTTTAAATTTTTTAAACTTTTAATTATTAAATTATTATTATAGTTAAATAAACTTTTTTTAATTAAAATTTATTTTTTTTAGGTTTTTTTAATTTAATTTATTAAAAATAATTAAATTTAAGTTTTTAAATATTACTTTTAATAATTATTAGTTTATAATTTAATTTAATAAATACTTTTTTTAAGTTTAAATTTTATTAATATATTTTAATTAATTAATTATTTTTTAAGTTTAAATGTTTTAAAATTTATAAAAATTAATAAAATTATAATTAGATTTTAATGTTAAATGTTTATATTTATTTATTATAATAATAATATATTTAGTTTTAATTTTTTAAAACTTAATTAAAATAATATTAATAAAAATAATAATTTTTTTTTAATTTCATTTAAATATTTTTTTTTAATTTTGTTTTTAGATTTTTTTGTTTTTTTTATTTTTTTTATTAATAATAACTTATTAATAATAAATTTAATAACTTAGTTTTTTATTTAAACCTTTATTTATATTATATTTTAATTTAATAGTTATAACTTTTTAAATAAAAATAATAACTTTTTTAAAATAAATAAAATTAAATATTTTAATTTAATTTTTAAAGATTTAAATTAAATAAATATAATTATTTAAAAAAAATATAATATTTTTATAAATGTTTTTATTTTTATTAACTAATTAATAGATTTTATTATTTAAAATAATAATATTAAAATTAAAGTTATTTAAATAATTTATTTTTAATAAATTATTTTCTTTTAATATATTATTAAATTAATAAATATAAAAAAAAAAGTTTTTTAAATTAATACCATCGCTTTTATTTATAAATATTTTTAATTTTAATTTAAAAAAACTATTAATAAAGTTTTTTAAAATTTAAAAAAAAAACAGTTTATAATTTATAATTTAAATTAAAATAAAACTTTTAAATTTTTTATATAAAATATTATTTATAATATTAAAATATATAACTTTTTTTTAAAAAGTTAATTAATATATATTTTTAAGTTTTTTAATATTAAAATTTAATTTTAATTAAAAAAATCTATAAATAAAATAACATTTAATAAATTTTTAAATTAATTTAATAAAAAAAAAAATATTATTTAAAAAATTACTAAAAACTTTTACCCTTTAAAATAAACATTAAATACTTTTTAAATATTTATTTATTATAATAAACACTAGTAATATTTTTTTAATTATTATAATAAAATTAATAAAAGTTTTTAATTATAATATAATAATTAATAAAATAATTACAAGTAAAATTAAAATATATAAAATTAATATTAATATTAAAATTAATATTAATATAATTAACAGTATTAATAAAATTAATATAATAATTATAATAATTTTTATTAAAATTATAATTAAAACTATAATTAAAATTATAATTAAAACTTTTAATAAAATTTTAATTATAAAAAATAATAACTTAATATTAATTAGTTTAAATAAAATTAAAATTATTAATATTAATTTATATTAATTAATTAAATTTAACTTTTTTATTTTATATTGTTTTTTTTTATTAATTTTTAAACTTAAAATATATAAAATTTTTTAAATTAATTTATATATTATTTAAATAAATTTAACTTTTAATAAAATTAAGTTTTTTTTTAAAACGTTTTTAATATTTAAAATATTTAAAGTTTTTTTTTTAATAACTTTTTTTAAAATTTTAATTTAATATCTTTTCCGGAAAATGTTTTTTATATTAAATATTAAAATTTATTAATAAACTATAAACTTATTTTTAAAGGTTTTAATTTTTTATTTACAAGAAAAAATAATAATAATAATAATATTATTAATTTTAATATTATTTATTAATTTATTAAAATTATTTATATTTATTATTAAACTTTTTTTTTAAATTATAATAAACTTTTTTTATATTTTTATTAATATTATATATTAATATAAAAAGTTTTTTAACTTAATTTTATAAATTTTATTAATATTATATTAATAAATTAATTATTTTAATAAAATATTAATTATATATAAATTATAATATTAATTAAACTTTTATTTATTAAAATTTATTATATTAATAATAAAATAAACTTATTTTTTTTATTTAATTTAAAATATAAATTATTTAATTTAATTAATTTATTATAACATTTTTTAATTATAATTAAATTAAAATTATAAATTTTTTTATTTTTTATTAACTTAAAATTAAACTTAAATATTAATTTTATTTATAAATTTAAAACTTACTTTAAATTTTTTATTATAATATCGTTAGATTTTAAATATAAAAAAGATATTTATAATAATATAAATTATATAAAAATTTTAATAAATAAAACTTAGGTTTTTTAATATTATTTTAATATTAAAATTTAAAAAAAAACTACTTTTATATTTATATAAAATATTATTTTTAATTAATACACCGTTTATAAATACGTTATTTTACGTTTTTATTTTAAAAAAGTATAAAATTTATAGCTTATTATTATCATTTTTATTTAAAAAATTATTTTAATTAATAACCTTTAAATTTATATATTTTTAAATATAAATATTTTTAATGTAAAATAAATTAATATTTTTTTATTATAAAAAATTATAATTATTTAATTTTATAAAATTATTATTTTATTATTAATTATTTTAAATAATTAAAACTAAGTTAAAATTTAAATAATAATTATTTATAAATATATTATTTTATTTAATTATTTAAAACTTATTAACATTTTATATTTTATTTTATTTAATTAAAACTTAATTTTTAAATTATTATTAACTTAAATTTCTTATTTTATAACTATTATTAATAATAATATAATTAAGATTTTAATTTATAATAATTTATTTTAATTTATTATATTATTTAAATATAATTTTATAAATTATTTTAAATTAATAAAATAAAATTATTATAAATATTATATTATTAATAATTAAGTTATTAAGTTAGTTATTTATTATTTTTCTTAAAAAAATTCCTTTAATTTAATTAAAATATTTAATTTATTTTTAGATTTTATTAGTTTTTATATAAAAAATTCTATTAAATATCTTTTTAATATAATAATTTTTTAAAACCTTAAAAACCTTAAAACCTTTTAAATTTTTTATAAATTAATATTTAATTTTAAAGATGTTTTTAAAAATAAAAACTTTATTAATATTTTAAAAAATAAACTTTTATATTTTAATTTAAAGTTAAACTAAGAAAAATAATTATTAAAAAAATATAAACTATATATATTTAACGTTAAAAACCAAGCTTTAATTAAAATTATTATTATTAAATTAAAAACTTAAAAATATATTATATAAATAAAAAACTTAGTTTTTTTTTTTAATATTAGTTTTTATTATTTATAAAAATATTTTTACCTTAAAAAATAAAATTAAAAAAAAAATTTAAATAATTATTAATATAAAAGTTTTTAATAATATAAGTTTTAATAATTATTATTTTATAAAATTTTAAGATTTTATATTTATTAAAATTAATAGTAAGTTATTAATAATTATTTTTAATTATTTAGTTTTTTATTATTAATAAATGGTTTATTTTTTTATTTAATGGTTTTTTATTATTATTATAATAAAAAGTTAATATATTTTTAAATATTTTATTATAAAATATAAAAATAATAATATTTATATTTAAAAATAAATAAATATATTATTTAAAAATATATTAATAGTTAATTATTATTATAATAATATTTATATAGTTTTAAATTTTTTAAATAAATATATATTTAATCTTATTCTTTTATTTAATTTATTAAAATTTAAAAATATTTTTATCGGCCTTTTTAAATTATTTATTAGTTTTTTTAATATAGTAATATTAAACTATATTATTAACTTATTTAATTTATTTATTATTAAAAAACAATTAATAGTAATTATTAAGATTATTTTTTTTTTATTTTTAAAAGATTTTAAGATTTTTATAAATTTATTTAAATATATATATATTAATATTTTTTAATATATTAAATTAATTAAATTTTTAAAACGTTATAAGATTTTATTATTTTAAATAAACCCTTAAAATAATAAAATAATATAAAAATATAAACTTTAAATATTTAATATTTTATTAAATATTTTTATAAAATTAAAAAAAATTTTATTTAAAACTATTAAAAAAACTTTAATAAAATATACTTTATTTTATTTTTTTAACTTAATATAGATTTTATATATTAATTTTAATATATTTTATATAAATATTAATATTTTTATTTATTATATTATTAAAAAAACTTTATTAAAATTATTTTAAAATAATAAGTTTATTATTTTTACTTTTAATATTATTATTTAACTTATTATATTTTTATTAAAAACTTTAATTTAAATTAAAAAGAAATATTAATTAATTAAAATAAAAGTTTTAAAATTTATTTAAACTTTATAAAAAATTAAACATTATATTAATATTATTTAAAAAAAAATATATATTTTTATTAATTATTATATAATTTTAAATATAATAAAATAAAATAATTTAATTAATTTCACGGTTATAAATAATAAAAACTTTTATTTAATATAAATTATAAAATTTATATTTAAGTTTAAGTTTATTATTTTATATAAACCTAAATGTTTATATATAATTTTAAACATATTATTAAAGTTTTTAACTTTTAATAATTTAATTTTAATTAAATTTAATAATTTTAATATTTTATTAAATAATATAAATAAATATTAAAGTTTATTAATATAAAATAACAATTTTTAAACCCTTTTTAAATTAATTTTATTTATAATTTATTTTATTTATTTATATAATAATAATTTTTTTATTATTAAATTATTTAAATTAATAAGTTTTATTTAAATAATATTAAAATTTAAAAATAAAATATATTAAAACTATTTATATAATTTTAAATAAAAATTAATATTAAAAATAATTAAAATAAATATAAATTTTTAATAAAATATAATAATTTTATTTTTTATTTTAAAAAATAAACTCCTTTAAAAATAATTAAAAATTTTTAATAAGTTTTATATTTTTTAAATTTATTATTTAAATATTTTTAAATTAATTTATAAGCTTAATTATATTAGTTTTAAAAAAATAAAAAATTAATTTAATTATTTTATTATTAATAAAAAAGAATTTTCTTAATTTATAAAAAGTTATTTAAAATATATTTTAATATATTAAAAAATATATAAGTTTTATAATTTAATATAATTTATTATTAGATTTTTTTGTTTTTTTTATATAATTACTTTTAATTTAATTTTTAGTTTATTAATATTAAAATATAAAAAAAATATATTAATAATTTAAATTAATAAATTTTTAAAAACTAATTTATTAATATTTAATTAATATAATTAATTAATATAAAAATAAACTAATATTATTTTTAATATATTATTAAAAATTAATTAAAATATTTTAAAAATAATTATTATAAATTATAACTTTAAATTTATAATTAATTTTTAGTAAATATTTTAATATTACGTTAAAATAAAATTTTTTTTTATTATAATATATTATACTTAAACTAATAAATAAATAAAAAAATTTATTTTTTAAATTAAGTTTATTTTTTAATATTATTTTTATATTTTAAAAAATTTAATAAATTAAAAATTAAGTTTTTTATAACTTTAATATAAAATAAATTTTATAAAGTTTTTAATAATATAATATAATTTTTTAAAAATTATTATAAAATTTAATTTAAATTTAATTATTTTTTAACACTTTTAATTTAATTAGTTTTATTATTTTAAATAATAATTTATAATATTATTATTTTAATATTAATAATAATTAAAAAATATTATAATAATAAATATAAACTTATATTTTTTATTATTAAAAATAAAATAATATTTTAATTATATAAAAGTTATAATATTTTAATAATAATAATATTAAATTAAAAATTAAATTAATAATTTATTAGTTTTTTTAAAATAAAAAAATAAATAAATTATTTAATTTATAAACTAGTTTTTTTAACTTATTATAAAATTTATAATATTATTTTAATAGATTATTTAAAATTAATATTACTAATAAATATTTTTAAATAATTTTTATTTTATTTTAAAAAAGTTTATATTAAAATTTATAATTAATATATAGTTTATTAAAATAAAAATAAATAAAAAAATAATAAGTTTTTTATAAAATATATTAAATTAAATAATAAATATATATAATAATTATTAAAAAATTAAATTAATAATAACGTTAATTAATTAATTATTAACTTTTAAATAAAAAATAAATTTTAAATTAATTTATTAAATTATTAATAAAAAATCTTTTATTAATATATTAATATTTTTATTAAAATATTAATAATTATTAATAATAAATTAGAATTTTAATAAAAAATTATTATTAAAATATTAATATTTATTAATAATTAATTAAGATTTTTTTTTTTATTAAAATTTTTAATTATATTTAGTAACAATAAAAATATTATTATTTTTTAAAAAAGGTAATTATTATATAATAATCTTATTATAAATATATATAAGTATTATATGTTAACGTATTAATATAAATACCTAGATAATATATCTTTATAAAACTTAATGTTTTATATGTCTAATACCGGACCTCCTCCTCCGCGCGAACCAAAAACCCCTCCTCGTAGCGGCCGGCCTCGCCGTCGCCGCCACCCCCTTGCTCGCCTACGCCTGGACGTGCTACCAAGAGTGGCTGACCCTGGGCCGCGGCGGCCCGCCCTACAACGTCCTGGGCTGGCTCGCGCAGGCGCTCATGCAGCCCTTCGCGCGCCGCGACACGCGGGTCCCCGTGCCGCCGCCGTACCGGACCGCGGCGGACGTCGCCGCCGCCCTGTACCCCTCCTCCGGCAGCGCAGCCACCAGGTCGTACCTAGCGGCGTGGGCGCGCGGGCGCAGGAGGAGCGGGGACAGGCCCGGCGTGCCGACGTTCGTGGCGCCGCAGCGGCAGGCGACGGAGAAGGGCGGGGAGGAGGGGGTGCGCAGGCAGAAGGCGTTCCTGGCCGCGCTGGCGCGGGCGAACCCGGGGCTTTTCGAGATGCGGGATAGCGGGCTCGAGGGGCCGCTGCATCAGGCGTTGTTTCTGCGGTCCTTTCCCTCCTCCTCTTCTTCTTCCACCTCCACTTCTTCCTCCTCTCCTTCCTCTACCACCGCCTCGGCGACAAAGACGGATGAGGAAGAAGCAAAGAAGAAGAAGAAAAAGGAAAAGGAGGCGAAGGACCTCGAGCTGCGGACGCGCCTGGGCCGCGGGACCCGCGGCGAGTTCGCACACGTGCACGGCGAGGGATCCACGCACGTGACGGTCAGCGCGGCGGACGCGGCGGCGCTGATCGGAGGGGGGTGGGCCGAGCGACACAAGCTGAGCGGCGTGGGGGGGAGGCGCGCCATGATACCGTTCGGGTACGTGCTGATATACGCGCCGCGCCGCGGTGAGGGTGAGGATGGCGAGGACGAGTTCGAGTTCTGGAAGGAGGTCGTGGTCGCGGGGGCGCGGTACGCGGCGGAGGGGGGCGGGGTCGAGGTCGTGGTTCCGGAGTGAGGGAGGGAGAAGAGGAGAGGGCATGAACTGAAAAAAGGGACAATCGCCGTGAGAAGTGCGAGCTCGCTCGTTCGTTCGTTGTGTAAGTTGTGGTAGTAATTAGAGGGTACGGGTTTTGTTTTTGATTCGGGAGCTCGTAGTACACACGCGCGCGCGCACGATGTTCTAGGCTATGGTATTAGAGAGAGCTAGCTGGTTTGGTTCGCTAGTATTATCTCCGGGATGCGTCGTTCGTCGGGCTATAGCTGTGTTAATAGATTTGGAGGAGACAGACACTCCTATAGTTAGCTTGCGCTGGAGCCGGGGTTTACTTGACTGAAAACCCTCAGATCTGGTATTCCTTAAGAGGTATATTCGTGTATAATATTTACTAGGAGACTCTCCTCCTATCGAAGAATCATACTATCACCACTGTCATTATCGGCTTTGCTCAAGGACTTCGCTGTAGAATTAACTAGTTACCCACAATACGCAATCTATCCACCTACCTTCGTAAATACGGTCACTCTTCCAGGCTTAGTTAGTTCCCGTCAAAAAGCAGAACCTCATGAAATGTATCCATGTGCGTTTTAAAAGCACCGTAGTTTGAATATATGATCATAGGGCCAGCCCCCCTTTTCACGGTCGTGTAGACTCATTACGCAAGAGAATAGCAGTTCGGCATCTTAGAGAAATCGGACATTTGAACCGTCATGCCACGCCCATTTATCCGATAGGTCCACTCTAGTTGGTCCTATGACAGTGAACCACGTAGGATTGCCAATCATGAGTTAGGTCGTGTTATTAGAAGAGTTGATTTCTTGGTGACACCCGTCGACACTCCTTAACTATAACTCTCGCGAACAAATCAGCTAGGCTTCTCGAGTCTCGCGATGCCGTGGCAGCGCTAGAACGGTAAACAACATCTATCCGGGACCCTGAAGGTCCGCCCGTAGCCGTGGCTTCTCCCCTCCTATGTAACACACATAAAAACAACAAAAAAGACATCGACAGGCGTGGGTATGATATAGTGTATGCGTGAAAAAACCTCGTCATTTGCTCCTCTAGCTTCCGATTAAAATCAAAATTCATACGAGAGAGATATGAGAATAGGGGAGAGATGCTCTGTAGATAAAAAACATGCTGACAGATGACAAAGTCGTCATCTAAAACGTAAACGAGCAAAGGGTATTTTGCTCATTCTTTCCTTCTAAGCGTGTCGCTTATCGTGGTCTCGTGGCAGATTTGACGCGTTAAACACAAGATTAAATAAATAAATAAAGGAAAATTTAAACGTATTGGGACCGGAGACGGAAACGTCACCTAAACGTAGTGTATGGACCTTCGACTTTGACATCTTTGATCCCTTCTGGCATCATGCGAAGCCATTCGGCCCAGTTCTCGAGATTGAGAACTTCTTCCGTCAACCGCATCGATAATGTCAGCTGAGGGCCGTGGTGATTCTCGGGACTATAAATCGTCCGTGACGGTTGTGGTGGAGATAACGTAATCGAAGGTAACCTCGAGTTACCAGAAATCTGGATGTGGAGCGGCGAAGGGAAGCCGATGGCTAATCCCTTTTCCGGATGTTTATCTCGAATGATCTTGGGATAGACGGACAGGAGTTTCGAGTGTAGCTCGGCGGCTGTTAGGAAATTCGGAAAACGTTGCGCGGCTCGTGTTCGGAGCTGATCGGCTAGCGTCCTAGTGAAGCTGTTTCTGTCCAAGACATCAAAATAGTCCTCCGACGATGAGGCCGCAATAAGCTCCAACACCCCCTTTTGCCGAACCATCTTAGAGGACGGATAGTACGCGGCGTCCATGATGATGAGCGTGTCCGAGCGAGCCTCCTCCAGAATCTGCTGGATGCCGCTCCATCTGATAGTCGACGCCTTCGCACGATCTCGAGAACTACTTCGGGTTAGAGTCGCGCATCATACACCAGCTCGGTATCTGGACAAACTCGCCTTGCCAGCACCATCTCCCTGTGCTCGTCCAAGTAACTATACCCGTTGTAATACACGAGTTTTAGAACATCCCTGGTATCGATCTTGTCCGTGAAATCGTTGATGATGCGAGAGAGCCACCTCCAGGAGTTGGTGCAGCCGTCCGAGGTGGACGACGGAATCTTGAGGATCTCAGGAGCGTACCGATAGTACTTGTCGAAGACGGTCCCCAATTCCTCTACTGCGGCCGCTACTCCAGGCTCTTCGTCATCCTGCCAGTAAATTAGAAGCGCGCAAACGTTACTATAACGACTGCGATGAGGCGAAGCAAGGATCCTCGAAGCAGCTTCCTCCAAGTCCGCCTTTACGGAATCGATACTCGGCAAGGGCGTAAAATGATTCGTCGTTGTAGCCAGAGGAGAAGTAGACATTGGCTTCTCCAGTCGCGGGCCAGAGGGTAGAGGCGTCCGGATTCTCGCATCGCTGAGCGGCGGGCGGCCTGGTGCGCTCTGCGGGACAACGGGAGTAACGGGTGTGGAGTCAATCTCCATCTCTTGGGGGTCCTGGGTAAAGTGATGCCTGACGTGATTGTGGTTGGCGTGGTTGGCGTGGTTGGCATGGTTAGGCGCGGGGCTGATCGGTCGACCAGCCAAGGGCGCCAGATCCTGCAGAGGACTAGACGAACGATATTTCCGCATAGCGTCTTCCCACGTCATATTATGATGGTTGGGGTGACACTTGTAGGGTTGATCATATGTGAGTACTTATGCTGCTAACTATTACGCTAATGATAGGAAAAAAGGGAGAAGATCGGAGGCAGACGGGGTAATATGTGTGTGACTTACAGCAACCCTCCGTCTTCTGCAGTCGGCGCACGCGCCCAGTTTCCGAATCAGTGCGGCCTTCTCCCTCTGCTGAGCTGATAGAGGCCCGGTGCGTCGGCGACTAGCGCGACGGTTGTGCGAGATCTCGGACCCATCTTTAACCGAGAAGATGGACTGAGAAGACTCTACGCTGTAGGCGGTGGAGTTGGTGTCAGTCGAGGCATTGGAGACAGCCGTTGCATCGGTAGCATTTGTCGAAGTAGAAGAAGCCGTATCCTTCCTGATAGGCGTTGCCGACTGTGTTGGCGACGCCGGCTGGCTATCATGCTGCACGTGCTCGGGATGTGCACCTTGACCTTGGCCTTGACCTTGGCCTTGGTGGGGTTGATGCTGTTGCGAAGGCTGATGACCACCAGGTTGTTGTTGAGGCTGCTGCTGCTGCTGCTGCTGCTGCTGCTGCTGCGACTCGTGTTGGTGAGAGACGTGCTGACCTCTATCTCTATCCTCAGTCTTGCTGTCTTTAGGAAATGATTCCAACAGACTGGGTGCAGGATGCATGTCGTTCTAGGCGGCTCGCACAATAATAGCACGGCTACCTCATAATGAAGGGTGAGGGAGATGGCTCGGTTCACGAGCGCTATACACACCAGAGAGAAAGAAGAAGAAGAAGAAGAAAAAAATTAGTCGACGATAATCCGAGGTGGAGAATCAAACGAGGGTGATAGTTGGAAATTGCCGCGAAGTCGAAGGAAATATGTATGTAGTTAATGGAACGGGGTCGAGTACAGCTGGTACCGTAGATCTAGTTCTAGGCACAAACGTAGGCTGATCCACCAGATGTAAGGTAAGGTGTGTGTATGGTCTATGGTGTGTGGTGTGTGGTGTGTGGTGTATGGTGTATATGGGGTGTTAGTGTTGGATAGACCGTCTATGGTCTATGGAACGAGAGAAGGGGGAAATACAATGGGGACATGGGGGAAAGATGAGAATGATACAGTGATGATGATGACGATGCGACGGGACCAGAGATAGGTAATAGGTAATAGGGTAGGCAGACTGGCGAGACTGGCAGACTGGTAGACTGGCAGAACTAATAATAATACCAATACATGGTAGTGTTCCCCCAATGCGTGCAGTTTAGTTAGTTATTAGTTCGTCCTCTTTTTTTTTTTTCTTTGCTCTCTTTTCTATAGGGACATAGGGACCGTCGACCATCAACCGGCGAGTATCGTGTGGCTTCCGAAGCGCTCTGTAGTAGCACGAACCTCCAATGAGGGATGCTCTGTCGTCTGTTAGGTTACTTGCGGGTTACTTGTATTATGTACTTGTACCTAGGTACATGCACCGCTGTAAAGATTTTCGAATGAGTGCGGGGCACGGGCTTTTCCATGCTATTTTCCCATCTCCAGGGTCTCTTTACGGGTCTCTTCACCTAGGCCTGTTAGACCTGCTAGATCCGCTAAGACCCAAGCACATGTACATGTACCTCTACCGCTCACAATCTGAGGAGGGTTACCTACGGCGTGGAACTTTAAATTATTTTCTACTTCTCCAGGGGTGGGGACCGGTCAAAACGTCTCCATCTCCATACATTGATGTATGTATCGTGTATCGTATGTACGAAGTATCTGAGGTAAAGGTCCTTGTTATTATTACACTGGCGTCCTTTTTTCCCGGTTCCCTTTTTTTGAGTCTTTTTTTAGATAATATTTTATTTTATCATCTATTTTCTTCTGTTTGCTACTTAATAGCTCCGAGTCCATTCTCGCCTACCTCCTCCTCTTTTTACATCTTTCTCTTACCTTGCCTTTCTCCATACATAATAGTCGAGGTTCAACATAGTAGTCGAGGTTCAGGTTGTTGTCAGTTTTTCTTTTCTTTTTCATTAACCAAAAGGGCCGCTTGTGTCTCATTCGCCGAAATTACAACCCTTAACAAGGTCTACATAAGTTCCCATCTTATTATGTATAATCTGAGCTGCAGATTACCAACCGATAATCTATTTCGGTCAATAGAAGAAAAGCAAAAATAAAAAAATAAAAAGAAATAAGAGAGAAAATAAAAACATGGGGGGCTCTCAAACTGCGACTGTAACTGCAACTGCAACTACAACTGCAACTACACAGAGTTCCTCACGCTCACGTTAGGTATCGTTTCAATCTGATTTTGACCGTGGCTACGGCGGATCTCAGGTAAACACGTGGTAGCCCATTTCCTATCCATTTTACGTCCAGTCCGCCAATGGAGCCCCTTGGTCCGCCAATCATCGCAAGCGCCAGCGCAGAACAGTCGCAGACCATACAGCCCAGAGACGTGACACTCGGGGGTGTCCACACGCACTACCCCCCTCCCTAGCCCGTCGACCGTAGGCTCTTCGGTCAAGAGGCGAGGCGATGCGAGGCGACACAAGATCAGACACGTCTGCGCTGTGAGGCCACACACGAACCTGCCTACCTACCGACATTACCAATGCATGGCCAGATGTAAAAGATACCTTGCCTACATACATCCTACATACCTACCTCCTATACCTTATTTTTACATAGTACCAGCTTGCCCTGGAAGCAGTCCACTTGTTGTTGCTGCTGCTGGTGCTGCTGCTGCTACGTCCACGGCCGCCGGGCCACGTCCTTCTCACTCATTCACTCACTCACTCACTCACTCTCCCTCTCACACACGCGCTCCCGCGCGCGCTGTGGCCCCCTTGTCCCGTTCTTTTGTCTCTCCTTTTCTTGTTTGTGGCCCGTCTGCCGCCCTCATCCGACGCTGCGAAATGCAAATCTGTCACAGGCGAATATGCATCCTTCACTCGGTCTACGACGCGATGCCATGGATCAGCCCATGCATTCTACTTCCCACCCCGGATTGACTGATTTGTTCAGCCGATATGAGCTTTTATGCAATTTGTTTGTCATCTGATGCCGATATTTTCTGATCTACGATTCGGCTCAAATCCCCGTGACCTATCCCCTATCCCTTATCCTGCTCTTGTTTCGTCTCCCTGTGTTTGTCACCTTCTCCAATGCCCATCTCCGGGCTACGGCTGAGCGAAGGTTTGTGTCACCCTCATACCGACCCGCGTCTGGGGTGGGCTCCCCTTCACCTTTCCCGCATCCTTTCTCGGTGGCTGGGCTGGGGTTGATATGACCTCTTCGGTCAGACACGGTCCAACCCCCCTTTTTTTCCGTAGCTCATCCCCCCTCCTTTACCGTCAGGTCGAACATCCTCCTAGACGGGGATGCCGTCCACGAAATTGCCGAAAGGCATATGTACCTCGGCCTCTTTAGATCTGCATAACTGGGAAAAATATGCAGAAAGCCTATCTCCTATCTTCAGCCCTGGCACGTCCTTCGGTCACAGTTTCTGCAAGTCTACGTCGCCTTTCTTGGGTACATTACCACATCATACAACTATGTCGCACCGCTTCTGGAAGGTCGGTAGAAGGTGACTGGACGGAAGGGCCCTCGGCATCCCCTCACCGAACCCCCGAGCTGGCATAGACGCATCCTGATAGGGTAAAAGTGTTCGCAAACATGTTCTCCGTGGGGACCGCAGCTAAGGTATGTTGGAACGCCTTGGCAGACTTACCTCCGCATTAGTACCAGAACCAGACGCCCGCGAGAAGAGAAAAAAAAAAGAAAATTATTATCTCCTCCCGGTGATAATACCAATCAGCAGCCATGCATGGGAAACCATGGCCGCTTGGCCGCTCAGGAGTTCTCGCTGGCTCGTGGCCCGTAGCTTACGGACGGATTCCTAATATATCATGCCCCTGCTGATACGTCGAATAGGATCCCTTATATCAAACATTTGGGGGCCGAAACGAGGAGGATCTAATAGACGTCCCTGGCCCTGTCATACCCAAGGCACCCCCGCAATGAAAGCCTCCCGATAGAATTGCCTCAATCTCCGGTCTAGGATAGGCTTCGCTGAAAGTTTCCTGATGAAATGGGGCCTGTCACTCAAACCGCTTTGCGCATGAAATCGTTGGATAATTCTGAGAGCCTAACCATCGGAATCGATTCCGATCAGTTCCGTCATAACTTACAGCATTGGTGTTTCGACCCTTATAGTCACACTACTAGGACTACTAGGACTCTCAGGAATTGTATCTCAAGTGCAGCTTCTTCATACCCGGGAAGACTAGCAACCTACCAGTCCGCATATGTTGGGCACTTGAAGCATATGTCAGGACGCCATTGGTTAGCGATGGTGTTGCATATTGATAGATGATCACGTACCGCGCCAATGGAGAGACACAAGAGAATGGGGAACGGCGCGAGAGGCCTGAACTAACACATTCCTCACATTCAGCTTGTCCTTTCCGACTATTGCCGCATCATCTACTACTTTGAGAGACTATAGAGGATCCTCTACCATATATCTACCATATATGATCCGCATCCCATTCGTATCTTATAGCACCTTTGCCATGGTTTCATCTGGCAGCACGCGGAAGCGGTTCTCTGCCCGAACAGACCTTTGTAGAGCTAGGACGGCTCTGGAGAACCATAGTCCATGTTTCTCTTGGCACTATACAGATCTATGAAGACTGGTATCTAGAAACACCTGAGCATATCGTGTAACGCCTATACGTCGACAGGTCGATGATATATCCATGACGAAATTTTGTTGGCGCTACATGGCGTCAATAGTCTCAGATAACGTTATACCGGTGCTCTATTACTGGCGCCTCCCGTCTTACCTTAACGCCTCTCCCGTTTACCTGAAGCTCGGTCTGCAGACGCCTCATTGCAAGGGTTTCCCATGGAAGAGCAGGTACCTCAAAGCAAAGTGGGCAATGAGACGAGCGCCCAGTCATGCTGGTGCAACATTCAGCCCGTTTTTCATGAAACATTGGTGATCTTAACAATTCTATCCCACCGGAGGCGGATACTCATTACATATGTAGTAGACTTCACACGCCGATCAAGGGAAGTCTATCAAGACGGCGCTGGCTCCGAGGCCATGCCCAGCCTATTGCTACGGAGCATCCCCTTGACGAGCACGAGTACAAGGTAGCCATCTCCAGCAAGTGCGTAACATGCGTGGCGAGGTAATCTACACATAATTTATAATTATAAACATTTAAGCCATATAGAAGCAGCCTAGCGAATTATGACCGGACCCTCTAAACATCACACTGTTGTTGTTGTTGACGATGAGAGGCTCCTATGAACCTCGTGCCGGGATAAAGGCGTACTCTGCCGATAGGTATGCTGGTGAAAGCCGGGGCTGCCTCGTGTCTGCCAGGGAGACGCCGTGGCGCCTCGTCCCTCTTTGGGCTCTCGCTTACACGGGTCGGCTGACGCCGTTGCTGCCTTACCCTATTATGCTATACAACTCGATCATACCTACTAGACCGTCGAGACCTCAGACTAGGTAAGCAAAGGGTCGTATCATATAAGAGCTCCAGCTCCCCACCTAGGTGCGTGGGTGAACAGCTAAGCTACCTAGTAGTCCTTACAGCTGGCTCTCCAGGTCTGGTGTCAAGAACCTATTGGTCCTGTCTCACTGTCATCGGCAAGGCGTTCCGTCCGGCGTTCTTTCTTCGCCCGCCGAGCTTTAATAGTCTCGTTTTTTTAAAGGGGCTCCAACAACAACCCGTCTAGCTTCTACAGCTAGACACGGATGCGCGCATAAACACCAACACATATAAACACATACATACACGAATACATAGACGCGGGAATGATAATAGAGGCTGATAGGTGACCCCCGAGGGAGCCCCTCATCACGTGTAAGTGGTAAACAGCGCTTCAAGGCGGGAGGAGCTAATCGGATTCGTCGGAAATTATCACCAATCTATAAAATGCCCAGCCCAGTTACCGGTGGGTTACATGATTATCACGAGCTGCATGCAATAGGCAAAAGAAAAGCTACCTGCCTACAGCTTTTCGAACAACGGCCGCATATGCCTTTGTACGACGTCCGCGAGGCCCGGTCTTTGCCGTGTATTATGTGTGTGTGTATATGTGTGTGTGTGCGTCGAATATAACAAGTGACAATAGTAATAATGACAACACCACCATTAAGAGACAAGAAGAAAAAGGAAAGAAAAAAAAACAGACTCCTCTAAGCCGGGCTCAGAGTACGCTGCTGCTACCACTACCGTTACATGGCTGACCCGGTAGTCAGACAACATGCATGTCAGGAACGCTACCATAACCCATAGATGGATGGATAGATAGACGTGGTGGTGGTGAGGGTGTCGCGAAATGATGTATCTATTATTCGAGACCGGTACACTTTGGGGACTTAATCTGCTTATATACACTACCTGATACATACCATACCCACCGCACTCCGTCTCCGGCTCCGGCTCCGGGCGCCGGAGGGTGCAGATCGCTACGCCGATTTTGCTGGCTGGCTGGCTGTGGATCTGCCGACTCTCATTGTCGACCTTAGAAACCCGACCTTTCATTTTCCCGTCCGAAATAAAATCCGTGCTTGATTCCTACGAGGTACCGAACCCTAGTACGTCCGTACGGATGTGATCCCCGTGTGGCGTGTATATTCGATGTAGACATGTCGTCTGGAGAGCGGCATGACGTGAAATATATAGACTTTGGACTTTTTGCCTTTTGCCGCATTTCACTCATCAAGGAAACTCACTGAAGCCTAATAATGAGCAACGAGATATCACGAACATCCTCTCAGGTAGCTAACAACGTCTACTTACTCAATACCGAGCAAGCAAAATCTAAACTCTTAAAACATTCTGTTCTCATTGGAAACAACTACATACCGAACCCAAGGTAGCCCAGCCTACATCTAATTCCTTCCATCCCATTTCTACCTACCTACTTTGGAGTAAAAACCGTATCCCGTAACGCCAATGAATGCCCTTTGCTTTCCTTTCTATGCTATGAAGTTTTTCCTCATTAAAAATTTGCGTATCGTGATACCTAGTTCAAGTTCACCGTCTTTCTAACAACGCGGGCGAAAATCCTGCTTCAGCAACAAGAAGAAATTAAAAATAAGAACATCCCTTTTATAGTGCCAGGAACGCAGCCGCGAGCCCGAACACGCCGTACGCTAGGCCGGCGGCCGCACCGCCCCCGCCGTAAATGCTAGCACCCAAGCTCTGGGCGTCGAGCGACAGGATCGGCGTAGGCTCGTAGCTAGACACGGGCGTGCTGTCCGTCGTCCCGTTCCAGCAGTACCGGTCGAAGCAGCGCGCGCACGTGGCCCCGGCGTCGGTCCCCGTGCGCGCGACGCTGCGGCTCAGCACGGCGCACGCGACGCACGCGGGCCACTCGGCGTCGCTCGCCGTGCCGTTGCCCATCGTGGCCACGTTGTAGCCGTTCCGGATGATGGCGTTGCGCTCCTCGTCGGTGTAGGACGGGTCGAAGGTCGACACGTTGCTTAGCGCGGTGTAGGGGGTGTTGGCCAGGTAGACAACGAGAGGGGGGACGTGGCTCGCGTTGGCGAACTCGGACGCGTCGCAGCCGAAGAAGGACGGGCGCTGGTTTAGGCCGAGGTTGATGAAGGTCTCGGCGTCGGGGACGCGCGGGAAGGCGGTGCCGTTGGCGATGGAGTTCAGGCTGCGCTCGTACGTGGCCCGGAGCGCCGTCGCGTTCGGCCAGTGGTAGAGCGTGTCGGCCGAGGAGTCGACGGCGAAGATGACGTCGAGGCCGCGCACGGGCTGGATGAGCGGGTGCAGGGGGATGTTCTGCAGGTCGCTGCCGCCGTCGACGAGGGTGAGCTGCTCGTCGTCGGCGCTGGCGTTGGAGTCGTTGGCGAAGTGGAAGAAGGGGTTCGGCGTCCAGGCCGCGATGTCGTTATCGTCGTTGCCCAGGTCCGTCAGGATCGCCTCGAGCGCGTCGACCACCACCGACGGGATCGACGTGTCCGAGAGGTTCTGCAGGAGGAACGAGTTGAAGAGCGAGCTGCTCGTGCCCATGACGAAGCTGTACGAGTCGAACCCGCGCACGCAGTGGCCGTCGTCAGGGATGCTGCCAGCGCTGAAGTTGGACCCGACGTACCGCAGGGGCGCGAAGCCGAAGACGGTGGGGTCGTAGGACCCCATCTCCCAGGGGTTGAACTCGTAGACGGTCGAGTTCAGGGAGATGATCTGGGTGTTGGGCCTGCGCTCGTCGGCGATGAGGATGGGCATGGGCGTGTCCGCATCCGCGAAGCCGGGAAAGTCGGCGATGGACGAGAACGTGTAGGCGGGACCGCCGTCGGTGTCGTTGATCAGCTGGACCGAGAGCGCGCGGCCCCAGTAGTCCGTGATGGAGGCGTCGTAGCCGGCGTCCCGCTTGTCGTCCACCTGGTCCTTGATGTCGTCCCAGTACTCGACGGTGTTGACGATCGAGATGCCTCGGCGCTTGGGGCCCTGGAAGATGGAGTTGGAGAACTGCCACAGGGCGGAGTCCTGGTAGCCGTCGCGGAGCTGGACGACGGTGGAGAAGTTGTTGGCGAAGATGGAACCGACCAGCCAGCCGCCGCCGGATAGGCCGGCCAGGTACGTGCTGCTCTGGAGGAGGCCGCCGATGCCGCCGGCGTCGGTCGAGCCCGGCACGCGACTGTCGGCGGCGGCGATAAAGCCGGCGCCGTTCATGAGCGCCCGGTAACCGCCACCGGAGACGGCGATGCCGATATTGGGCACGACGGAGAAATTCTGCGAATTAGAGGTGATGTAGCCGGGGGCGTCGAAGTCGGTCAAGTTGCAGTTGCGCAGGAACTCGATCATGGGATCGACCGTCTTGCTCCTGCGCGTCTGCAGCCAGTCCTGCTCCGACTGCGACAGCGTGCCGCCGGCCCGGATGGTCGGGCGGTCCGAGGGACAGTCTACGGTGGCGGGCGCATAGCTGCCGGAGGGGTTGTCCGGGGACGCGCGACGGAGGATTTCCGCGACTTCGATGGCGGCCTTGGCCACTAGGGCGTCTCCGGTGGGCGACCCGAGGGCGGCGGATAGTAGCGAGAGCAAGGGTAGAGGTAGGAACCGCATGGTAGCCTTGTTCTACCTGGTACCTGGGTAGCCGTAAAAATAACCTAACGCGACAAGGGCAGAGCAGAAAAGAGGGAAGATGGGAAGAAAGAAAAGAAGAAGGCAAAGAGGTGATCAGTTTCAGTCGAGTTGCACTGGCATGTCATGGACTAGTTATATCCACCCAGATTGGGAAATTACACGACTAATGTAAGCTCCAGTCCGGAAAAAAAAAGAAAAGAAATGGAAGAGCAGGTGAAATTCCCCGGAGCCCTCCCTCACCGGAAAGCGTGAATACATAAAGGCAGGCAAAGGGAGAGAGGGAGCAAAGGGATCAAAACTGTTTGTGGCCGGTCATCCTAGCCATCCTAGTTACCTGTCGACCAACCTCTACTCTCTATTCTCTACTCTGCCCTGCTACCCGTAACGGGATACGCCGTGTACGATGTTGTAAAGCGTAGAAAGCGTAGAAAAGCGATACATCATTACGCTAAGCAATGCTATCGTCAGCCGCAAGCCGGCTTGGCAGTAATCCGAGCCAATACCAACATTTCCAAGCTGTGTGCCGTAAGCGGGCTGGCGCTGGCGGATGGTCTCATAAGGGGCAGTGCTAAAATTGCGAGCATCGCGAAGATCTTTCATTAGTCGTGGTTGGCTTGATTTTTTTTTAATCCTCTTCTTTTCTTTCTTACCCATAATTCACATTATGTTATTAAATTTTCTTCGGATAGCCTACCTCGCCCACCTCGCCCACATCCTTTACCGCTAGCCTACCAGCCTACTAGGCACCTGCTGTAATACACACCTAGGTCTGCCGAGCTACTTGTGCTCAGCTGGCAGGTACAAGACAAGGTAGGCTAATACACATCCGATTCTAGGTGTTATACGGTAATCGAGGGGTCTAATAGGACCCGTTACGGCTAGCACGGAAGTACTGTGGTGCCTTGCATAGGTACCCGCGGGTAGTGACGTTTTAGGGCGCACTTACAGGCACCAACTATAGTAGGCGGACGATCGGACGATGGGCGATCTGCGGACCGCGTGGCTGGGGCCATGACGATTGCCCAGTCCGAACTATCCGGGGAAAACCACATGCTTCCGAGAATCTACACATATTCTTAATATTCTACTGGAGAACAGCCACATATTTTCCATATTTTGAATCTTTCGGAATCGGATGATTAACAACTCACTGCCCTCTTCGTATAATCTTCGTATAATCTTCGTATGGAGTTCTTATCTGATCTGATAAACGATACGTATGATGTGAACGTGTTGGGGTGTTACCTAATCCCCTACTATTGATTCTTGCTAACCTGGATTTTATTTCTTCTACCACGTCGGTACAACCCCCGTCAATCAATTAGACGAAAACATATGTCTATAGCATATAGTAAGTTTTCGAATTACAAAAACCTGCACAACTTGTAGCGACTCGGGGATAGTCGATTTCATAAGTCGGACTCGGCCGGTGTCGAACCCGGAATTAAGCCAGCAGGTTGGGTTCAACAGTCTTTATCCTCAAGCGAATAAAGGCAGTTCCTCGCCTGGTAATTCACCTTATTGCTGCTAATGCGAAAATATGAGAAATGAAGCATATTTACTAAGTTTACTAGGTAGGTACGTAAGCTACGAGAAAAGTATCCTTGGTCTTAAGCTAAGTCGATGAAAACTACTGCTTCGAGAACATCATCTACGCACGCTACAATCTTGACCAGAACTCCGCTCTCTGGCCAAGGAGATATTCACAGGGTTATGAATAAGCTCCTTGCCCCTTTCTCCTTCACTTCTACACAAAGTCATTTATCGTCCAACCGTACCTCCGGTGCATCTTCCACCCTTCGCCTTGCAAAAAGCTCAGCTGCAGCCGCCTGTGACTGGGCGGCCGACGAAACCTGGTGAGGATATTGGGGCTACTGGGATGGACATAAAACCATATTCCGTCCTGTATCCCCAACAATTGGAAGCCCATACGCTCTACAGCTGTCAGGAAGTGTCCCCATCCGTGCCTTCCCGGGAGGCGCTGGCCGTCGAACATTGCCCGGATCAGCGGCATGTATTTTCTCGGGATGTGGAACGGCGGGGCCATCTTGTGATCCTGTTTCAGCTTATGTATTTGATCTTGAGAGCGGTGTGTATCTCAGGGGCTAGATATACTTCTTGATGTTCAGAGTGTGTTTATGTAACTTGATACGATAGATTGAACTCTGTGAACTAGTTGCTCCCATCGCAAATTTCTCGTTGGAGCCTCCCCCTTTTTATAGACGCTCATATATAGAGAGAAGACAGCATCGTCCATCTCATCATCTCATCTGACAACAGGTTGAGTCCTAACGTTTGAGATTGAAACAGACAAGTGGCATCTTGAAGGCATTCGTCTCAGTCCTCAACTTGATATTCTGTGGTTGTAACATTTCCCAAGTGTCATGTGGCCTCTGACGTGTAGTATACGGAATATGTACCATAGCTGTCAGCTATCCATTCGATCGATGCCTAACTATTCATTTCTCTACTATCCATTTCTTTCACCTCCTTGAGGCTCAGTCCTTAGGTTAACCTACTGCCTGCATATTCCGTCCTGGACTGATGGCGATTCGTAGCTCGCTATCACTGGTGTTACTCCACGGGAAAAGCGGCAGGGGGCTTCATCATATGGTATCGGTGGACGGTATTGAGTTCCCAGTGACGCCTACTCCTATCGTGATTTAACTATCCGGGGAGGGTCAATATAGTAAGGACTAGTGTTAAGATATACCCCCAATGTTAATGAACTATTTTGATTAGATATTAATAAGGTAAGAATTAGGTCTTGACTCGTTTGATTCGTCACGAGTTTCATGTCGTGATATATCAAGTTATAGTCGGCGGCCTCTTGAATGCAGCACAGATGGCAATGTTTTCAAGCTCTCTCGCGAGCCTTCACCTAAAAGACCTTTTGAATCACAAGCTCACATCCGGGTCATGCCAGTCAAGGCGATCGCAAGTGATCACCTAGTCCAATAGTAAAATATGCCATCTGGATTACTACCATCCGAATACCTACGGCGCAGCGCGCATCACAGCACGGCAACGTCGAACAAGCACAAAAAAACCGCTACCGACATCTATTGTCGTTGCCGAGGTATTTGATTTCCCAACTCCGGAAGCCCCATGCAAATCCACTTGTTGGCCGCTCGCCGCAGCAGCAGCTGCGGGAAAGCAAACAGAACAAAGTTAGGTTAATTTGCCCTCCCCCCTGCGAATGATACATGGCTCGATCAAATCGCATTCCCTAAAACCTGTCCAACCCTGCGAATTCCACCTCGAAAACCCGAACGACACGCTTGGTATATGTACCAGCTATTTGTATCCCTTAACTCCGGCGAAAAAAAGACAGTCCGCACGATGGCGTTTATTGTACAGACATTTTCATACGCTGGCAACATTGCGAACTGAGGTTGCTCATCATGGTTTGGGATCCGCAACAGGAGTTGGCGCAATCCGCCGCTTCTTGGGTTGACTAGTGGTTGACGCATCATCCTTTTCAGACTCGCTAGCATCCCGTTTGGCGCCGGCGTAAGTGTTCCCGCTATGCGCGGGTGTTTCGGGAGGGGTCGTGATGGGCATGCCCGTCACCTTACCAGAGTTGGTGGCAGCAATGCTAGGTATGCTTCCGCCTATCAAGGGCGGGTTGTTCATGATCGATATGGATGTCGCAATCGACGATGTCGAGTTGGATCGTGTAGGCGAAGCAGGACGTCCACCTATAAAGGAAGCTGTGGTTGGGGGAGAAGGTGCTGCAAAGGAAGTAGCCGAGTTGCGATGCTGGTGACCAGGGAATGGGGATGGAGGCGCAAACGCCGAGGTTGGCGTAGGTAATGGCGTGGCCTGGCTTGAAGTGGTTGCACCAACCATAGCTGGGATCTTGGTTCCCATAAGCTCACCCTTGTACTCTTGGCCGAGCTCACCTGGGGCAAACGAAAGAGTCGAGCAAAAGCCATCCGAAGAAGATATAAGAAGCGTTAATCCATCACCTGACCTAGAGATTGGTTAGTATTCTATAAAACATTTCAAATAATTTGAAGAAAACGTACCAAGCAAGATCGGTGAATGTAGCTAAATGTAAATTGCTGACCACAGTGATGGGAGTGGTCTGCTGGGTATCATAGAGAAGAACAGAGTCTTGCGTTGCCACAGCATACACCATGCGATATGGCAACGCGAATGTCGGCTTGGGTCCCGGTGTCGATGGGCCGGTCTCTAAATTTAAATGCTTAGATGGCGTCGACGACTTCTCGGGGTCTGGCGCTGCAGAAGTTGGCGGCGGAGGGGGGTCCATCACCGCAGGGGATGGCTTGGAGATGGGCTCTGGAAGAGCGGGGATGGGATCTTCCGCTGAAGACGTGTCAATCGTTATGTGCTTTGTGACCGGCGGAGTTTGCCTTAGTGTATAAGTTATCGGAGAGCACCTGACGGCAACCGACGGCTTCTTGTGACCAGGAAGGTGAGCAATAGGTGGCTTGTTAATGCCACCTCGAGTATAGATGTAAACGGTGTTAATGACTTCGTATGTCGGTCTGGGGCCGTCTGCCTGATGCTGCACCTGGAACTGACCGGCAGGCGTCAGAAGTAGACTGCCATCAGGAGTGAAGGTCAAGCGCCGGAAGAAAGATGTGAGAGTCTCGTTGGCATAGAGACTGGCATTCTTCATCCCACCAAAGTTCAGACCGTGGTTTAGCTTCGGAGACGGTTCGATTGGCATCACCGCCGGTAGAGGCAATGACGGTGCTGGAGACACAGACCGGCGGGACGAGAAAGAAGATCGTCTACTGTGGCTGTAAACAGACGGAGGGTTCATCGGAAGAGGTACAGATTGCGGCGTCCCTGGCGCAGAAAGTACCGGTGATCCAATAGAAGCACTAGGCGTGTCGACCGCAGCTGCAAGTTGGGATCGGTAGCCCATGTCAGGGGGCGCCGGGCTATTGGACGAAATGCGTCTAGGAGGAAGATCAGCCTTAGCGTGGCTGGCAATCTTGGTTGTCTTCTCATCGTGGCTAGTAAGAGCATATTGTCCATCTTTCGTCTTGAGCGAGTAGATATGGACTGAGCGATCCGACGACTGTGTTGCGATGTATTCGTTCAAGGGATCCCACGCGACACCTTGAACGTAGTGGCTGTGCTCGGCTATCTGTCTAATAAGGACGCCTGTAAAGAAGTTAGCATGGTGGCTACAGCACGCCGAAGAAGGAATGCCAATACGCACCGGTGCCAGCGTTATATATCCGAGCGACGTTGTCCATGCTTCCAATTATAAAATAGGTGGCATCTGGAGACCATGCTAGATCGTATATTTCGGATCCGGTAGGGCGAAACATGTGCCTGGTACGCCACGTCTCCTTATCTTCGAGCCCCTCGTTCCCGAATGTAGTCGGGTTGTGGCTTTCGCTGGGAACCCATAGAATGACGTTACCATCATCTCCGGCAGAAGCAAGAGTCTCGCCCTTGGGAGCCCATCTTACGACGTTGACGGCCTGGGTGTGTTTGGCGAGGGTCGAAAGATATTCGACCTTGCGATTCTCGCCTTCTCCGTCGACCTTCCAGACACGAACATTGTTGTCCCCTCCTCCGGTTGCTAGCCTTCCTTTGCCGTGAGGTTCGAAATGGGTAGAGTAGATGGGGGCATTTTTATCATGCCAATTGATGATCAAAGGTGTCGACCTCATGGTGACGGTTCCGTGAGAGACATGAGACTCTATCGGTTTGTAGTCGTAGTCGCAGTCGCAGTCGCAATCGTAATCGAGTAGCAGGAAAGCTGACGAGAATTCCGAGACGTATGTGAGTAGAGGGGAGGGGAGGGGAGGGTGAAATTGGGAATAGAAACGGGCGAGGCTGCTTTAAGTACCTAGGTAGGCTCTCGAGTTTGCTGGGTGGTGGGTGGTGGGAAATCCTAATGGAAGTTAATCGAGTCAATTAGGTAGAGAGATGGTGTCGAGAGGCTTATGCCAATGCACGTGTCAGATGTGGAATTGAGGGCGGGAGGCTCCCGAGTTTGCGGATGTGCGTTTGTCAGTTGAAATGAAGGTTGTTAACGACAGAAAGTGTGCAAGCCTCGAGTTGGCTAAAGGTTGCACGTGTGAGGTTAAACAGTCCAAGTTGAAGTTCGAACCTAAGAAGCTTAGCTGGAATTACGGTTCAATTAGTGGCCGTGCAGGGGACCCCCGGACGGGATTTTTTGTTCTTGGTCGCGGCTCGTTTGGTTTGGGGTAGGCTGGTACCTAAGACAGGCAACCTAAGACAGGCAAGACAGACACGACAGGCACCTCCTCTTTCAGCTGCAGGGCTCCGGAGGGCTGGTTACTGGTAAATTGCAACTTTTGCCTGTAGTATCTCAACCTTGAAAGTACCAACATAAAGTAAAGTAGTTGAGAATCTTGCAGGTGATTGGATGTCTCTACTTCTACTAACTTTACTATAGGCACCTATTCATTCAGTTGAATTCAAATTGAGTCCGGCATTCCATGTGGATTAGGGGGATTGGTAGGATCGTAAAACAACGATGCACTTTCAGTTCCTTCGGGTCGAGCACGAATCAAGTGGAGGAGTAATGTAATGCTTGGTACGATTTGGAACATCTTATCTATAGATTTCTGTTGAAATCATTACATAGTACTTCGTACACGGCCAGGTCTAAAACGTGGGTAGGATCATCTCATGTATGGACTATGGACGTTGTACTTCGTAGAAGTTTGCAATCTACGTTACAAGTTCATATAAACGCGTCTAGGCGCGTTTGCTCCGCCAGGCCAATCACGAAATCGCTCCAAGATTTCGCTTAAATGCCCCTATACCAATTGAACTTCAATACGATTAGCCTGGTATCTGGGTATAAGTAGAGCAAACAGTCCATGTTGCCGTATACATACTTCAATACTCTCATATATACCAACCTCATAACCGTACCCGATAATCATGCAGTAAGCGCATGCATTAGCGCCCTAAAATGGCTTCTAGAGACTCTAGAGACCGTGTTCGAGATTTGGAACAACCTCTAAGGTTATATATCTATACTTTGACACCCTTCTAGGAATCATCCCAAGTTTCACCATTGGTAGATTCTTATATTAGAAGCTCACCCTGCGGCAGTAACAACTGTACCTGAATAGCTTCTGAGGTGTTGTACGAGTCAAGAGCCTGGAATGTAACTAGGTATAGACCGAATGCGTCGAGTTAATGATATAAACTGCTACGCTCACCGTGGGCAAAGCTAAAGGACCCTATAACGAATTACACACTAGATTGGTAAGTTTGACGGTGGTGTTCCTTGTTTGTAAGGTGGTTATATGAAGCTAGAATCAGAGTTCTTTACTTGCGAAGTTGCGCTCCTCTTAGATATCTTAACGTTCATATGCCGACGCCCTGCATCGATCTCGAGCAAGGTCCATGTTTTTCTAGGCTCATTCCTATCTCTAGATTGTTATTGCTGTCTCCTTATGCACTAAAGTTGTCGAACCGCATGTAATTAATACGAGTGAATAATACAATTGCCCGCGATGCAATTTACACGCCGGACGGATAACGATACGTTGTCGTTTCGTTTCGTTGGACACGAATTGGCGGCTCATCCGTCGTGAGCTTTTACGCTGCCGCCAGAACTACCTCTATCAACACCTCAACTCTGCGATCGACTGATCTCGAAATCCTGAAACGGCCAACCTCACTGCTTTTAAACTTCCAGTCATCCGATCACGGCTTAGTACCCATGTACTGGACGAGAAAATCGAGGGCTTTAGCGGGCTAGGCGAAGTCGTAAATGGAGTTCTCGTCAGCACTAACTCATATGAGCCGTCCGGTTCGCGATGTAACGTTTATTGGTCGCTTGCTGGGGGGGTTTTGCTGGGGTTGCAGGATTATCAACAACTGGCGGAAAAGAAGCAATGCGAACGGACCATTATCGCCCATGAATCCAACCGCAAAGGCGGTGTGATGAAGTCCACATGTAAAAGTCGGGTATGTCTAGCAGTAACTATCATTGGTTGCTCACCGTCTTCGACCAGATAGGTATCGACTAGTATCAACCGATATGCTACGAACCTGTTACCTCCCTGCCTCTCTGGGTATCTTCGCCAATCTGGGGAAAAGTCACTTGATCGGGCGCATTTGTGAAACGAACCTGTATGGGTTCTTGATGCATGGAAATATGAGGTGCAGAGACCAATCATCGATTAGGAACTCCGTCGAAACAGTACGATCAGAAGCTGCCTTTGGCAACCCCCAGTATATTCGAGAAGCGGATGCCGCTGCCGGATGACTGCACCGTTGTCTCCGTCACCTGCTAGCGAGCCCGCAAGCCCACAGTGAACCAGCTACCTAATACGCTATGGTTTAGCTGACGTGATGCTCCCTGCTTGCGCTACTTTGCTGCTAGTAACGACTTATAAGTGACAAGTGACAAGTGACAAGGTAATCTACGCTACTATACGATGTCCCCCTTTGTTGGCGTCTGGGCATGCTCGATATCGAGGTCGAGGTCAAAGTTGTCTTTGTGTTGCCCGACTCCGAGTCCGGCGAAATCGAAATCTTGGAGCTTTGGGGGTATCGAAGTTTCCGGCCACTAAACCCATGACTTTGACATCTACGGCACAGTTTACCTTGGCGCATATCGCATACAGTCAAATGCCCCGCCAACCCGCATCACCAAATTCCCGGTTCGACAATTAACCTACCAGGTAGCTTTAGCGTATTAGTCTTACACTCCCGAGAATTCCCTGTAACGCACGCGCATACCACATACCGCATACCACATACTGCATACCGTACGCCCAAGTTACATAGTAATGTAATTTCTTTTCGAACGTCGAGTTGAAGGGTTACATGTATGTTCCGCATGTAAGCTGACGCGGATCTTGTCGAGAAGATGGGCTCTTTTTTATGCACGCATCTGATCATCTGCTATATTTCTCCCTACTTATTATCTCCTGCTCTTGTAAGCTGGATACGAAAAGTAACAAAGTCTTTGATACAGACAGACACAGACACAGACAAGCTAATCCCCTCCTGGGGCTGCTTGGTTGGAAACACAGACTACAGTATCCGCACGAGGGAAGAGATGAGCTAGGGACTTGTCAAACCGTCGGACTGTCGGATATTACATTACACGTAACAGTATATTCAACTACATGTAGGTAAAGTATATGCAGCAAAGCTCCACCATGGCGAACTTTTTCATCTACGACATACACCATACATACCTAGGTAGGTTGATGTAGGTATACTGCTATAGTATGTCGTGACTCGTACTTCACAGCAGCCGTTGCTAACCACTACCCTGATCAAGCCACCACCACAATGACACAGTCGTTAGAGTCACCTCGACTTGTAATCTTAGCTAACGGCTCGATACCCAGATACCTTACTAGGCTTACAACACCCAGTACATAGTATACACCTTCTCATTCTGGATACAGGCTAACTGAACCAATGTGACGACCTAGATCCTTCTGCCGGAAGGTCCCTGGAAAGGTCCCTTAACCCCACCGTCTATCACCCGTCACCCGTCACCTTACGGAATAGCCCACCGACTATTATCTATCATCATCAACTTGCTTTTTGGTCACCGTATACCTTCGTCAGACCGACAAAAGCTCGCTCACTAATAACACACATATACACACACGCCATTTTTATTTCGTACGCCGTTTTCTGACCTTGACCGTGCCACTCACACCGACAGGGAAAAAAAAAAAAAAAAAAAGAGAAGCGAACGCAAAGCTTTGATGGGATTTCATACCCGTCGAAAGCCCGTATCCTCCTTTCATCTAACCCCCCCTGGTGGGGCAAAAGGCAGGACATCGTGCCCCTTATGTACAAGTTTCTTAGTTCGGACGAATCGGGATCGGCCTATCGTACGAACCCACCTCTAGGCTCTGGCAAGGGACACAGAATAGATGAGTCTAGGACTCGCTGCCGCTGCCGGGGGAGAGTGGCCAACTTAGTTACCAACGTACATGGGGTTTTCCTATTATGAGTCCCCTCCTCCCGCGTCTCGGGTCCTCCTCCGTCATGTTAGAGAAAGAAAAAAAAAGGGCTACCACATATGAGTCAACCGGCCAGCCGTTTGCAAAAGGCCTTTTCCCGTTCCCAATGATCCACGCCAGGGGATTGGATCCAGTTTGCTGCCTCACCCATTGCTAGCCAATGACGTGTAATTCATCCCTAGTCCTCATTTCTTTTCCTTAGGTATATTCATTCAACGCGAAATTCTTCTACCCTCGAGCCGTATACCTCTAAGGAAACTTTTTTTTTTGGGTTCCTCCTTAGGTTCAAATGGTTTGCGGTTTAATTTGAAAAAAAAAAATCCCCATCTGAAGACTCGCCGTGCTTCTTCTCCCCATCCTCGCGCTGCTCCTCTGCGAGTATTTGGGTGCGCCAACTACCGCTCATATCCCCTAGCTCTAGAGTGTCGACCAGTACATTTAATATCGCCGATATGTCTGACGACGCAGTAGTCCTAGTAACCTCGGCTGTTGGCCTGGGGATCGTCGCAGCGTCATCCCTCCCTGCCGTTCTGAATCTCGGTAGACTACGTAGCCGTGGGTCAAAGTTCGCGACCGGAGTCTATGAGGATAAAGATGGCAAGAGTACGCCTGATGCCGTCGGAGCGTTTAGTGCAAAGGTTCCCAAGGCCGCCGTACTCCTCTTCTCGCTGGTCGGTCTTGGCCTATCTATCACGCTTGCTGTGATCGCGACGCTGGGCCGGCCCGGTGTAGGAGGCGGCTTGTTTCTAGAGAATTGGTTGGACGTTATAATCTGGGTAAGCTTACTGTTACACATAAAAAGCTACTAATCCTATTAGATTACTGACATATTCACGTTACACGTGTTCGCAGGCTCTCCTAACCTTGCAAGCACTCTGCGTCGCATCTAGTCGGGACTCGGTCACCGCTTACGATCTAGGACTCTGGTCTTTCTTTTCTTGTCTTGTTCTGACTGCAGTTCTCGCCATACAAGATAACGACGTAGCCCTACTTCTACTAAAGCAGGGCGCCAACGGGATTTTCGCCCTACGTGTCGTGGAAATAGTTGCCGCCGTCTGTCTCGCCATTGCCAGCTTATCCATTCCTCGACGGCCTGATGTATTCCACCAAGGCCAGCCGGTCGACAGATTATATACCGAATCGGCATGGAGCCGCTACAACTGGAGCTGGCCTGCTTACCTGCTTCGCCAGGCTGGCAAGAAGAATAACCTTGACTTAGAGGACCTCCCTAGACCGGATCACTACACGAGAAGCAAGGAGACGACCGCCGATTGGGAAAGCCGTAACTTCACAGGTCCGCTTTGGATTTCTATCATAGCCGCTCACAAGTGGCTTTTTGCACTCCAATGGTTACTGACCTTTTTCACCGCATTCCTGAACCTGGCGCCCCAGTGGGTTGTTTTGCAATTGCTCAATCTCTTAGAACGACAGCAGAACCACGAGCGCCTTGGCTACGAAGCTTGGGTATGGGTCATCTTGATTGCCGTAGCCCTCCTTATTCAGCAATGGGTTGAGTCGTACGTCTACTGGCTATCATGGGCGCAACTATCCGTACCCATTCGCGCCCAACTCTCAGCGCTTATCTTCCAGAAATCGATGAGGCGCAAGGACGTCAAAGAAGCCAGCAAGAAAAAGGAGGCTTCTTCGAGTTCAACTGAGCCGAATATCGCCGGGCCGATAGGAGAAGCAACAACTGCTGACAGGCCGGATGTCAACGAGATCGAAGAGGAGGATGAGGCCGAGCAGATCAAGAAGAGCAAGCAGAGTACCGTCAATCTCATCGGCGTCGATGCCAAGCGCATAGCGGACTTCGCCGCATTCAACAACATATTCCCCGGGAGCTTGTGCAAACTGATCGTCTCGCTGGCTTTTCTTTTGGAACTCCTTGGATGGCAGGCGCTCGTCGCTGGTTTCTCGACTATGTTAGCCGTTATGCCTGTTAATATCTACTTCTCAAAGCGATATTCGGAGGCGCAAGACCGCCTAATGAAGGTCCGGGACGAGAAGATGGAAGTGGTTTCAGAGGCTCTCCAAGGAATCCGCCAGATCAAATTCTCCGCCCTCGAGCCGCAGTGGGAGAAGAAGATCGGCGAGGTCCGAGAACGGGAATTGACATGCGTATGGAGCGCCTTCACGAACGACGTCATGCTCATCGGGTGCTGGATTACGAGCCCGGTTCTGCTCGCTGCCGTTTCCCTCGCCGTCTACGCAACCTTGCACGGCACTCTTACTCCTTCGGTCGCCTTTGTCAGTCTCGGCGTCTTCAAGGCCCTCGAAGTTACACTGTCTGTCATTCCCGAGCTGACGACGGATCTTGTCGACGCCTGGGTCTCCGTAAAGCGGATGGACGCTTATCTACAAGGCGCCGAGATCTCCAAGATTACCAAGGAGGCGGATGAGGTTACATTCGACGATGCGTCGATCGCCTGGCCGTCCGACAGCCAAGAGGAGGATCCCGACAGGTTCGTCTTACGGGATATCAACATTACCTTCCCCAAGGGCGAACTGTCGATTATATCCGGAAAAACAGGAAGCGGGAAGAGCTTACTGCTGGCAGCTATCCTGGGCGAAATCGACATTCTAGGCGGATCCATCAGCGTCCCCCGAGCGCCGGCCGAGCGGCACGATGCGAAAGCGAACGGAGGCAATTGGATTATTCCCGGTGCCATCGCGTTTGTCGCGCAAATACCGTGGATCGAGAACGCGACCGTAAAAGAGAACATCCTATTCGGTCTACCGTATGACAAGGAGCGCTACAGCAAGACGGTCGAAGTCTGCGCCCTGACGAAGGACATGGAGATGTTCAGCGATGGAGAGAACACAGAAATCGGCGCTAATGGTATTAATTTGAGCGGTGGACAGAAATGGCGAATCACGTAAGTGGAATACCCCTTTAATTTTCAGCCTGACCAACATGGCTCGCATTACTTGGTTGTAATTGTCATCCAAAAATGCCTTCAAATTCCTAGCTAGTTACTACCTAGTTGCTAACTCGATTTCTGTAGCCTTGCCCGAGCGATTTATTCCCGTGCGGGCATACTCGTTCTCGACGACATCTTCAGCGCAGTCGATGCGCACGTCGGCCGCCACATATTCGAGAAATGCCTGACCGGCGAGCTCGGCGTCGGCCGAACCCGAATCCTGGTCACGCACCACGTGGCCCTGTGCGAGCCCAAGACCAAGTACCTCGTCGAGCTGGGCGACGGCCGCGTGCTGAACGAGGGCCTCGTGTCGGACCTGGAGCTGACGGGCACGCTGCAGCAGATCAAGAGCCACGAGCAGCAGCAGCAGCAGCAGCAGCAGCAGGCCGACCAGGAGATCCAGGACGACGAGGGGGGGTCGACGGCTATCAACTCCGAGGAGACGTCCCAGCTGGACGGCGAACCCGACGGCGGCGAGCCCCTCGCCAAGGTGCCCTCGAAGGCGCAGGCCCGCAAGTTCGTCGAGGAGGAGGCGCGGGAGAAGGGCGCCGTCAAGGGGAAGGTGTACAGCGCTTACCTGAAGCACAGCGGGCCCTGGTGGTTCTGGGCCGCCGTCGTATTCCTCTTCTTCTTCGTGCAAGCCCTGACCGTGGGGCGCTCGTGGTGGCTGCGGATATGGACGGGATCGTACAGCGAAGAGCAGCCGCAAGGTATCGAGGCGCAGACGGGGAAGCAGACGTATGCTTACCAGTTCACACTGCAGCACTTCACGATGGGTAGCAGCATGGTCCGTCCGATGACCAAGTCGGAACATAGCCTGGGCTTCTATCTGGGCGTCTACGTTTTCCTCTCCACTTTCACCTCGATCGTCTCGACGTACCGCTTCTACTACGTGTTCCGCGGCTCGGTGCGCGCCTCGAGACAGCTCTTCGCCAAGCTCAACTTCGTGGTGCTCCGGGCACCGCTCCGGTGGCTGGATACGGTCCCTCTCGGTAGGATCTTGAACCGGTTTACCTCGGACTTCCACTCGGTCGATACTCACATGGCGTACTCGCTGGCGTTCGCGGCTAGCGCATTTCTGAACCTCCTAGGCGTCGTCGTCGCCGGCTTGTTCGTCTCGCCCATCATTATCATCATGGCATTCTTCCTTCTCTTAATCTGCGCGTTCTACGCCGTCCGCTATCTTCAGGGGGCCCGGCCGGTCAAGCGCCTCGAGTCGATTACGAAGTCTCCGGTATTCGAGCAGTTCGGATCGGCCCTGACGGGCGTCCAGACCATCAGGTCGTTCGACAAGTCCCAGACGTACGTCGAGCGCATGTACAAGAAGCTGGACGACTGGACGGTGGCGACCTGGCACCTCTGGCTGTTCATCCGCTGGATGGCCTGGCGGATGTCGGTGGTGGGCAGCTTCTTCGCCTCGTTCGTCGCGATCCTCATCATCCTGGCCCCGGACATCGACGCGGCGCTCGCCGGCTTCGGGATGGCGTTCGCGCTCGAGTTCTCGGGCCACGTCATGTGGACGATCCGGCACTACGCCAACGTCGAGCTCGAGATGAACGCGGCGGAGCGGATCGTCGAGTACACGGAGCTGCCGACGGAGAGCCTCGAGGGGAAGAGCCCGCCGGCGGCCTGGCCCACCGAGGGGCGCGTCGAGGTGGACGACCTCGTGGTGAGCTACGCCGAGGACCTTCCCCCCGTCCTCAAGGGCCTCAGCTTCGCCGTCGAGCGCAACGAGCGCGTCGGCGTCGTCGGGCGCACCGGCGCCGGCAAGTCGTCCCTGACCCTCGCGCTCTTCCGCTTCCTCGAGGCGCGGTCCGGCAGTATTCGTATTGACGGCCTGGACATCGCCAAGATCCGGCTGCACGACCTGCGCAGCCGCCTGGCCATCATCCCGCAGGACCCGGTCCTCTTCAGCGGCACCGTGCGCTCGAACCTCGACCCCTTCGACGACCACACCGACGCCGAGCTCTTCGACTCGCTGGCGCGCGTACACCTCGTCTCCGAAGACGAGCACGTGAGCGGGGAGGTGAACGCTAACGGTAACAGCAACAGCAGCGAACCCGCATCAGACGTACCCGCCATCGCCGTGACCGGAACATCGACACCCACATCAACAACATCGACAGCACCCACAAAGAAGAACAAGAACACCAACATATTCCGGAACCTCCAATCGCCCATCTCGGAGGGCGGCCTGAACCTGTCGCAGGGGCAGCGGCAGCTGCTCTGCCTGGCGCGGGCGATCGTGTCGCGGCCCAAGGTGATGGTGCTGGACGAGGCGACGAGCGCCGTCGACATGGCGACGGACGCGCTGATCCAGCGCAGCATCCGCGAGGAGTTCGGCGGCAGCACCCTGATCGTCATCGCCCACCGCCTCAGCACCATCGCCGACTTCGACCGCATCCTCGTCCTGAGCGACGGCCGCGTCGCCGAGTTCGGGACGCCTAGGGAGCTTTGGGAGCTTAGGAAGAGCGGTGGTGGTGGTGATGAGGAGGAAGGAGATGGCGAAGGGGAAGGGAAAGGGGAAGAAGAAATGGGCATGTTCCGCGCCATGTGCGAGCAGAGCGGCGAGAAGGAACATCTTAGGCGGATCGTATACGGGGAGGCTTGACGATTTGACGATTGAATGAGATGAGATGAGATGCTCCCGGAGTCTTGGGGGGGAAAGGAAGCGAGATACCGCCCCCTGGAACCAGGCAGGCAGCAGGAAGAGGAAGAGGCAAAAAAAGGGGGATGAATACGGAGAAAAGCATCCATGCATATACGTTCATGATGAGTACATAGCCAAGAGGGAAAGGCTAGGTAAAGATATAGCTGGGGGAGATGCGTTTACGGTTTATATCCGGCTACACCGAGGGTGTGAATTTCCAAGCCGGATAGGTACATAGGTAGGTATATACATACCTGTAATGAAATGAGAAACAGGTACCGGTCAGTAGGCAAAATTAATGGGTAATATAAAGATCAATATTCAATCTACCAGCATGATATGTGATATCTGCCCCAGGCTCGAGGAGTTAGGGGTTTTCCCAGATATAAAGGAGCTTACTCCTATCACGACACGGAACTCGGAATCAAAGGATGAGCTTAACTGCAAAGGGTTACCCCCTTATGTCTTCTAGACCCAGCCCCCCTATCCGAGCTAACATTCTCAGCTCCGGTCTAAGGAGTCAAAGGCAACTCGCTTCTACTTCACGGCTCCTTACTACTTGGTAGGAGGCGTAGCCACCTCTACTCAATCTACTCACATCTACTAAAATTATATCACGCAAAGTCATTCATAGTGTCCTCCAAAAAAAGCCTGTTTGGTATTTTTTTCCGTGCTACCTATCCTTGTATCTTTGCCAATCTGATCCTAGGTACAGAGTCTTTAGTCAAACCCAAAGCTTCCTTTTTTTTTAGAAAAAAAAAAAGAGAACCAACGGGATTTACCCCAAGATCTTCCCTTATCTTCAGTGTTTTCCTCCCCTTAACATAGAAGTCTTGGACCATCCAAGTGATAGGTGGACGCATCTCATTCAACAAAACCCAGATCGGCAGTGTACTTTCGTATATCAGAAAGCACATCTTCATCATTCTTTATTCTCCAGTTTTGGGTGGTTTGTGCCAGTTTCCATATGTAGAGGCGTATCTTCAGAGGCACATGCAATGCTTGTGTGCAATGTCTATGTGCGGCCGAGCGTAGACTGGATCCTATGTCTCACACTAGTCGGCAACTCTAAGTAGTGTATAGCACCGGGAACAGCGTCCGCTATGTTGTCCTCGAAGCGGCGCCGTCGTATACAATCTTATCAAAGGTGCTGTTAGTGTATCGAGGGTATTATTGGGGTATCAAGAGTCGTTTCGGCGTATCAAAGGTCGTTTCGGCGTATTAAAAGTCGTTTCGGCATATCAGAGCGCAGTGTCGTCAGCGTATGGTTCTTTGCTCGAGTCAACGTGCCATGATCGGGGATTGTATTAAGGTGACGCCACGAATGCGAAACTGTGTTGCTGTGCAATTATTGACAAAGGAAATAGAAAGAGTGTTGTTCAGTGAAAACCGAAAAAGAATCCGACAAAATGTGACAAATGTAATCAATGGTGATTACAGAGTTCTTCCCGAGCGGCCGTAACAGCTGATGGGCCACTCGTGAGTTACTCGTGAGTTACATCGAGAGACTTAGTACACCTGTGAAGAGTGCGACTCTCAAAGGTCTCACCAATGGAAGACTTAAAACTTCTTGGTATAGACTGCGATGATTGATGCAATCACGACGACGTACAGACAGCATTCAGCAAGAAATCCGTTTCTGATGAAGTTCCTCTGCTTGATCGTCAACCGACGGACTTCGCCGTTCGTGTACCAGATCAGCGATCTGTCCAGGATTCCCGAGAGCACAAGAATGGCGAACAACGGGATGATGATGGATGCAGTTGCCATCAAGTAAAACCAACGAGCTCGTCGGCTGCGGGCGTCTTCGGAGATGCTTGTCTCCATCATAGCTTCCATGGCCGCAAGACTGAGTCCACTCTCAAGATGTGGGAGCGGGTTGTGGTGAATGATCGTTTGATCACTAGCAACTCGAGAGGGTTGTTGCTTTTGTTCATGTTGGAAGAATGGTCGAGATCGGAACCGACTGAATAACTTGCGCGTAGGAGTGCTTGAGATATCCGAATTGGTCACGGTTGAACGGTGCTGGCGCAGCAGAGAACGATTTGCGGCACTGGAAGGTGGAGTCGGCAGTCCACGGCTAGTAGCCGAGAACGGCGAAGGTGTGTCTATTTGCATGTTAGCTATACCTCTGGGCGAACACAAATGTATCGATATTACCTTGAAGTGCGTCTCCGAGACTCACCAAGCTCTGGTAGCTGAAGTCAGTGGACAGATTTGGACCCAGCTGTCGTCGACTAAGAGTCGGCAGAGGTACTGCGATGGGACTTGAAACCGTGATAGACGACTTCTTCGCGCGCTGGTATCGCACCTCTGCCGGTAGAGTCTCGTCGCTCTCTCCGCTCTCGCGCTGCAGCTTCTGTTTACGCTGCGCCTCCTCAAGAGGTAGAAGCTCGAACTCGAACTTGGATCTGGTCGAAAGAGGCTCCCCAATGAATGAAGACGGTCCAAAATCCGACGAGTCTTTCTGCTGCTGCTCTAGACGCCACAGATTGCCACATTTGTATCTCGTTGGATACATCTGGTCAACGAGTCGCTGCTCATATGGCTTTCGTGGCGTAACTTCTACGTCTCGCGAGGAGCCAAGCGTCTGTCGCTCACTATTGTTGAGACCAAATCCCTCCGCGTTGGGCTGTGAGCCATCCTTAAGATACTTTCCAAGCGCTCCTTTCTCAAGTTCGGTATCGAACAGCTTGTCTTGGGGGCTGGGAATACCCAGCTGAACGCTGAGGGCGTATTCAGACGCAGAATCGCGGAACTCATATTTGGAACCGCCCTTCGCAGCTGAACTCAAGAAGTTTCCATCCGTGTCGGCCCGTCTGTAGCTGCTTCTGCTGAACGGGTTTCGAGGCAGCGATTGGTTGGTAGTCGAAGTCTCCTTGCCACTGCTCGAGAAAAGTCTGTCCGAGTTGGCGGGGAATAGAGAGTATTTGGGCTTCGGTAGCATAACCTGCTGCTTTGTGTTCTTCAAGTCGCGTAGCTCGTAGGACTCTGGTTGCAATTTACCAGCCGGGTGCTGAATAATAGGGCGGCGACGATTATTGCGAATTGTTGGAAACTCGTCGTCCGAGTAATCAGCAATGCTGCTTCCCGTTGCCTTGACAAACTCGCTATTGCCGAAACCAGCGTCGCTAGTCGCCTCAGTAACCCAGTCTCCAGTAGATTCTCGAGCGAGTCTGTCCAGTCTGAGGTAAGCTTTCGAACGAGCCAATCTGCCAGGCTTGCCTTGGCGGTCAGCCTCTTCGGGCTCTAGCTCAGGTTTGCGATGAATTTGCACTTGGAGATCGCGAACTCTCTTTTCAGGAACACTGGACTGAAATCCTGCAGACTCTCTACCTTTCTCGACCTTTGCGACACCAACAGGAACAATCGTCGTCTCCAGCTGTCTGCCAGCTACCTTGGTACCCGGGCTAGCCTCCGGGGTGACAATGGTAGCCTCGCTGGCTTCCCCGACCTTGCTCAGACGCTTCAGAGCTCGACTCACATCCCTCTCGTTCGAAGAATGCATGAAAGCCTGATACCGCTGGCTATCATATCGGAAAGGATCAACGTTTGATTCAGTTGTGTTATCGGCAGAAGAGGCCTCGCTGCCATGGTCGTCGTTGTGTGGATCAGAACTCTTGCGACCCGGTTTCAAGGGGAACCTAAGAGGCGAGGGAAAGAGTGGATGATGGGCCTGCTGAAGCTCATTGGCCTGCGCGTCAGCATCAAGCAAGTGCTGCGAGTTGGATACAGTCGAATCGGTGGAAGGTCCGCTATCTAGCGTAGTGACCGCTTTCGACTCTGACTCGCCCTTTCGACGGCCTTGGGGGACAGTCGGAAGAGATCCTTGGGGAGGCTCCGAAGGGCAGTGGTTTCGGCGCATTTCATTGCGTCCTGCGGTACTATCCGCATGTTGACGGGGCTGGGTGACCTTAGAGCCGGCATCATCAGTACCATCAAGAGGCACATCCACCATGCGGGCTTCATCTACCTTGCGTGACTGTTCTTCGGCAGCGGACATTGCGGTCCCTGCTGCAGTTGGCTTAGTAGGAGTCATGTAATTATCAGTCAACGATCTTCCAGCGGCATAGGGACTGAGATCGCGCAAGGCGACATCTTTGTTATGCGAAGCGATCGCACCGGTCGGCTGAATTCCAGTGGGTGAATCTCCCAAGTCCTTCTGAGACTTGTTCAGGCTAGGTTGACTCTGTTGATCTGCCTCCTGGGAAGAGTCGTTGCTGGGCTTAGATCCTTGCTTGGCAGCGATCTGTCGGAATGCTTCACTCAGGTCGGTGAACAGCGGACCGCGTGATCCCATGCTGCGAAGAGGCTTCGGCATGGATGGGGCTTCGGAGCCAGTCTCTGAGGACTTGGGGACCCCGTTGCCCTTACTCTGGCCCGATGCCATGGCAAGTGTATCCGTCTTCTATCATGCGATGTTAGCGGGCAAATGGACGGAAAGCGAATGGTCGGCGCAAAGGAGGCAGATTGGTGATGGGTGCGGGAGGTGGTAAGTGGGAGGCGATTATCGGCGCAAAGAAGGGAGGTTTGACCATGTGAGCTGCGTGTGAAAGATGGGATAGGAAGGCGACTACGAGATACATACCTAGCAGACAGAGCTAGAGATTATGCAAGTGAGTAAAGACGGGTTGGTGCAACCAGCGAATCTTTCCTGAAAGAAGCAGAAGTGGTGAGAATTGAAGAAAGGATGAAGTGGTTGTGAGAGGGAAGAACCGTTGACAACGTTGCAAGATACGAAGCGACGAAGTAGAGAATAGGAAGGTTGAAGAATGCGCCGCGGTATTTGCTAAGTGTGCGCGTGTGTGTGTAGGTGGGCGTTCTGTTTTGAATGGGCGCGACCTCACAAATTTAAGAACGTTGGGAACGGCAACGGCGGCAGGAAAGTAAGGTACACACAAAACTGATTGGGGCTTTAGGCGAATCTTGCACGTGCCTAAGGTATTGATTATCAACAATGGGCAGTCGGCGTTCCCATTAGTGATGGAAGGCGTGAAAGACAGAAGGTGCGTGGCGGGGAAGTTGAAGAACGGTAGGTACGTCCAACTTTCAGATCAGAAGACACTGTGTTCTGGAAAATGTGCTCGATTGCGTACCAAAGACGTGCAAACCTCAGGCTGATCCAGTCCAGCGTGCTCAAAAGTAGAGGGTAAATATCGCAGACTTGATCTACTACACGAGATCTAGTAACAAGCTGGGTAGAAGCAGGCTGCAGGCGAAGTGTAAGCTCTTCCAACGTTGCAGGAGAAGAAGCGAAGAGTGCCAGATGGGTGGAAAGTTGAGAGAGATGATTGTGGGAGGGTCGAGAATTAGTAGACAGGAAGAGCAGTGTGTATGTGTTTATGCGTCGATAATGGGAAAAGGGGCATTGAGAATGGGAACGGCGCTGACAATGGGAGGTGCAACAATGTCGAATAACGTCGGCGCTAGCGTTACCCTGTGAACCTCAGGCTGAGTCTAGTAGGCAAGGTCCAGTAGCCTCAGTAATAACATGCTGTAAAGCACACGGACTAGCGCAAACCAGCTAAACGATAACTAGATATTTAGCAATCAGAATTCGTCTGTAGAAGCAACGCATTAGCCGAGTTGGAAACCCGTCTCTGTGTTATTCCCCCGGTTCTCGACTAACGCTTGTAATCAGTTTCAGGGGAATCACAGCAGTGCAGCCAATCTTCAGGCCAGATAATCGATATTCTACATTTCTCTGCCTGCTAAGTACAGCACTTTAACACCTGTAACGCCTGTAACGGCTACAGGATTATAACAAACTTGATAAATCCCATGTAGCACCACTGTAGTACCTACACATACCAGATTTACGGTCTATTCGAGAATAAAAATGGGACGACACTGTTTTCATATAAGCCCAAACCGCTAACTACAATCAGCCTACGAGGGGTAGAATCAGGCCAGTTGCAAGATAATTGTAGGATCTGATTTGTATTCATAGAATGTGGCCTCTCACAACATATTTCCAATCGTGATTTCGATCTCTTAAGACTTACCTATTAGTTATTCATCGATAGCTTGATATGGCACTAGGATAGAACTCTACAAGTGTAGTGTATATATTATATTCACATCACCTACCCAGGCACTTGGGACTTATTTAATCGGAGATTGTCAAATATCTTGACTTATATCGTAGAATCATCTGTTAATTCAAATAGGGGTTGGACACAGCTTGGACAGTGGTTAGATGCCCCTGCCCTTGACAGCCTTCTAGGACTGACTTGAACGATAGACTAGCTATGAATAAACTATGTAATACCCAAAGTCCTAGGAACCTATGCTACCGAATTTGACACTGATAGACTCACACCATCATTGGCTAATCATGTAATTATTGGTATGAACACTTTTCGAGAGGAGTTGTCACGGGAAGCTAGCTCAGATAGATATGTTGCCCATGCGGCCGCATTTATGATAATAAAATAGGAAGAATAAAATATAATATGCCAAGTACTTGTAACACTGATGTGAGTTGAGAGTAATCATCTTCCTATCTCTACTTGATTGATACAGGCGCAAAGGTCAACATTGCCAACATTGAGGGCATTTTGATGTCGTTGAATATTGAAGCGCCACATGTGGCGCTAGCTCCTCATAGGGCTAGAGCAACACATTACGGGCCGGAACCTTGCAGTCTCGCTTCAGGGATGGTTTGCCCGTTTCGGCTCAGGTGCACGGACCTCCTCCCGAGGATTCGGACCTTGACGGCCCTGCGGCCTTGATCTTTGGTTCACGTAACATTTAGGGTGGGATTCTATTGGAGGAAGAGCCTTCGGATGCCAAGGAGCGTTCGTTAACCCCGCGATTCCGTCAGGTAATGATCGTCTAGCTCCTCTTTAGATACCTACTGCACTGTACAAAACGGTTTAGTGATCTTAGTGTTATCAGCGAACGGCAGAGCTGGAGTTCGACTTGCCTGTAACTTTGTAACTTTGTAACTTTGTAACTTTCGTCATTTGAGCCCGGCACGCCGAGGGTTTTCGTCACTTGAACTCTGCAATCCAACACCTAGAATGTTATCACCTATTATCATTTAGAATTCGTACAAGCTGAGTTGAATGCATCGATTCCGTTTCATTTTTGCTAGATCTCCTTATCCTAGATATTATGCGCATACTACTGTTTCGCATTCCTTTGTCTCTTTATATATTAGAATTACCCCCACCTTCATCACTTCGGCTCCAACCGCTTCAACCTGCAATCGGCCTGTGATCGTCTTGCTTCTGTAGACTGTCGTAATAACTGCTGGGTAGAAGTCCTCGGGCACCATGGCTCGCCTCGGCTCCAGTTCCAACTCCAGCTCCAATCCTAGCTACCTCGAAACTCTTCCAGATGAGATATTCCTACACATTTTATCCTGTGAGTTTTGCTGTTTTTGCTGTCGCATATCTCTGCCGCTTCCCGAAGGCTGGAGCCCTCCGCTAATCGGCCTTGCTTGCTGCCAGTCCTCGAATCGCGCGACATCGTTGTTCTCCAAAGCCTCTCCAGGCATTTCTTAGGATTATGTCGCGATAACAACCTTTGGCGAAATAAATGTTTATCCGCATCGCCCGTCCGCGAACGTATCAAGCTCTATCGATTGGGGTCCGACTGGATTGATGAAGATGGTGCGACATTTGGTAGTGTGCTCGCAGCTATAGGGCAAGATACCCAGGCGGAGGATCAGAACGAGACGCACTGGAGTCTCTTCGAGAGTCTATCTCAGATTGCTTCCAAGAGGCAGGAAAGGGAGCACATTCGCATTGCCGCAAATTGGGATCCGACATTCCCCAACGAAAGCACCAATTGGTACGACGAATACATCCAGCGATACGGTCCGATTGCCGTCAGTTGGTTCGAGCAGCCCCAAGTCCAACACGGGTCCCTTAAAGATGCAATCGATGTCAGCGGCGCTGCCTTGTATAGGCCATCTTCGAGTAGCAATGAACTTTTCGCCATCTCGCCGCTCGACGATGGCTCGATATGCTTGTGGGACGTAAAGGGTACTCGAAGCAAGAAAGGTTCAATTCTATCCAAATCCGACCCTGGACTGCTGTGTACCGATGGCCCCGGCGCCGACCTTTCGAGACGTTCAAAGATGATCAACACAGGTGTGACCGAATGCGTGAGCGTGGATAGCATCAGCCATAAAGCTTTCTTTGCTGTCCAGAGCCGTAAGTATTCTCCTCGAGCTGCGGGCGACATTTATACTGATTTTCGTCGAGATCTCATCGAGGTCGACCTCGAGACGCTACAAGTCGCGGGAAATCAGCCTTTCGAATGGTCAATATCTACGCTTTCCGCAGCTGACCCATCCGCACCTTTGACGGTTGGTACAATCCATGGCCTACATTTACATGATTTTAGAGTGAGGTCCAAAACTTGGGGAGAGTACCAAATGCGATTGGATCCTGTCAATAGAATGGGTGTCCGGGATTTCTCCCATATCCTGGATCCGATACCTCTCGCTCCGTATGCCTCTCTTGCTCAGTCCGGCCCGAACAGCATTCTCCATGTCGAACGACCTGGCGACAGAAGCCAGATATCGGACGACATTTTCGTAGCTGGTCGGTTTTCAAACATATTACACTATGACCGGCGCATGTTTCCCAACATTAAAGGGTCCATTCACTCGGGCGCCAAGCTTTGTAGCCTTACCTCTCTTCCCTACCCCTTTTCGAGCCTCGATAGTGACCTGCGCCGGCGTTTCCAGCTTTCGGAGGAACAGGTGGAGAAGGCCAAGAGCGTGGCCGGCGGGAGAACCTTGATAGCATGCGGCGAATACAACACCAAAGGATCACTCGAATTATACGGCCTATCTTCCAGCACTGACGATACGCCTCGGTCCCAGATTGTCCAAAATTCCGTCATGAAGAATCGACAGACGGCCTCACAATCGAAACTTCTCTCGGTAATCAACCACGGTACTCGGATCGTGTTCTCAGATGGACAAGGCTACCTGAAATGGGTCGAGAGGGACGGGTTTACGGAAGTGCGCCGCCATAAGATTGGCAAGTCCGAAACGGTGGTCCACCGCTCGCTCTTCGCGTCCATGCCTGGCTCGGACGACATTGCAAGGAAGATCCTCTCTACGGGGACGGGGCAGGACGGCGAGGGCAGGGTTAACGATGACGACATCCTGTTCTGGACAGGGGAGAAGCTGGGACTTCTCAGCTTCTCGTCCAAGCCGGGATTCACTACGGAAGATTTCGAAGAGAACACCAAGACGGCGGAGGAAGTCGCCGCAGAAAAGGAAGAGTTGATGTATAGCGAGAAAATGAGGCTGGCCCTGGAACGACAGGCGAGAGATGTTCGATTCGTGCAGAACCTTGGGGCTGGTACGCTCCACAACGGAATCTAAAAACCCCCAGTCTTTATAGTAGCTTAATTTAGTTCCACCCCGATTGCGTCCTTCGATATCCGTTCAGCGGTGTTGGGCCAGGCAAATCCAGCCACGTCACACTTCCAAGTAAATAAAGCACGTAGCAGGCTTGGTAGACTGGCTGACTGGTAGGGTCTTGGTGGCCACTCTTTTATCTTGTCTGTCTCTCTGTCTCTGGCCCTCTGTTCAGCTGGAGGTTTGAGTCATGATCTCACTACGCACGTGGGTTAAAAGAGATCGGCAGTCTCGGGATGTTTGGATAGGAATGAAACATTAGAAGTTGAGGCGGATTGCGTTATCTTAATACGATATTTTAATAGATCATAGGGTTGGCAAGTTGGGGTTTTTTTTTGGAGGCAAAGGTGTCCCTGTAAAATCCGTACGAGCGGATCGCCGTCACAAGACTTACTGTGGCAGAAAAGGGGCAGAGGGGGTGGGGGTCCTCTCTGAAAAGAGCTACAGCAGCTATCATCTGCTACAACTCACGACTCACGAAGCATGTTTTTATGGTTTCACTATTATCTTGACTGCTTGATTAATTATTAGCTTTCGTCATCTGTGTTTCCCTTTTTCATCCTTTCGGGTTTGCATGAATTATTACCTGCGCATAAATGTCTCGTTCTTCTTCCTAAGAGCGAAAATGGAAGTACACTACATTGCCAGCCTCAACAAAAAAATAGGTATCAGAGCTATTGATTGACGCAGCAAAATGCCAACTGGAAAACATGAGGCAACAAATCAGAGCTCGAGATCCTCCAGATGAGCTGGATCATAACCAATAGAAATTCGTTTAAATTAAAAGGCTAAGACAGGGGGCTTCCAATTCTAGTCAGTGGTCCCCACCCCTCCCTGCCCTCCCTAAGACGAAAAAGAATGCCAGCAATCCGTCGCACAAAGAACAGCCAATCATTTTTATTTCGCCTCCTCTTTTTTTCCCATCTTTCCATCAAATCCCTGGTCTGAACCATCGCGAACCAGTGGCATTTCCCGCTCAACATCGTCCGCATCGTCTGCATCGTCCGCACAATTGCCACCTGCGCAGCGTAGCGGTAACACTGCACCATTGCACCGCTGCACCACTGCACTGTAAACTGCGGCGACTCGGCTTGCAGACTGCATACTTGCAGCAAAGATTGCTAAAGTCTAGACTTACCCGAGTCCCTTTTTTTCTCTCATATGTAAGGCATTTTCTAACCAGAAAACCTGCCAAATAGGCTCCCGAAGAGACGGTATGTTAATGCCGAGAACCACGGTTCGGGTCACTTGTCTCTTGCTGCGTTGTCAAATCTGAGATGGCTTACTCGTTACTCGGTTGCCGCTCTCTCTCTGTCTCTCTCTCTCTCGTACCGTCTGCTGAGCCACTACATTTACCACCTCCTGTCCCAGGCCTGCCGCTTATCCCAGCTATGCACCTGAACTGGCGTACCAGACTTGGAGTCGGCACCCAAGCCCACGATGGGTAAAGAAAGGTAGGCCAAGTAGGAAAGACGACCGGTTACGCCACCTTGCACTATCGCAAATCCGTTTTTACGAAGCTGCTCGTGGGCATGTAAGCATTGCATCCTGCATATGGCATATGGGTTCTCCCGGATCTCCGTTGTATTTTCCTTTCACCGCTCTCCTTTCTCCCAAGTCCCAGGTCCCAAGTTCCCAAGTCTAACCAAGTCTCTCCTAAGCCCTCTTTCGGCTCTATCCCCCATGCACCAGCCATCTAAGATCTGCTAAATTTGATAATTACCCTTCTGTCAAAACTTGATCGAGCAGTCCCATCCCTTGCCTTTCTCCACTATTACGCCTGACTCCTAGACTCCTAACGCCGTAGAGAGGGAGATAGGGAGGCGGTACTACAGAGGAAGAGGGAAAAGAAGGGCAGGTCGTTGCGCGTAGCGGTCACAGAGTCGCTTTCTAACCCGAATTCGTCAGCCAAGGTCAAGCAAGGTCCATCCCTCTAAGCAGAGCAAGCAAGGTCCTTGGTGGTCTATATTCGAAAAAAAGAAGTGGGCTCTTCTGGTGTTGCCGTGTTGCCTTGTCCATCGCCTGCAACGCCTGCAACCTTTAAGACCTCCACATATCACTGCTGTCCTGCTGCCCACAAGACAACCAGCCTATCCAAAGAGTGAGGCTAGCGCCAGCTTAGCTGCTGCCAGCGCCTGCGTCTGTTGCTGCTGCTGCGTGTGCTAATATACACCAATCCAACGCCGGGTTTCTAAAAAGGGTTCCTGCGTATCTATTGACTGTCGTGGCGTCCCTGCCGTCGAGCTCAGCCCTTCCCATATGGGTTTTGGAATGAGGAAGTCGATATTCTCGGTCATGATTCGCAAGTTTTCCCCTTGACAACAAAGTTCGAGTCACGTCTCTCTTCTAGTCCTGGATGGTACCACGTCCGACCCCGACTTGTCGCCGTAATAGTGATCGAGTTTGCCTTCAAGCAATGTCAAATGGCCAGCTGGTACGTAGGAGGGACGGAGATGTCGCGCTCCTCAAGCGACTCATCTCTCCCTGACGACCCATATCGTCAACGTCGTCGACACTTCGACAACAAGAAGCGCCGTCTCAGCTACTCTGGACTTTCTACTCTCCCGGACGACTTCAAAATGTTTCACCCGTTCAAGCGTCACCGCTTCACCGACAGTCCCGACTCCCTCGACACCATGGATTTCGAACAGAGCCTTACTCCCGCCTTCTTCATCATCAAAGAAGCTAGGCCCGGTTCGTCCGACTTCGATCACATTATGGTCGAGGACTCTGTCGCAAACCCTCATTATGCTGAACCGGCTGCGCGGCCCAACATGCAGCACTACAAGGTCCGGAGACTATCGGATCGGCCCGACATGAATCATCCGACGTATGTAAAAGACAATGACCATGACGACGCGGCTAAACTGGTCGAACTCGACCTGGCGGATGCTCGTCGGCGGAGCAGGCTCTCCCAGCATGAAAGAATTCTAAGGAGCCTCATCTGTCCCAAATCTCGCGAGGCGGAGTTTGACATAGATGACGTCGCCCTCCAGGGCATATTTTACGCCGTCAACGAGATATTTTTCGGTGGCGTCTTGAAGGGGCGCGTCGCTTGGGCGTGGAGAGACCTCCCGAGCTGCCTCATCGGCACCACGGCGCTCAGGAAGTCGCCTCTCACCTCTGGCTACGAAACGTTGATCTTCCTGTCACGACGCATCCTCAAGGACAAGAAATACAACAGACGCTTACTCATATCTACATTCATTCACGAGCTCATCCATAGCTACCTATTTGTTCTCTGCGGATTCCAGTCGCGAGAATGCGGCGGCCACACGAACGGATTTCAACGGATCGCCGAACTTATCGACGAATGGGCGGGTCGAGGTCTTCTGCACCTCTGCAATATGGAAGCCGAGCTGAGCGACTTCGAGACGAAAAGTACGGTCCTACCGCAGGACCAGGCTTTTGACGACTGGGGCATGCCGTGGTCTCACGACCCGACAGGTGGGGACTACATCTTACTGAACCGCCACCAATGCAGGTTCATGCCTGCCGTACGTTTTTGGGATCGGGAGTTGGCATGACATGGATGGGTAGAATGGGGCCCGTCCCGTCCCTCCTGTCATGTCTCATTCGATCCCCATCTGCGCCGAGAAGCAGCTCAACGTTACCCCGCATAGGGCTAGACTCTCCTTTTTTCCATTCTATCTTTTCTTTTGTCGTATACAGGCATGGCGACGGCGTATCACTATATACCCTAGACTTTTTGGTGGATTATCGGGCTTCACGACATGTCAAGATGATTCTCTAGATCAGCATAGCGCATGAAACTTCGTTTATTTTGAGACGACAGACGATGGTGTTTGGAGGTTACTTGTTTATTTCCCTACTTACTTTATGTTATGCCCTTACGCGTTACGCCCATCGCATCATTTCGGAGAAAAAGAAGAAACCACTTCATGTCAATATTGTTAATCTAAGCATCCAGTACATAGCTATACCTATTTTATTATTCTTGGGATATGGACGAGGCTTGTCCACCCTAAACGTCTCGTCTCATTTTGTATAGTATTGTTCTGCAGGTTACACATGCCATACATTTTCATTTTGTCCCCCCACACGAGACGCCCGACGGAACCCCCAATCTTGACGCCCAAACTCTGACTTGGCGTTTTCTTATTCCCGACTGGCGCCTCTGTTCCGATCGTTTAAAGTTGCCGGTTATCACGTGATCTACCTGCAGGTACCCTTCCATCATTCTGACCACCGCGTTTGGATATCATGACCTAACGAACCTCGTAAAACTCGGGCAACTCGGGAAAAAGCGCAAGTTAGCTTTTACTTGTGCGTCCAGTACTCCTCTAACCTAGCCTTTCTTCCCGTATAGGAAATTCTCAGCAAAGTAGCACCGTGTCACCGTGTCACTCCGTGTCACTCCGTGTGCCATCGTGTCCAGCACACAGCCTCACCTAAACGCGTAAGACCGTTCGTACTTTACGTATCTAATCGTCAAGCACCATGAGCGCCGCCGACGACGAATCAGCATCCAGCCCGCCGGCCTACACTCCCACTCACACCACGGCAGCAGCGGACCCCCACCACCACCGCTTCCCCTCCCGCGCCAGCACCTCCGCCACCGCGTCCTTCTCCATCCACGGCGGCGTCGGCACGGCCCCCGAGGCCGGCGGCACGTACATGATCCGGGACCTGGACTCGGGCCGGGCCCTCACTCTAGAAGGCGGACAGCTGTCCCTCAAACGCGAGGCCGGCACCAACGGCGGGTGGCGCTGGGAGTGCGCCGAGGACGCCGAGGGCTGGCTCGGGTTCCGCGAGGCCGTGTCGTACCGGTACCTGGGCAGGGACAACCGGGGCGGGTTCTGCGCGCGGGCGGGCAAGTTTGCGGCTTGGGAGCGGTTTTGCTTGCGGCCGCTGAAGGAGGGGGGGTTTCAGCTTATGGGGATTCAATGGTGGACTTTTAAGAGGATGGGGATCGCGGAGGGGAAGGGGGACGGCGAGAGCTTGGTTGAGGTTGGGGAGGCGAAGGATGCGGCGCGCTGGGAGTTCGTGGAGGTGTAGGTAGGGGTTGTAAATCGTTCTCGTGGAGGGTTGGGTTGGGTTGGGTTGGGTTGGGTTGGGGTTGGCGGAAAGTGACTGTTAAAGCTTTCCAGTGCGATCCTGGAGGGTGACTGTTAGCATTTGCGAATGAGTAGTCGGAAGATGGGATAACCAATATCCTTACCAGTTCTCTGGGTTGAAGATTATCGGTAATCAACTCTATGTGCGTAGCCATTCGCCTTGCCTCCTCAAATCTCGGCCCCTTTAGCCGAGCCACTCCTGCCAGTATCTCATCCTTGTGTTGAACATTGGTCACAGCCTTTTACCACCAAAGTCCTTATAGCAGCCTCCCGGACTTTCCCGCAATTCCCGCCGTGATATTATCTATCGAGGTAAATGCTTGAGCTTTTGCGAGACATCGTTAAGACCTTTCGGAATGATCTCTGCAAGGATATATCTCGACTGTAGATTCTCAGGTTTTCCCAACCTCTCGATTCTTGCATTGACGATGGCAAGGTCAATCTTCTTCTCCAGCTCCGTTTGACGGAACTATGTTTGATCCAGTTGGAAACCAGGAGACCGATCAGGTGGTCGTTCAGGGATGCTGTTAGTAGCTGGTAAGCTTCATATTCTCCAATTATCAGGAATAAGGGAACTATACCCAATTTTTCCTCCAGCTCTGTCTGCGCTCCTGTGGCAAGGTCTTCTAATGTAGAAGATACTGTTATGAAAGACTCATCTTCCGGACTCGCATATTTGTTTAACATCCCGTGTCGAACACTCAGACCAAGGCTCTCGGGCCCTGGAAGGGAAGCTGAATACGCCGGAACAAGCTGGTATGGTAAGCCAATGTACTATGAGTCAGGGAAATATTTTACATACAATGCCAGAAGTTTCACCACCTAGTTGGTCCTTGTATCCAGGCGGTAAGTCTTTGATGATTTTGGTGAAGTCTGTTCGGTGAGTTTCATAGAAGCACACGATGCGGATTTTGAACGGAAGCTGGTCAATCCTTCGGCAAAATGATTGGAAAAGCTCTTCCAATCGGTCATCGTCGCCGGGATGAAGGTATTTGAGCAATTCGCAGGACGTCTCGGCACCCATAGACGTCGCAACGACACGTCGCAACTCAGCCGCGGTGTAGAATGACCTGTGGCTGCCCCGGAAAGGTGTCCCCAAGAAAACGATGCCAGACGTCGCCATCAGGATCTCAAGATACTTGCTATAGGCATAGGAGGCCTCGACAAGCGCCTACATAGTATTAGTATATTCGAGGTATGTAAACGAATGAAGGCGAGATGAACCTTAGCGAGCAATAGGCCCCCAAAGCAAGACGAAACGAATACGATTGGCCGAAATTTATCTTCCTATAACTGTATTAGATGGCTGTGCTTAAGGTCTATTGTAAAGGGGTATTGGAATTACCTTGTGTCTCAAGTTGTGCAGTTTGTTCAGCAACACGCTTGCGTGACCAGCTAAAGTCTGCTCCTCCGCATCCTTATCGAAGTTCGCATCCCAGTCATATGTGAATATACGAGCATTTTGGACGACAGAGGGCAGCATATTACTATCCTGCAACCAGTGGACTTCTCCGGACTTTGGATCGCCATCCTTCAACCACGCCACCCACGTCTTCGGCGATTCTGTATCTAAGCCATGGATTGCTATGATGCTACATAGAGGGATAATGAATTAGGGAATCAGAGAAGTGCTAATATTTTGGTTGGAAATTCGAGAATCGCAAGGCCCTTCAAATATCCGGGTGTTTTATAGCCAGAGGGGTTTGATGTGCTTACTCTACATCCTTCTCTTTTGATTCGGAAATTTTGTAAGGGTCTGGGTATACTTGATGGAGACCTAACTTCCTTGGTACTCTCATGTCGTTGAACCCTACTCTTAGCTGAGCTTTGCTGAATGTGGGTTGTAGATATGTGTTGAGTAATTGGCATGGATACATAGCTGAAAACAATTTAGCTGTAATTTCTAAGGCTGATACGACTTATGTACCTGTATACGAGCTATGAAAAAGACACATTCCCTTAGATGACTGGGTAAAGAACGACCGTGACTCAACATCGCCAAACCGCCAGTATTCGCCTCCAAACACCAACAGGTGTTCGTGAGGATTCTCAGCCAATAACGTCTCTGAGGCCTCCCTATACAGCTACTCACACAAGTTATTACCTGCCTATTTAGGGCATTACTGTAGCATTCGGTCAGCTTTTGTCACACAGCAGTTTGTATTATGATAGCCTTTTGACCGCCATGTCGGCAACATCCGAGAAGAGGATTGCCTTTATTTGGCAATTTAACTACCCGAGTCGGTAAGTGGGTTATGGTATACAAGGCACCGATTGGATAAATACCTAGGTAAAATGCTGCCGACACCGCGGTCAAAAGAGATGGTACCTTCGCCCGGAGATCCCGCCTGCGGCTTCTATTTGGATTTTACGTTACGATGACTGGCTCTTAGAACCCACAAAGATGACGATTAACAGTATCTCCTTTATTGCCACATGCAGCTCTTAGGTGAAGAAAATTTCTTGCTTCCGCTAATCCACCCAAAACTAACAGGCAACAGCCTTTGCGACAAGCCACAAGTCTATTCTCTATGTATTTCTCTAAGCAAAAATGCCGGAAAGTTACCTATAAATACATGTAGGCTATTAATAGTTAGTTATACGTAATCTCGCCGCATTGTGGATCGCTACAGGAGGCGTATTGCATGTTGTATGCCGGAATGACGAGCACTCTGCACGAAATAGGTGAGACTAGGAAAGCGGCCCGATTTGTTACAATTATTAGCTCCTTTTTCCAGCCATTCAAGATATCCTATCGCCGAAAGGCAACCACCAAGCGTCACAGTAGCCCGGAGTTTATATAAGTTTGGTTCCCCCCTATTCGACCTACAGACGCATCGCCCGACCACAGTGAGCCTTTTACTGAACACAAAATATTTTCCTAGCAGTCTGTTTCGGCTATAAGCTTTAAGGTACTCTAGGGCTACGCTCAGCTCACATTGACATTTGGTAAGCCTTCCTACTCAGATAAATTTTATACAAACCCATCATAACACCCCTTTCATGAACTCTGGGTATAGAGAATACCTGCTTTTAATCTCATACAAATCTAAAATATTTTTGCTAGTATTGATCATTTTGCAATCAATGTCTGAAGAACGTGGGCCAACAACGGTCAGGGGTAGCAGCTTAGATGCCCTTATTATGAGGCTCTATTTCGGTGAAGGGGCCATCAGGCCGGCTACATTACTATGTACCTACCTAGGTAAAGGTGCATTATGCCGGCAGAAGTTCTACGAGATATCATTGGATAAACACCACCACATGGTTTGTAATGAGCTGAGAAGGTGAAAATTCACCTCGTAGGACCGTATGGTGGTGGAAGGTAAATAAGCGGATGGAATCTTAACAGGCGTCGTAGTACACGTAGCCCATGTCCCACGTTTAGACAATATCGTACGATCTTCAATGACAGACTGTGTAGTATACGACCCTCTTCCCGTGGGTTATATTCGTCTTCTCACCATCGATTGCGATGACTCGCAATTCCTCTCGGGATGTCTCGAGACAGTGCCCTTAGAAGATGCACCCCCTTATTTCGCACTTAGTTATTCCTGGGGAGCACATAAACAAGATGTTCCGATTTACATTAATGGAATGGCATTATCCATTAGCCGCAGCCTTGCTGGGGCGCTTCAAAGGTTGCGAGCGCTAGCGATGGATGAAACCGAGTCAAACCAGAACATCCGGGTCGAACGAATGTGGATTGACAGAATTTGCATCGACCAGGGCAATATCTCTGAACGATCCCACCAGGTCGAATACATGGGACATATCTATTCTCGAGCAATTAGGACCTTAATCTGGCTTCAACATGAGCCGGAATTCTATGCTGCATGGCAACTGCTTGATAAGATATACGACGTCTTTAGAAAGGAGCACCGCCATGCTGAAAACCTTACGGATATCCCTTTCCGAATGTACTCCGATGCGTACCATGCATCTCTTGGCCTCCCAGGGTGGCGCGATGATTCATGGGAGAGCCTGCGAAGATTGGGCCAGCAATTATGGTTCACCAGAGTATGGGTTATTCAAGAAGCAGTTCTCTCGCAGCAGGATCCTATCATTCTCTGCGGACAAGTCACATACCCCTGGCATCGCCTCGGATGGGTGGCCTCCTGGATGCGCCGAAATGGCTATCTACGACTGCCACAAGTGCCGAACCAGTTACAAAATGTCGACACGATCGCAAATATACGTCGGTCCTCTAACTGTTGGCGCTTGGATGCCTTGTTAGTAGCGACCTCTATAAAATTCCATGCTACAGATCAGAGGGACAAAGTATATGCTCTGCTAGGACTGGCGATGGAATGTCGAACACCGAAAGGGATTCCGGACGAGCTAACCCCTAACTACGAACTCGACGTATGGCAACTATATACGAACGTCGCGAGATTTCTGTTTCGAAGATACAAAACACTGCCTGCCTTGACTCGAACCACTGGCGTAAAAGGTGACGAGTCCCGGAACCAGCGAGAATACGATTTTGAGCAGCTGCCTTCCTGGGTGCCAAACTGGTGCGACTTTACCGTAGTAGAGAGGATGGTTGCGAAAAGCTTCTCTTGGGTACCGTTTTCGGGCCCTACGGAAATCCAGACGTTAGGGTTTCCAAAACACTACTATGCCTCGTCCGGGCTCTGCGCAAAGTTCTCGGACTCGTTCGATCCCTCGGTGCTTCGAATACATGGTCTGAATATCGGCAAGATTGTCCATATCGTCCAGCCGGCTAAGCAGCAGTCCGACGAGGAATACGATCATAGCTCACAAATGATGTCGATTTGGACAACAGCAACTCGACTACTTTCAAGCACCAATATCGCCACGTGGATAGAGTCATATGTCAAAGCTACAACCGCGGAACAGTACTACCTCAGCGGCGGTACGGCGGAGCAATTTCTTCAGCACGGTTCCGCGTATTTGCTTCGTCTTTTATCTCATTTTCCTGTACAGAGTATGGGCGTAATCTCCCCAAGCGACTTTCAGCATCTCGTAAACCTGCTAAGAGTAAGGTCCGTAGGGGGAGATCCAGAGCTGTATTCGGCGTTAGCAGGGAACTTCTGTTTCAATAGGTCATTTTTCGTTACTTCCAACGGATACATGGGTATTGGACCTTCGGGCGCTCAGGTAGGAGACGATATTGCAGTGATTTTCGGAGGCGACGTGCCATATGTTTTACGAAGAGAAGGAAATAGTTTCGTATTCGTTGGGGAGTCGTACGTACAAGGGCTCATGAACGGCGAGGCAGTGCGCGACTGGAGACTGGGAAGGCTTAAGGAGGAACTGATCGAAGTCCACTGAGTACTGTTGTTTCGCCGTTCTCGCATCGTTTGGTTTGCATTGCGATAATAGTAGCTATCATGTATCATCTCTGGATTTGATCCGAGGAAGATAGGGGGGCTGTGATGGTATTTTCCACTGAATCTCAAACTAGAAGTAAAAAAACCACAAGAACACAGTCTCTCCATCCGGTAAGGGTTACAGAAACATGCAAGACAACGCCCTTCCGTCAATACCTGGATATAATAGGTACCCGCCAGCTGCTTTTTCTCAGAAGTGGGTGCTGTCCAGGCAACTGGTCTCCCGGCTGTACCGAAGTATCCCCTGGTTGCCCCTGGACACTTAGCTCAACCGGGTGATTTTCGTCAAATTCATAACCGGTACCGCCCAGCCAAACTGGGTGCTACTTGAGGTTCCGTCCGGGCTAGAGGTATAGAGAAGGCTGTATCCCACTTGGGCCGAAAGTGGATGAAAGACCACTAGAGCCAGACGTCAGTTCGAACCCGGCTTCCGGCAAAAGACTTTTCTCCTTTTTTCCCCCTTTCTCTTCCTCCTTCCTTTTCCTCCACATATAAACTGGATGGTATATTTGAGGTCTGGAGTTTCCATTTTCCTTAATATTTTACAAATAAACCTAACTTCAACCTCAATCACTTTTCGGCATGACTCCAATCATGGTGCGGTAGAGACAAGACAAGGCAAATATGATGATATCTATAAATATATGCTCTGAGTACCTAATTTTAAGGGGAAATCGCCAGCTCGGGTAACATTTCGAACCGCAAGCAACCCAGCCATTTTTTTAAATTAATTTTTTAGTTACCCATTACAGTTCCCACTATCTATCTAGGTCGCCTTGGCGGCGAATCCCAGCTGGGGCGTAGACGCGCCGTTGAAGACGACGTAGGCGGCCTTGAGGGCGATGTCGCCGTAGATGTTGATGCCGATACCCGTGCTGGACTGGAGGCCGCCGTAGCAGGTGGTCGAGCCGTCGGTGACGGGCGCGTAGTTGAGGTACGACGCGGGGATGACGAAGCTCGTGGTGCCGATGACGTAGGTGAAGGTGGGCAGGGTCGCGCTGCAGGGGAACACGTAGCCGCCGTACGTGTTGGAGTTCTGCGAGCCGGTGACCTTGCTGTAGTAGTTCTTGACGACGGCGTCGGGGAGCAGGAGCAGGGTGGTGCCCGTGTCGGCGATGCCGCTGACCTTGGTGCTGTACGACGTCGTGCCGACCTTGTACCCGGCCGCGGTGAACTCCCAGAACCCTTGCGACGTGCTCACGGACGTGTAGACGATGGAGCCCGTGTACTTGGAGCTGTCGGCGAAGCCGAAGTCGTACGTGCCGGCTATAATCATATATAAGTTTCACGAAAAGAGTATCTAGTCGGAGAAAGGAAAGGCTTACCGGCGCCGTGCTTCAAGTTAGCCGCGAACAGCGGCGAGGTCAGCGAAGACTTGACGTTATCGAAGAAGGTCTTCTGCGACTTGGGCGAGACCGTGTTGATGGAGCTGAAGGACAGCCCGACGAGGCCGTCGTTGTCGGTGTCCTCGGTGAACTCGGTGGAGATGGTGCTGGCGGCCTCGACGGCCTGGGACGCGAACGACACGCCGCCGATGCTGACGACGTCGGTGTACACGTCGCCCGAGGCGCCGCTGCCGTCGCCGTACGAGATGTCCCACGTGTAGCCCGACAGCTTCTTGGAGGTGGAGGAGGACGCGGGCTTGTACACGCTGTGCCCGGTCTGGTACTTGGACGCGAGCTCGGAGCTGAAGACCCACAGGTCGGCGGAGCCGGTGTCGAAGTCGAGGTTGAGCGTCTGCGCGGGGGTGCCGATGCTCACGGGCGTGAGGTACTCGACGTCGTACTCCTCGGGCGTCGTGACGGCGCTGCCGGTGGAGGCCCGCTTCTTGGCGACGGCGCCGGCGTACGTCGTGTTGAGCGCGCTGGTGAGGTACTCGGGGAACGCCGCGCCGTACTTGCGGTAGGCCTTGGCGAGCGCGAGCGCGCCGTTCTTGACGTGCTTCGGGTTGCGGACCTGGTGGACCGTGAAGCTGTGGCCCTTCTGCTCCTCGACGGGGGCTGCCGAGGTGACGGAGAAGGCCGCTGCGGCCAGCAGGAGGGTTTGCGAGAGGGACGGCATCTTGGACTGAGAGCTCTGATTTACTGGCGGGTAAGTCTGCTCTGAGTTGCTGCTGCTGCTGCTGCTTAACCTCATTTTTGACGGCGGAGGGAGGCAGGCATATTTATAACCACCCAGCGCATCATGCCTTTGACTGCATTCAGTAGGTGGGTAGGAACAAAGAGCGCATGCATTCATTCGTTATCGTAACATGTTCGTGATAGTTGGTATAACGAGTTGAACGGCGTCTACTCTGCTATAGTAGCAGTGAGCTATAGGCCGACTACCTTCTCATCTTGGACTGGGCCCCTAGCGCCTAGTGGGTATAGCTCGTATGCCACCCCCTCGGCCAGACTACATAGGGAGGGAGGCTAGAATGGTGATTGCGGGAACCTATCGGAAAGGCGAACCGGGGTCGGAACAGACGAGGAAAGAATCGACAATTTCGTTTTGATTCCGGTAATAACCAGTCAGATAGATAGATGTGACGGTTGCGCCATTGTGTCCTCTATGGTGCTCAGCTGCCTCGCGCTGCCTGCGTTCCTGAATACAGAAGGTCACGATAGAAAGCTTGTCTTCGCCATGGCAGGGGCAATATTCCATCATGCATCATGCGGGATTGAGATCTGAAAAAGCTTAGCGGTATACCGGAGATAAGCTTTCTTGGGGTGTGGCCTCGGCAGTCTGGGCAGTTCTGGGCAGTTCGTGGCAGTTCAGGGCTATCAAGTCTTGGTGTTGTAATGTAAGGCCTGGCGAAGCTTGTTTCGACCGTGTTGACTGTTCTGGCTTGTATCTGGAAGGTAGCATTGGTAGTCTGATTGCGTATAGGTAGGGTGGGCGAGCAATGGAAGATCGCTAGCCAATTGAGACAGGTGCCGCTGTCAACTACGAAACGGAGTGGCCATATCGAACATCCGGGGTGGCGAGGGTGGCAGCGCTAAAAGGGGTAGTCGGTGGTTCGGTTCCTAAATAGGAAGCTCACTAAGGACTTTGGTCCGGAAGATGCGATCAAAGTCTCTGATCGACAATGCCGAATCAGCTGAATGATTAGCACATGATAATGTCTAACGAATTAATCGAAAGTGGCTTCAGTTTAGGAAACTTGCTAAAATCAGGTCTTTGTCCTAGGTAATTGTCTGATCATCGTATATCAAGTTGAGGCAGGTAGTTCGTTTTCGCACTAACAATCCCGAACACCTTCCTCAATGGCGATGTTAATGATTAACCAGGGCTTGCCGTGAGCATCTCTCGTATAATAGATATCCGCTCCATAAGAGATGAAACTTCCAGTGGGAAAGGCGCGATTGCCTCATCATCATCGCAAAATCCGACATAGAGTACTGGTGAGGCCTCGATCCTCCCCCGTCCCCCGTCATGCTTCCATTTCTAAGAGCACTAACCCAGACGGCGTTAATTTATATTGCTCGACAGTTAGTATTACGTTGAACCACGAAAGTTTGACAAGTATTAAAACGAGACTAATCCTATTAACAGGTTTATATTTTCTTTGAATGATATAGGTCTAAGTACACCATCTCGAACCCAACCCCCTTGCAATTTGCTCCCGCACCTAGGTATCTGGTCTGTACTTGTCCTTTCCCCTAGATAACATCCAATTCTGATCGGGTTTGATCCAATTGGACTTGATCGCACCGGTCAATCTTGTGATATTGGGGGAGGTCTGGGCGGAGGTATAGTGTCGAGTCGCAATAGGGATGAAGAGATAGTAAGACTTCGCTCGATGTTGTTATAGGCCCATTGTGTGAGATGAAGGTGCCCCTAGTCTGCGCAAGGGCAGCAAGATCGTACCCAAATCCATTCGGCAGGTACGCCAGTTCCTCCGGCCAGCCATGCCGAAATACCCTACGGTGGGTGAGCTGCTCGTTGAAAAGTTCGAGGTACGGATATTGATATGGGTAGTTGGCGGGATTGCCGATGGGTGTGTTGCTACTAGGAGGTAGATGTTGTTGCGGCGCGCTGCCTGGGAAGGTTGATCGACTGTATGTTGGCGCTGCAAAAAGGGGGTTTATTTATATATTAATTTATTATATTTATAAATAAAGGACGTAGGATCTGCACCCTCGATTGTATCGTGCGTTGGGCTCTCTAGTGAGATATATATTTTCCCAGCCGCAGCCGCAGCCGCAGCTTGCCCATATAAGTCGGAGCAGGGGAGGTATAGGGGAGGTACAGGTCCAGGCACGGATCTTTGATTTCTCAAAGTATCCTGAGACGAGTAACACAAGCTGCTCATTGTTCGTAGCGTGCCGAAGCTGTATGTGTGAAATTTATGAATGTTTAGTGTGGTTGTTCGTTTCTATGGGTTCGGTCAGGCCTTCTCCTGCCGAATGCGTGACGCGGACAGCGACCTGTCCAGCCCAGGTAAGTCGGAGTAAGTAGAAGGTGTAGAAGATGAATAGAGGAGGAGGATGTATAGAGGAGGTATAGAAGAGGTATGGAATAGAGGTATGGAGGAGGTATATAGGAGAACGATAGGGTGGGTAAATATGAGATGGCAATTTTTAATCCATCGCCGTATCTCAGTTTATATACCTGAGACAGGCCCCCCTTGGACAGTTGTCCAAGCTCCCGCACCCCCTGAACCAGGTATTGAGAACCTGTGATATGAACTATCTCCTTGTTGACCATTAAGGTCTGATGGTCTAGTCCAGTCGACGGCGTCTATGGAGTGGCTGTCCTAGAGGACCTCAAGCCTGAGCACCAGCCCCAGCCCCAGCCCCCCGGGTAGAAGGTCCGGGTATCTAGCCGAAGAGAAAAAGGTGTGAATATATCGGTCGTTGTTATGTAGTGGCGCGTTACTTAGATCCTCGCCCTAGGTTGCCTCATTCTCAGGTTGGTATATCAACCTTGATAAGTCGGTTTAACAAGACACCCCTTGTTGTGGGGATAGCGCTGGCAAAAAGCGCAAATGCTTGGGGCTTGATCATTTGCTCCATTTCCGGCCACATTATATCAAGTTGTTCATGGGCGCCATATAGGCTTTACACCGGCTAGGCGATGGAATAGGTTTGCGGCCGTCTCGAACATAAAGGTGGCGCTAACCGCCCTGAGCAAGTTCAGTTGATGAGGCATCAAGTGAACTAGCCCCTTGAGGCAAGTGAGAATTGTGATAGGTTGTAGTGCGTAGGGGTTAATGGTAGCGGTTAGGAGAGTTGAAGAGTAGTTGTTGTTCTATTATGATTAGGGCCGCCGGCTTATGGGAGTAGGTAGGTATCATGTGTCATAGGCGACGGCATATAGTAAGACTCCAAGCTGGATATTTCTGTTGGCCCGCCTATTAAAGTCTTATTACATGCCGTCACCTAAGTACTGTGTGTCGTAGGCGACGGCATGTAATATGATTGAATGCTGGGTATTTCTGTTGGCCCGCCTATTGATTGTGTCGAATAGTTTAATGGGCCAACAGAAATACCTAGCTTAGAGCTTTATTACATGCCGTCACCTAAAGTGTTGTCTGTCGTAGGCGACGGCATGTAGTAGGATTCTAGGCTGGATATTTCTGTTGGTCCGCCTATTAGAGTCTTATTACATGCCGTCACCTAAGTACTGTGTGTCGTAGGTGACGGCATATAATATGATTCTATGCTGGGTATTTCTGTTGGCCCGCCTAATGATTGTGTCGAATAGTTTAATGGGCTAACAGAAATACCTTAGGTAGCTTAGAGTCTTATTATATGCCGTCAACCTAATATTACGTTAATGTGCGGCTGCACGATATTCGGCGTCGGTAATGGTCGGCGCCATGTCGTAATTAATGATGAGGGTTTGAGTATAGAGGGTTTAGTAGGTATAGAAAGGAGTTTTGTGGTTTGCTCTAGTGCGGCGCACACGCGTGCGAGCTCGTCGCTCTTACTGCTGGGGCGGCGGAGTGGGCGGGGAGTAGAGCCCCGGCTAAAGTCGCCGCGAGGCTCACCGCGGAAAGGTTCAAAGGGATCGTAAGGTACGTTTGCCATTGTGATAGCTAGACGGATAGTAACACCGTCCCCGAAGCGCGGGAGCGGCACACCGCCGCCCTCGGAGCCGGAGCAGGGCCGCCGCCCCTCCTAAAGCTCGACAGGAGCAGAGCCGCCGCTCCTGGAGCGGCAGAACCAGCACGGCCGCCGCCGTCTTCAGCAATTAGATGAACAGCGCCGCCACCTCGAACGGTGGGAGAGGCAGCGGCAGGCCGGAGGCTATCGAACTGGAGGCGCGCCGCCCCCGCCCGTGCCACAGGGGCCGGGGCCGGGGCCGGGGCCGGAAACTCTCGGAGGCTTGCTTGGTTTCTTTTTGTCTAGGTCGGCCGATGAAGGAGGAAGAGAAGCCAAGAGTTCCGACTATTAAAGGAATCTTCCTTTGGTTAGCCCGACGTTACTTAAGGTGGGCACTCGTTTGCCGGTCCCATGCGGTCGACTCGGGGTCTCATCACTTACTAAAGATGGAAGTAATGATATATGTATGGGTGCTTCCAGAAGCGATGGTAGGGGAAAAGAGGTGGCTGCAGAAAGAGCCGACATCCTCTATCATATTAGTGCTCGTAAATGTGCAATTTGGTCCACCCCAGATCCGCATGTGCTGCATTCCTGTGAATGCCATCTTCGAAACTCGGAGGCCTTGATAAATTTGCTGATCTTGGCTTTGCCTTCGATGGCGGCGTATTGTGAAGCCCGCTGAGGACCATGCGGCATATTAGTCGTAGGTAGTTGGGTACGAAAATAGTATGTTCAACTATATTGACGTGCTAGTCTTTCGGTGGCGTTGTGTGTGTATCTGGATGAAGGAAAAGGTGGATGATTCGGTATGAAGAGTTGAGGGGTGAAGAATGTCAAGGTCGAAGAAGCTGGTGAGGTTTCCAATGGGAAACTGTTGGATAACATCGTGTGTGTCGTCTTGTGTAGGCAGGGTTATGACGATGTGGCTAATAACACAGGGGCGTGGTCCTGCAGCCACCCCGCCACTCCGCGCCATATAGGCTGGGCATGCGGACTGATACCATGGGCTTCTTGCTAGGCGCCAACTGCATTTCCCTCTGGGCCGTAGCTGCGAAACGGCCGCGCCCCCCTTGCAGCTTGGTCATCGTCTTCCTGTAGGCTACCTAGGACCTAGGTAGGTATCCAAGATGATGTATTGAGAACTTGGGACTATCTTCGGTGGTTACCGGCTTATAGGAGGACCGGCCCCATGGGGTAAACTTGTCTTACGCTTTAGGGGCGACCTTCGGTCTTGATTACCAACTGCAACGTTAGTCACGATATGTGTGCCTTTGCCAAATCGCAGGAGCGCGCCAAGGCATAACTTGGCAAAGGCACGATTTTGGCGTAGATCGTGACCAACGCTGTAGTTGGTATCATCAGCATGATGCGATTCTGGCGGCACACACGCTTGGATTTCACCAAGTTCCAACTCGTCTCCGAGATAGTAATGGATGTTGATGGTTTCCAGCGGGCAGCGGCCATCTAGCATCATCCGATACCAGTGGCAGAGGTCGGTTAGTGATCGGCCGGAGCGGATCACATCTAGTAGTAGTATGTTAACTACCCGAATAATGAGTAATGGTCATTGGAACGTGACTCGGAAACTTACATGAGACCACCGCGGTGGTGCTGATGCCGAAGACTTATGCGGCGACCAGCTAGCCGGTCTTGATAGCTGGGGGAAGAGCCAACACTCATAGCATGTAGCTATCGGTTCGCTGCCCTTTTGGTACGCAAGCTAGGCGCCCGCTCTAAATCTAACCATGTCTTGTGTGGCCAGAGGGCGTGGATCTAGGAAGAAATGTCCACGCGAGACATAAATATCTCGAATAGCGTTAATAGGTGTTGAAGGGGTGTTAGATTGCCCGTCGTCTCTATCACTTCGGCCAGTCTGTTCTGAAACCGGATCAATAGATCCTAGTAGTCTGGTGAATGGTTAGATTAAGGTTATACAAAAGTAAATGAGTAGGCTCACCCTTTCTTGTGGCTCTAGGCTCTAGGGAGTGTCCCTCTAAGTAGTCTAAGTAGTCCTTTGCCCCCCCCCCACCCGTGGGCCGGGAGTTCGTGCTGCCCGGATGAGGGGGGAAATTCGAGGCAAAGCAAGTGGATTGGAAGAAGGTAGACCGCGAAATGTATCGCAATTGGTCGGATAGTGGACTAATAGCAGGTTGCGAGGGAGTCTCTTATGTTCACCGCGAGTGTCGGATGACTCCCTCGCAATGCTGGAACTCGTGTGTATCACCGTACGCCACAAGATGGCCCGGCTGATGAGTTGTCGATGTTGGAATCGTGCCCGGTGTCGTTAGGTTCAACGATGGTATCGGGAAGCGAAACAGCTTCTCCCGTCTCCTTCGACTCGAATATGTCACGGTCTCTTATAGAGAGTGTAGGTCTTATAGAGTGTAGGGAAAAGAGGGTTAGGTGTTCTCGGTAGAGATTTGAGTCTAGGTTGTGTTTATTTAGTTGCGCAAAGCGCGATATGTGCGAAGCCGTTAGGGGATTATAGAGCTTTGAAGAAGAGTTAGTGTTGATAATAGGGAAGAGGTAGAGGAATGATGTTGATTATGGTGATGGATAATGATGGTTACGATGGATAGTAGTAATTATGATAGATAGTGGTTTGTTGTACATATAAGGCGCTTCTACACTTCATGTAGAAGCGGCGTCGCTTTTGTGACATGGTTGTGACGGATAGTAATGGCTGTGATGGGTGGCAGTGGTGGTGAAGAACAGTAATGGTGATGATAGATGGCAATAGCAATGATAGATGGCAATGGTAATAATGGATGGTAGTGGTTGTGATGGATGGCAGTGGTGGTGAGGAATAGTAATGGTGATAATGGATACCTACCTGGTAGTAATAGTGATGAGGTATGGCAATGGTGATAATGGATGATAGTGGTTGTGTAGTGTAGTAGTGGTTGTGTAGTGTAGTAGTGGTTGTGGTGGAAGTAAAGCAGAGAAGAACTTACTGTGTAGGTGTAGAGCCACTGAAAAAGTAGGTGAATCTAGTGGTTTGCTTTGCAAATAGTAACAATAGAGTGAGTGTATTAGAAGATGTGAGAAGGGATGCAGTATGGAAGCATAGAAAAATGGTGTGGTGGTGAGGTTGGTTGTAGATTGATGGAAGAGAACCTGGGGAGAAAAAAAAAAGAAAAAGGAAAGTCTTGAATAAACATGGCCTAGCTGGTGTGTTTATGTACAAATTTGGAAGCAACAACCTGCAGGTCTGCCGAGCCACTAGCAGGTGTCTTTTGAGGAAGGAGGGCAAAATAAAGACGGTGGGCAAGACGGTAGGCAAGACGATAGGTTGGACGAGAAGTTGGACGACGGCCGGATTTGTGTTGTTGGTTAGGGGGTTAACTATAACTATATATTCTAAGAGCAACACGGACCACCCTGTATATTGTCTAGTATGCTGAGGGTATACGCGGGGTTCCAACTTGTCAAAGAGGTTAGCTGAGACATGGAATCACCAACGTATAGACACAACAAGACCTTAGATGGGTTTGAACGGGGGCACGATATCTTGAGCACGGGTTTGTTAAGCCCTTAGCACATTAAGTTCATTGTACATACATAGGTACCTATTAACACTTCTTCAAGCATGCTTCCATCTTCTTCAACCTAGCCAGATGACCTCTAACGTGACAGAACTCCTAAGAGGTACCTAACCTAGTCTTTCATACACGTCAATACCACCCAGAGTACCCAATGTACGTAGTGAGAGTTATTTGGGATAATAACTAGTAGGACCTAGCTTATATTCATCCTGGCAAGCTTGTAATAGACGTGACCGGCACGTAGATGGCCTCCTAACGTTGATAACCAACAGAACACTCTTACACACTACCGAAAAAAAAAGGTCATGAACCTACGTGTTATGGTACTCTTCAAGTTCCAAAGCTTTCCCATGGCTTCTTTCATCCAAGTATGTTACTTTGAAGTAGGGTTGTACGCTTTGTACACCTGTAATCCACCCTCGACGCACTGAAGAAACCCTAGAGTAGTCGTGATGAACAGCACTAGCATTGCCACCCAGAATGTGTACCATCGTTCCCCGTTCCGCCTATCATGCCACCATTGCGATAGTGTCTGAGGGGTCGCGTCGTCGTATGCCTGCTTCAGGACGATCAAGCGATCCCTCCAGAAAGTGAATCGCTCGATCTGACGATCTTCGGCTCGTAGACTGCCGCAAAGCGTGACGCGAGGATCTATTGTGCGTGGTCTGGAGCTCGAGCACAGCTTTCGAAACCAGGCCTTCTTTTCGTTTCTGCCTAGGTTTGAAGTATGGAATTCGGACTGTGGGAATAGCAGGGCTAGTGTGCGTAAAGTCTCGTCTACAAGGCCGTCGGGGAATAGAGACCTAACTCAGGTTAGCTGTTTGAAGATCATGTAGAGGCTGAGTCTTGCCTATGCTGGCACTCAAGAAATGATGCGTGATGAAATATCAGTACTTTGTCGTCGTCATCGACGAGTAGTAGGTGATCGGCCAGGTTGTCCGTGAATTCGATTTGGAGACCCCCTATCACGTTGATAGCCCAAGCATTGAAAGACTTGGGCAGCCTAACGTGATGAGTGTCGAGGACTTGCGGCTCGCTGAACCGTTTGTTAACCATGTCAGCAAGACTGCCGCGTTCCCATGCTATGAAACCGCGTGGCGCTACTTGGTGTTTCATTACTCCAATCTTCAGCATTAATAACAGTCGTGCTACCAGGTTTATCGAACTTTCACAAGCGTCCTCTATTGCGCTAGAATACTTCATTCTGAGATGCGATACTATTGACTCTCGATCATTCCCTTCTCGAAGGAGTTGAACAATCTCCAAAACATCATCGTGGGTTCTGACGGTGACATACCGTCCATCTAGAGTTGCTGTTATGGCGTTCCACTGCTGTGTATAGTATTCGATATATGGCAAGAAATCGAGGTTCTCAATCGGTTCTGCATTGCGCATCCGGCGGTCCTTATCAAGTGGCCCCCAAAAGGTGTCCTGTAGATCCTTTGGTCGAGGTAGGCCTACCATGATTAATAGTGTGTTTGTCTGTGTTTATCTGTGTTTGGTTGGAGCTATTAGGGGTTTGCACTTATATACCTACTAGGTAGGTAGATATCATATATATAAATTCTCCTTTCAGCCTTGCCATTTGCTCTTTAAAGTTGATGACGACGAAGAACTTGGATATGGGGCCATGATGCGCCCTCCCGTTGCTGGTGTAGCCCCTTTATGCAAGCCATCGTGGCTCAGCTGTGATTCCTGCACTTTTCTGCACTTGGCCGAGTTGGTTGGGAGATAAGGGAGATTATGCCCTATGAACACAGCCACAAGTGAATTATTTGTGATTGGTACTGTTGTTGATTGTCTTCTTTATTTGTAGCTTAACTCCCCTGGGGCTATTCTTAGATTTGACATACCGATTCGCACAAGGCAGAGCATGCCTTTACCTAAGGTTTCGAGATCCTACAAAATCAATTGGTGGCCAAATCATGTCGCGTACCGGCTTGGTAGTGCGGTATACCTGGTGGCGCCGTGGTCCTGCTCTAGAGATATACAAAAAAGAAATCCGACTGCCGATTGACGAGATACTCAACTGTGTCGACGTATGTCATGCGGACATACTCACCATACCCTATGATAGGTCGCGAGCCCGATAGAACGAATACTGTTATTATGATACGTTGTACAAATCGTGATACCCGAAAAGACATCGAATTCCGAATCCGATCCAGCGGCTTACTTGACAGATATCCAGGCTTTGGCTTGAGTGCTGCAGCATTACCTCTCGAAACCTCACCTCTGTCTCGTCTTCTTGGTGGAAGGGAATACTACAAAAGCATACCAGAAGAACCACCCGATGATTTGAAAAATCGGTCGACTAAAATTATACGCGATCCCACCGAAACCACCAACCGAGACGAGAAGGATTAGAACACAATCGAGATAACCAATATCGCGTTGTGTCAATGCGACATTGGTGACCAAATTCATTCGTACACTGCCCGCGTGCTAGTGATATGGACGTAGGTACACAACGTAGAGAAGAGCGTAGATACGATGGCAATATAGTCGCCGTATGCGAAGCAAGATGAACTCTTGTTGACCTCGCACAAGGTCACGTAAGGTAGGCGAGTACCTGGGTACGGTTATCACAGGCACATCCTAATATCTTCTTAATAACAACCAGATTAGCTGTCCCTAAGTCATACATTTGTCATTTGAATGATAACTCCACTACTAACAGTGAAAGCCTAGTTCAACGTTACCGAAAGTACTTTCCAGGGGAACAACTACGTTTACAAACCACTTCCTAAAATATTGACCGAGCGGTTACTGCTACGGCAGAGGGCACGGGAAACGAACACGGTCGTTGACAGAAGTTATAGCGTGTCATCAAACTAAATTCCGGCATAAGGGGGTAGCCCGGCATTTTGGAACTGGAATAAGGTATAGGAGGATGCTTCAATGTTACCTCTCAGAATACGGAAACCTGGGCATACGCGGTAGATCCACCCCGTTCAGAGTATAGATATGCTGTATCACAGAATAGGCACTCGTTCGAATTACGACCCTAAGATGCTGTAAAATTTCGCAGGCGAAATAAGGAGAATGACGAAAAGGGGAAGTATAGGGGGTTCGAAATTTACCTCTCTAACTGGGCGCGTGCTATCCTGACCGTGATGTCTTCCCGGCGGCTCTTTGATTCACCGTCCCTAAGGAAGTTCTACATAGACCTGATAGGAGAACCCTGCGGCGAAAGGCTCACCGAAATTAAGTAGCTAAACACGAGGATTGCTCTATGGACGGTATGACAATGCGATATTTTCATTATATTGGCTTCATCTAAGGGGCTACGTTCACTGACGACTCCGGACCAACCTCTCGCGAGGCTAAGTCTTCTATCAATCCGTATACGGTCATCTGCCAAAAAGTACTGAAACCAAAATGGATTCGATGATGTAATAGAAGCCAAATTGGTGAAGAAAGCAGAGGGAAATATAATAAGAATCGACTGCCGTCGGTTTCATACTATTTTTGCAATCTGGTATCCCGTCAAAGGCAACTTAACCGTGCGTGCCCCCTGCGGACCCCCAGGTATTTGTCATATTACGACCGCCTTGACCGCATGGCATAGCTGGCACATGCTGCCTGCACACCAGGAGGCCTCGTCGAGGGACAGCAGCAGCTGAGAGAGAAATACGGACTAACAACTCACCTAATACCAGATACCATGCCGGCTAAGCGGCATATCCGCACTTCGGTACCGCATCCGAGGCGAAGACAACAACAAGTGCCGTGCTCGCCCTGTCAAATTTTTGCGGCGCACGCTTATAGTAGGAACGCGTGTTGCGCCAAGTTTCGCCTCTGTTGGTTTGCGAATATCCCAAACCCCCGTCTTCTCTCTATTCTCTCTCCCAACTTGGTGGATAAATGTGGGAAGAGAGAGAAAAAGAGAAAGAAGCCGCGCTGCATGCCGTCTCCGTATTTACCAACGTCGCATCGCTAATGTCACGTTTCACCCTCCGCAACTGATCGACCAGCCCTATCAACGGCGCCGGTACTTTTATTAGGGGGCGACAATTCGCGTGGCCAAGTATGTGTAGTGCCTACATGATGTACGTACGTACGCATGTAGCAAGGGGGACAGAGGCAGGCAGGCAGGGAACATTCTACCTCTATTTTAAATTGGTATCGTTCATTCCCAATTATTTATCATGCTCAACGCATTCTCCGTCTCGTCGCGGCAGAAATCAAGTGACCGCTCAATCAAGCGAACTCGGCAAAGAGGGTGGTCGAGCCAATAGCGTCGCCGCTCGCGCCCAGTCGAACCAACCTATTTAGCCACCCTTCCCCCTATTCTGGGGAAAAAATAAAGTTAATATTTCTTTCTACTGGCGGCGCGCGCCCGGCACTTTATAGACAAAACCCTTTCCCATCGCTAAGGCGATGATCGGCGCCGCGCAGCCAATAGCGTGCGCCCGAATTTAATATGAGCGACGAGAGAGGAAGTGCCAGATAATTACCTCTCTGATCCCCCCCATGTACGTGGTCTGTCGTCTGTATATTGCGCACCTTAGCTGAGCGGCTTTAACCTTCCTTTTTTTCTCCTGTACGCCCCTTGTTTCTATCGCTTCCATACCGCTCCCGAAACATGGGTTCCCCACATTTTGCCATTCTGCCATACATGCGCGGAGGCCCTGGTCGAGCCTTGGCGGCTCGTAGGGGGGTAATGGTTTAGGTATGTAAGAATAATAGGTACATCTCCGAGAGATTTTGGTGAGGACGAAAGAAAAGATATAGGACGGCGGGATTCCCGGGTTTCTTCGCTCGAAGAGAGAGAGAGGAAAAAGAAAATCTGGAGAAGTCAGTACAACCGTGGCAATGGGCTTAGTCAAGAAGCTGCTGTCGCTCGCTCTCCTGGGAGCCTCCCTTCAAGGGTTGGCTCTTGGCCAGGACTTTCCTCAGGAAGATATCGACTCCGGCAAAGCTTTGATCCAGATCAGCGCGACGGCCAAAGCCAACGCTCTGGCGAGACTAGAGGCCTCTCCCTCTTCGGGTTGCACGAAGGAGAACATCAGAGTGCGAAAAGAATGGTATGTTAAGGGGAAACACTTAATCGTCTGATCCGAAGCTAACCATCTGATGAATAGGAGAGCTCTTCCCGGGCCGGAAAGGACGGCCTACCGCAAGGCCGTAGAGTGTCTTATGAACGAGCCCCAGGTGTACCCAAATGTGACGGGCCCAAGGTCCCTGTTTGACAGCTTTGGCGTCCTGCACTATCACCTAACACCCGCAGTACACAACTCGGCATATTTCCTCTTATTCCACAGACTCTACGTCTGGACCTTCGAGGAGAAGCTGAGGACAGAATGCGGTTACACCGGCGCACTTCCATATTGGGAGGTAAGCACAAAATCCCAATCCCTAACCGTCCCTCCCACTAACACAGCCACAGTGGGGTCTCGACGCCGGCAGCGTAGAGAACTCCCCTCTCTTCGACGGCTCCGAGACGTCGATGGGCTCGAACGGCGCCAAGACGAACAACACCGCCCCCGGCCCGGGTAACCCCTTCTTCCCCGGCGGCTCCGGCGGCGGATGCGTCACGAACGGGCCTTTTACCAACTACACGGTCAACTTCGGCCCCAACACGGCGGACGACCCGCTCGCCTACAACCCGCGGTGCCTCAAGCGCGACCTCAACACGCAGATCTGCGCGCAGTGGGCCTCCCTCAAGAACACCACCGAGACCATCCTCGAGAGCCCCGACGTCGCCCTCTTCCAGGCCAACCTCCAGGGCGACTTCCGCTGGCCCGAGGCCCGCAAGTGGGGGTTCGCCGTCCACGGCGGCGGACACTTTGCTATCGGTGAGTTTCTTTTTTTACCTAACCTAGGTACCTAGCTAGAATCCCAGGGGGTTTGGAATCGCGGATTAATATTTTCATCTGCGCTTTTGCTGACATGTACCTTTTTCTCCCTTTCAAGCCGGCGACCCTGGTGGGGACTTCTACTTCTCGCCTCTCGAGCCCGTCTTCTACCAGCACCACGGCCAGATCGACCGCATGTACTTCATCTGGCAGAATCTAGACTGGGAGCAGCGACAGGTAAGCCTGTCCATATTGCAGTGGCATGATAATATCGCTAAACATGTCCGCAGACGATGGCCGGAACCATCACCATGATGAATATGCCAGCGAGTCGCAACGGGACTCTAGAGGACGTCCTAGATATCAGCCCCGTCGGAGAGGCACACACGTACCGCGAGCTGCTCGACACCGTGGGAGGCTCGCCTTTCTGCTTCGTCTATGAGTAAGTCGTAAGCTAGACAGACAAACTGGAGAGCTCGAATATATGTAGGAGAAGAGATTGGTTGAAAACAACGACCGGCGTCGAGGGGGTAGCGGTGGCGGCAGCAATTCAGAGAGATATCAATCAGCAGTTGTTTTTTTATTAGCGGTAGCATCGTCGGCGGTATTTTTTGAATCTAATAGAGCGCAGATGAGCGATGCTTTCTAAAGATCATCACAGGAGTGGGAGTCCGGTTTCCCATATATAAGTATTTTCATCACGCAGGAAAATATGAAAATAAATTCATAAATTTGACACTCCTGAGGAGATACGCTACCTTGAGACATACACGAGATAATAAAAGCAGCCGTCGCTCGCCGTGATTGTTCGCCTATATATATGCGAAGGTAGAAGTAGCATCATGTGGGATTACCACTCGGCAACCTCGCCAGGCTTTGGCCTTTGCACCCGGATAACTTTGTCGGCATTAAGCAGGCATAAAGGGTCAAGCGCTAGCTTGATCTATCGGAGGAACAAGGTCGTCAGCGTCATGTAAACTTAGGGACTTGGTTGTAGAGGTTGTAGACGACTTACCTTTCTCATAGTGTCAACGGTGCTCTCACCCAACTCATGATTGAGGTAGTCCCTCTTAACTAGGCCAACTCCATGCTCACCCTATATGCGAGTTAGTACACAAGTCATCCCAAAGTGCCAGCCAGTAAAGCTCACCGTAACTGTCCCCTCTAACTCAACAGCTCTCTTCACCATACGGTGTACCAGCTCCTCCGCCGCATGTCTCTGCTCATCATTCGAAAGCAGGATGACTACTTCTGTTAGTATGCGGTTCCGGTGTAAACGCAGCATTTCTTTTTCACTATCCGACTTTGACTTACTGTGGAAATTTCCATCCCCGACGTGCCCAACGATAGTGCCGTACATGCCGCTCCTCTTCATATCGTCCTTCGTCTCCTCGATGAGCTGCGGCAGCCTGCTCATCGGCACCGCGACGTCGCCGGTCCAGACCTTCTCGCCCGGCTTCGCGACGGCCATGGTGCTCCACAGGGCCTCCTTGCGCGCGCTCCACAGCTCCGCCTTCTCGGCCTCGGACCGCGCGAAGTCGAAGCTCTTGCTGCCCGCCTGCCGCGCCATCTCCTGCACGATCTGCACCTGCTCCTTGACGCCCCGCTCCGTGCCCGAGAACTTGAAGAACAGCGTCGGCACCTCCTTCCACTGCTTCGACGTCATCCCCGCCTCGTTGATGCACCGCATCTGCTCCTCGTCCAGGATCTCCACCGCCGCCACCGGCACGCCCTGCCCGACCACCTTGGCCACGCAGTCGGCGGCTTGCCGGATCGAGCCGAAGCCGCAGACGGCCACGCTCGTGCTGGCGGGCTTCGTCGTGAGTTTCAGAGTCGCCTCCGTGACGAGACCGAGTGTGCCTTCGCTACCGATGAAGAGCTTGGTCAAGTCGTAGCCTGCCGAGCTCTTCCGCGGCCGTTGTCGGGTCTTGATGACGGTGCCATCTGCAAGCACGACGGTCAACGAGAGAACCCATTCCCTCATGGTGCCGTAACGGTACGAATTTGTGCCACTGCATCCCGTACCGATCATACCTCCGATTTGAGCGCCCGGACCCGGATCCGGGGGAAAGAATAGGTTCTCCTTCCCAATTTCCTCGTTGAGAAGCTCCCAGCCGACAGCCGGTTGCACAACGACGTCCAAGTCGTCCTTGTGCAGCGCGAGGATCTTGCCCATCCTCCTGAAATCCACGCAGATGCCTCCCCTCGTCGGTGTGAAGTGCCCTTCCAAGCTGGTGCCGCCGCTGTAGCCAACCACGGGTATCCGTCGCGAGTGGCAGATCTTCATGATCGCGCTGACCTCCTCGGTCGAGCTTGGGTAGACCACCATAAAAGGCTTCTGTGACTCCTCGTTGCGGTAGCTCGACCACTCCGAGTTTGCGTGGGTCTCGAGGTCGGACTCTATGGTGCTGACGTTGTCCTTTCCGACGATGGCAATGAAGTCGACCCAGGCGGCTTCGAGGTTCGCCTTGCCATTCTTGTATTTCGGGTCGCGTGTAAGAGCTAGCGGCGAGGTAGAGGTCGGGTCGACATCGCGGGGTGCCTGTGTACCTAGGAAGTAGGAGGCGGCGGCGGTAGCGAGCACAACTATAAACTCCTAGTATCAGTATTGATCAATAGGTCCGCGCGCTTGGTGCGAGAGTCATACCAAATGTCATAGCCCACCGTCTCGACCCTACAGACTCTTCTCGTTGTCTCGCAAACTTTTCACGCTCTGCCTTTTCGCGTGCGATACGTGAGCTTATACTCTCTAGCATCTGTCCTTGAAATGAGGGCCCCGGCTGTTCCTTTCTCTCCGTTGCATAGAACCGTAGGCTCCCGGAGTATGCGACGCATGGTATTGCTGTCCGGGCCGGCCTAGGGACCCCAATGCTCCGAAGCCCAGCACGGGTGGACGGAGATGCGAGGCGCGACATGTTGAAGTAAGATTCGGAACTGCTCCAGACTCGAATGAGATCGCTAGGTCATCTTAATACTTGGAAAATGTGGTAAGGATTGAACGAAGGCCGGGAGCTTGTCAATTGCCCCAAATTGAAGACAGCAGAAGAGAAAGTGGGAGGAGAGTCGCATTGCCGCCGACCTTGGAGCTTGTAGCCGAATATCGAAAGAAAAGGTGGAGTTCGGTGTCGGCCCCCGGGAGCTAAACAGCTAGAAACCCCACAACGCCTTTTTCTTTGACGATAGCTACAAGTCTCGCCATCTGGTGCTTTGGTGGCGTGACAGCTATCCTGACCAATAATTCGCAGATAAAGTATCGTATAGTCATTTCTCTGATGATAAGTAACCCCTGTCAACAGTATTATGCATCATATTATTTCCATATTATCAATTCAAATTCTACGTAGCACATTGTAATATCAACTTGCTCAATAAAGCCGTCTTTTGTTATTGCGACTGAGTGCTATCATCATAACTCAGAGACAGATTCTTTGGTCAGACATGACAACCATAATATTACGTCCATTCAAAGGAGGCATCAATTTTTGATACCGATAGCTGATCCTAAATATACTAGCACTTAATCATCAAGACCGCCCCATTCGTCGTCATCCGCTCTCTGGGTATCACTAACAGCCTCTTGAGTCTTCCTCTTCTTGCTCCCCGCAATAGCACCAAGCTTGTTATGCTCCTTTCGCCTCTCCCACGCACTCTGTGTCGTAATCTTAGCGGCCTTGCTCCCTCGTCGAGATTCTACGCCGTGTCGTTTTAGCTTCTTCTTTTCTTCCCTGCCTACCTTCGGGAGCGAATCCATCAACCACTTCGGTACCCCTGCTTCGTTACTCTTTCCCGCCTGCTTCTCGCTTTGGGAGATGACATTGGCTATGCTCTTCAGGTGCGCCGTATCCTCAGTAGTATAGAAGGTCACGGCTACACCACCCTCATGACCAGCGCGACCAGTTCGCCCAACTCTGTGAACGTAAGCCGCCGGGGACGTTGGAACGTCATAGTTAATCACGCCGTTAACTCCGCGGAAGTCTATTCCCCTCATCAGGAGGTCCGTTGTGATCAATACCCATATCTCGCCTGCCCGGAAGCGAGCAACTATGTTAGAGCGTGCTGAATCCGAGAGTGACGAATGGAGAGCTGCGATGCGGGACGAACCGCCGGCCTCTGCAGGCAAATCAAACTTGATTTCGTCATGTAGTGCCGTTGCGCGCTCAATTGTCTGCGTAAACACTAGAAAAGGAAGCCGCATCGTCGGCATCGAGGTATCTGCCGATTTAGGATGTAGGAGCTGGCGAAGCGCGAACAGCTTCCCTTGTTCGGTAGCAGTGTAGATGAGCTTGTGATTGATGCTCGGAACTGCTGTATCTTTCAGTCCAACAACAAGACGAACAAGAGGTGCAGACGATCCCCGAGATTTCAATTGCTCTAGTACCAGACCTTCGATACTTGACCCCATAGTTGCAGACCAGCATGTAAGCCGTAAAGATTGATTTGTACAAGCAGACCAGATTCCCAATGTCTGCTCTAGAAAGAGGGGGTCGAGAAGAACATCTGCTTCGTCCAGTATCAGGTATTTTACTGTGGGCAGTGCCCTCGACTTCAAGAAATTTCGTAGGATCATCGGTGTTGTAACTAGAATATCCGTTTTAGTTGTCGTGGTCGTTTTTTCTGTCTCATCTTCCTTAACCTCATCGTCGGAACTATCCTCCTGATCGCTTCCAGAAGCTACCTCGCCACTAGCATCGTCTTCCGCTTGACCTTCTATAGGTATCTGCATGTCCTTCTTCATCCCAACGATCTTGACCCCGGTGCCTTGTGCAAGTTTCCTGCCCTCGTTGACAATTTGGTGAGCGAGTTCACGCGTAGGAGCAACAACCACGGCCTCAAGCACATGTTCCTTCTGCGCCGCATCACCGGCTCTTCTGCGCAAGATGCTATTAATGGCAGGGATCAAGAAAGCCAATGTCTTGCCACTCCCAGTCGGAGCAACCGCCAAGAAATCAACCCCAGATTCGGTCGTAAAATGCAATTCCTCTGCAACAGTTGGCAGTATAGCCCTATCTGGCTGCAGCAAGAGTGGCAGACTGCCCAGCTGTACCTCGGTAGGTATCCGATAGCCCTGCTTGGCAAGATTTTCCCCCAGTCTGGTCGAGATGTTATACGTAGATCGAAGCTCGGAGAATGAGGTCATTGGCTGCGGGAAGAGTGGTTTCTTCGCATCTTTCGCCTTTTCCTTGAATTCCTCCTTCTTCTTTTTCGACTTCTTTACTTTGGTCTTCTTGACGTCGTGAGAAGAAAGAAGAGTAAACTTCAACCGATGGGATCGAAGAACTTGTCGGACTTCCTCTTCGTCGAGCAGCGGCTTTAACGCATCCTCTTTCCGAAGCTCTCGGATCTTGTGCTCAGGCTCAGGGCTCTGCCTTTTCACGGCTTGAGGCGCAAAGAAATTGATCTCGTCGAGATCATCGTCGGCTTCGAGATTGGACGCGGGTTGCTGCTCGTTCCTTTTGCGCTTGACTCCTCGAGTAGGGTCATTGTAAAGTTGTGGAGTGGACGGCGTGGGAATAGGTTTCTGGATTACTGGCTGACCAGCGGTCCTTTTTGTCCCTCGAGACAGAACCTTGAAGATATCCATGGCTTACGGCGATTACTACTTAAGCGACCTTTGGAACCTTTGGAACTAAAAGAATTGTTCGAATTCGACTATCCCGAGGACATGGGCGGTGTGGAGAAAATTGTTGGCGGTGAATATTTTCTGCCAGTCAAAAGTTTAGTCAGGTTCCACTAATCTTTTACCCCGCAGCCCCGCAAACCACAAAACCCTTTTCCAATCTCCCCTATCTTGTCTAACCAAACTCGTCATACTTCTTTCACACCATTTGAACTGCCACTTCGACCAAACTCTTCCTCCAATAATCCGGCTGAAAGCATACTTGAGGCTGATGACGGGCTCAACAAAAACTGACATCATTGTTACTGTTACATCACTAACCAAAGAGAGATGCCGTCTTTTTCCCGTTGTACATAGTAGGCTCTGTCGCTACCACAACTCACGACGGCATACTGGGATATCGTCGACTTCCCGCTCCGCGGCACACCCCGGCTAGCATAGGCGAAACGTAGAATGCAGCCCCAAGCCGCCTCTATGATATTTGCGGCCAAGTGTGGACATTATCGTCGAGCTGATTGGTGCGGATAAATCGTTGGCTAAACACAACGTGATTCTAGTCCAGCAGCCAGCAGAAGAACGGCTGCGAGTGCTAAGGTTAGCAACTGTCAAAGTACCATCACATACCGGGGACCCGAACCGGGGGGATGAACCAACCATAGCACCCCCACCACACTTCGACCTGGTGGGCGGGTTGCAGGTGTCATTACGACATTATATGAAAAGATAGGAATCCCTGCCCCGCTATCGTGTGAGATGTCTGGATGTTCGTTGCTTTCATGAGACTGTACTGCCTTACTGTACCTTGGCTAGTACGGCCTAGCTCTCCGAGTACCGGGGGGAGCAAAGGGGGGAGTGAGTTTTTTTCTTCATGTTTACTTTACTTTGTCTGTTCTGTCCATCGTACAAGGTGTACATATAATATCTCATCCATCTCGAAGCCATTTAACCTTTGGCCATCATAGACCATCATCATAGAGCTTGACCAGAACAACTGTCATTATTGTCTCCTTATCTTTCCCTCCATACCTCTTCCCTATCGACCGCCTATCGACCGGACACATAAGCCATGGATCCAAAATCAGCAAGCGTGTGTGCCTCCCCAAACCCCACCGCTGAATAGCTCTCTAATCCCATCCCCTAGAACCTCTCCTTCATCCTTAACAAGCCACATGATGTCCAGTTCTCGGACAAGCCCGTCCCGTCCCTCCAAGGTCCCCACGATGTTCTTGTTGCCGTAAACTATACTGGAATATGTGGCTCCGATGTCCACTACTGGGAGCATGGCGCGATCGGTCACTTCGTCGTCAAGGACCCTATGGTATTAGGTCACGAATCGTCCGGCACGGTAGTCGAAGTCGGCTCCTCTGTCAAGACGTTGAAGAAAGGCGACCGGATCGCCCTAGAACCTGGCTACCCGTGCCGCCGATGCCAACCCTGCCTGGGTGGCCACTACAACCTCTGTCCAGACATGCAATTCGCCGCGACGCCCCCTTACGACGGAACGCTAACCGGCTTCTGGGTCGCACCGGCGGATTTCTGTTACAAGCTTCCCGATAACGTGTCCCTACAAGAAGGTGCTATGATCGAACCTCTAGCCGTCGCCGTTCACATAGTCCGGCAAGCGGTCGTAACACCTGGCCAATCTGTTGTGGTCATGGGAGCAGGCCCAGTTGGTCTGCTCTGTGCTGCAGTTGCACGAGCCTTTGGAGCATCCAAGGTGGTATCCGTCGACATCGTGAAGTCCAAGCTGGAGTTTGCCAAGTCGTTCTGCTCCACGCACACGTACATAAGTCAACGGATCGCGGCCGAGGAGAACGCTGCGAACATTAAGAAGGAGGCGGGGCTGGAGGACGGAGCAGACGTCGTGATAGACGCCAGCGGCGCGGAACCGAGCATCCAGACCAGCCTTCACGTCGTGCGCATGGGCGGCACGTACGTCCAAGGCGGCATGGGCAAGTCGGACATCACGTTCCCCATCATGGCCATGTGTCTGAAGGAGGTGACGGCCAAGGGCAGCTTCCGCTACGGCAGCGGCGACTACAAGCTCGCCGTCGAGCTGGTGGCCGCCGGCAAGGTCGACGTCAAGAAGCTCATCAGCGGCATCGTCCAGTTCAAGGAGGCCGAGGACGCCTTCAAGAAGGTCAAGCAGGGCGAGGTCATCAAGATCCTGATTGCCGGGCCTAACGAGAAGGTGGAGAGCAGTATCAGCGCTGTTACTGCTGCGGCTTAACTGTTGGATCGTCCATGTAATGATTGTTTGGATGGCTCCATGGAGGCGCTGGGGCGTCTGTGGTGGTTGTGGGATGGCGTAATGTACAAACTGCTAAGTAGTGAAGATGGGATGTCTGTTGTCTCTGTAACGTATCTACTAGTATATGAAAGCAACTGAGCAATGGGATGATTAGAATAAACAATAGCCTCCTGTCGTGCTATGTAGTGATATAACGACTTGATATATACCTGTTAACAACATCAACACTTGCGTTCTGCAGATTCCGATGTGGGGTCAGACGTTTCTATATATCTACGTGACCAGGACGGCTGCCATTATCAAGAATAGGCTGGTAAATCGGGACTTTTCTGCCCCCGAAAATCTCCAACTCTCGTCCACTTGCCGTCTGCAGTCGATACGACATGGACATGAATATGGACGAAGCATAGGTACAGTAGGTAAAGAGCAGACTCCAATGACGACTTAACGACGCGCTCTCTTATTAGCCGGGGGGATCCAGCCAGCGCCACGTTCCCACGTTCTCCAAATCGTCCCCAGATTCCATCGAACGACTAGACTCTACAGCATGCAGACAGACCTGGTTCTGGAATCATGCCACCGGGATGGATAGGTATCGTATGCATGCAGGTAAGTGCATGCATACCAATGGACTGGGGTAATGGTAATAATTCTATGCTGCAGAAAATCCTGTTATGTATGTATGGGCAAACGATATACGCGTCTCTTTACAGGTAGGTACTTACCCCTGACACTCTATGGAGGTACACACTTCTGATCGCACCAATTACCAACGTCACAAGCAAAAGTCTATATATTTCTATATCTCTACCTACCTACCTACCTTCCCACCTACCTACATCCCCATGTCTCCCCCTCGAATACCTAGACCATCCCCAAATACCGAGTAGTAACCACCGTCCCCCCCGTCGCCCCCGTCACCTTAACCGTCACCACCTCCCCCGGCACCACGTCCACCAGGTTATCCTCGAACCGGACCCCGTCGTCCTCGCACTCGAGCGCGACCCCCTTGACGGGCACCTCGGCCGAGATCTTGACCTCCGTCCAGTCGTCACCACCACCGTCGTTACTACTACCGCTGCTCAGCTCCGCCCGCAGCCGCTCCGGCCGCGCCAGGTGCGCGTACTTAAGAGGCTCGGGCCAGTTGACGTAGCGCGCGAGCTGCGCGCCGTCGGCGCGCCGGACCAGGTACGCCGCGACGACGGTGCGAGCCGCGTCGATGCCTTCGGCGTCTTTCAGCGGCTCCGGGACATCGAGAGCGATGATCTCGGTCGACTGGTTCTTGGGCAGGACGAGCGGGTCAGCGTTAACAGTCTCGCTGTACGTCTGCCGGCCCGTCTCGACGTCCCAGGCGCTGACAACGCAGTCGATCCCCGTCAAATCGTCGAGCGACAGGTTGCTGGCCCAGATCTCGATCTGCGTGGTGACGTCGACGTGGACGCGCGTGTACTTGTCCCGGGGGTGCCTGTGCTCGCGACGGGTAATGCCGACGGACAGCGGCGCCATCTCGCGCTTGACCGTGAAGTAGGCGTGCTTGGGCCGGAGGTAGTAGTCGCAGATGGCCCAGCTGGTCACCGGCCAGCAGTCGTTGATCTGCCAGACGAGGGCTCCGGCGCAGTACTCGCGCCCGGGCCCCTTCCACTGCCGCTTCCAGAGCCGGTACGCCGACGCGAGGCACTCGGCCTGCATCAGCTGCGTGCAGTAGACGAACTGCTCGAGCGGGTCCGGCGCGTACCGCATGTTCTCCACCAGGTACAGCGCGATCCGCCGCTCGTGCCCGTCCGCCTTGTTGTGGAAGTCCACCGTCGACGACTGCGGGTACCGGTCCGGGTCTTCCTTGCCGAGCGGCAGGAACGCGTCGATCGTCTTGACCGACGGGAACGCCTCCATGCCGAACTCGGACACGAAGCGCCCGCCCAGCTTGTCGAAGTTTTGGTACTTTTCCTGCGTACCGTGCCAGACGTTCCACTGGTGGATGTCGCCTACGGTGGGATCATGCGTGTCGACCCCTCCCCAAGGACTTCCGGGGTGATAGTAGACCGACGGGGTAAGATCCCGACAAGCGTCGGCGAGTATCTTCTCGTATATGTAGCGCGCCGGGAAGTCGGTCTTTAGCCAACTTTCAGCATCTTTGTTGTCTTGCTCCCACGTGAGGTTGACGCTCTCGGCGTACTGGTAGTCTTCGTTATTTCCTGCGTAGATCACGATACTCGGGTGGTGTCGCAGTAGCTTGATATTCTCCTCAGCTTCTCGTTTTATCGAGTCTAGGAGCTCCGGCCAGGCCGGGTAGTTGCCGCAGCCGAACATAAAGTCCTGCCATACTAGGATCCCGAGCTCGTCGCAGGCATCGTAAAAGGCCTGCTCTTCGTAGATACCTCCTCCCCACACGCGAATCATGAATTGATTACCGTCTGCTACCAACTTAACCCAATCGTAGTATCTCTCCTTGCTAATTCGTGGGATGAAATTATCCGCCGGGATCCAGTCGCTACCGCCGCAAAAGATAGGGATGTCGTTGACCTGGAAGAAGAATGATGTGCCAGGCTCCCCTTTTAGAGGCCGCTGGATAAGCTCGGCCTTTCGTATACCGATCTTCTTCGATACGCTATCTATGACCTTGCCATCTTCTTCTAATGTGGCCGTAACAGTGTATAGAGTCTGCTTGCCGTAGCGAACCGGATACCACAGTTCCGGCTCGGCAATGGCAAGGGCAGCACTTAAACCAGCACCTGCTACTTGGCCTGCAATCGCCGTACCGTTTAGTGAGATATCAAATCGAACATTCGAAGCGCTGCCTTCGATGGAGGCTTTGCCTTCGGTGGAAGCGTAAGTGGTCACGGTAGCTGCTTTTAAAGATTTATCGACGTCAATATCGAACCAGAAGTCGGAGATGCGAGACTGGTAGACCTCGAGGTTAATTGGTCTCCAAGGACCGCACGTGAGCAATGCCGGGCCCCAGTCCCAGCCCTATGCAGGTCAGTTTTGACTTAATCCAAACAGCAACGTTTGCTTGCTCGCCCGCCTCTAGGTAGACATACCCAGTGATATTGTGACTTTCGTACGGCCAGTCTTGAGTTGTCGCCGTTCCAGCAGCCCCACTTGTGATCCGGGAACTTCTCGACCAGCTTCCAACCTCGCAAGTACGCGCTGTCGAAAGTGATGACCAGCTTGTTCTCCCCGCCGTCCTTCTTCAGGCCTGCGGTAACATCCACGCGTTCCGGGATGAACATATTCTCCGTCTCGAGAATAGTCTTCCCATTCAGCACCACCGTCGCGAACGTATCCAGCCCGTCAAAAGCTAGGACCGCCTTTGCGGAGCTCCCTATGGCGGGAGACGCGAAGCTGGTCCTGTAGACCCAGACAGCTTCGCCTACCCATTGGACATCGAGCTCGTTCTTGCCGATGTAGGGATCCGGAATGAGCTTATGGGCCAGCAGATCTAGGTGCACATTTGTAGGGAATTGGCCGACGGGCAGGTACTTGCTATCCTCCTTGTCGGCCTGCTTGAACTCCCAATTCTTGTCGATTGGGATCACGGTGCGGGGCTCCATCTGGTGGCGGCGGGGTTGGAGACTGAGGGGAAGAGAAGGTGACGCTCTGCGAGGAGAGGATGTAGATGGTGAAGACAAGTTTAGATTTATCTCGAGATTGTCGACTTTGCTTAAATCAGCAGTTCTTGAGCAAGCTTGGCTTGACGATGTAGACTCCTGACCGAATTCCATAGACGTCTACGGTTGGGATGTCGCCGAGATATTAAGCGACACAGGACAATTAAAGAAACTCGACAAAGTAGCAAGACGAGGCTCTTTTAAGTGGTGCACTACTAGATGAAAATAGGTACCTACTATCGACGATGTTTTGACTTTCTCTATGTAAGATCAAGGGCTGGTAACCAGGAGTGCGGGATGACACTTGCCGAAGACGCATAGGAAGGTAGATTAGATCACAGGTTGCCGCTATACGGCACAGGGCTTACAGAAGCTGTGTTGAATGTTCATCGTTGCCTCAAAGGGGGCATCCCGCGGCCATCGCTAACCGCCGTAGCCATGGGGTAATGCATGATTAGATGCAGGTACCCCTAGTAGAGTATAGTGCAAGTACATATTAGAAGCCAAGACAGTTTCTTCAGTCGAAAAAGATGCGTGATGGAGGTCGTATAGCCCACATAGCATATAGTCTAGTTCTGTCTAGGGGATATCAGTTCCAGAGCTGCCAAGTTCTAGAAGTTGAAAAGATAAAAGATCGAGTGGGACAAATCCATGATTGGATCCTCATCTTGAATTCTCTAGGTCATTGGATCCACGCTAGTGGTTCCATATCGCGGAGCAAAGAACTCCGGTCGCCTTATCGGGCTTAGCCACGTGTAGGCGCATAGCGGAGCGGGAGCCGCTTCGGAGGGAGACCCGGCCGATAAACTTCGTTATCGCACGACACATTTTCTCAGTCCCCTTTCTCTTAAAGAGTAAGAAACATAAACAGTACCCAGGTACATAGTTAAGAGGATCCGATGCAATGATATTCACTATTATAGGAGGTAGCATACGAAACTTGTCCAAACTAATACAAGTCTTGGCACTCGAAGATATGTAGCTTGCCAGCTTGCCCAAGGGGGCCCGGTAGTCTGGTGGAAGACCTCCCGCCGAGGTGCAAGGGTGGAAGACTGTCTGCCGAAAACCGCGGAGCCTCACCTCCCAGAACCCAGGTAAAAGACAGCCGGACTGATATCGGCATCGTGCATCGTGGGATCAGATCAACAACTAGGTAGGTAATTTACGACCTGGAGCCTCGCTCTATTAGTTACCTCTAATACTAAGGATTTCCAAGTATTAATCCAACACACGTAAAAAGAGCCCATACATATCAGTATACAGGACAAAGAGAAATCTCCCATTACTCTATGTAGTCTTCTAGAGAACCTTCCAAGGGGAGACACGCACGCACGCACGCACGCACACACGTGTATCCCACCTCCAACGCCGTCCAAACGACGACAACAAAAAAGCGAGTGCGCTTGTAAAGAAAAAATTGGTTACAGTAGGTAGATAGGTAGGTTAGGTATCATCGTAGGGCCAGTCCAATCCCTTCCCGTCCAGCCCCCCAAGCCCACTCTTCCCACCATCATCGAAATTACGGCCGGCTTATGGGACATTCTCTATCCTTGCTCCCCCCCCTCTCTCTCTCTCTCTCTAGTCGTATACCTCTAATCGCCATCTCAGCAGCAATTCCCCCTGCCCCGCCCACGGCTCAACGTAAACACCTCCTCCCAGTCGCGCATCCCCCAGTTCTGCCCGCGGCTCTTCCCCCTATTCCTCCTCCTGCGCACGCCGGCGGCACCCCCACCCACTCCCAAGCCGCCGAGCCCGACCTCGTCGGCCGTCATGGAGCTCTTGATGCTGCCGCCGTCGCTCGCGCCCGCGTTCCACGTCCCGCCGTCGCCGTACTGGATCCCGCTCATCGGGTCGTCCGGGTCGATCTCGCCCAGCTCGATCTTGGTCAGGATCATGCGCGCGAGCCGCCCGAACACCTCGTCCGCCCCCTCGCCCGACAAGGCCGACACCTCCATCGTCACCGGCACGCTGACGCTGCTCGCCCACCGCGACGCCTCCGTCGTCGACACCTCCCGCCCCTCCGGCGCCACCGTCGCCCGCATCTGCGTCCCCAGCGTCGCGCCGCCCGCGCTCGTGCTCGTCGTCGTGCCCACGGACGTGCCGTACGGTATGGAGGAGGTCGTGCTCGACGGTGTCGGCGGCGGCAGGCTGGTGTCGACGAGGGTATCGTTTGCGAGATCGAGCTTGTTTCCCACAAGGACCGTAGTTAAGTTCGGAGACGCCAGGGCTCGCGCATCGTTGAGGAACGGTTGTAAGGCTCGGAACGAGTTATGCGAGGTGAGGTCGTAGCATAGGATAGCGCCGGCGGCGCCACGGTAGTATGACCGTGAGACGGAGCGGAATCGTTCGGTACCCGCCGTATCCCATAGCTAGTAGCATCGTCAGCTCATCCCGTTTGAGTCACCCATATCGCCCTTGTCCTCCTCCAGAGTATATAGATTGTAGTACCTGTAGCTTTATCCGCTTCCGTCGCGTGCCGGTGCCGACTTTGATAATCTTGCTTGCGAACTCGACGCCAATGGTCTGCGAGGATAGGACTCGCCATTCGTTCTTGACGAAACGGTGGAGTAGACACGACCTATCGGAGTTGCGATCCTCGTTAGTCGCTTATCCGTGATTTGTCGGGGAGTCAAAGAAAACCATCTCGTGCGCTTGACTCTAGATCTAGACCTCCTCTTCGCACGAGATGCCTTCCGTCAACGGGGATCGTGGGTAATTGGCGATACTCACTTTCCCGTTCCACTCGGTCCCAATAGGATAATCTTCGCGAGGTAATCGTACATGCTCCCGAGCTCCTGGTTTGCCGTATTAGCCCGCTGTCCCTGCTTCCCGCCGTTCGCCGGCTACTCAAAGTTCGTTATCGCATACCTGGTCGCCTGCCGTCCCGCTGCTCTCCTCGCTGGCGGCCGACGAGCGTCGCGGACGCGTCATCTTTGTGCGGGCTTTTGTATGTAGGAACACTTTCCCTGTATAATATAACAAATATTTCTTAGTCACAAGAAAGACAAAAAAATCTCGCAAAATCTTGAAATATGAGCAATGTGCGTTGCTAGAGGAGAGAGCTGAGCAAAAGAAGGGTCGTCGGGAATAGAATTAGGAGGTCGATCAAAGATTCCAGATTAGGTTGGCCTTACTGTATCAACTACCTAAAACGCTGGAAACATGTGCTCGGAATAGGCCCATACCATACCTGAAATGCGATAGTTTCAGCTATCCTTATCAGTAGATTGATCAGCGATGGGGGTGGTGACGAAACAGGCCGTAAGGTGTGTGTCTGTGCTGGCAATGATTTGCAGGGATGGCCCGCCTTGATAGCTGCTAGGATGCCCAGGAACTAGAATGCATCCTGTTAGTCAGCTGTTCCCGGCTTACATCAAATTGCCGAGGCTTCCCTGCGTTTGTTGGTTCATGAGCCGCCCTAACCCGTAGCCGGGTCCGGGTGAGACTCTTATCCTCATCATGTTTTCTATCCCTTTGTATATTTGTATATATAATTCCACTTTCACTTCCTGCTTCATTTTTTGGATAATCATTGATATATCATACGAAGATGAAGATTGAAGGTAGAACGTTTGTAGTATCCGGCGGGTATGTACTTGATATCCCTCTTTGTACGGATTGCCGAATCACATGTAAACGTACTGACCCTTAAAACCAGAGCTTCCGGACTTGGCCAAGCAGTCGTAGAAGAAATATGTCGGAATGGAGGCAACGCTGCAGTCCTAGATCTAAATGAAGAGAACGGTACCGCAGTGGTCAAGAAACTTCCCAGCGGATCCGGCAAGTTTTTCGCTTGTGATGTCCTAGAAACAAACAGCATCACGGCAGCAGTTAAGGGCGTCACGGAATGGACACAGCAGACAGGCAAGCCGCTGGGCGGTGTCATTCCGGCCGCTGGTGTGGGGAACCCGGCTACGGTAGGATATACGCCACACGAGACCGCACCGCAAAGCGCAGAGCTAATCAAGTAAACAGATCCTAGATCGGGATGGCAATGCCTTTAGCCTAGATAGCTTCGACTTTGTCGTCAACATCAATCTGCGAGGAACCATCGACCTTGTGCGACAATGCCTTGCCCATATAGCCAAGACCGAGCCGGTGGGAGCCGACCAAGAACGAGGCGTAGTCGTCATGGTAGCTTCGGTGGCAGCATTTGACGGCCAGAAGGGTCAAGTGTCTTATGCCGCGAGTAAAGGTGCGGTTGCATCAATGACTCTACCCATGGCCAGAGACTTGGCTCGCTACGGAATCCGCGTTGTAACTATCGCCCCGGGAATATTTGATTCAGGGATGACAGCGGTGATGCCTAAGAAGCTATACAAGGGCTTGGAAGCAGTGATGGAATTTCCGCGTCGGGCAGGACAGCCTGAGGAGTTCGCCCAGTTGGTGCGACAAATCATTGAGAATGCTATGCTGAATGGCGCCGTGATTAGGTTAGACGGCGGCTTAAGAATGCCGAGCAAAATATAAGAACGCGACGACGACTATCACGAATAACCCGACAAGATTGCATGCCATCATTTGTGATTTAACTCAACGCAACGAACTAACCTCTTCCTCAGAACTCATTATCGAGTGAAGAGTGAAGAGTGAACAAAAAGCAAAAAGGTATCATCACCCCATTTATCCATACAGATACCACCGTGTGGCGTATCTATTCCGGGCAATTCGAATGCCCAACAACGTAGTCGCGCGTGAACTGAACCAAGCAGGAGCAGTACGCCTAAAGGCAAAGGTTAGGATCAATTGGACTTGGACGACACCTGGCGAGGCAGCGGGGATCTCTCCCTGTGACCTCGAGTCGAAAAGGGAGCAGGGGATCGCTCCCGACGATCAAAGAAGCCGCTGCCAGGGTGCAGGCGCACCCCGTCCGGTCGGCGGCCTCGTGACAGGCGCTGAGTATTCCCCGCGGGACGGTGACGGGCCGACACTGCGGCCCGACCACCAAGAGCGAAACCCTGCAGGTATGCCTGGGAGGCGACCGGGTCATTCAGAATTCGTTCATCAGGGCCATTCTGATCGCCAAACAACGCCCGTACACTGTTCATGAGAGTACGACAATCGTCGTTGTGGGAAGGGCCCGGCGCACGGCGATGCTTAGCGTTCTGCAGGGCGGCGAAACCAGGACCCTTGTAATAGTCAGGGAGATAGCTCAAAGAAGGCTGGTCGGGATGGCGACCAGCATCGCGACGACGATCCGGCTTGTTGACAGGCGTGGGGTCGCGACCATCGCTGTTCTCCGATTTGATCTCGCGATCCTCACTCTTTGCGCGTGCAGGTCCGTGATGGTCATTCATGGTACCAGATTTGTTCGCTGGTTTCTGATAGGGTAGCTTGCGAGCCACTTTAAGAGCTTTCTCGGCGATGCTGTCTTTGGCCTCGATAGCGGTATCGTAGCTATGGTTATCATGGACTATCGTACCATTGACACTGACTGAGCACTTGAAGCCACCGTCGGGAGTAGCCCACCCGTGGAAGATAGGGTTGAAGCCGCGCTTCTGACACTCGAGGCTAAGTAGGCACGGGAAGGTAGGGCTATGGCCCTGGGGGGCTCGCGCGCCCCCAACTGGGCCACCACCCTTACCCAACTTCATGTTGATCGGCATAGCAGGTATCTCCATAGGAATAGTAGGCCTGCTCATAGAGGCATCAAGAGTAGTGCCGCCTGGATTGCGACCGCCGCCGAGCGCGGCAGAAGCCGCGGACGTCGTGGGCATGGGCGGCACCATGGCGGCTTTGGGCGAGTTAGTTACAGCTACCTAGGTAGATGAATATCAATAGACTATGTGGACCTACGGCGATGGGGTATACCCCAGGAGCTTGGCGACGGGAGAAGTTGGCGAAAACGATCCTGTCCCGAGCCTTGCTTGAGGATACCAGTATACTTGCCGGTATTGGTGCTCGTGGTGCTCGTGATAGCGCGAGGAGCATTCGCAGCGGGAATGCCTGCTTCGACAGCGCATGCATTGGTGAGGCTGGCAATAGAGGATGTACCTATTATGAATTGGTGCAAACACCCGAGCATCAGCATATACAATCCCTTATTAAAGATGGAAACCAAGTATGTTTTACCTCCAGTAGTGTTTCCCATGTCCATATCAGACATGGTGACAAGGTGAACACAAGGGTTCCGATATACTGAGGTTTACAATGAAGGTAAATGTTGAGACTGAAAAAGGTTGCAGGAAAAAGAATTGCGATGCGAAATCGCAGTGTTGATAAATATGGCAGTGGCAGAAACAAGGCAACTGGCAGGCAACCTCAGTTGTAAATTTAGTCCTTCCTTAAAATTTAGGTACTTTCCTTCTTTTCTCAGACAAACATATGCACTATTTATTCATTCGCTTCGATTTAAATCAGCAAGGCCAGCACCTCCTTAGGTACATAAAAATCAACTTTAGGTAAGGTAACCAGCTGGATCGATACCCCTTTTTGTCTGGTTGATCCTCAACTTACTTGACGCTTAGTATCCACTATCACTGAACACCGTAGCCATCGTCTCCCCCTTCTGCCACCGTAGTATGTTCTCTACTTGCTGTTGATACATTGTCGTAATGTTATCCTCTTCAACGTAGCCCATATGAGGTGTCAGAACCACTTGGCTTCTTCCTCCCTCTCCCCATTTCGTCGTCCTCCATTCGCTGTCTTTAGGCAACGGTTCGATTTCATATACGTCCAGCCCTACGCCACGTATCGATCCCTTCCTAGCCGCCGCAAGCAGGTCATCATCCGCCACGATCGGTCCTCGCGCTGTGTTTACGAATAGCGCCGTCTTCTTCATCTTCCCCAGGTCGTCCGCCGTTATCAAGCCCCTCGATCGGTCTGACAGCACGAGCTGGACGCTGACCACGTCCGCCGATCGGAACAGCTCGTCCCGGCTAACCACCTTGAAGGTCTTGTTCCCATTCTCGTCCTCTACAGGTAGGCCGGCGGCCTTGGCCTTTTCGTCGGCCGCCTCTTGCGTCAAATTCGTGCTCCAGGATATGACCTTCATTCCGAAAGCTATGCTCATGATCCTCGAGACCGACACTCCCAACCTACCAAGCCCGATGCTGCCAAATACCTTTCCCGCTAGCCCCACCGCGTAGGTGGTCTGCCAGCCCCCAGACTTCATAGAAGCGTCATCTTGAGGGACGCCACGCGCAAGTGCCAGGATAAGGGCAACGCAATGCTGCGTCGTGCTGTCCGGGCTGCGATTTTCCCCTGTGGTTCCAGATACCGGGACGCCGCGAGCTGAGCAGGCCTTTACATCGATAGATGCGTTGCGGCCCCCGGTGGTGAGGAGAAGCTTCAGATTTGGGAGTCGATTGATCAGTTCAGCCGGGAATGGTGTTCGCTCCCTCATAGAACCTAACCGCGTTAGATCTAGAAGGTAAATTTCTTGGATGACACTTACTAATGATTTCAAACGGCTCAAGACGCTTGACCAATCCATCTTTGGCATCTTGAGGCGTGTTTGGGTGGTTATAAGGAAGCAGCGTATCAGTAAACGTTGTTACTTCATAACCGGAAGACCGCAGTTGTTCAAACGGGGGTTCGGACAGCTTTTGGTAGTCGTCCAGTATGGCTATCTTTGGTAAAGCCATGGCGAAGATACTAATCTTGTCACGCCAATAAGGGTTTCAATTGATGTGAACTAGAGAGACATGGTCTCGCTCGTCTAATGTAACAAACTGTTAAGGAAGACGTTTCAGGACGTTCCGAGCGGAGAAGATGACGCCTTCGCGTCTCCACTTTGTGCCGGCAATAGCACCCTATCCGGCACCGATGATATCCGATCTCCGGCTTCCGGCTTCTATCCAGAATCGACAAAACATGTCAATTTTAAGTTACACATTTCAAGATCACGGACTAAAGGAGGTTTATATCGAATTACTTGACATGTTCACACCTCCTGGAACTCCCTCAACTTTCCCAATGCCTCCTCTTTATGGGCTGATAAATCTATATCATGTATGAACCCCCATCGCACCGACAGTGCTTCTCTCAGCTTTTGCAAGTCCAGTCCGACGTCCGGGTTCCGGCCACAGAATATTTCTCCCGTCCCTCTACTCGAATCGATAATCCGCTGGCACCTCGGTCTTCTGATCGTATCGAAAGCTTTGAATGCAGCGTCAATTTCTTCGGGGCACGAAATCGCACCCAGAACGGTTCCGAGAATGACGGCGTCCTCGATCGCCTGTCCTGCGCCGGCGCCTTGCCAAGGGGTCATCGCATGAGCTGCATCTCCAATGATGCAGGTGCGCCCGTTTGCATAGCTAGATGTTGCCTTATGCTCGAATGATGAGTACCCTTCAGGATTTGGCTGGTCGAGCAAAAGCTGTGACAAGAGAACCTCATGTTAGACCATTGAGAATCCATAAAATCTAAGGATCAAACTTACTTCTATCATGTTCTTAGCTATCGGTCCATCTAGCCAGCCATGCAACTCCTCGGTTAGATTTTCTCTTGTCAGGGCATGTTTCCTATCCTTTGGTGTCTCTCTGTCGATACCTGACATGACGCATTGAACAACTGTCCTATTTTCCACTGCATTCTAAGTCAGTAGTTTCAACTGGGAGGTTACGGGAGAGCATAGGGAAGAGGACATTGCCACTTACAGACGTCGTGCATCAAGTACGCCCCGTCACCAAGCCAGCCAATCTGGCGATCGACTTCAAAGTACTCCTTCCCAATGATATCCCGAGCCTTCTCAAACGGCACTAGATTTCTGCTATCCCAGAACCCACTCGGCGATGCCGACCATTCGTTGGAATCTTTGAGCACATGCTTTCGAACAGACCCGAAGACACCGTCCGCACCGATCACCCCATCGAACTGTTCCGTGCTACCGTCTTGAAAGGAGATCTCCACACCGGCATCCGTGCGATGGATGGATGTGAGCTTTTTATTGGCGTGTAGCACATCCTTAGGCAGCGGGATCAAGAGTTCTCTCAGGAGCGAAGCGCGATGGACGACAAGCCCATCTTTGCCGCTTTCGATATCGAAGATAATAGTACCGGCTTCGGGACCTGAGCCCTGAACATGTGTTAGCAGGATGATCCGTCGAAAATTCATGTAGGTTCGTTGACACACTATCATGGCGCGGGATGAATTCAGCGACACGGCCCCAGCCTTGCGTAGTATTTCTTTCGCCGATGGAAGAATGTGCTGCAAAGCACGCTGCGTATTAGAAGCAAGGCCAACCGCGGCGCCTCGCTCCGAGAACTCGGGCGCGGACTCGTACACGTGGATATCAAGGTGAGGAAGTTGGATGAGGGCGTTTGCCAGCGACGCTCCAGCCAAGCCGCCGCCGATAATAGCTATGCGCATCCGGTCGCTCGCCATGTTTTATTTAAAGGGGAAATGAGAGGGGAAAGTTCAAGAAAGTGATATAATAGTTATGATTCAATAATGATATTTCTAAAGTATATGAAGTAGAAACTTCCGTCCTCTGAGGATTCGAGAAGAAAGAAAACAGATGAAAAAAAGGAAGAGGAGAATCGAGGTCAGGCTCAATATATGTACTACAACCATCCCTTACCCCCTCCTAGCCCGTGACATTCGAACCCCTTTTCCTCTCAAGAGCCCGATATTCATTCCTTCATAAGTTAAATACTACATGACGTAAATTCTTATATTATTCAATTCTATGATTTTGATTTTTTTAAACTTATATACGGACGGCGAACAATTAGACGCGGCTTCTACTGTAGCACTTCAGAAGATTTCCGATTTCTTTGATTCTAGGAACATCTTCGATATAATTTTAACAAAAATAACCCGTCGATCCTGTGAGCAGCTAGTTCATTCACAATGCCTCTCCGGCGCGGATTTCCTCCAGAATAAACGCCTCAGTGCTATCAAGTGCTGGTCGGTCGCTTTTGCTACTTGCCGCCCGAAGCGTTGGACGTGTTGAAACGCTATGGTCGCTTTTAGACGCGAACTGGAGCGGGCGATGACTTGTCGCAGTAGTATTCGGGTTGTCGCGAATCCCCGTGTAGGCTTCATCCGACTGCCGAGTCTTGAATAGGCTTCTGAGGCCCTTGGGTGATTTCCAAGGAACCTCTTTAATCAATAGGAACTGGAGCGTGGGTAGACAAGCGGCAAATATACCAATGGCGCATTCAACCAATCCCCAGTAGAGATACTCTGTGATAACAACTACAGTTCGGTCAGAAAGTATTCGCGATCTTCAGTTGCGATTGCAGACACTCACGTATTGCATCGCTATCGAATCCTACAGCGACAGCGCGGGACATGATGACAAGTCGTGTTAATGAAGCTGCGATAGTCCTGGAATTTGCATGTACGTGTCAGTACTAGAGGGAATTTCACCAAGACAAGAACCAGCTTACACGGCTCCAAGCAGAAACACTATACTGATAGCGATCTTTCGGCTTGTCGTTAAGTTTAAGCGCCAGACCTAACAAGCGATCAGTAAAGCTGGCAATGATTCGAATGGGTACTGAGCAGGCGAGTTAAACTCACTAGAGGGATCGGGATGCATATGATAATAACGTCTGTCATGAAATCCGTGATGCAAAGAGCTAGGACCAGTTGCATAGACTCGACACACTGCGTGATGAGATCGATCGTGGAGCCCCATACCGCCCAGAAGCTTAACCTACACTCGAACAGTGTTGCAAAGAAGAACGAGATACTCCATGCCGCAACTATTACGAGTAGTACGGAAAGAAATATGTTGATGGGACTCTTCTTGCCAATCGAAAAGATCCTCATGTAGAAGAACAGAAAGCTTGCTTTGGTGCAGCCCAAAGCTAATGGGAGCATCATGGCAAAGGCCCATTGGATCTAAAATCGCTGTTAGATACAGCATGTCTGCTTCACTGTTATAGCTAGTGAACACCCACCTTATCCGTTATCCGGAGTTGCTCTGTCACGGCCGTCTGGATGTCTCCGGTAAAATCTGACGGGACGTGGGTGCGATACCCGAGCGATTCTCGCGAGACGCCGTACACCATAGAAACACCGATTCCCACGGTCAGAAGCTGTTTCACAAGGTCAGTTCAAGTGGCTGGATGGCGAGGGCTGCTTTGAGACACGTACCGTGGCCGGTATTATGAGCCAGTCGTCCATCTTCAGGTGTTCATGTTGCTTCTTCCTCGTCCAAAATCGCAGCACGAGCGCAACAATATCCACGATGGACAAGGCGATTGCAGCGGTAACGACATGGCCAGGTGTCTGATAGTACTTTTGGGGCGTCTCCATGACGAAAAGTCCTTGAGAGTTCCCGCCAAAAAGGTTCTTTGACTCTCGACCTAGAGTATCTTGGTCGCACGATGGCTTCGGAGGGACTAGAAAACGAAGTGGATAGAAGCAATAGGTAACTGCTTTCAACTCCCCAATTCTTGGTCGGTTGCGTATCCTCACAGCGTTTTCACTCGCATCGAATTATAAATGGAGAGCTGCCATGGTTCGAATCCCACCATTTTGCTGCAAGACGCCGATCAATCGAACACTCCAAGTGGTAAGGAGCGAGGAGGGAGGGTGGCATAGGACTAAGACATCACGTCCCTTACGTATGAACTCGCGAATAGCTATGCAATGCCTCCCGGAGCTGAAAAAAATGTAGCATCCAGCACTACCTTATACTCTTTATGACCACCAATTAGTCGCATGGCAAGTATGGGCCACCCTCTAAGCTGCGATAGAAGCCTACCTGGGGTAGTATTGGCCTACAGCGGCCCGAGATGCACTTAATTTAAGCATAATCCTCCAATTCTCAGCCCCGAATCCTGACAACAGTACGGGGTCAGTCGCGGCAGCTAAATCGGCAATGATGATTAGGCCCCCAAACCCCCTAAGCAGATGCGCCGATCGCCGGCGGGCTGTGGATGGTTCACTCATTCGTCCGTAGGTGTCCAAAGAAAATAGTTCCGTTCGTCCTTGTCCGCATCGCACCAACGCCAATACTTTAATATATCAGAAGGATTCGATCGCCATGGCACATGTGAGCACCGACGTCGCATTCGTAAGACACCGCGGGCACTGGGCATGCATGCCGGCTACGCCCACCTTACCACCAGCTTTTATATGCCCACATGCCCAGGTATCACCCCCACCCACCCGACAGAACGCACCTAGGATTTCATTGGCTTGGTTGGTAGCATCATTCAGGGTGAACTGGGCGATAGGGCTACGTCCGACGGCAAACAGTCTTGAATCAACACCGAGACGAAAATGAAAAGGGGTTACACTAGGAACCTCGCTGCTTCACCGGTTCGCACATGTCTCGGTCAAATAGTCCTTCCAACCAGCCTTACCACTAGAGCGTTTCAACGAATAGGGATGCAAGGACTGTATCTTATAAGCAGGATATAGCAGATCTTATCCCAACACTTCATCGGCAAGTCGTAAAGAGACATGGAGGTATAGACTCATATACGACAGGATCCAACTCAGTTCAGCATTGACGCAACTACCTGCGAGCGTAAAATCATTTCGCCTCAATAGCTACAGTAACAATGGCCCAATTTCACTCGTTCCTTGTCCCAGCACCCGTCCTCCTATCTCATGGTAACGCCAACTTCAACGTCCTCGCGCCTAATGCATGCTAGCCACCTCATCAGGGCCAATGGGTACAGGCGTGTCAACGGCAGAAGCATCTGCTCGTGTAAAAATCAAGTTAGAGCTTCTTCTTGCAGTCTGTATCTGAGGTGTTCTTACCTCCTGGGAGAGGAACGGCCGCTACGGAGCTGACGAGGAGGGCGAGCGCCGCCATCGAGACTTTGACGAAATGCATTTTGAGTCGTGGTAATGTATCGGTAAGTGCTAAAGGATAGCAGGGGAACTTGAATGTTTTGATAGTGTTCTGTCTTCTTTGTTTAAAGACTCGAATGCCAGTTCAATGTCAGGGGCGGCCACTCTTCATATATCCTACAGTCTCGTACATCTAGATACTCGTCGGCCCTTTCTCTTGAAATTGGAGACATGCACTTGGTGTATGGGACCAAATACGAGGTGGAGTAAAACATAATGGGTTGGAGAGAAACGACGTCGGTATGCAGATAATCTATTCTAAGCAGGATATAGACGGCCAGTAAAATATGCAAGACAGGTCTCCGATGTGACAACTTCGCCAACCACCTTGGCAAGACTACATATATACGTACGTTGAGTTACATCTTCGAGTGGCAAAGACCGAGGCGTTCCAAGTAGGCAGTGTAAATGAAACTGTCGATCCCAAGACCAGTCACAGTCACATCTCAGAAGGACTCCTGCTTGACCCCCTTCCCAAAATTCTAACTCGAGTCCTCACGGTTCTTCCATACACTTCAATCACCGACCGACTTAGAACATAACTGAACTATGGCTGAGTTTCAACCTTCCTCAGTGAAGAACGTCTTCATGGACGATGAAGAGTTCTCTCAGACGAATGAGTTCGGCACAGCCAACACCACGCACGCCAAGCCAGGAACAAGGCTATCGAGATTGTTTACTCCGACGAGGATACACATCTACACACTTAATATCGTCATCTTAGTCCTAATCGGCCTGCTATGGCACCGGGACAGAACGTCCACATCTGCTTTCGAAGGTCAAACCTGGTGTATGTTAGCCCCCCTCTGGGCCGTCATAGAATGGCACTCACATACTCCAAGCTCCCGTTCAGCAGCACATCGAGTTCGAGACTCAAGGGGAATATGTCAAGCACAAGGAAAGCAGTATATACTCTGGGCCTCCCAGCACGGAGCAGGACAATGCATGGGACGAACTCATCAAACGTAAGACGAGCTCCTTATTGTCAAGTAAGGGTGTCTATACACTTATACTGAAATGCTGCAGCTTCGTTCTTTAGGACGAATCGCGAAGAGCTAGAAAAGGCGGGAGAGTCGTTCGCAAAGCTAGCAGAGTTGGAAGACGGCGGATATCCCGCCACGCTCGGTGTCTATCACGAGATCCATTGTGTGGTACTTACTCCTTTTCATCTCCCCGGTGGCAGCGATGTACTAATTGGATACACGACAGCGACAACTACGGCTATACCTTTTCAAGGAGACGTACTATCCAAACCTCACCGAGGCTCAGGATGAATACCTTCACTCTCATCTCGGTTGGTGTCTCGTCGCCCACCACTCTTACCCAAAGCACCTCTCGTGAAGTTTCGAAGCTGATTTCATATAGACCACTGCCTAGAAGCACTTCGCAGGATCGTGATGTGTCACGGCAATACCGCTCTCCACTCATTTGAATGGGAGGACCCGATGGCAGACCTCCCGGCGGCCAAGTCCAACGCGAAGCTAAGCTGCGTGAAATGGAGTTCTATTGAGGAATGGAGTCGCTCGAGAATGGTTCCGGTCCATCCTCCTCTTGTACGGTTAGATAGCCAGGCTTAGCCATTGCAAACTGCTGTTATAGATTGAGTCTTACTGACAGTATGGATTAAGCATAAACTAACCCCCCTTTTCTTTTTTCGACTTATACAATCCTAATGAAGAGCTACGCAGCTTTTACCGAGGAGTCTTTATATATGTCCGGTCAAAATTCAATCCTAAGTAACATTACCGCAGGGTCATAGGCTTAGCCTGGTCGTGTCATCCAGCTTCTAGGTTCCTAGCCCGTGGAACGAGGAGTTTGGATGGTCTGTCGGTCCGGATAGGTGGCCGGGTTAGGAGTACAAAGAGCGTTGGCGATCACATACATACCTTGTATACCCTTGGATCCTTGAAGTTGGGTTAATAGCTCTTTGTGCAACAGTTTGTTGTCTTAAGCTTTCTGATTCATGTTGTGATAGGTTAGTACAGTCACCAACCCAGTCGAAATTCCATACTACCTACTCTCAGCCCCAGTCTAGCCCAGCTGGTAATGTACCCCTGAGTCCTACTAGTAAATATTTTCCTAGTAATCGATTATCAGATTCAACACTTTCCCCCCTTTTTCACAATTAATGCGCTTTTGTATTCGTTTGCTGCAAGAATGAAGCCAGAAACATTCTCCTGTTGGCTGTTCCTCCTTACGCAATTCGCACAAATATTGGGCTCTTATGGATGTCACTTCCCTGAACTTTAAGGTATGTATATCAGGTTAGACCTTTTCAAGGTAAAACTCGCATTAAGCTTAATTCAAATTCCACCTCGCAACAGGTCAAAGCCCCCACCGTGATACAATGCGGTGGTATAATGGCACGTACCTAGGTATACATCGTAACACCGCCAGCTCAACACAGACCTCAAAGATGAATAGAATGCGTTTGTTTTCTAGAGAAAGCTTACCAAAATCCAAGGTCTGAGTAAAAGGGTCGTGTGGAAAGAATAGAAACTAAAGAGAGCAATGCGACAAAGACTGAAGCTATTGTGAGACTTGGTCATAAAGACAAAGAAGATTTATACTCATATAAACTACACCAGAGAATGTCAAGGTCTAACCCTAACTCTGCATAACTCAAATCATTAATAATACTCACGCAACATCTCACACACAAAAATGAATTCACCACTACCGCCCCAGGAAGACGCCGTCGCGGACTTCCTCAACCACATCAAGAACAGCAGCACCCCGAAGAAGAAATTCCCCAACCTCGAGCCCTCGGACGCGACGGCCGCGGAAGCAAGACAGAAAGTCTACGAGCTCTACAAGAGGAAGGTTCCCAACTTCGACGCGGCCTCGGGCGACCTGGCCCCCGTCTTCGGCCTCGGCGACAGCAGCGACGACCTGCTGGCGAGGCAGCGGGCGCAGGGCCTCTTCACGCACCCGGCCTTCGTCGACGCGTACGTCGAGTTCGCCGAGGCCTACCTCGCCGGCCGCTGGGACCTGCCCGCGGGCGAGTGGGCCGCCGTGCACAAGCTGTTCCACGTCCACCGCCGGAACCCGGAGTGGAGCCGGCCGGACGCGTGCCCGAGCCGCGAGGGGTGGGACGTCAACCACTTCTACGCGCGCTTCGTGATCCGGGCCCAGCACGGGATCACGCAGAAGCCGAGCGAGGTCGGCGGCGGCGCCAAGCACATGGCGTGGTGGCTGCAGGGCGCGACGGCGTGCGATGCGTGCTTCGTGCTGCTGCACGCGCTGCTGTACCTGCAGCTCGAGACGATGCGCGACTACAGGAAGCACGCGCCCGCGAAGGACCGCATCAGCCACATCGTAGGCGCGTGGAAGGCGAAGATGACTGCTGGTCCGAAAGAGTAGGGCTGGGCTGGGCTGTGGTTATTTAATAAGGCTTGTTAAAGGGAAAATCATTAGACTGGAGCGAGCTGCTGAAGGTGAGTGAAACTTTTTATTTTACGGTAGAAAGAGTTACATAATTTACCCATATTGAAAATTTATCTTCGCCTAATGAGAGAGAGCGAGAACTGTCGCTCCTAATGGGTTTTTTTTTATTTTATTTTATAAATGTGACATTGCGAAACAGTGTTGTGGCTTTTACATATGTTTTGAGCTTCGTCGTAGAAAAGTTTTGGACCGCATTCGAATTATAAACAGTTAAAAGGAGTTAGGAAAAGGGGTTCATGACGCGCGGCAGTAATAAGTTATCTAAAATCATGATACTTATCAGATGTTAGATCGTCCTCTGGGGACTTGCCCGTTTCCTTACATTCTTTACGGGAGGGTTTGCCGGATGGGCATGCAAGTAAGTGGGCAAAGGGGGTTAAGGCCCAGGGGGGCCAAAAAGGGGGGAGAATATCAAGCTGCCGGCAGGCATAATGCATCAGACTGACCAATCAGAGACTTACTTTCTTCCTCCACGGTCCCATACTTAGCCGTACTCGGTTTCAGAATAAACTCCGTTAAAGGGCCTGCCTCTTTTTCTTTTCCTTTTTTCTATCACATTATTTGCCGTTTGCCCATCTCGCTCTCTCGCCTCTTCGCATGAATACGCCGAGCATAGGAGCATTACCAATTCCTTTCTCCAAATGCCCTTTTAGCCCGGCTCTTCGCTCCTAACAGTCTAGCCTACGCGTCCTGTATGTATTTATCACCATATTTGCTTCTAAAGAAGATTGTAATACCCACCTTTGGCCCACAGGGATAATATGTCTGCATCCGCTTCGTCTCTTTTAGGTCCACAGTGATTTTTTTATATTTTTTTTTTTGGCAATCGATTGATGTCCCATCTGCCCATCTGTGTGCCTCATGTACATATCTCTGTAAACAGTTTTTCGGTCAACGTTAAGAAACAGTGAATATAGAACTCGTCATCGATCTCCTCACTAAGTTGCCAGACCAAGAGGTCCCATTCATCTCCGCTATTTTATACCTGGTCGCAATTTTGTTATACGGAACATGACTCATTCGGCCTAATATTTTGTTAATATAGCTTCTTTCCCGCCTTCGGGCTGCTTCCCCTTCAGCCCAATATCATACCAAGCCTTATTATCCTTTTGTTGGACCATTGGATAATTTATCTATCAATCTGTTAGTAATACCAACGACTTTGGTACAAGACGATATCAATCGCCAAGAGGGGACGATATGAAGGATCATGATGCCGCCTCGTTAGACCCCCGCGACGACGAGAAACTCGAAGACTTGGAACGGGGCGCCAAGCCATCTCGCCACGACGGCATCTGCGAAAGCTCCTCTGCGAGCACCGCGCAGGAGGAAGATGCCCAGAGGGACGGAAGCGTACCGGCTGCTGCTGGTACTGCCCCTGCCCCTGCCGCCACGGCCGTCGCCAGCGAATCAGAGAGCCCGTCTAGCAGTAGCGGCGCTCCCCCCGCTGCCCCCGCTGCCGCTGCCAAAAACGTAGAGCCCGAGGCGGTGCGGACCAAGTGGGAGACGACCCTGATCGTGCTGGCGCTGTGCTCGGCGCTCTTCCTCGCCGCCCTCGACGTCACCATCATCACGACGGCGATCCCCACCATTACGGAGCAGTTCCAGTCGCCCCAGGGGTACACGTGGATCGGCGCCGCCTACCTGCTCGCCAACAGCGCCACGGTCCCCAGCTGGGGCAAGGTCTCGGACATCTGGGGCCGCAAGCCCGTCCTCCTCGCCGCCGTCGCCACCTTCTGGGTCGGCTCGCTTATCTGCGCCCTCAGCGTCAACATCGGCATGCTGATCGCCGCCCGCGCCATCCAGGGCGTCGGCGGCGGCGGCATCGTCGTCCTGGTTAACATCTGCGTCGGCGACCTGTTCTCCATGAGGAAGCGTGGCATGTACTACGCCTTCTTCGGCATGGTCTGGGCCATCGCCTCGGCCATCGGGCCCATCCTCGGCGGCGTCTTCACCTCCAAGGTCACCTGGCGCTGGTGCTTCTACGTGAACCTGCCCATCAGCGGCGTCGGCTTCTTCGTGCTCCTCTTCGTCCTCAAGCTGCACAACCCCCGGACGCCCGTCCGCGAGGGCCTGGCCGCCATCGACTGGCTCGGCAGCCTGCTCATCATCGGCGGCACCCTCATGTTCCTGTTCGGGCTCGAGTTCGGCGGCGTCACCTACCCCTGGAACTCGGCGCCGACGATCTGCCTGATCGTGTTCGGCGTCGCCACGATCGGCGTGTTCGTCGCGGTCGAGAAGTGGTACGCCCGGTACCCCGTGATCCCGCTCCGGCTGTTCAAGTTCGGCACCAACATCTCGACCTTCGGCATCTGCCTCGTCCACGGCCTCGTCTTCATATCGGGGAGCTACTACCTGCCGCTGTACTTCCAGGCGGTCCTGGGCGCCTCCTCGCTGCTCTCGGGCGTCTACCTGCTGCCCTACGTGCTCTCGCTCTCCTTCGTCTCGGTCGGGTCGGGCCTGTTCATGAAGAAGACGGGCAAGTACCTGCCCGCCATCATCTTCGGCATGTTCTTCATGACGCTCGGGTTCGGCCTGTTCATCGACCTCGGCCCCGAGGCGGACTGGGCCAAGATCATCGTGTTCCAGATCATCGCCGGCATCGGCGTCGGCCCCAACTTCCAGTCCCCGCTGATCGCCCTGCAGACGTCGGTCGAGCCGCGGGACATCGCGGCCGTGACGTCCACCTTCGGCTTCGTCCGCCAGCTCTCGACCTCGGTGTCGGTGGTGATCGGCGGCGTCGTCTTCCAGAACGGGATGGAGAGGCAGTACCCGGCGCTCCTGGCGCAGCTCGGCCCGGAGCTCGCCGGGCAGCTCTCGGGCGGGAGCGCGGGCGGCAACGTCGGCCTCGTGGCCGGCCTGCCCGGCGCGCAGGGCCAGATAGCCCGCGCGGCCTACTGGAACAGCCTGCGCGACATGTACATCATGTACGCGGCCTTCGCCGGAGTCGGGCTCCTCATCAGTCCGTTCGTCAGCCAGAGGAAGCTCAGCAAGGAGCACCACGAACACAAGACGGGCTTACAGAGCCTGCGGCAGAATGGCGAGGGCGGCAATCCGTCGTCCAACGAAAAGTCTTTGGACAAGAGTGCTCAATAACAAGGATTGCTTGGGTAGAAAAAATTATTTATTTGCATATTAATAGCGCGGGACATCATAGGATACTATCGGTTTGTCATATTGGGATTATGTTGGGTAGACGAGATGACACCAAGAAGAGAATAAAGATGATTATCTGTCCACTTTCCGACCTGTCGGGTCTAGATAACCTTTGCGATGACGCGGTGCTACACGAGTAAGACCGGGGATCACAGGCTCGGAGCTGACACTTTGATACATAGCGCTTATTTGATACTGTTCAAGTGTTTCTGAATGCTACCTAAGGTTCTTTGTATGAATAAGCATGCCCGGCTTAATCCCAATATCAATCTAGATTCTAAATAAATCAGCCGTAGTCCATGCCAAACCGAATCCACCCATCCAGTACCCAGCAAGCGAGTGGGTAGCCTTGTTTTTTCCCTTTCTTTCTTCAATACACACCCTCTTTCCTTTCCTCTCCTCTCCTCTCGTCCACCCTTTCCCTTTCCCTTTCCCTTTCCCGCCTCCCCGTCGTCACCAAGCCCCAAACCAAACCTCCATATCCCCCCCCCTACGCCCGCCACCGCCACCTGTCGTCGTCAACGACGATCCCCCCATCATTAGCGAACAAGCCCGATCTTGCGCCAGACCCACATGAGCGCGAAGAAGAAGACGATGAAGCCCGTCAGCATGATGCTCAAAACCAGGAGATAGAGGAGGAGGATGCAGAGGTTGCCGAGAAGGCTGGCGAGCAGGCCCGGATGCTGCTTCTCGGCCCCGTCCCCCGCGCCTTCCGTGCCCCCTTCCGGCGCCGTGTACGCCGGCGGGTGCTGCTGGGCCTCGAGGTCCGCGAGCTCGCGGTCGCTGAACGACAGGAACGGGCGCTGCTGCTCTTCTCGGTACGACGGGGGCGGCGCGTGGGTGGCGGCGGAGTCGGCCTCGAAGGCCGGGGTCGGCTTGGGGGGTTGTTGTTGTTGTTCCGCATACATATTGGGTTAAGTACCTAGGTAGGTATGTTTACGGTGCTGGTTTATTGAATCTGTGATATTCCTCCCTCTTCCGGTGCGATACGGTGATAGCTCGAGTCTGGCTAGGCACCTCTCGTGAAGTAGCTAGCTGTTCGTAGGGGTTGATTGGCGTAGAAAAAGCTAGTGGTGGTTGATGATGGTGGCGATACGAGTTCCTCGTAATCGAAAGGCAACCAAGTAATACTCTCCAATTTGTTTAATGATTCGCGGGAGAAGAGTTGGTTTGGTTTCTTTTCTTTTTCAAATGGAAAAAACGAACAATATTTTCTATCTACGAGTTGAGCGCGGCCTCTTTACAAAACCCCCTCGTAGGATGAAGAACAGCTGATGGCTGAGCCGGTCGCTCCGCCCCCCAGCCATTCATATCCCCTCTTCTGAAAGAAAGCGCAAGGCGGAATTCTCCAGCTTGTACTACACATATCACAGCCCTGTGGTACAAGGCGCGTAAGCCCTTTAGAGCTTTTTCATAGGCTGGCGGAGCATCTCGTTACGATGGAGGCCGGTCCCTCCTGTATACAGCATTAAGATTCGATGGTGGTACAACTGACTCCCGAACCCGACATATTTATTACACGTTCCGCCAACTTTCTCAAGTCTTTTCAAGTTTCGTCTCGAATCCTGCCCGAGGTACTTTCAAATTCATGCCATTCTAGGGTTCGGATGACCTCAAATCGAAAATCCAAGAGGATAACTACGCAATTAAGGAGGCGGCTTAACATCCTGAACCAAATTACAACGCCGATTTACAGCTCGCTCACCTACTCACTTCAGTCTTTAGTAAAAGAAAAGAATTAACTCGACTTCGCAGCCGACGGATGAAAGTTGCCTTTAATACGGTCTAAAATTATTGCTCATTAAACTATTACCCGTAGAGTCATTTCGTCCGTCATGTACAACTAAAAAATACGCCTTATTCATCTATTCCGATCTGTGAAAATCTGCCCCGGACTCTTTTTCTATGATACCCCCGTCTTGTCTAAAGTCCCCCAAGCGGGTATCTATTTTTCACATCCGAGCCTTGCTTAGAAACTAGCCTCGAGATGCGTTTTTATCTTTCTTTTTCTTCGCGTTCTAATACCAAACTTCAAACGCCGACCAATATGAACAGAAAAAAGGGGAATGTTTTGTCAGAGTCTTGGCTCTTGGTTACGCGAGTAGGACCGTAGGCATGTAGGGAGATGGGACGGGTCAATTAGGGATAGGGAATAGGATAGGCCTCTTTGACCCAACCTAACTCAACCTAACCTAATCCAACCCGACCTAGAATGTCCCTGACGGAGATACCTACGCCGGATCAACAGTCAGGCACACTAACGGGAATATTCAGCGGGACACTAGTAGCCAGGCCGCTGAGGCTCGTCTCCTTGAACTCGTTGCGCATGCCCTGGGCCGTGACGCGCATGGCCCGGATGGCGTCGTCGAGCCGGACCTTCTGGGTTCCCGCCTCGCTACTAAGGGCCAGGTTCGCAGAAGAGATGGCCTTGATGGCGCCCAGCGCGTTCCGCTCGATGCAGGGAGCCTGCACCAGGCCCCCGATCGGGTCGCACGTTAATCCTAAATTGTGCTCGATGCCGATCTCGGCCGCCTGCTCGATCGTCTCGGGGCTCGCCCCCATGCACGCGGCGAACGCGCCCGCCGCCATCGAGCACGCCACGCCCACCTCGGCCATGCACCCGCCCTCCGCCGCCGAGATGGTCGCGCCCCGCTTGTACAGCATGCCGATCGCCGCCGCCGTCAGGAGGAACGTGAGGATGTCGCGCTCCGGGTCGTCGCTGACGAACTCGACCGTGTACTTGAGCACCGCGGGGATGATGCCCGCCGCGCCGTTCGTCGGCGCCGTCACGATCCGCCCGCCCGCCGCGTTCGTCTCGTTGACGGCGATTGCGTAGACCGCCAGGTAATCCATGGTCGGAAACGTCGTGCGGCGCGAGGGTGACGGCATGATGGGATGATAGACTGAACCATGTATACGAGGAGGGCCTCGCTTCCTGAAAGTACCTTTCTGGCTCAATGCCGTCGTCGTTGATTTCGGTGGCTCGGGCGCACTAGGCTCTTCACGTAATGGTCTGCCAGCGTCACTCTTTGGCGATGACAACAGATCCTGCAAGTTGGTTGCTCCAGGGTTTTGAGTGTGGGATGGATAGAGGCCTCTCGTCAACCGCTTATACAATGCTGGCGCTCGTCTGTTCAGCTTGAGCGAACCTGGTAGGGTCGTATCGAGGGGTGCTTGCACGCCTTCCAGTATGCTATTATCCATGACTTCCCAAATGCTCATAAGCTTTTTGAAGATTTCGTCATCGGTATAGCCATGGCTTTTCTCGTTCTCGTACACCAGCTGCGCAATGGTCAGATTATGCTTATGGCACAATGCCAGTAGACTGTGTGCATCGCGAAACAGGTAACGAGGTTGTTGAGAGGCGGCTTCCGTGTCTGGTGCTGCCGAAGTAACAGAAGAGGCTGAATCTGTCCCATGTAGACTGGTCTCACTTAAGACCATCGACTCTTCAGCAGGTTGTCCGTCCTGGGACTTCACCTCGGGGCCGGTTCGACGATCTCCGGCTGCGTCTGCTCGCCGTATCTCCTTGTAAAACAAGTTTTCAGCCAAGTCAGCCGGGTGACCACTGCTTCCCTCAGTTTGCAACTCTTTGGTGTCGGCTGAGGCGCTTTCCGCTGCTTGGCGTGCTGCCGCCGCTGCTGCGGTGGCGGCAGTTGATAGGGCACCATTGACGACAAAGCCGCCGCCCACGCTGAAGAAGTCGTTGGTTGCCAGCATCATACCCTCATGGTCGAATACCATGAAGCGCATCCCGTTGCTGTGTAAAGGTAGCTTCTTACTCCACTCCCATTTGAAGTCTTTCTCATAATCAAAGTCTATCTCCCTACCTTTACCTTCCGGAAGCCCGTGGCCGAGGTAGAGCTTCTTGTCCTTCTTAATCTGCGCAAAGCGGGAGGGAACGTAGGACGTGTCAACGGTCTCTACATTCGCGCTCTCAAGGCCTAGCAACAGTGCAGATGGTGTCATGCTAGTTTGGGTAGAATCAGTAAATAGTCCCAGCTATGACTAACTCGGGGCTTGCTTTCAAGGTCTAACTCCGAAGATGATGCTTAAAACAGAGCGCGTTTGGTTGAATGGTGAATGACGAAGATTACTTACTGGCCCTCTCCCGTGAGCGCAAGTGAACCATAGATTGAGATGCGTATCATATGCACCTTGTCCAATAAGCCGGCCTCTGCTAGATCGGCCACAAAGATGCCACCAGCACGCATAGGCCCAACGGTGTGAGAGGATGAAGGGCCGATACCGATAGAGAAGAGATCAAAGGTAGAAATGACGGCGTGCTCATGGTCGGCTTCGCTGTAAGTTCCTGACTGAGTTTCTTCGTTGTCATCGGAACTAGACGTAGTTGTAGTTACGCTGAGGTGCCGAACCTGCGGCAAGCTTATTGAAGGTTCGACGGTTCGTCTCCATTGGTATTGTCTCGTTCTAATGGCATTGGCAGACCATCTGCCCGCTACCCGTCGGGATGCGATGCCAATGGTGCTGCGAAGCAAGTCCAGCTGCTTCACCGCCGCACGGTTCATTGTGTAAGTCGGAGCAGAGAGGTCTGGTCAATTGGGAGATAAACGAGAGACTGGTACGACGAATGTATTTAATGATAACGACCAAACCGCAAGTGTATTGACTTGAGTCAAAGTCAATCTTGGCCAACTAATACGAGTCAGGCAAAACGAGATAAGGCCATTCTTTGAGCATCTGTATCTTACACAAACTTTTCTGTGACTCTCCGGCTTGTACTGATTGCGCTGCGCTGCGAGTTACGTAGACGTAGCGCGATCCAATGATAAGACGGCGATTTCTAAAATACACGCCCTTGGTCCTGGGGAAGATCTATCCGATCTTGTTAAATCTACGGTGGGGTGTTCCGCTTCAATGGGAATTTTGAGTGGCTCTGGATGTTGTTAATATCCGGGCGATTACATGTGAAGGAAGCGGTGAGAAAGTTAAGTTATTAGTCTTTGAGGTAACCCCCGATAATTACATCTATGTACTTTTCAAACAACATTGGGTAGAGGATACTGTAAATTTGGGGGGAAGAGGGGGTTTGTAAACTTCTAAGTGAGGTGAAGATTATTGAGCTATTGGTAACTAGTCTGGTAAGGGTTCTTCCTAGTCATATTTCGATATTTAATGATACCGGCTTCATACCAGGAAGAAAAAAATGAAGGTGGCCGGCCAGGCTGCCAGGTCGTTTACAAAGAAATTAGATCAACAGGCGCCGATTATATCTGGGGTAGGTATATAGGCAACAAGGCACTTTCTAAGAAGCTCTAAAATATGGGGAACCGGAAAGTTAGTCGGTGACCCTTTTCTCCCTCCGTGTTATTAAATTCAATTAGAAGAAGTTATTGGAGCCTAGAGAAAATGACGACCTAATCAAAAGGACGTTGGTATTCAATCAACATTCCTTCTGTACCGGCGTTGCAAGTACTGCTCCCCTAAGAGTCTTGACTAAACTAGAACGATGAATCTTCAACGCCTGCGATTTCCCTTTCCACCACCCGTCGCATTTCTCACCTGACGAGTGGGTTCGATGAAACATACACCAAAACCCGTCGTGGTCCTCGGCATCGACGTACAGAGAGACCTTCACCGTCTTGGCGTCTCCGAGGAAACCGACAAAGCTCTGGAACCACGGCTTCGTGACGAACAGGGGCGCCAGAATCACCTGTCCCTTCCCGGGACCGACGCGGATGTCGCCGTACCCGTACGACTCGTCCCAGCCCCAGAACTCGTCGTTGGGAAAGCAGCTCCCGATTTCTATGCGTAAGTGTTGCAGTCTACCTTTCTCGGCCATCTCGCTCAGCGTGGTGCCGTATAGCCTGTCGAGGAAGCATTCGCTCTCCTTCATGGTGAATCTGATCCGCAAGTTCTGCACGTGCTGCCGGGCAGACACCCGAGTGAGGGACCCTATCAAGAGCGGGTGGATGTCGTCTCGCAGCTGTATACAGACGTGGTGGTAGAATAGCGAAGCAGCCTCGGCGTATATTTGCTGGCAAGTCAGGAAAAGATGAAGAATATCTTCATGTAGAGGTGCCGCGTCTAGGAGTACCATCTCAATGATGTGATGTCTGAGCTCGGGAGGAAGATCCAAGAACCGGAACGGTGCGTTCCTCCATTTTGGGGCAACGTGTGTTGTTCCTGTTGGCTTTGGGCGGAACGCAATAGATCTACTACCGAACTTGCCCATGGCTATGTCCACAGCGATCTAGCAATTCAGTCGTTAAATTTGGCGTGCTCGTCGTCCATAGTTCCCGGTATCGTGCGAGCTTTAGTTTCCGACTTCCGCTGGTAGAGCAGAACAAAACCACTAGCGAAGCGTTGTCTATGTAGCTGATAGACAGAAGTCTAGTCGGTGATCCTCAGTATCAAACGAGATTTATAAAATAGTAAACCACAAAAAAACAAGACGAAGGAAAGGCGGTATAACTTGAGAACTCCTGAATATGTCGGTGTCGGTCATGTAAATGATGCGGAGCATACCGGCCATGTACTTTGTATATATCTCCACTTTAAAGTGCGACCGCGACCGTGGCCGCGTTCCTCGTCTCCCCTAACCCCTGGCACCGCAGCAAAGTCAAAGACCCACCCAGAATTTCGGGACCCTGAATCTTGTTTCCTTCAAAATTGTATACTACCTTGATCGCACGTAAACTTACTGTACTGGAACAATTATCGGGCCCCTTTTACGAGACTTCGTGATGCTGAACAGCACGTATTGTCCCTGTCGTAAATTCTGAAATTCCTTTCCATGTCGTGACATTAATAGGTGTAGACTTTGTGAATTCAGGCGCATCTGTCTGACCTCTTTTTTTCTTCTTCCCACCTCACCCTCTTCCGCAATGGGTGTCCTCTCTTTCCTCCGGGCCACCTACGACCTCGACACCCTCGACACTCGCTTTACGAACACGTCCTCGACGCCTTACAAGACCGTCATCGAAGCGCGGAGCGATGCGGCCGCGAGCAAGGAGCGCGCCGCCAAGTGGAAGAGCCAAGGCCAGCCGTCGCGATGGAACACCCCCGAATTCTACCTCTACTACTTCGTCCTCCTCCTAGTCATCCCGTACATGTTCTGGGTCGCTTATGATGCTTCGAGACGTATGCCTTTTCGCCCTCCGCTTTAATGCCACCCGCCTCCGATACGTAAATTGACTCGTTCTGTAACAGCGACGGACCCCAAGTATAAGCTGTACGAGCGCTTGCTCCGGCCAGGATGGATTCCCGGGCGCAAGATTGTAGGCGCCCCCTGCCCCCTGAGAACATCACAGGCAGCATATGCTAACCTTCTACTCCCCCGTGAAGGACGCCTCGGATTCCCAGTACAACACGTTCCGATCCAACATACCGTATATGGCCGCGCTCCTCGTCCTACATCCCCTCCTGCGCCGATTGTACAATGCGGTCGTGTATCCCGTAAAAGCAACGGGCCAGGGGTCGCGGCCGACCCCAGAAGAGGCGGACCAGAGACTGAACCAGCGCGCGACGTTCGACTTCGGCTTCGCGCTCGTATACCTCGTCGCGCTCCACGGGATTTCCGCCTTCAAGATCCTGCTGATCCTCTACACGAACTACCAAGTCGCGACGGCTCTGCCCCGGAAGTACGTACCGGCCGCGTCGTGGGTGTTCAACATCGGCATCCTGTTTGCCAACGAGCTATGCCGCGGCTACAAGTTTGGCGAGATGGCCGCCTTGATTGCCGCCCCCCCGGTCCAAAACTCCGTCCTCGACTCGGGTTCTACGCTGGTGTCGTGGGGGAGGTGGCTCGACAGCTACGGCGGCCTCATGGGCCGATGGGAGATTCTGTTCAACATCACCGTGCTGCGGCTGATGAGCTTCAACCTGGACTACTACTGGAGCCTAGACCGCAGGAGCTATAGTCCCGTCGAGGTGAGTCATGCCTAGTCTAATCACCAACCTTCTCTAAACCGCGAAAAAGAAAGGGAAAAAACCAATGCTGATACCCCTAAGAAGAAGCAAGTCGACCCGGCCGCCCTGAGCGAGCGCGACCGCGTGTCCATCCCGGCGCAGGCCAAGGACTTCTCGTTCCGGAACTACGTCGCGTACGCCATCTACGCGCCCCTCTACCTGACGGGCCCCGTCATCACCTTCAACGACTTCATCTCCCAGCAGCGCTACAAGGCGGCCAGCATCGAGCCCGCGCGCACCCTGCGGTACGCCGCGCGCTTCGCCCTGTGCCTCTTAGCCATGGAGATCATCCTGCACTACGACTACGTGCAGGCCATCTCCAAGGCGCGGCCCGAGTGGGGCCGGTACACGGCCGCGCAGCTGAGCGTCCTCAGCTTCTTCAACCTGCACCTGATCTGGCTCAAGCTGCTGCTGCCCTGGCGCCTGTTCCGCCTCTGGGCCCTCGCCGACGGCGTCGACCCCCCCGAGAACATGGTCCGCTGCGTCAGCGACAACTGGAGCACCCTCGCCTTCTGGCGCTCCTGGCACCGCTCCTTCTACCGCTGGTCCCTGCGCTACATCTACGTGCCCCTCGGCGGCTCCAGCTTCCGCACGCCCCGGGACGCCGCCCGCTCCATCCTGACGTACGTCTTGGTTTTCACGTTCGTCGCCCTCTGGCACGACATCCAGCTCCGCCTGCTCGTCTGGGGCTGGCTCGTCGTCTTCTTCATGCTGCCCGAGATGGCCGCCGGCTTCCTCTTCCCCAAGGCCAAGTGGGAGGGCCGGCCTACCGCCTACCGCATGCTCTGCTGCCTCGGCGCCGTCGTGAACATCTTCATGATGATGGTGGCTAACCTCGTCGGGTTCGCCGTCGGCGTCGACGGCCTGGAGAACATCATAGCCGGTATATTTCGGGACTTTTCCGGTGAGTTTTACCTGCGTTTATATATATACACATTGCGCCTCTTTGGTTTTTAAAAAATACATGTATGCTAACAGCAAGTGGCGACAGGATTCTGTTTCATTATTAGCGCCTCCATGGCGCTGTTCGTGGGCGTTCAGGTCATGTTTGAGATTAGAGAGTCGGAAGCGAGACGAGGCATCAACTTGAAGTGCTGACCTTGGCATGATGATGCAGTTTTTTTTATATCCATTGCGGCGAAAAGGAGCGTCGGCAATGTCATCGCATTATTATGTAGTCATTATGTGCATTATAACCTCACACTATAGGTACAGTATGCGTGTACCCCTGTATAAATATTGGACGGCATAGACGGTTGTATATACCTAGTTCAAGCTCTTGAAGCAATTATTTACACCTACACCTTTTCTCAATGCCCCGATTCATGATGCTTGCTTTGTAACGTCAAAATGCCACCAACTCGTGCGAGGGTATCCGTAAAACTCGTAAAAAAAACTCTGGGCTCAAGGCCACCGGAACCAATGCAGACATCCTTGAAACGCTCGTCACCTTTCATATGCTATTAGAGAACAAAAATAGGAATAGACTGGCTGGCTGGCTGGCGATTTGAGAATTACTTGGTCTCAACCATATCGCTGCCGGCCTCCTGGCCTCGCTCCTCCTCCGATTCGACAGCACGCGCTCTTGGCTGGGAGAACTTGCCGCGCTGCCGCAGCTTCTCCTCGGTGACCCAGCGGCGTGTCCATATGACGCCCTTGACGATGGCAAAGATGATGACCGTGGCGGCACCGATGCCGAAGACGTAGGCGGCGACTAGCGAGTGGACCTCGCCGGGGTCGAGGAAGGAGTAGGTGTAGAAGCCCTTGGTGGCGTGCGTTACGTATGCGAGGGCCAGGTACAGGGCCATGATAACGACGAGCCAGAGGGCGTGGATCCAGGGAGGCGGGTCGACGCGCGACACGAAGATCTCGACCAGGGCGAACAGGCTGTTGAAGGCGTGCGCGCTGATATTAGACCAGCCTCCGAAGACGGTCGGGAACCAGCTCCGGCCGTACGGATACAGCAGACCCCAGTAGACGATGGTGACGAGGAACGGGAGGGTCGTCACGCTGGTGAAGAAGAGCGAGTGCAGGGCCTGCAGCGGGCGAGGCCACTTGTCCAGGAGGGGAACCTGGTAGCGCGCGTAGGTAAAGGTGTGCAGAGAGGCGAACAGGAGGTAGAAGGCGATTCCCCAGTACGTCAGCACGGTGAAGAAGGAGAAGTCGTCGCCCGCCTGCTCGCAACCACCAAGCTCAGCGTGGGTGCACTCATAGCCGATGTTGGTGAGGAGAGTAGCAAAGGCGTAGAGGGACTGTGCGGGTACCTCATTAGCAACAGATCACGGTATGAAAATAAACAGATAGGCGACAGGACAGGAAATGGGATTCGTAAGGCTTGCGGCTCGGTCCGTCTGCATGTTGCTGTTATGTTATGCTTGCACGGCCCTTCGAGGCGGGATCATGAATACGAATATGCTCGGTTACATATGAATAGTGTGACATGAGGCTTGATATAAGCACCTTAAATTAGAGACATACCATTAGAGCCCGTACGATAAAGAGCACGAAGGGCGGGAGAAGCCAGCTGGTCTCGAATCGGTAAGACAGGTCCCAGGGGCCAGTCCCGAAGGAGAGGACGCTCGGCATGGGCATGGTTCCGGAATTTCGTGATAGAATCAGTCGACCTTGTGTTTAGTCTAGGTAGGTAAGTTAGAAATCGATTCGAATGAATAACAATTAGGACAATTCTAGCGAAGAGGAGCTTACAGTCGAGTGGACACCCACCAAACACTAAGCACTTGGTGGCCGATAGTAAACACGGAGCTTTGCTGCTATTATAATATAAGAGCCGGCGCTTGCTGCCCAGATATGGACAATGTCGCAGGTCTCAATGCTGATAGCTACGGCTAGTGTCCAGGCCCACGGTCTATGATCCGCGTAAGCGAGTGCGATAGATATGCAAAAGACGCTCCACTCCGAAAGGAGACTCACCTTTTCGAAGGTCGAGAACGGCGCTAATGGAATTGGAAAAGTGCCGAGGCTTTGTGGAGAGAGATGATAGATATCTCTCTGGGTAATTCCGTATCGTATGTCGCGGTCGCGTTAGAGTCGCAACTCACGCGAAAATTATTTCGCTGTGAGTTGTTGTAACGAGATGGAGCCAGAAAAATCAAAGCATTTTTAAACGGCGGTGTTTTATTTACGCGTTGAACAAGAATTAGAGTTCGAGGCTATTCGAGTCAGCATCTACCCTAATGACCATCTACGCTAAGCCATCTTCGGAGGTAGTACACGTATATGCATCTAATGTGTTATACGAATCTGTTGTACCGTTAATCTTCTAGGTAAGGATCATGAAGGTATCGTGAAATCGGACTCGCTTAGAAAAAGAGCCTCTCTCATGTCGCCAACCCTATCAGCATGTGAACAAGTGAACCGCTCTCAAATATTGGTAACTGCACGGAAGCAGACGGGAATAAAAGAGTGATAGACATGCAGCATGCGGGGCCGTGGTCATTGCTGCATAGCATATTGAAAGAAACCAAGATTATCGAATCGTCTCCCATTTCACGTGGCCGAAAGGGGAAAACGAGATTGGTGTAGATCGTATCATGCAGCCAGACAGCACAGACAAGACAGATTTGCCCTTCTATAATTAGTATACATATAATCAATACGAGAGCTCGACTTACACGATAACAACCAAGGAGCAAGAACATAGGGGTCACTCACTCAACCATGCTAGACAATATTAGATATCTAATGTATGTGAAATGCTTTTTTATGACTACGATTATTTCGACAGCGATGAGCAGCTGTATGCTTTAGATATCCTACATATCCTCCAACTCCAATTCCCATTCAAAATTCCATAAATGCATCGCTATGCCATTAGACTGTTCCCATATCATACATCTGCTGCACATGTATACACATTACCACTGTATAGTACCTATTATAGCGTAGGTAGAACATCGGAGGTAGTTTTCGATAGAAATATTTCGTAGGCCTTATGGGTTTCAATATCTTCCGATTATACAGCCTCAGACCTTGAGCTTGATGTCACAAGCTTCAATTATAGGGTATTAGATCGGTAATACGAATAAGCCAGATATGGCAATTCGTTTGCTGACAGGCAGTCAAGGTCCAATAGATTCCATCTACCTGAAGCCGCCAGGGTAAATGGTGTTAGGTGGCGATCGGGTGAGTGACTCAGCGGAATATTGATTGTCTCGACCAGTCTCACACGAGATATTGCGGTCCACGGATGCTCCTTGTTTAAATTCCACGGTGCCTGTCGATTACAAATCGCAGATCGATCCGTGGGCCACTTATTAAAGCTTCGCTCCGTCCCGTCGGTCGAAATAGCTGCATGCTCCCTGGCTCCATAATGACCAAGCCAGGAAAACCCTGGCACTGGAATCTAAAGTTATCTCAATTAGATCACCGAGAACGCTTATTAGGGTCCGGAAGTCGTTTTCCGTCCAGGAACTTGGGGCTTCGACCTTCATAGTACGGATTAGGAGTTTGCTGAGCCCTCCTCGCTTCGAATTCGGCGCGTTCTTCGTCGTCGAGTGAAAATGCTTTCTTTAACCACCCGAAAGCGCTCCGCTTCTTTTTCAGTGTCTTATGCTCCGGATTGAGCGTCGTCACGTTGCTTAGCATACTCATCCCCATAGCCGACGGCTGATTTCGCACGTGGCCGGTATGGACATGCGTACCCGCCGTCCACGGTCTCTGCTGTAGCGGGGAGTGAGGGCTTGCCCGCACTGGGAAATAGTGTTGTTGGTCGGATCGCGGAGAAGGTATTGTCGTGGGAAACGTCGGCGGCGGCGGCAGCTCGGAAGCATCCCCGCCCTCGGCGATCGAACGAATAGGTGGACGGGCCTCGTTATCCGACCCATAAGCAGAGTCCGGGCCCTGATATATACGCGGAGATTGGTGCCGGGGAGAGCGTTGTTGCGCAACTGGATACCTCGGCTTTTGGAGCTCGGCCACGTTCCGAGGGGGCACTTGAATTGCCTCGGGCAGGTTGCTGCCTTTTAACGAAAGTCTCTCACGGAGAGATGTCCGCTTCGGCTGCTCCTCCTGCCTCGGCGTTGGTGTTGGTGCTGGTGCTGGTGCTGGCGCTGGCGCTCGTACTAGCGTTGGGGGTGATGTTGGTTTGGGCGTATCGTGCACTCTCGGTGAAGGGATCGGCGCTGGCGGCTGCGGAGTATAAGTCCGCGGTTGCAAAATGTAGAGACCTTCATCCACCGGAGGCTCGGCATTCTCCGTTTCACTATCAGATTCCGATTCGTCCTCGGCCGTCACAATCGTCTTTGGTATGCTGTCCGCCTCCAACTCTACCGGTTCCATCGGCTCTACCGGGGCGGTGAATTGAACTACCATAACAGTCTCCCTGGTAGCAGTTGAGCCAGATGCCGACTTTTGAGACGTGGTCTTAGAAAGCACAAGCTTTGGTGGCCGCCTATCGGACGACCTTGTTGACGAGTGAGCCGAATTATTCTTCGGCAGATATTGATCGGCAGGATTAGAGAAGGGGACAACGCTTCCCTACCAAAATGTCAGCCCACTTGAAACAAAGCGGGAATACCGCTCAAAGAATGCCTTACCCTTGTCCTACGGCTCACCTCGCCAGCACGATAGTTCATTTCGGCCACCATTCGTTCGAGCTTAGTAACCAGAGCGCGCAAAGCAGACGTCGTGCCTTGTAACTCTACAAAAGCTTTGTTCCAACCTTGCGAATTTCCCCTCATGGCGTCAAATATCTCGCCGACCGCTGGCCGCTGTTGCCGCCAGGTCCGGTCATGCTGAGTTTCGAGATATCTTGCGAATTCCCTCGTGGCTCCGAGTCCCTCGCCAAGATCCTCGACTGTCGCGTCGAGGGCGGCGGTCGTTCTCGAGATGATATGTTCAATCTTCTCGTTTCCAGTTACTATCTGCAGACGAAAATTTCGGTCCTCCAGCATCTGCTCAAACGTCGCGATATTTTCCATCGGCAATTTCAGAAAGTCGATGCGCTCTTTGATATCCTGAGTCGCAAGATCGACATCCTCCAATGTTGTCTCTAGAAACTCATCCACTTCGTCTATGTGGCCCTGGAGGATGTTGACCACCTCCTCATTGCTGTTTGCGATTCCATTCAACAGCAGATATACGCCAAACGATATCTGCGCCATAAGCTTCCAGAGCTCGTGATACCGCTGCCCGGGTCGGTATCGCCATAGCTCATAATATAATTTTGCCCCCTTAGCTCCGTCTAGCAGGTAATTCCTGCGATTCCTCACATCGGCGAACCTAACTTTCGGCTTTGGCATGGCAGGGTTGTTGGTGGCCTCGATCAGGGACTCGGCGAAGGCTGGCTGCATGGCAGGGATCGGATGGGTGGGAATGCTAGCAGCCACATCTTTCGTCTTTTGGTGCATAGCCTGCTCGCGCTCCCTGGAATCTGATCTCGGTGGTTCGCGAGCTTTGCGGGGAGCGGGTAGCAAATCGTCGTCTTCGGAATCGGAAAGGAGAATGGAGCGATCCTCGTCATGGTGAAGGAATAACGGCAAAGCCATTTTGCAACAAGTCACAAACCACGCTCCCTCTCCTCTCCTCGGTTTTTACCCCGGCAGTTCGGCAGCGACGAGCCAAGCAATCAAAACTCGGTGGACAACTGGGACCTATTAAGCCCTTACAGATCTAAGCCCAGTACCGAACAGGCTGACAGGCTTGTGCAACCAATCCTCCCCTATGCCCCAATGAAGATGCGTGAATTCGGCGCGGCACCACTTAAGAACAGACGATAAGACAACGATACTGTAGGCTGCCGAAAGCTGATAGAGGCGATACGTCTCGGAGGATTCGCGGCGGTCAGACGGACTAAGGAGGCACCGCGGGGTATACAAAGGAAGTTATCTAACACAGTCGAGGGAGAGTATCAGACAACGACATGGCGGATTATCGACCCGAAGAAGACCGAACTCTTTAATAACAGAATTCAAGGCCGGATACGAGACAACGCTCGAGGTGGCCTATCCCAATTGAAGAGACCTGGGTGAATTAATAATTACCACTACGATTGTACACTATGGAAGTGACAGTGGTGCATAGATTAACGGCTAGATCAACGAACGACGAGAACAGTAGCGCGCGAGTGAGATAGGAAGCCGGGCAAAAGTCGACGTCGAGTAGAGGTTGAGATCGAGGTTGAGGTTGAGGTTAAGGTCGGGTCGAGATCTAAGACCACGAGAACTACGACGAATTCGACCAACACAACCTCGGCAGATAAAGAATGAAAGAAGGGAAATATTAGTTAATAGTTCTCGTGTGAAGGGAGGTCGCCGCTAAATACACAGGAAGCTCCAGCTATATCAACTATGAATAAATCATATTATTAGGTGGTGGGTTAGGTACCTAGGTAGGAGGTAGGTATGCAGAGAAGGACATAGACATGATGAAGAAAGCGAGCTGAAGAAGAGTTACCTAGAAGAAGTTCTCGTTTCTTTGGATGAAGATTTCCCGCCTACCTAAACCCAACCCGCCCCCAGCCCCGACTTACGATTTACGACTGGACTTAATAGTACAAAGTAGCGTGGCCGGTCTCACAAGTCCTGCCATGCCCAGGCTTGCACGCGAGGGTACCTAACGGCGGCACGCCGTAACCTTCTCCAATTCAACCAATTCGAATTCGAATACCCTAGCACCCTAGTACCCTAGCAGGTTAGGGTAGAGCTAAAGCGGGCTGTCCAGGGCTCTGGGGCATCCAAGCTGCCAAGTGGATTCCACCCTAAGCTGCATGTGGCTACAGGGCCCTTTAGCTGCCTTACTATGTAGCTGCCTTAGTTGGTCCTGGCTGACTATGGCTGACCATGGCTGACCCTAGCTTCGCCGCTAAGACTGCGAACAGGTACATGATGTACGAAAGGCAGGAAAGGGCAGAAAAGCTTTGCAGGGTTAGGGATAGAAGCGAGTTCTATCTTTACCATTAAGATCATGAACTTCCATGTGTGTATATTACATACGTACAGATAATTCCTGATCCGGTAATCGACACGTCGACCATCAGGGGGCCCTTTACCGCTTGGAGACAAATAGAGATGAGGAAAAAAGAAAAATATGACAGGTGAGATGGTTGGTAACAAAACATCATCACAGCGCGCACACACAAATACACACACACGCATACACGGAAATCATTTTCAACTTACCCTTTTTGGTGAGCTGCTTCGTATGTATAAATTTCGAAATTACAGACATGCCCGGTCGACGGCATCGTAACCATATGCATGACGGTGCAGCCGAATAGATTGGATTCATCCCATCGGGGGTAGGGTGACATGGAAATATTTTTCGAATTGGCACTATCCATCAGAACCAGAGCCGCTCATGACCGAAAGACCGAGTTTACAAGTTCTGGTACAAGAACCCCCCAAGTCCCAATTCCAAGCCTTGACCGCATATCAGAGAGAGGCTATTAAGTTAAATAAGTTGACGGCTATATGTGCCTGTCTTATTTATTGCAGCCTCTCTTCGAACCTGGTTATTGGGCGTCAACCCCTTCCCATGTCTACCGGTTCGTTTGCTTTCCGACTGATGAGGTCAAATGAATCTAAATTACTAATAACGAAACCTCCTTTTTTCCCTTCTCTCTTAGACTCTTTCCACATCCTCTCTCCCTTTCTCGTCCTTTATCCAAAGAGGTTCGAACGAAAGTTAAGCCAACGGACCGAGAGCAAGATCGTCGTATTTCTTCTTAGTCCCATCAGTAGCTTTGTATCCAACTGCCCCTCTTCGATTCTCCACGCAAGCGGATAGCTCCCCCTGGCCTCGTGCAACGCGTGCAACGTGCAACGTGCACAGAAATCCTCCCAACCCAACCGCTTTCGGCTTGGCCCCGTGTTTTCTCTCCTGACTCCTGCATCTTTTGGTAACATTTTACGCCATTCTCGATGCGCCTCTCGCCCCGTAATGGGCTTCCTCGAGTCTCACCCAGTCACCTACCGTCACTTGCAGATTCCTTCGCGATGAAGATTGCTACTGATCACCTCTCATCCGTCCCAGGAGATCGAGCTGAGCCAGCTGAACTAGACTGCCCTACGCCGTACCTACATACCTGTATATAAGGAGGTATGCAGAGAATCCACTACGACAGATCGTACATATTACAGCTCGCCCGCTACATGCACATCAACTCGGTGTAACCTGAGGTCTCGACCGTAGGAACAGGCCACCTTTACAGGAACCCAAGAACCGCATGGAGGAGTAGTGCTATATCTTAGGGCCAATAGTCGCCTTGGCCGCCAGAAGATTCTTACCATTGCCAAGAAAGGGTCGCGCGGAACTGTCTACCTAGAGCGGAATCGATAGCACTAACCAGCCGGTATCCGATTCGTCATTGTCCAGCTTCACGAAGGACACGCAATGCTCTTATCTACTGGTGCTTTGGTGTTGTTGCCAAGTTCGAAGACGATCTCTTACGAAGAGCGTCCCTTGATAGCTGTCTTGCAAAGTACTCGTCAGCTAGGTAGATAGGTTAATCTCTTCTAAAGGGTGGGCTTCTCCTGCTGGACTTTATCTCTCCCCGGCTGGATATTAGCCGCTCGCTTGAGCGATTTACCATGCTACGACGGCGCTTCCGTCGGTCATATGCGAACGCAAGAGATCGCGAGACGTAACAGAGAACATCCTGGGTGAATAAAAACGTGGGGGTTCAATAACCTCAGATCCCATTGCTCGCTGCCTGAGATCTTGTTGAGGAATCAAGCTAGTTTTGCCTTGATAGATGTTATAAACACAAAGCTTCAGTTCGACGACGACGTCTCTGTGCCAAGCAGCCGTGAAAAACTTCCACTCCGGCCGGCGGCCGACCCGCTTCGCCGGGAGACACTTGAGCAAAATGACGAAGGAACTCTTTGTCGCAGCGACTGTGGGGTTTGCTTCCCGGACAGACGCGCTCGATATTAATGTATGCAGGGAACAAATGCTGGAGTGCAGTCAAGACGGCAGCTGTGTATTTAGCCTACGTTTCCCGGCATCCTTTCGATTGTGACGTGCGCTCCGGATACGACTGACCGGATTTGGTAATACCACGCGTTGTGAGCTCTGTCGATGTTCGAGACATTACGGCGATACGTTTGTCATCCCCTATCACACTTAGACTTTAGGTGCAGCGTCTGGTATTGTGATAGTCATGAGGATACGAACTAAGATGCAATAGACTTATATATGCATATCATCGAAGATCTTGAATGTTGGGTTGCTCTCTATTAAACCCGTGTTGACACTCGTCCTCTCGGACCGAGGACAGCAAATGCACCCTATCATATACACGAGTGACTCAGTCTTGCTAAGTTGATCCGTCGACCTTAGTAGGGGCTCGATATAATCAACGGGCCGCGTGATTGTTATGGTAGGCTGCAAGTCGTTCAGATTACAATTCACATAGCCTTCCAAGTCAAGACCAAGTCGAGGCGAAACTCAACGCTACTATATAGTCGTGGTAAGGGCGTAGGTACCTCGTAGCTTTGTCGCTAATACGCCGCCTTTCGGCTACACTAACCTACCCCGTTCTGCGCATGGTATGAGGTATCGTGCTACTTCTCCGTATCGCAAGAGAGATAATACTATTGGCCCATCTCAACTAGATATTCTCGTTTTTACTCGGATGGGCGCCGAGTATTCTAAGCGGCGTAGGTTGCTACGAGATGCGAGCAGCTAACAGACGGACTTGGACCTAGACTAAGGGGTCGACAAAGGTCGATATGAAGTTACTCTATCCCTTCCTCATTGTCTCCTCCCTCTCTTCACTCATTCTCCTTGCTGTTGGTTGTCACATAAGCGCAATATGCTGTTCAGACTACCTCCTAGGTAGGTAGGTATGCTAGACCTATAGAACCTATAGACCTTCACATCTTATCCTCATGCGTACCCATCTCTACACTACGAGACCACGACGGTTTTACTCCTGGAGTCGCTATATGAAGAGGAATACGTACTGCCTGAGACTCCATCTATTGGAGTGAATTAGAGGCCAATTCTACGTACAGTCCCTTTTTTTAACTTGGCATGGATTAATCCACCTGGCTTAGGATACATATAGGTCAGAGGAGGGAGGTAAGATGTTATCATTTCATAACTGCGATGTAACTAGCATTTAGAATACCTTCTACCTAGTACCTACCTAACACACTCCTATGGCTATCTCATTCTCATACCTGCCACAGACCTACCCGGGTATACTTGGTCTTTTTAGCTATTGGACTAGGAAGTTTATAGCAATGTTACGATTTTTCCAGGTTCCACTTACCAGATATTCATAATTACTCAGGACATATCAGACTTGTATGAGGTAGGTGGGTTAGGGTACCCAAGGCAGGAACCTATCCATACCTACCTAGGTATGATCAAGCATTAGCCAACTCAAAAAAGGGGCAGTTGCCTATGGTGGCGTATAGGTGTGTGCTCGCAAAAGGAAACCACCCTTCAAAACACGGTTTCTTTGAAACTTAAGTTGTCCCATGTGTAGTAGAAGTAGCGGCTAACTCGTACGTTTTCCCTTCACCTACTTAGGTATTTCAAAATTCCTGTCCCATTCCACTGTCTCATCTCTCACACCTACTCAATGTTTCCACCCAACTTGTACGCCTCTACTCTACTGCCCAGGTAATCCTACCCATAATCACTCCTAACTTTAACATACATTCTACCTTGCCTCGTTTCCCGTAGTCTTCTCATCTCTTGCCACCAATCATCATCTGTGTCTCTTGATTCATTCTCTCCTACTGTAGAAGCCCTGACAGGAGAGAAACAGTAGCAATGGCAGGGAATTCAGCAATCGACAGTCTTGATACCCATACAAATGTAGCAGAGTTCATAACAAATGCTATAAATACAGCCATCATTGCCGATGGGAACGCCAAGATGGTCAAGGCTGCACACAAGCTCGTAGGAGAAGTTGTTCACGACTTTGAAACCCGCCTGAGAGAGATGGTCGACACAATCAGGAAGGATACCCAAGATAAGCTTGAGTCCGAACGCCAGCGATACACGCTCGAGAAGGATAGTGCGGTCGACCAGGATACTAAGAAAGTCAAGAACGGCCTATTCGCATTCAGCACTACTGTCCTCCTCAGCCAGTATCTTAAGAGCCCTCAGCTCATAAGTGACGTGACGTCTCCAAACGTCCAGGTATTCGGCCGTACAGCAGGATCCCCTGAGCTTGGTTCTACAACCCCAACCCGTGGCGCTGCGACACTGGAGATACCCAAGAGAGCGAATCCCTTAGGCCACGGCAAGCACCCCCCTGCGATATCTGATCACGATTCTGATGACGACATGCCTCTGAGTCGTAAGCTTTAACTAAACTCAATAGACAGGTATTGATACATGTACTACCTACTAACCGTCTCTTAGGTCTACGTATAAGCAAAAAAAGAAAGATCGTGGATGACGAACCGGGTTCTAATGAAGAGCAGAGGTCAGAATCCCCCCAAGATAGCTCATCCAGTGGCGATATCGACGAGGAGATCCCGGCAATTATGCCTCCTCGCCGACTGAGCAGTCAAGTTCTCTGAACGCGGCAGGCACCACAAGCCAGACAGGTCCGCTGACTTGTATCTGTCTAGCATGTCAAGTAAGACCATGACTGATTAGTATAGTTCCTATAGTGGATCAGAAAACGGACCCCCAGAGCTACCATCGTCTAGCTCCAGGCCGGTACGCAGAACTAGGCCGAACCTCAATTATTCGCAGAGGGCGTATTTCAAATCATTGCATATCGGCTGAAAGAACCAACTGTCAACTCCTCGGATGTAAGACTTTGCTTATAGGTTTCCCTGCATCTGTGTTCAATTGGCTCTATTGGCAGGGGGGGAGGCAAAGGTCATCAGGGTGGCTGAATATTTGCTCTTAAATTAGAGAATGTGACTGGTTGGGAGCGCGGGAACTATGTACTTCGAATCTTGCTAGGAGGCGATGATACAGGTCTAGAAGGTCAAAATCTTTGATCGAGGTCACGAAATAATTAGTCTACGGATCCCTCGCAAAATTGAAGAGCCTCTACTGAACAACTCCGACCCTATGCGTTCTATTCTCGTGACGTGTATGTGCATCTATAGTTATTTCCTTCCCCTGTCGTAACGTACACGTAAGAGCCCGAAGCGAGAAGCCTGCTGCCCGACTACCTCTCGCCACGAATACCATAGCTCTTAACCCGGCTGAAGAAGAAGGGCTTGTCGTTCTTAAGCGCGAACTCGGCCCAGTCGTCCGTCAGCTTGTTGTAGCTCCAGAAGCCCTTCCACGCCAGCTTGTTGTTGTTGCTGCGAGCGGTGCCGCTGCCCCCTTTACTCCGGAACGTCAGCTCCATGCGGTACATGTATTTCGGTCCGACACCCTCCGTCTCGACGTACAGGTCGCCCTCCATGTCGGCGAGGCCGGCGGTGGCGGCGGCGCCGTCGGGATTATTATTATTATCGAGCGACGAGGACAGGCGCCAGCGGCCCCGGAGGCCGGCGCCGACGACGGCGGACGGGAGGTGGTGGGGGCCGGCGCCGCCCCGGTGCAGGGCGAGGGCGTCCCGGGTCAGGTGGTGGACGACGTGGGCGGGCTCGTCGGTGGTGAGGAGGGAGACGGCGGTGCCGTCGCCGAAGAGGCGCAGGTAGCGGTAGTACGTGACGATGTGGACGGGGGTGTTCCAGGAGATCTGGTGGGCCGAGGACTGGCCCGCGCGGATGTAGTTGACGGTGCTGATGTAGCAGCCGTTGAACCGGACGCGCGGGCGCCGGCGGAACATGGCTTGCCATGAGGAGTTGTACAGGTTGCGCAGCAGCACTGTTGTTGCTGCTCGGCTCTCTTCTTGCCGCCGCTGTGATAGCTCGTCTGGCGTTAGGACTTCGTTGTCGTTGTCGTCGTCGCCGTCTACTACTGCTAGTCCCTGCTCCTCCTGCTGCTGCGCCGCGTCCAGGGGCTCCCACGTCACGCCCCGCTGCCAGTGGTAGTGCATGGCGGCGAACCCGAACTCGGGTCCCAGGCACACGCGCCGCCAGATGCGGTCCTCGGTCGCGACCAGGTAGGCCAGGCGCCGGCAGACGCGGGCCAGGCGCGCGAAGTCGCCGACGTCGGTCACGGCCACGTCGCGCAGGACGTGGACCAGTATCTCGTCCGGCAGCGCGGCGATGGGGCACGGCGGCGGGGCGGCACCCTCACACTCTGGCGGGGTGGCCTCGATCCGCAGGCTCGAGAAGCTGGTGATCAGGTCCGGGAGAGACAAAGGGGCGGCGACGGCGGCGGTGGTGGGGCCTTCTAGGGAGTGGTGGGCGGTGTTGGGGACGGTGGCCGAGGCGTTCGACGGGTTGACCTGCTGCTGCTGTTGTTGTTGTGCCGAAGAAGAGGAAGAAGAAGAAGGAGGTTGCTGCTTGGCCCAGCGGCCCGGGAAGTGCTTGTTGCGGTACGACTGGTCGACGTTGTCGTCCATGCGGAAGGCCTTACGGTACAGCTGCAGGCTATCGCCGAGCTTCCCGGCCGTCTCCTTTTCGACCGCCGTCTCGTAGAAGTCTAGGGCCGTCTGCGGCTCTCCGTCCTTAGCGGGGCCGGCAGCGGTAGTAGAAGCATCTTGGCGGCCGAGCCTCTGGCCTCCTCCTACGGTTCTACCGGAGGAGGTGGCGGCATCGGGCTCGTCGAACGACTGCGCCTGGATATATTCCTCCTCGTCTTCTGGCGGGTGGGGGACGGCACGCGAAGCGGCTTTTCTATTTGCAAACTCATTTCTCTTGGGTGGCTTGTCCGACGCCGAAGGCCCGGCTTGCGCTGGGGTCGGTCTCTGCCGCTGCGAACTGCCCGGGTTTCTTGAACGGGCTGATACTTCGGCACGCCATTGCTCTCTAAAGTTTTCCAGTTCGGATTGTATCTGCTCAGTGGGCTGGTCCATCCTGGCTAAAAGACACGGTCACGACTCTACGTAATGCTTTTAAAAATAGTCAGAATATTAAAATTTGAGATTTTGAATTTGAAGGTCTATGCGGTTAAAGTTTACTCAGGTGTATCGTGTCAGAGGTAAAAGGTTCCCCGGAGTTTAAAGAGTTGGTTGGTGAGCTATCAAGTGAAGTCAAGTGTGAGTGGCGCCGACTAGATGGGTCATAGGCGTTGAGGTGCATTATCATAGGACCCTAATAGGTACATTCATGGGTCTATCTTATCACCGACATAGAGTCAGTGTGTCAGACCGAACCTGCAGACTGCCCGCAGAGGGGTCCTTCGGGGCGTCTCTAGCGGGACCCCTAAAAAGTTTAAGACCATCCGATTGGCCTTTGACATCATGGATAAGGCAATTTATGCATAGCTCCGAGCAATCGCAGCAGTTTGTCACTTATCGATATCGCATTTTCCGTTAGGTCGGGTTTTGAAGAAAAGAAGCTCGGGCTCGGCCTGAGATCGGCAAAAGAAATATTTCTAAATCAGTTTAGCCTCATCGCTCTCTATGTATTAATGACGCGAAGAAAAACTACAACGCCCGACACCCGCAACCCGCACACCTTGAGAATCCGCCATCGCAGCTTTTCTCGCCCCTTGAACCCTCTCTCTCTCTCTACCTCCCCAGTTAATTTACCTTTACTCATAGACAAATTGCCCACCTAAACGGTAACCTCCGCCATTTCAAGTACGAACCTACCTCTAACTTTTTATTTTCAACTGTTTTACGATACGTCTCGTGGTCCTCTTCTCTACACCGCATCGAGCTTCTATAAAGGGTACGCCCGGTACCACCGGGCTGAGTGCACATAATGAGCACAATGGCTCCTAATCACAGCTTCGACGGCCAAAACCACGACCGATTAGGAGGCGAGGACGCTTTCGCAGGACAGACGATGGTTTCATCCCAAGACGACGGGAGCGACGGAATGGATATCTCGGCCGGCCAGAAGATGCTATCCGCCATTACCGGTAGTCTACTGACCTCGCTGTTAGGTAAGTTTTCATTTGCAATATCTGAGTCATGATGATAGCCTCAACTAACAACTTCGTATAGTCACCCCTCTCGATGTCGTTCGTGTCCGATTGCAGTCGCAAGGTTCGTCACAACCTGTTGCGGAGTATCAGAAGCTTGCGATATCGTCACCCAGTGCTTTCCGACCGTCGAACCTTGGTGTCACTGCCTGCTGCAGAGAAGTGTTCTTCATGAATAACAATGCCGAAGTCTGTGTTGCTGGTCCGATGGGGAACGTGGCTGTACCCGGAGAGTGTGCTGCCGAAGAGGTCCAGAAGAGGAGGTTTAACTCGACCTTTGACGGCATGAAGAAGATTGCGCGCAACGAGGGTGTCTCGGCCTTATGGAGGGGTCTCTCGCCGACTCTGGTTATGGCCGTGCCGGCCAATATCATCTATTTCACCGGATATGAGTGGCTACGCTCCAACAAAGCGAGTCCCGTCAATAAGATTGCCAAGGACGACTACGCACCCCTAATAGCTGGCGCCTCTGCGCGGACCATTGCTGCCATCGCGGTCGGCCCCATCGAGCTTTTCCGAACTCGACTCCAGGCCTCCACAGGCACAACTACGACTGGCCATCTAACAAATACGTTCACGGATATCCGAGGAATGGTGACCAGGGGTGGCTATGGCTCGCTCTGGCGCGGCCTTCCCTTAACCCTTTGGCGAGACGTACCTTTTTCGGCCATATACTGGTTCGGGTATGAGAGCATCAGGGGAAAGCTTACGGACATGCGAGAGGAGCGGCAAGGCCGATCTCTGACCCGAGAGAGTGGCAGTTCAAGATCGCGAGCTCGGAGCAGATCTCAGAGCAGAGAGGGTCACGCCGCCACTTTTATGGATAGTTTTACTGCCGGAGCTATCTCGGGCGCATTCGCATCGAGCGTCACGATGCCGTTCGACGTCGGCAAGACCAGGACACAGGTCTATAGAGATACGGCGAGAAGCACTCCAATACCGGAGGACCGAAATATGGTTCGGTTGCTTTGGCACATCTATTCCACGGAAGGCTTATCGGGGCTTTTCAGAGGATGGCTCCCTCGGACTCTCAAAGTTGCCCCGTCATGTGCGATCATGATTAGCAGCTACGAAGTCGGAAAGAGAGTATTTAGGAGCGTCAACGAACGTCAGGCTGCGAAGCATGACGGCCATGCGGGCGAGCCTTGACGAATATCATCACCTCTCCACTCAGTTTTTGATTTACGTTTTTGCATTAGCAGGCGTTCTTACGAATAATTATGTTATGATACCTTGATTAGAGGCCACAGGATACCGGAAAAGAAAAAGGGGGTCCTTGGTCGGTTCTGTCACTGTTTGGTGTTTTTGCATCAACAGAAAAACGGTTGCATTCATAGAGACCAAAACTGCGCTTTGGCGTTGGTTGCGGCGATAGATGGTTTTCTGTACATTAGGCACATCACGCATGGTACGGGGAAAAGAGAAGGCGAAGAAAAGTCTCCATAGATGATGATCGTCAACCTGATCACAAGGCTCCGATGAGCCTTTCTACAGGAAAGAAATATTTAATGCTGACAGTAATTTCTGAACGCTTTGATACTGGCCCCCAAATTTGTATATTGAATTTGGTTAGACAAACTGCTGATTTTCTGGCTTCAAATTTCAACTAGAGCAAGCATCGCACAAGCCACTTTACGCGGATCCAATTTCGCGTTTTTTTTTATAATAGGGGGTTTTCTTTTCTCCCCCTCAGCGCGTCTCAAAAGACGCGTTACCCCCGAGTCAGTAGTAGTACCAATTTCACTTAAGAATTACGGCATCGCAACTTCAACGCCCTACAATTCTATTGTCCGAAAGTTTTCATTTTTCTTTTCTGTTGGCTTAATTGAATTTGAGTAACGGACAGCACAATTTGTTCAATTAAGTATTCCTCATTACTATTAATGAATTGAACTCGTGCATACACCACGCTGCTGCTACTACGTCATCTCAGTCTATCACATCTTCGTAGTAGTCGACCACGGCTACCTAGACCTCGACATCCGCAGCCGCGATTGTCTATTTTGCCATACCCATCTACACCCGCGCGCGCAATGTCGTCCCTGAAGCGCAAGAGCGAAGGCCCGCTGGCGTCGGCCGACGGCAACAAGAAGCCCAAGGTGAACGCGAGCATCACGTCGTTCTTCGGGGCGCCCAAGAGCTCTCCGGCCGGTGCCGGTACCGGTACTTCATCCGCCCCGTCTTCTTCCCCCGCAGAGCCGGCGTCCTCGTCTTGGAACAAGGACAAGTGGGTGGCGGGTCTGACGGTGGAGCAGAAGCGCCACCTGCAGCTCGAGATCACGACGCTGGACCCCAGCTGGCTGCAGCACCTGCGCGACGAGATCACCACACCGGAGTTCATCGCGCTCAAGAAGTTCCTCGAGAGCGAGGTCAAGGCCGGCAAGAAGGTGTTCCCCCCTAGGGAGGACGTATATTCGTGGTATGTTTTCTTCTTTTACCTACCTCTCTACGCTCGATGAGCCGGTTTTACGTAATCTTGGGGGTATCTATCTATAATGTAGCTACCTACATGTAGGTAATGTTGGATACGTACCCAACTCAGGCAAATAGGAAAAGCCCCGTATGACTAAATATCCATCCGTTGCAGGTCGCGCCACACGCCCTTCAACAAGGTCAAGTGCGTGATCCTAGGCCAGGACCCGTACCACAACTTCAACCAGGCGCACGGCCTAGCCTTCTCGGTGCGGCCCCCCACCAAGGCGCCCCCGTCCCTCAAGAACATGTACACGGCGCTCCGGAACGACTACCCGTCCTTCGCGCCGCCGCCCGACGGCGGCGGGCTGCTGACCCCTTGGGCCGAGCGCGGCGTCCTCATGCTCAACACGTGCCTGACGGTGCGCGCGCACGAGGCCAACTCGCACGCCAAGCGCGGCTGGGAGCGCTTCACGCAGCGCGTCATAAGCCTGGTCGCCCAGAAGCGCACGCGCGGCGTCGTGTTCATGGCCTGGGGCAAGCCCGCCGCCGAGCGGGTGACGAAGGTCGACGCCAAGCGCCACCTCGTCCTGCGCAGCGCCCACCCGAGCCCCCTCAGCGCGTCGCGCGGCTTCTACGACTGCGGGCACTTCAAGCAGGCTAACGAGTGGCTCGCGCTCCGGTACGGCGAGGACGGCGTCATCGACTGGAACCTGAACCCGGCTGCTGCTGCTGCGACGACGACGCCTGCGAAGAAGGCCGAGGTCCCGCCGCCCGTGGTCGCTGTCGGGAAGGTCGACGAGAAGGGCGGCGAGGATAGCAAAGTCCTACAGGAGGAAGGCGAGGAAGGCACCGCGAAGGATGGCGAATCGGACTGAGTCTAGTCCTTAGTAGTATGGCAACGAGGCGTCCAGGCTTCTTAATTTCTGGCTGTGTTACGGCCTGGCGTTCTACGGTATATAAGTGGTCGGACGGGGGTGTTCATGTGGCATATCAAGATTGTACAGGTTAGCCAAAAATTACCCTTTGGAAGGGACTCCGGAATCAAAGTAAATAAGTCTGTCAGTACTTGTTGATTCGAATTCAAGTCACCCGTGATTCGGCACTTTGAAACGCAGTTGAATTTGTCTTGGCTGGCATTGAACGGCTAAGGATTAGGCGTGCTACCTATCCCGTCTACTATAGAGATACTTGTGTGGCCCTTAGGGCTACTTGCGCGGGTCGAACACACCCACGCCCCCCCGAAGCAAGTATACCAAAGTGAGGAAAGGATAGCATAGAAGTGATCCATCGGCGATATTATGCGGCGCACAATGCGAGTCATCCGTATCCGAACCGCAGCAGATCACTTGCTAGCTGCTCAGACACTGCGCAACCCTAGCGGCTCCAGCGGAGATTCTCTAGGAACACCGTCTTACATGGAGATGGTATACCGTCATCTTGTTAGATGAAACGATGAGATCGCGTCTCAAATCGAGCCAGACTCGAGGCTTTTAGTAATTACGCACGTATAAAAACCACGTCATTGCTGTAGATAGACCCGCAGTCGCTAGACCCGGTACCCAAGAAGCGAGTTGAAGGCAAGACTTCGTGGGGGGAAAGTGATCCAGCAGTCAGGTAGCTAATAGAAGTCCGAGACCAGAAGGTCGGAACCGGAATACGGAGCAGAAGCCTCCCATGGCACCACCTAGATCTTGGCGCATGAATGGATCCGCGACAACGTGTCTGCACGGATGCTTCACATTCAAGTAGCGACGAATGTCAGTTCGCAAGGCTACCTGTATACGAGGGAAAAAGGTTATTAGGTATCAGCATTAACTCGATCGAGATAAACGGCAAGGCTGTTTAGAGGAGCTGTCTCGGGAACCGGAAATGGGGACTTTCTAGTTGCCCCACTAATATACCGTTACATGCCGTCGTCGTATTGCGCAGAGGTTATCTTATCCCCCTTTCCTATGCCCTATGCTACTGTAGGTACGCCCTAGGAGTAGGTAGTGAGAAGGCTGGTCTTGGGATGTTAAAAACAAACTGACTGATAAGATCTCTCATCTGACAACTCTTAGTTCAACTTCCGGAGAATACCAACCTACCTTAGGTACCTAATGTTGGATCCGAATGTCAGATAAGACACATGTGTGTACTATGTAAATATGCGTGTCCGGGTTATCGTGGGTTTGGGGGGAAAAGGGTACAACTGGGCCTGGGATCACGCGCTAATCATGCAGGTCCCTTGGTCCCTTAATGCCAGATGCAAGGCGAGCCACACTGCCTGCACACCATCTTATCGAGCTTGGTGTAGACGTGTATCATGCTGAAGTGACGGGAACTTGTGAGTACCGGGAGGTACAAATTTGGTTAGTGGCGCTTTCTAGACCCTGAGAGGCTCAAGCAGAGCAAAAGGTCAAAGTCCCACGATTCTGAGCACTGGAGTCTCCACGTCTCTTCCGTCGCCTTTTTGAGAGGTGTCAGTGCTTCTGCTATAACCTTGTTGGCCTTGGATGTGCTTGATGATCGGAAGGCCGGGGGGTCCGAGGAAACGGCACAATGGTGCGAAGTCCCCAGGTCCCTTTAAAGCCCTCTAATTCATCATTGGACGCGAAAAGTCGCGATCAGTGCAGAACACGTCCAATGGGTTGGGGTGCTCTGGGTGCCCCAATAGTATGGAGTAGCAATGCACCAATGGCTCGCAGCTTGGTTCCGTCCAAATCAGGCTTCTCCTCCCTGCGGGTGACTTCACCACGTTGCCAACTCATCTGAAACCCCCGTCCACCCAAAGTGACTGGTCGGGCTGGACCCAATGGTTTTCGTGAATTAATTGGGTTCAAATTCCGAACTGATGAGTTGTTGCTTTATGCAGGCTTGACGCCTTGAGAATAATAAATTTGGACGAGGGGGAAAAGGGGGCGTCGACGATAATTGTCTTGGCACCCTTTTTTTCTTTCTTCTAATCAGATCAGTGGTCATCGAGACACCCTTCTCTCTCGACTACGTGCGTCGACTGACGATACTAAAATTTCGTGGGCGCACATATTCGTTCGTGCTGTTTCAATATGAATTGTTGTACAGCACGAAGTCGGCTACGGACAGGCCTGGATCCAAATTGGATACAGGTTCAAACGACCAGAGGGATGATTTGGGTAAACGTGGGTTGGACGAATCCGGAGAATGGTAACATCTGGAGTGGTACCTGATATAGAACTGCCGATGGTGCTCCGATGATGTTCAACCCCGTCTATTCAAATCTTACACTGCAGTGCAAGAAACGAAATCGACCTGCCGCTGATTAGCCTTGACTTAGGTGGTACCCAACTTTAGGTGATGGCCGAAATACACGTGCATGGTGTTGCCGTGTTGCCGTAAACTAGAAGCGACGAAAGCTCAACGAATGGTTTCTAGAGGATGGCTAGTCCCGTAGATGAAGCTATCGTCAGGTTAGATTTAGCACAACATCAGCTGTTCGAGCCGATACTATGTATTACATAGCTCGAGGCTTGGATTAGCAGCTAATTTACCAATAACTCGGCACAGGACCTGCTTAACTAGTCGAAAAGAAGAAAAGCAGAGGTATTTAGTTTTCGTACCAGGGTTAAAGCAAACATGGGCAGCTAGTAGGTTAGAAAAGAAAAGAAAAAAAATCGAATAAAAATAGAAGGGAAACTGGTGAGTAGCGAACTCGAGATAGATGCCTCGAGCAACCTGGATATTTGTAGTTTGTACTATGCAAACGGAAGTACATTTGTACATATGTAGTTTAGGTGACTTGGATTCGGGTTCCTACATTGGTGATTCCACGATGATTCCACGACGATGACGGGTGCCATCTGGGGAAATATTTCGCCAAAAAGTCTTTGACTGTTGAATTGTTGACCGGGTTGTGGTCCGGTCATGACATCCCGCCCTGTAATTTAAGGTCTTTTTAATGGTGTCGAGTAGAAACGCGAACATGTGAAGTATCATTCGCCTAGCCTTACGTGAAAAGTGACTTCTGGATACAATAGGCTGTTTTCAGTGTAACAACTACAACTCAGAATCCATTGGCCCCTGGACGATACTGACCAATGCGCCGCTGCCTCACCTTCTCCACACAACGGTCGCAGCGGTCCAACACTCAAGCTGTCCAATCCTAGCCCTTGACCTAACGGCGCCTACCTGGCGGACTAGCACCGAAAGAACTAAAATAATCTCCCCTAAAGGCGCTATACCTATAGTGGATAGTCCATGCAGGGTACGCAGAGGTACCTACAGTGTACCAACTCAGGCTGCTCAGGATGCCTGGTCCTTGGACATGCGTGTAGATTGGTTAGATGGGTTAGATTGGTAGTAGATTGGGGGGGAATAGCAGCGAGGACGACTTCCTTGATCCCATCGTTTACTTTCATGTGTCTCTCTCGTTGAAGTTTGGACCACCCCTTAATTATTTTTTTTCCCCTTGTGCTTTTGCGCCTTGATCCAATTTTTTGAACTTCCTCATGCATGCATCTTGATACCCTTCGTTTTACAGCTTCATCAGAATCTCGTGAAGTCTTCAATTCTAATCGTTTGATCTTTTTCTTTTTCTCCTTTTCCCTTTTCCATCCCCCCTCCATATCGAGACGAGGGTGTACCCCTTATTGGTTCCTGCCCTGGTTATCGAGTTCTCCCACCACCGGCCGTAGGATATCTCGAAAATCACACCGTCCCGGCAAGAGGTCGAAGCTCCGTTGGCAATACCATTCGATATTATTACTTACTTGATACCCAACCCCCACTCCCGCTGGCGCAAATCTCTCTCTCCTCTTCAAACATTCTAATGCGTTAGACTTGTGCCAAATCTCGATTATCAAAAAAAAAAACACGACCATTTGGCTGCCCGCCTTTCAATCTTTCGATTTTGAATTACGCCGTGTCGTGTCCGGAATCTTTATCCAGCTAGACACCGACCTCAGGTCTACCAATCACAATGCCGAGCCTCTTCTCCCGAATAATGGGCAAAGATAGCTCAAGAAGGTCCAAGAAGAATGCCAACCAGGACGATTTATCACATCAATTACCTAACAAACCGCGCTGGGAAGATGCGTACACACGGACGACAGTAGAACCGGAGGAAGTCCAAGAACTAGTGAGACGTTGTACGGGCGAGTTGAAAGCTAGGGGTATGAATGCAACATTCCTATCGACATGTCCAGCCTAGACTAATATATCCTTTTTCGGTGCATAGCTCTTGATCTCCCCTTCCTCCTCCTTCCGTTTCGCCCGACTTCAGACCCCAGCGCCGTGCGCACTTTTATACGCCATTACTTCGATGGCAACCAGAATCAGCGCGGGGAGGACCTCGCACGGGAGCTGCGGATGACGGAGCCTATGGTATGTATTACCGAATTTTACTGCGTCGGTTCCGAGATCATTGATTGACGCGTCTTGTTAGGTTGTTTCTGGTGTTCTTAAGTGGTGCTGGAGTAGACTCCAAGGCGGTATCGTGGGCTGGGATGCCTACGAGCTATTCAAGGTTGGAGAACAAGGTATGAGAACCAGTTCGCTCGAAAATCAAAATCACATGCTAAAGAGTAATTTGCGGCTTAGATTCCAGCATGGCTCGCGATTCTTTCTCGACTTTCATCCCATTAAGCGTTGAGAATCAGGCGCGTTCTCATATCATATTCGATTACTTCGACCTCCTCTCAGCCATCGCGGCCCACGGCAAATCGAATGGCTTCGGCGGCCGCAAACTATCCCGCATGGCGGCTTGGTGGGCCTTCGAGCACAAGGACACTGGCAACGGTTTCGAGGGTGGCTATAAGTCTTGGTTGAGGTTTGCGCACCCCTGAGATTGAATCTTATGTATTAGCTTGCTAATGAACCCCAGTGCCGCTGATGCGACGAGCCACCTATTCTTCGCCTATCTGAGGTCCCTATCTCCCCAGCACGCTCGTGCAGGCATATCTTTGCTTCCCATGTCCTTGCAGAAGCTGATGCAGGAAACCGAGTATCCCCCACAAACGCCGTCATTAATGATGTCATCAACATATAAAGTCGTCATGATAGTCGATAACGTCTCACCAACGCCATTTGCGCTCTTGCGACGCGCTAATCACTTCCAATACCGCGACGACGACCTAGCACTGCAAGAATTCTCCGAGTATGAGGATCCTGTGACAGCTCTAACTGAGGAATGCCGTAGAGTTCTTAAGGCCATCTCTCTTGCGAACCAGTCTCAAGTGTCTAACTCGAAGCATTCTACCAGCCTCCGAGATGCTTCGTGGTCGCGCTTTGAAGATATCGGGTTCGGCGATACCCTGGAGGAAGAGGAAGAGGACGAGGACACAGTTAAGATCAATCAACTTCGAAATCCCCGTGGGTTACGAACTACTCCCGCATCGGGCGTAAATCTCGGGAGACCAACCACCCCCTCCTGGGCAGACTTTTTATCGTCTGGGTTTGTCGACGATTCGCCAAGTAGTCCGAGAAACCTCTTACTACCGCCGGACAAGATCTTGCCGCCTATTGAAACGGGCGTTAGACAGCGGAGCTCGCAATCGCATCGTCCACGACTAGAAAGTGACCGACACCTAGAGCCTGGCGAGTTGGCTAGTATCGCTCGATTCGATCTGGATGATGCTTTCTGGTGGGTATGGATGAGCAGCTTAGCACCGGAGGAGACTGCAGAACGTAAATCCGCATTTGGGCGATGCGCCGTAATCGAGACACTCATTCGTCAAGGTCGGTGGTTAGTGATGGAAGAAATGCTGAAAGGCGCAGCCCCTGAGCCTGACGCCGGTGCCTATATCGCAGAAAAGAAGGGCTTCTTTAGTTGGACGAAGCGTGGCAAGAGCATTTCGCGCAGCAAGTCGACTTCGAAGCCGTCCGCCAATAGAAACAACCAGCTGAACCCCGGAGCCGCTACGGCCGCTGGTGTAAGCAAGACGAGCATCGGTCCCGACCAACACGCCAAGATTCAAGCAGCCGCACTGAAGCTTCAGGCTAAGCAGCTCCAGGAACAGCAGGCGATTCCCAGACCAGAACGACGTGGGCGATCGGATACTGACGTATTGAAAGAGAAGACCAACAGCATTCTTACCCTGAACCCAGGTGTTATGAATGCTGCTTCTCCGGCTCTGAAGTGGGCAAACAAGTATGATAAAGAGGCTATTCGCGAGGCTTATCTTGGTAACGCCTTTGCCGGTCGCGGAACATCACAAATATCGCTACAGTCCGACCATCCTGGGACGAATGGTTTCACTTCGAATGGCGGTGGCCTTAAGCCGGACACCCCAGAGCGTGCACCGTCTCCAGCCCCAGCTCAACCGCTGCCCGAGCCCGAACCCCTGCCCGAGCAAAAGGCACCGGTCCAGACGCCTGCTGCTCCAGCCCCGGTTCCAGAGAAGCTCGCAGCCCCGCAGCCTGAGCGATCAGAGCCTACAGGCCGGAATTCGCCTTTGCCGCCTACTCCCCGTGAAGAGGAGAGCATGGAAGCAGCTCGGGAAAATATGTTTTCTCCTGAGCCAGCTAGCCCAGAAAGCAGAAAACAAAAGAAACTTCACAAGAACGAGAAGAAAACTGGTCCCGGCGGTTTCAAAAAGTTCTTTGGGCGAAAGAATCGCCAATCCAAGCTACCCGAGAATGCCGCTACAGATGTGAATGGCATGCTGGCTGCAGAATCAACGCAAGCTCCTGCTGCAGCAAGAGCTCCTTCTCCAGCACCGATAGCAGAGCAGCCGGAGCCCGTCTCCGCAGAGCTCCCCGCAGAGCCCACTCTAGAGGCTCCGGCGGAACGACAAGAAGAAAGGACGCCTACACAAACACCGGTGACGCCCACGCCCGCTAGGCCAGCATATGACCCGTCTGTAGACGACAATCTGTCTCGCGTCGATACTGCAGATGCCGCGGAGGCCCACCAGGCGTTCTCTCGCTTCGATCAGGGGCCACTTCTAGAGCAACCCGCCTTTATCCCTGACGATGATCAGAGTGTTGACTCTGCAGCACCGCCACCTATTGCTAGACACCCTAGCCACCACCCTGCGGACGAGGAAGATGACGAGGCGGGTGCGCCGTCACCGTCTGTCCCGATGCAGGACCGATGGGCTGCCATTCGAAAGAACGCTGCCGACCGTGCGGCCCGACAAAGTGAGGAGCAAAGCCAGCAAAGCCGTGGTGCATACAGTAAGACTACGGATGGTGATGACGATACCAGTGGCGAAGAGAGTAAGAATCATTTCCCCGTACTCAGTCAGACTAACTGCTAACACGCTGTAGCTATCGAGTCCCGCGTGGCCCGCATCAAGGCTCGTGTTGCCGAGTTGACAGGCAACATGGAGGGCACCGCCGGACCTGGAACTCCCCCTAGCCGCCGCTAGGAGCGGTGTTTCAGATGGAAACTCCGCTGCGAAGCGATACAAATACCTACAGTACGCATTCGCCCACGTCACTTAGCCTAGAGTTGCTTCGGGACGTATTTGTCCCAGCTAGTACTGATCGGCATTTCAACGCCGAATGTTTCTTTCCATACGCCTGGCTTTTAAACTCTTTTCAATTTCGATGATACCATTAGAACATGCCGTCTCGCTTGTTTTGCAACCAGCGCCAGACTGACCTAGTTTTCCATTAATTCGATGTTCGACTTCCGACGTCAAGCAAGCAACCCTCGGAATTCCGTAAAAGGACAACAGCAACCGCCTGGTCTTAATAAAATCGTTTAGAGGCGACAGTGGCCCTAGGCATATGAGGTATTAGCCTGGCTATAACCGGGAGTCTCATATGTTGCTGTTGCACTTGAGCGAAGAACAAACAGACAACAAGTCTCGCTGCACACTAATGCGTTTTCAAATTTTCTGGTTTTTTCTCAACTTGGGGAGTAATGAGCCGAGGAGGGTGGGGAGAAGATACCCGTTCGCAGAATAGGGGAAAGAGCTTGGAAGATACCTACGTACTTTGATCGAGAAAGGTGCCGACGCGGTCTTTTTTTCTCTTTGATTTCTTCGATGACACAGATCTTTGGAAGTGCTGGATTTTTTTTCTTCGGTGGCATGCCGCTATGAGTTACTTACTGGGCAGGCAGATAATTTTCCCCCCAAAATAAGGAGTAAGAAAGCAGGGCAACTCGAAACGAAAGCACCAGCCTCGGTTCGAAAGATCGGGAGCTAGGTGCTCCAGACTTCAAATACCACTTCCGATAGATATGGATCATCTCAATACAAACATTGTGTGAAATCCCAATGGAGGCTTTTCTTTTTAGGCTGTGACAACTCCAGGGACGCAGTACTGCACACAACGTAGATAGACCCCTTAATAAGAAGGGCACGCCTCTAGTTAACCGAGGGGAGTATTCAAGGGGTCTTTATCAGACTCTTGCAAATAGGAGCAGACTTATGCTAACTACGACATAGGCAAGATGACAATAGCTATCTTGTATATGCAGGGTGTATCCGATACCTCTTCTACTGTTGACTTCTTACCAAACCAATTCAACTCCCCTTTGAATAATATACTTCTGTGTACCTCTTAGGGACTCGGTGAAGGACCTCGGCCTCAACATACCAGTCTTCAGCTCAGTCACCGCGGATAGGGGATGGAAGAGACGACGATCCCAACGTGTTGTCAACAACCACGGTGGTCTAGCACACGTGACAGCTTGTTACTTCGCTTCACATGTGTCAGATCTCTTGGTCTTCTCGAAGTAAGATCCATCTAACCTCACACCAGCACCCAGCACGGTTACCGTAGACTGTCCGTATAACGGCTTGCTTGGCTGCTCCGCTACATACCTACATAGCCAACCAGGCTCAGCCGACCTGTGGTTCGTGAAACCGCGGTCCCGTCCGCATCATGTCGACCTGACTGCCTAAATGGGCGTTGAGGTAAGTAGGTAGGTAAGCACCCAGGAGTATGCAGGTCTCCATCTGCTGTCAACCGCGCTAGGTTGCCCTATCGGGTTTGCGGTGTGTGAGACGAGATAGATAACTCGGGTAGCACGGATGACGCAATGGGCAAAAACCAGGTAGCACGGCAGATCTTGGGCCGGTAGGGCTGAAGGTGGTACGAACGTACAGGGGGGGAAAGACACGGCGCGGGCCAGCATTGCCCGTTCAGCTGGTCTAGGTTCGCTCTTTTCACTGTATAGCCTCGTCCATCTGCAAATCAGGTCTGGCTGGCCCGTGTGAGAGACAGGCCCGAAAACTCGGGCTTACGCTTGAGAAATTTTATCACGTCCGCAGGTAGTCCGTAAGAAAAACGGCCGATGGGAGGGAGGCGGAAGAAGAAGAGAAACAGACAAACCCCGGCGTCGGAACCCGCTTATCATTCTCCCTCTTGTTACTGTGTCTACCAATGCCGAGCCATCTCATCTGTCTGTCTCAGCCTTGCCGTTTCGCGCAAAAACAAACCCGATCGGGAAATCCCGTCTCCCTCTCCCCGTCGTTCGTCTGCGCCGAGTTCACCTTTTTGCCGGCGGTCGACGGGAACGAAAGTTCGGTCGGGGTAATACAGGGGGAGGGTGAAGAAGCCAACGAGCCCAGCCCACTCACAGATAGCACTGTACTCGACCGAGCGGGATCATGCATCGGGCGTTCGCACGATGGGATAAGTGACCCACCATGCTAAACTCGGGAGAACGACCGCAATGCAGTACGATGCCATGTGCAAAACTGCTAATTAGAGCATACTCCGTTATTTCTTTTGTTGCTCCTTGCGTCTTTGCCCCCTTCTCTCTAATATCGAATACTCAGATAGGGAGGCACAGACACGGACACAGACAGGTAAGCAGATAGGTAACGAAACCGCGCTTCCGCGCTTGCGCTTACGTTTGCCAGGTGTGTACGATGGAGGGTAGATACCTAGATAGGTTAATCTGCCTAGCCCTGCCAGCCTTCATACGAGGAAAGATCCGGGCAGCTCAGCCCTACGGCGAGCCGCAACGAGGGTATGTACTTGGTCAGTCAGTCAGGTCCATGTCTCTCATCCTGCGTCTATGCCGCGGCACGTCGGACCGTAGTGGGTAGCTAGCCCAGACAAGCAGGTGGCAGCACATACCATACCATGTTGCGGCATGGCATGGCATGGGCGTAACTTGCCTCGGGTACCTAGCTGTGTATAGCTCGCTCACTATGTCTCCTTCTCCTTCGGTAGCTGCACGACATAATGTACCACACACTTAAGTAGCACCGAACTGCACCGCTGCAACGTGCACAATAGCCCATACGCATACATACACATCTCAGCCGTCAGCCCGCTCGTCAGGGGACGCGACCAACCAGCACGTCCCGTCCGGCCAAGACAGCAGCAGTAGCAGCAGTGACCATATGCAGGTCTGAGACACACCTGGCGGACGACCTCGTACGCCACACGTACCTGGCCGAGTCCCTAATCCGGACGAGAGACAGGAGTTTGGGGGCCGTCGACTTGCCTATCTAGGCCGGATCAAGCCAGTTCAGGCCAGGTCTACCCACCCACACACTCGCGCGCCGCCTCTTTGCAAGTCCATTGCTTCTCTTTCCAGCGGGCCGGGCACCCCTCCAAAAAAAAAATACATGCCCGTGTCCGTGTCCGTGACCGGCAGAAGCATTGCCAGGACCGCCCTGCGTAGGGCTGTGTTGCATGTCGTTTCGTCTCCTTTCCCGCACACCGGCAGACACACATCCACACACACACATATCACTGCGGCCAAGAAACCAGCATTTCCGCCTCGGGCAGAGCGAGACCTTGCGGTTTCGGGGCTTGGGCTTGGGCTGACCGACTGCCTCGTAGCTGGCTGGGCGAGGCAAGCAGACGTCGCTGTCCTGGTTAGGGGAAGTAAGTGGGCAAGGAAGGGATTAGCGACGTCGTCGTTGCTCCCACCTACCTACCTACGTCACCCATTGCGAAGAAAATAGTCTCTACGAGCCTCAAGATAAGACTTCGTATGCTCATCAGACCTATCTACCTCGTCGCTCGCTCTGATCTATCCAGGTAGCACGAGGTAAGGTAGGTCCGTCGGTCAGTGTGGGTCGGAGTTTTAGGAGAAAAGAAAGCAAAGCCGAGAAAAAAAAGAAAAACGAATGACGATCCTCGAGGGGAGATCCGCCGGACCAGGGACCAGGGGCTGACCTTGAAAAAGCTTCACCCCGGAGCCGGCTCTCGACGTCATAGCTTCAACGTGTAGGATTAGGTAGCTTAGGAGGATCGTACCGAGACCCTAGCCACACAGCCTGCCAGCCATCCATCCGCCATGCTGCGATGGCGCCATCTCGTAAGGTGCTTATCAGTAGTTATTCACCTCGCCCGGTTTACCTTAGATAGGTTCGTCGAGAAATGATCGGCGTCATCAAGAGGCTCATTCGGAACTCCCCTTGTCCCATTCCAGATCACGAGTCTCGAACATCACACAATCACAATCGTAGGAACACCAAGGAAACTGGAACATAGCTTTCGTCGAAAAGTCAATGCGAATTCTTGCTCGGGGTCTGGTCACATATGCCCATTCCGCCTTGGTATCTCTTACTAGTGTACAAGTCTCCGTCCAACGCCGTCCCGATGTCGTTTCGAATAATCCATCTCGACCCATTTCTCCCCATAGAATGCAACACAGCTAGCTAGCTAATTGCAAATCCCATTACTCATTCGTCGTACCCGTCTCTCTCTCTCTAGAGTATCCGCAAGCTGTCCGTCATATAATATAAGGACCGGGTGATGTGAAGCTAAAACCACAAAAAGATGAATAGATAAATGATAATGATATAAACGCCTGGGCGCCACGCCATGCTGTGAAGTGAAGACGAAATGCATGGCGCAAAACGGGAACGAGCGAATCCGCCGCCAGTTGTAGTTGAAGCCAGCATAGAATGCCAGAAATGAAGGTATCCAAAAACTCAAGTTTTCCCCTATTTCCCATAGGATCCCGAGTGCAAATGCCCTTCGATGCTCTATAAGTTGTTGTACAGTGTTGTCACGTCGCGATATGAAACACGAAGCGAAATAACATGGAATTGCCCAAAACCCTTCCTCGTAAAGGCGACTAACCGTCAACCCTTATTCTTTTGGGTTCACCGCCCTCTGGCCCATCTGAGCCAGGGCCACCCAGATCAGGGCTCTTTCGCTTTGTAGCGCTCGGCCCGTTGTCATCCCTCAGAAAGGATGGACCTGAGCCGACCACCGGTGTAGCGAAATTCAGAGGGCTTGGGAGAGTATTGCTGTCGCTACCCCGAAAGTTCCATTCGGGATAGAAACTGCTAGGGCTCGGCAAGAATTCGTTATTGAGAAATCGAGACGGGAGCGCAGAGACAGGCGTATCGATGTTCATATTGTTATTCTGCGTGGATGGGTGAGGCCTAGCGAATGGATTCGGCGGGCCCGTAGCTCCCGCAGAAAGCATAGCTGATGCTGACGGCGAAGGAGGCGGAAGCACTACACCCGTCCCAGGCCCGTCGCCATTGCGGCGCGCCGATTGCATAGTTGTATCCGTCGTTGTATGAGGCGAGGTACCCGTATTGGCGCCGTTGCTACCGGCGTCAGACTGCTCCTCGGGAATTTGTACCGTTAGCCGGGGCCGCGAACCACCGCCGCCGACTTTCAGACTGTTGGAGCGAGAAGGCGGAGTAAAGGTGGTTTCTGGGATTGTTGGTATAGAATTACGCGAATTAACTAAGTTGGAAGTGTTTGAACGCTGCGGGTGAGGTGGAGACGAATCAGATTTGGACCGCGACACAGCACCGACATCGACGGATTGCGATCGATTACCCCCATCATCTTTCCCGCGAGGCTCGGCGTGAAAAGAAGCTAGATGTTGAGACAAGATTGATCGATTCTCATCGATCGGAGTAAAAATGCTGTGCTGCTTGCGCTGCGGCATCTTCTTAATCGCCGATACCGTATCGAGTAGGGGTTGGCTTGATCTCTCCTGCGGTTGATCGTGCCTCGGCTCCATGGGCGCAGGTGGCTGTTGCGGCTCCTGCGCCATCTGAGGCGGCTCTAGATGTTGAGGCGGCTGAGGAGGAGACATTCGGGGAGCTGGCTGGGGAGGCACTTGATGGGAAGGCTGCGGCGGAGAAGGGCGCTGAGGCTGTGGTTGGCCTTGTTGGGGGTAGCTAGGAGGCACGGACGATCGGCGCTGTTCCTCCATATAATTTTGCACCTGCGAGTGTTGTTGTTGAGCAGCGGCGTACTGGTACTGGCCCGGAGCTGGCGGCGGAATCCCATGTTGGTAACTAGGCTGATTCTGCGGGTTGTAAATAGCAGGCTGAGGCATATATGCGTAACCGTTGGATACTGACTGAGGAGGGCCAGGCTGCTGGGGGACGCGCAAGTCGCGGCGGAAATCGTTTCTAGACGAAGGTCTGGAGGCGATCTGCGGTTGCGGCGTGTGCCCTCGGGGAGGGAATGGCATTCCGTTGATAGGAGGTGAGGCAGAGGGAGTGTGGTGCCTCAGATGCGTAAACGAAGGCTGGCCTTGGAAATGGGGAGGAATCATCTGCGGTTCGACGGACCCTTCATGACCGTGCGGCGGAGTGCCTTCAACATCCTCATCTTCATCGTCGTCGCCACCATTGAAGTCGTGCGGACCTTTATGCTCGTTGGGACCACCGTGCTATCCTTTATGTCAATAATCAAGCCCATTTAGCCTTCGCGGGAGGAGTAGGACCAACATATTGATATCTCGTGATCAGGTCTCGCATGTCGTTCGAGGAGTACTCGTAGAGTTTCTTGTTACTGCCGAAGATGAATACGGCGACATCGACCGAACAGAGCACGGAGAGCTCGTGCGCCTTCTTGAACAGGCCGCCTTTTCGCTTCAGGAATGTGCTACAGGACACGCATATTAGCTACCAACCGGGAAAATGACGGCATCGAATAACGGCCAGGAGCGCTGAAGGATGGGGTGGGGAGAAGCTTACACTGAGCGGTTCCGGTCATCTTTGATCGCTTTGATTTCAATCTTTCTTCGCCCCATCTTGCCCTGAAGTGCGGAGATGCGATATAGAAAGGGAGAGAAAATTAGGAAATATAGAAAGGAGGTATAAAAGGAAAGAAAAGGGAATAGGTAAGCGATAAGCTTTAAGCTTCGCCTCCCAATTGCCGTAGGATTTTAGAGTTGGCGACTATAGACCTGTCGAATTCGGATGACAGTGACAATGCGGCGGGTAGTGGCATGTAAAAAAACGTGAAAGAAGGGTTTCGCTATTTTAAAAGGGCCCGACCGCGAGGTAAGGTTATATCTGATGGGAGCCAAGGTTCAAGGCTTAGAGTATAGCAGAGTAGCAGGGCAAAAGTGTATATACTGGGTTCTGGTTTTTCTTTGGGAGCGAACGAGTGCCGGGCTCGATGACTTAATGCCAATCCTGGGATCTGACGCAAAGGGCTGAAGGGCCGGGAGGGCATCCAGGAAGGCGCCTCGGTCTGGGTCTGTTTCTGGGTCTGGGAGGGTTCCGAGAGGGCTGAGAGGTTTCCTTAGGGAAGGTTATTTTGGAAAGGGATGATATGATGATGAAGAAGACAGATAGGTTTGGAGGAATAGCCGGGTTCTTAGAATTTGAAACGGCTCTTGGTCGATATTTGAACGGGTTTATCCAGGGAGGAGGTAGATGAGGTGGAGGAGTGGCGGTAGAAGTATGTCTGTTGCGGCCGTGCAGAGAGTTCTTGATCTTTTTATGAGATAGACGAAATAAAACAACTAGGCTATGATGGATGTTCGATATCGGTTCCCGAGATACATTGATACAATATAGTACAATACCATCAATCGGTGCACTACTTGGACTTGCAGGACGATGGGGCTGAATCTGGCGTGGTTGGTTCTAATAATAGACGGAATCGTGTTCACTCGAGTTTTTTTGTGTGCGGGAGAAACAGAGAAAGTGGGAAAAGGTCCAAGGAATTGGGGGGTGGAGGGAGAAGAGGTAGGGAGGGGGGGGAATGGTGTCACACAATTACCTAGGAGGTAGAGAAGTAGAGAAGTAGGCCAGAGAGAGAAACTACCATACACAAGAAAGGAACCACTAGCTTGAGAGTGTCTCCAGTGTCTCCAGTGTCTCTACCTTACCTGGGCAATACCTGAATAACCATGCTAAACCTTGTTAACCATGCTAGCCGAGTACATCGAGTCGCATGCGAACTAAGCCAGAACTAAAAGAACTAAAGCAACCACCAAAACCGCAACTCTGCTCTAGGCCTAATTCGAGTTAGGGAGCGGAAGCGTTTAAAGGGTTAACCGTTTGGGTTTTGCCGACCCAACTTCGACTTTTTGGCACGCTACCGACACCACTAACACCACTGACAACCACTGACAACATACACTGACAGGTACGGACTACACTCCGGCCTCTACTCTACTACGCTACTTTACTCCCTGCAGCACAGTCGGTTTAGTTGCCGTACCTGGCAGTGTACCTTATGTAAGTCTGACGACGGTTCAGTCGTTCGTTAATCCAAGTACCTCCCTAACCGCTCGAACTTGAGTCCCGCGAACCCAGCATCAAAGCTTTTATGACAGCCCTAGCAAAGGCCCCTAGCGTGACCCGCGACCGAGTTCCCGCAGGGGTCCCAAGTTCGTCATTTGTTCGTTCTCTAATTCGTACCTACCCTGCTACCAAAGTACATACATCTGTATAATGGATAAAAAAGGCGGAGGGCTGCAAGGAACCGCAAAACCAACGGTCAACACACAGGCCCACGAGGGACGCGTTAGGGGAGCTGGAAGCTGGGTGTGGCTTAGACGAAGCAGCACAGTCAGTTTCTTTCAAACTTCGGTCTTCGAGACACGCATCGTGCTATATGCAGCCTTACAGGTACAGCCCGGACTGCGGGATGAGAAATCGAATCGAGATCTCTTGAGCAAAACTTAATCGTCAATAAGAAAGGAAGAAAAATTGCATGGTACATGAGGTACCGATTTCAACTGATCACCAAACCATAGATACAGCATGTATGGATGTTTTTTTAATATTTGATTTCGTCATCTTTCTTCTTCTAGCTAAGCCAATAACCTTATCCCCAATTCCCCGTTCTCTTAGCTACAGAGAGTACATAGATACCTGGTCATAGTAAAGGTCTCGAGGACTTGAAACAGCCCCCAAATTGATTGATTTTACCGTATTTGATACATCCTAATACAGAGGTTTGAGCCTCACATTATATGATTCCTACTGGGGGAGGTCTTGTTTCCAGGGGGTAAAATTAATCGTCATTTTTGCTCGTGGGCGCCTTTGACCTACTTCCTTCTCGAATACCTCTTTCAGATAAAGAAAGAAACCTACCCAGGTAGAGTCGCACGGCGGCGCCAGTTTTGCCATGTGCTCTGCTAGTCTATCCTTCTTTGAATGAAACTACCGCTCTTTGATATTTTTGCCGCCCCTCGCCGAACTCGGTAAGGTGTCTCTTCAGTGTGTATATTGCTTTTTTCACTTGCGCGGTGCAGTCGTTCGGCTACTACTCTCGTAGAGCACCTCTTCATTTGGGTAAATTTTCTATAATATCCGTAGGGAGGAAGAAGGACCCTTGCGGAGATCTGCGAACCGCCGGATCTGGGGAAATAAAGCCCAGAACGGTCTGCTTCCTCCTCGAGATTGGCTCGTCCCGGGGAGGGTTCCTGAGTTTAGATTACAGGCATGTCATCTTTTTGTTATTCCCAGATTAGAAAAGGAACACGGGCTATAGCAAAATCGACAGACATCCTCTACTATGTCCAGCATACATGCATACATACGTGCAAAATACACGCTACACGCTACTATGCACTACTACTATGCATGGTAGATGGCATCGCCTGCCAGGAAAGAGGTGAAGCCGCGACAGATCGAAAAGAGAAAATAGTCAAACTCCATCGTCGCTGTCACCCAACTCTGACGTTTCTAAGTTGATCAGCCACTCACGACAACGATGGGTCGTCCCTAAGCGCGACCGCGACGTGTGGGAGCTCAGTGATTCGGTGCCGAGTCCTATAAAGAACCCAAAGCCTGCATAGCTCCTAGGGCTGTAACACTCAGTCGGTAACCCACACGCGACAAAAAACCTAATCGGCGCGATGTGATAGAGATGTCCCCAAGTTCAAGGCGGGATAAAAACAGTCGAGGACGGGTAGGATCCTCTCCATGCCGCTTGGCGGCGCAGCCCGTTTCCTTCTCTATCGGAGCCGAAGTTCAGTGTAGGTAGTAGGAGGTAGGTATGCATCAACGATCGTCTAAGCGCCGGGACTAGAAACTCCAAGGGATGCTTCTTCAAATAAAAATGCTTCAAATCTGCGACAGCTGCGATTGGATTATCTAACTCGTTCGTGCAGCAAGCCTATATTACAAGGCTGGGAAAGGGGGGATGGGATGTGTGTGTGTGTGTGTGGGCTATAGTATCTAGGTAGGCCGTAGGTGGCCCCCCGGACCCAGGTTGGTCTGTGTAACTTCAAACCCCCATGCACAATAGCCGAGCCGAAACGCTAAAAATAGCTATTTATAGTCCCAATGCCCATGCATCCCGCATCCTCCCAACTCACCTTGGCTACCCTTTCTGGCCAATTAGCCCTCGAATCGACCCTGCCATGTGGGTAAATTTACCTCGATTTGGGTTAATTTGCCCGAATTAAGGGCCGAGACTACGTATACGCTGCACATAATTTACCCTCCTTGCTGACCTGAGATACAAGAGAGAACTTGCTCACGAGGGGGCCATCGTGATCCGGAAGACGGACCACGGAAGATGACTACGATCTTTCCCGTATTCTGTAGGTAGGTAACGATAAGCGGGAGGGAAAAGGAAAACAAGAGAGACATTGGAAAACTCGACCGAGTTCCTCGCCGGCCTCCACGGACTACCTACCTTACATTGTGACATTACCTGTTGCCTAACATTTGGAGAGCGAAGCGTGTTTTGAACTGAACGCCGCTTACCAGCATTATTACATACATACCGCAAGAACTACACTGCACGTACCTGCAGATCGCGCATGATGACCGATCCCTCAGCAGCAGCAAAAAAAGGGCCTCAGATTTTGTGAAACAAGTCGCAATTCATTCCAGAACGTCTTTTGGAAGTTCCTTCGATACGTCAAAACGCTGAATAAACGACAATAAACAACAAGCGAAAAAGAGGCCATGCAGAAAAAAAGGGGGGATAATTAGGGGTAATTCTGACAGAGACGTATGATTGGCAAAATGACGCTCCTAACGTAATACGGCCAAGTCCTTGGAGGATTCGCCGCGATGTTGCTCTGCCAGTCTACACCAGTCCCATAGTCCCATAGTCCCCATCTGCAATGGACTAATTCGTTCCTCTTGCCCATTTCTGTGGATTTTATCGTTCATGATCTTAGGGCCGATTGGGGTGTTTAGCCCACCCCTTACTATTTCGTGTTGATGATGAGATAATTAAGTTACCTAAACACTTTTATCTTCATCAAATCTTCCCAAGAGGTTTCTCAAGCAAGCCAAGGGGGGGATGCTACATCCCACGTTCTTCCCAAGGTTCTCGACCTTCTTCACCTTTTCAGCTCCGGGCTCCTGGCAAAAATTGACATGTCATAGAATACTCAGTTTACTCAGGTAAGGGGATGTAGGTAAGGTACTGGGCTTATCTCGCAAAGTACGGTATATCAAATGCTGGTTTCCTCATACGTATGAAGCTGATGGCATCGCCATCCGTCACTCAAGTGATATATGATCTAGTAAACTGGCTAACAAACCCGCGGACCTCCCGCTTCCCGCTCTTCCCGCTCCACTGCCCGCCCGGGGGCTAATTAGGTGTACATTTGTATGGATACCTGAGGTAAGGTAAGGTAAGATTAAAGTAGGTAGGTAAAAAAAATCTTCAAAACGCTTTGGCCCTCCGGCACCGACACCGAGCCACGAACAACGGGGGCCGGAATCCCAGGGCCAAGCCTAGCTTATAGCCTCATCTATACCTAAACCTTACCTACTTTTAACTACCGAAACGGCGGGTCCCATGTAAGGTTCGTTGCGGATCGACGCGCTCTTCCCTCTCTTCCCCTTCCTCTCTCTCTCTCTCTCTCTGTCTCTCACCGTTTTGAAACAAAGGCTTACCGAAGCCTCGAAACGATGGGATAGGATTCCTCGCTACTGTATGTATGATGAACAGACCATCGGGACCGTCGCCCCGGGACCGAAAGGGCCTGGTCCCCATGGGACGGCATAGCCCGAGCCATGGTTCTCCCCTAATTTTGCATCATGTTTTTCTTCTTCTTTCCTCTTTCGACGTGACCGGAAACGAGAACCGGCCCCCAAGTTTGTACAAAACATGGTTGAAAATATGCATGTATGTCAATTATTCCCCGTCGAAGAAAAAAAACTAAACTCCCGCTCCTCCTCCTTCTCCTCTAATATCACTCCTCGCCTATCAGGTAGGAGGTATGTATGTATGTACGGTACCTACGTAGGGCGGGCGGTAACATGCCACGTTCGCTTGCTGCTGTGCTTGTGCTACTACTACGCCGGCCCTACGGGTCGCAGCCAAGGAGGAAAAGGGAAGGGGGGTCAGGTAAAATGGGATGGTGTATCATACTCCGCGGAGGAAGCAGGGCTGTAGATAGATGGTGTTAGACTTGCATAGGGCTAGCTATTCAGGTACGCGTTTCCCCATGCTGTGTGCCATCCCACCCTTATTCCACCCACCCACGATGAATGAAGCAAGTAATGTAAGTAGTCTCGTCTTGTCTCAGTCATCATTCAACATCTGCATGCATGTATTTCGATATGTATGCAGATGTTCTACGTATCAAAACCCCCTATTCGTCTTTGGCTGCCTTCTCTTCCCCCCCTTCCCCCCTCCCCCAATTTTTCTTTCTCGATGATTACTTGCAGATAAGGTATGTAAGTCATGTCGCAATATTGAGAACGCACGCGCGTGGCGTATGTACATGACCGCGTCACATTCGATTACCACCACCATCACGACCTGCACATTCAGAAAATTTCTTCTTCTTCTTTCTTCTCTATGGCTACTTTACTATGTACATGCATCTAGTCGCTGCAGCTTGACAGAAGAAGGACATAAGATTTCTTCAAGTGCAATTTCCTTTTTTACTAAGACTACTAGAAAGTAGGAAACAAAAAGAAGGCAGCAAAAGCTACTCCAAATCCTACGTAGCACAAAATGTAGGTAAGAAGTATTAGGTATAGGTATGTCTAAGACCGGCAGGCGGGCGGTCGTTACCGCTTGGCACGCCTCCGCTTCTAAGTATAGAACATGCAGGCTCCCAAGCACATGGCATCCATGCTACAGAAGATTTCTAGAAAGGGTGAAACGACCTTCGGGTACCTTGGTATGTACTATTTGGTACTACTAGTACTAGGTATTATTTATGCGGTAAGCCCTTAAGCGCTGGGCCGCTTCCCAGCTGTTTGGGTGAACTGAGCGACTTGCATACAGAACAATCTGCCAACCAACGGCATACGTAATAGAATAGGCTTGCCAGTAACGAAACGCGTCAAAGTTACCGCGCAATGCAATTCGCTTTTTCCCTATGAACAATAATAATTAGACAATGCCACCTTGACACTTAGTTAGACCTGAACACCGTGCCAATGCTTCCAGATTTGGCTACCAGCCTAGCCGTGATTTTGGATATGAACCACCGTGAAATTACCACAGAAATGACCACTCTAATGCCGTTCTGAAAAGGAAAAAAAAAAAGGGTAAGGGATGCCTTAGAATTGAGGCGTCTTGAGAAGTGGACCAGCGTAAATCAAGATGAGGTAAGGAGTAGCAGCGTTGAATCTCATTGGCCGGTCTGTGCAATGAGGCTACTAGACGGCTTCTCGGAAGACAACGATCACCTCGTAAAAAAACCAACCTCCCTTGCTTATTCGTTGACTGCCGACGGTCCAGCAGACGGTGCGCGGAAAGAACCGAACCCTCCATTGTCAGCGCCATTGTTGCTGTTTTGGATCGTACCGTTCAGCATGGGACATTTGCTAGAGCAAAACAAGTCAGCAACCAACATCCCTCTGTAGTTAACATAGAAGAAATGATGGAAAAGAGCTATGTATGGTGTAAGAACAGCCTGGTGCTTGTGCAGGTGTATATCTGCGGGATAGAGATGTCTTTCTTTCGGGGTTATTGATGGTTAAGAGAGCAGTGGTGCCAGTACCTCTTGTTTGTCTTGATATGTCCCACTTGTCCACAGTTAGCACATTTCCGAGTCGTACCCGCCGCTGTCTTATCCGCGGCCGAGGGATCTGGAGATGCATCAGGGTTGACATCGGCCTTCTTCCTTTTCTTGCCCTTGCCCTGCTTTTCGCGAATCTGCCGCCGATCTTGGTTCTTGAGCAGTCGCGCAAGCTCTTTCTCAACCCTATAAACATGTCAGCAACTGTCGGAACGTATCTGAGCTTTGCAACTAACAGTTTAGTCATCTCGCGATTATCACCGGCATTCGGTGTCGGCTTCAACGCATAAACACTGGAAGGAAGTTTTGAGTTAGTATGATCCGCAAGGAGAAAAAGAAGTATAGCGCTTAGTGATAGGATAAATTGGTTGACTTACTCTCTGTTCTTCTCTTCGATCTCCCGCCTTTGCCTGAGGTAATTCCTAATTACCACAGGATCATCCAGGACAACCGTCTCCGTCGTTAACTCGCCGGAGTCGTTAACCTTCTTGCGAGTGATCTTTAGCTTCTTCTTGCCCGAGCGACTATTTGCGCTGAGACGACTGAACTGGCTACGCCCGTCATCCAAGGGTGCGGGAGTTACTTCGACTTGTCTCTCATTAAACCGGTCGTCCTCGTTGGCCGTATCGAGGATATCTGCATCGTCATGAGTGGTGGGGTCGCTGAGAGTAGTTCTCTGTCTCTCCCAGATCTGCCGGATACCCGCGTTGTACATGTCCTGCTGCTTCTTGACATTATACGAATGACCCCCGTTCGCCTTACGTTCGCGTTCAATCGCATCTGCCGATGTTGCCAGAGGACCCTGGACAGCGTTGATATAACCACCTTTCATGGATGTCTTGATGAAACTGAATCCCAGACCGTGACCAGTAGGATCGCCCTCGCCATGAAGTGCTACCATGGCTTTGCCAGCGCTGGCATCGATGAAATTCTTCGTCAATTCCCAAGGAGCCATCTTAGCAACCAACGGCTCCTCCGCGCCGTCGTCGTCCTCGTTTTTATCCTTGGGGTCGTAGCCAGCATTGGTTAGCAGTTGCTGGCCAATTTGCATAGCCTCGATCAGACAGGCATCCTCCGGCTTGATCATAGCTCGTATAGCAGATTCGTCCATCAACTTCTGATCTTCCTTAAGCATGTAGGTCTTCCTGTCCTTGTTGTAGGCTAGGAATTCCTTCAGCTTCGCTCGGTTCTGGGTATCATGCTTGTCGAAGACATGAGGCGTTATTTCATTAAGGCTAACGTCCTGCGTCTCTTTCTTCTTCATCATACGGTACGCAATCATCTGCATACGGTTCTTGGTTGTGTTTGTGACCTTCCTAGCATGGGGACCGGGAACTTCCAACGACGGGAATGTCTGCCCGACCGTGTACACGTGATCAATGTTGCGCAAGTATAATTTTGGTCCTTCGGTAGCATTGGTAGAATACCCGAGGAGAAAGTCATTGGGTCTAGGTTCGTGCTTGAAGATCGGAGCGCGATACATCTCATTGTGAAGCGTGGGAACCGTCTCGCCGGGATCCACAGTCCCGAAGATAGAAAATGGCGATCGGTCTTCGGGCAGTAGCAAATGGCTCTCCCCGATGTCGAGTTTCGGTGTCTTATCTTCGTCGTTTAGATCTTTGCGGCGATAGTAGTTGATCACACGGCTACCCATTCCGAAGTTTGACATCATGATCGGGAACTCCTCGCAGTATTCGAAGAGAACTGCTGTTGAGTTGTCGTTCAAGCTAAGGTCCTTAGTGGTCCGGAACACTTCCTGATTGCTCTTTCCCTTCGTGTCCTTTCGTCTAACCTTGGAAGGTTTGCGTACACCGAGCGCGTGTTTTACAACCTTGTCGACCTCGAATTTCTTGCGGTGGTGCTCCCAAGGTTTGCCGTTGACCTTCGTTCGGTAGAAGGGGAAGGTCAGCTTCAGAGCCGGCAAGCTGTGCTCCACAGAAAGATTAGACAGGGTGGCCCTGACTTTGTTCTTGTGGTTCGTCTTGAGTGCCTCGTACGCGTCGTCGTTGGAGAGGTTAAAGTGTTTCATAACATCCCTCCTCAGTCGGCCGTTAGCCATTCGCTTAGTTTTCTCTTCGAGTTTCGGACGCTTGGACGGCCGCTCCCACTCATCCCCCTTATGGATGAGAAGGAAAGGGTCGCCCTCCTCGAGCCTAACGCGTTTACTAGCACGTCGTGTCTCTTTGAGGAAGTCATCAACTCCCCAGGTTTCATACCCCACGATATCCGGTAGACCGGGCTCATATTTCAGCCGCGATTTCTTGGCTTGTGGCTGATTCAGCAGGAATTCCCTCTCCCAGTCATCCATTCCCTCGTCGTTCAGAACTGCGCCAGTGGCAGCAGCTTTCGAGATCGTAGGGTCACGTAGAGTGACTGAAGAGTCCCAGTCGTCGCAGATCATAGCGATTTCGTCTAATCCAAAGCCTCCAACAACCGATGGCTCCGAGCCCGAATGGTCCGAGAAGCTTTCGGCGACGTCTAGTTCCCAATCATCCTCTTCGGTGTAGTTAGCTCTCTGATTAGCCGTACTACTCTCTGGAATCCTGAAAAGCTTGGCGGAGTCGGCTTCAAGTTCGAGTTCGAGTTTGGTGGGGACAAACTCGGGAGGTTCCTTGTCTTTGTTGAGAGGTTGGTAGTATGCATACTCGGCCGGCCACTCTGGAAAGACCTGGTTGAATTTGAGGATCTTATGCTTTGCGAAACCCGGGAATTTCTGTGCCAAGAGTTCTTCTACACTCTCGGGAGCTTTCTGTATCGACGAATCCTCCTTGCTCATCTGGTTAATCCACTTATCGATGGACGGAGGATTGTATGTAGGAAAGTTGAGTTTCTGCCTCTCTTCGAATGACATGGCTTTCCAATCATCATCTGTCACGTCCTTCGCTGCTAAAGGCTTCTCGGGCACAGGAGCGGAAGTCGACTTCTCTGCCAGGGCATCGTCGGCGGGAGGCGAGGATGGAAGGTAGTCGATTTCGCCGTCGTGTCTGTCTCCGAAGAGATCATCCATATTTTCGGCTTCATGGCTAGTGCCTTCATCTTCAGTCAGACCGGGGACCTGAGAGATGCCGGCGCCATCGGCAATGCTAGAGTCATGATCGGATGCTAGGTCGTCGTCGCTGATGTCTTCGAAGTCGATGGCATCGTCCGCCTTGTTGGTCTGATCGATCTTTCTATCGATGAAACCCTCCAACACATTGAGCTTCTGATTTGGTTTGAATTGGTTATCAGAGTTGAGGATAGTTTTGAGGTCTTCGGCATCTCGCTGTTCCTGGGCAGCCCAGTCGATGTCATTAAAGGACGGGGCGTTGGCCTGATCGTGATCGGTGTCTTCCTCCTTAATGGTAACACCATCCACACTCACAGGGTCCGCGGCCGAGATCTCCCTATCGAAGCCGGCAAACCCGTCCATGGTGGATTGCGCGCGATCCGGAAATTCTAGAGATACTTCTCAGGGTCGATAAGGACGTACGGGGACGTTCGCGCGGACGAAATGTCGCCAGTGGGTTGCTTCATATCAGGATGAAGACGGGAAAGTCGCGACCGTCGAAATGATCTGGTTGCATGAAGAGAAAGCGATACGCTGTTCTAGCTAGTCAGAATGCTGTTTAGTACAAAGACGATGGTTCGAGGAAGAAACTGGAGGTGGCTTTGCGAATGATTGATGGCCCAAAAGATGGCGATGGCCCGGAGAGTTGTGGCGGCTCAAGTTGGGAAGTCGCGTTAAAGTGGTACAATGCGGAAGTACAAGGATACGCCCTTAGGCTGTCAGGCTACCGACCAGCGGGGTTATTTGCCTGTTCAGTGTTGCTTTCTTTTAACTGATGACTGGGCTTGACTCACTCCAGGGAGTCGTTTTAGCCTTGATACTTAAGACGCCAAGGCACCTGATCAAGGTCCCTGCAAAGTGAGCCACAGAATGGAGACGATTATGTAACGATATTGACGATGGTATCGCGATGGCGTTTAGAAGATCTGGGAAGAGATAGCAGATCTGTATGGTGTTTTATGCGGTTTGGTCTTCAAATTCTTTGGTCAAACAAGAGAAAGCATGGAGATCAACTGGGCAGCAGGTCAGTCACCCAAAAAGATTGAGAGAGGAGCAAGCGTACCTACCTCCTAAGAATTGGGCATGTGGCTCGTGCACCAAAAAAAAAAAGGGAAGGATAAATGTGGCTCGTGCAAATGTGGCTTAATTGCATAACCATATATCTACCGAGTCACAAGCTGGCGGACAGACTACAGTTCACTGTCGTGTAACGTCTCTAGGTTGAGTAACCTCTGTTACTACTACCTAGAGGATATTTTATTTTCTATGTCTGAATTTTGGTGGTTGGTAGAACAGTCACATCTTACGCATTATATGCTAGGAGAGCGATATATTTCTCGTCCTCGATCTCCCGTTCTCAATACTCTCGATATTTAATTGAGACTTGAAGAAAAGCTAGTCGAAGAACTCGAATCATGCTGTAACAGACGATATCCCGGGCAGTTATCTACTTGTTACCTTCTTCTACTTGGACTAGCCTATTAATCGAAGCTGAGCTTACCTTTTCCTTACGAGGGATATCGTGTGATGGCCACCCCGCAGTTGTATTCTCCAACTGGTTGGGAATCGATGTCTTAAATACCTTGGTACCTACTTAAGGTCCATCTACGCATCTACACGGGTCGGCCCGTGTTACGTCTGCTGTAACACAATAAGTCTTGAAGCTCGGCCTTTGAGCTCTGTCTAATAAGATAATCTAGCATGCGACATTGTACCTACCCGGACACCTAATATGTGCGACAAGTACCTATAATGTGTTTCGTGTACCTACAGATCTCGTCCGGCGAGGTTACTTGCTTGCTCTACTGTGGCCTCCCGGAGTCATGCGAGTAGACGACATTTGGTACCGAATCACCGACAACCACGTATGACGCAGGAGTTAGGTGTTTGGATCGTTGCTACCTCGGAGCTACGAGAGTTGTACTGGGAAGAGCGCAATAGTTCACGTATGATTTAGTCGACTCGTGTTCTATACTGCCACCCATTGTCTACGATATCAAGCCAGTTTCAATGACTAATTTGAAGTATCTAGAGACTAGAGTTGAGTATAGAAGGGCTTGATATGCTCCCGTCTTGCTCATACATCAGGTGATATATATCATTCTGAGGAATACCGCTCCAGGACTGCTTCGCGGATGTGCTCATACACGCAGTAAATTATATGGCTTACAGACTATTGGTACTCAGGTACTCATTAGTAGAATCAACTTACCGAACCCTTGGCTATTTTAACCTTGGGCTGAATTCCGGGTCAGGTCAGGTACCTAAGGTAGGAATATATACACGACACACATTCGTTTAGCCTGTAGTATTGTACGAGCTTACAACAACTACCCTCCTGCATGCTTGATCCCGAACGGGTGGAACGTGCAGGATACTACTCGATGGAGAGTTACCGGGTATGTGTTCAAGTGCCTTCGTTTTCAAGTAAAGGCAATATCGTGCTAATATATCGAAGAGGAAGAAAAAGCCACCGTAAGACTCGGCCGTGTTGTTAAGTTAGATCAGAGTAATTGATTAACAATATTTTCTGTAAGCACGGTTACATATTAATATTGGCAAAGACTTAATGTTCGGCCTCTCATCTGTCCAAGATGACGTAACGACATGAACTCATGTGCCTATAGGGGTCGTTACATCGTAATCCGTGATCCGTGATCCGCACCTGCGCTGCAGATAGTTTCGTCGTGGTGCAGCAGTACATGACAGCCCAACTAGCTCGAGTTAGTATACCGAAACTTAACCTAGTGGGTCACAAGCTGCTCCGTCCCGGCCTCGGCCTTGTTCCTACTTCAATATTAACTCTAGTGGGAAGGTGTGGAATATAGTCTCGTGCATATATACATACCTACCTAGTAAGTAAACGGAAACCGATATCTGTATCCAACAATCTTACCCCGAGCTCTCCGGGTCCGAAAAATATCGATCGATTTATTCGGGGCGCCGCCGTGATCTACCTGGATCTATAAGACAAACGAGCTCTAGTTGAAACCAATACAAGAAAGAAACCTAGAGACGACAAGATGGCGGCACAATTTCCCAAGGACTTTCTCCGCGCCGAGTTCGTGGGCAAAGACCTCGGTGAGGTCATTACTCCAGCCGTCGTGCTAGACCTGGCTAAGATCGAGGAAAACTGCTCTCTGATGCTTGAAGCCGCGGAGCGACTGCAACTCAGCTGGAGGGCACACATCAAGACTCACAAGGTAGACATTTATAGCCTGTGAATCACATACTATTAAGAACACTAACACCCACGACCGCAGACCGAGGAGCTTACAAGGCTACAAGTAGGAGACAAGAGCTCGTCTCCCGTGAACCTCATCGTCTCCACCGTCACCGAGGCCGAGAAGCTCGTCCCCCTGCTTAAAGAGTACCAAGAGAAGGGTCGGCAAGTCAACGTGAGCAAGCTAACCACCACTTCTTCCAACTCAACCCAGCTCACCTCGCGCACAGGTCCTCTACTCCTTCCCGCTCTACGCATCATGCATCGACCGGCTGGCCTCGGTCTCCGCGCAGCTGGGCCCGGGCGCGCTAGCCGTGATGATCGACCACGCGGACCAGGTGCCGTACCTGGGCGTGCTGACCAGCAAGTCCGGCGGCAACGCGCCGCTCGTGTTCCTCAAGGTAAACGTGGGCACGAACCGGGCGGGCGTGATCCCGGGCACGCCGGCGTGCGGTACCCTCGTCGACGCGCTGCTAGCCTCGGAGGCGAAAGGCGAGAGCGCGCTGCTCGGCCTGTACTGCCACGCCGGCCACTCGTACGCGACGCGCCGCGACTGGGAGGCCATGGGCATCCTGAGCGCTGAGTTCGGGGCCCTGAGACAGGTCGCCGCGCTCGTCAAGGAGAAGCGGTCGGGACAACAACAGTCTGCCAATTCTAGCAAACCGCTCGTGCTGTCAGTCGGCGCCACCCCCACGGCGACCACGATCCAGCACCCGGACCTCGCCTCGACGGACGATGACGATATCCCCGAGACCGACGAATCCGGGTCCGCCAGTGGCCCGGAGCTCCTGACCGCCGTCCCGACCTCGCAGCTCCGGAGGCTGATGCGCGACCTCAAGGCCGACAGCTTCGCGCTCGAGGTCCACGCCGGCGTGTACCCGACCCTCGACGTCCAGCAGCTGGCCGCGCACGCGCGGGACGCCACCTACCTCAACGCGTCGCGCATCGGCATCAGCGTCTTGGCCGACGTGGCCTCGATCTACGGCTCCCGCGGGCCGGGCGGCAGCACCGAGGCCCTCGTGAACGCCGGAAGCCTGGCGCTGGGCCGGGAGCCGTGCGAGGACCGGGGCGAGCAGCCGGGGCGGCACTACGCGGCGTGGGGCGTCGTGATGCCATGGGGCGACGGCGGGCTGGACCGCGCGCCAGCGCCCGGCCCCGAGTTCCCGGCCGTCCACGCCGGCTGGGAGGTGGCCAAGATCAGCCAGGAGCACGGCGTGCTGCGGTGGGCCGGCGAGGCCGCCGACGAGGTGCCGCTGCGCGTCGGCCAGCGCGTGCGGATCTGGCCGAACCACTCGTGCATCACGGGCGCCGGGCACGGCTGGTACCTGGTCGTCGACAGCCGGAACCGGGGGCGCGAGGACGAGATCGTAGATGTGTGGCCGAGGTGGAACGGCTGGTGAGTTATTATAAACAGGTCCCCCCCAAAATGGGAAAAGGAGGAGAAGCGTTACAAAATCACTTAGATATCAAGCAAAAAAGAAGAAAAAAAGAGTAAGCCTTTTTTGAATAGCAGTTAAAATTCCGCGTTAGACGATTGTGGTATTAAATTTTTTTTTCCCTCTCAGCCCGAGCTTTTGCAAATAATCATCTCCCGACCCTTTTAATATTTTGTAGTCCCTCCTTCTAGATAGGACGAACAGCCGTAAGCCTTGCTAGCCCGCCTGCGTGACCGTTTACGAACTCCGGACGCCTTAGGGGCAAGTACAGACAGTAGTCTACCTTCCCGCCTTGAATCATAGCGAATTTGGAGTTAGGGGTTGTAGAGCCCCCCCTTCCAAATAACCATCGCTTACTTACATCGCTTCTCCACGATCCCGGCGCCGTTCTCCTCGTACTCCTTTCGCGAGATCCACATCTGGTGGAACGTGCCCAGGCTGGCCAGGATGCTCCCGCCTAGCCAGGCGCTGAAGCGTCTCTCGGTGGTCAGGCCGGGGGCGTGGATCTTGATCTTCATGCCGGGGTACATGGCCATGAGCTCGTTGTTCAGGCGGTCGCCGAAGCCGTTGAGCAGGCTCGTGCCGCCCGTGATGACGATGTTCCCCAGCAAGTTAGGCCGCAGGTCTACGTCGACCGCGTTGACGGCGGCCTTGATCAGCTCCGGGATCGTCTGGGCCTTGGTGATGCTCTCGGCCGCGGGAAGCGCCGCCGTCTCGTCCCACATGCCCTCCGAGACCCGGAACCGCTGCTCCCGCCACATCTGGTTTGAGCCGTTGGGCATCTCGAACACGCGGCCCGGATGCGAACGAACGATATCCTCGTTGCCCGGGTTCGAATACCTGCCGGGGCCGCGCCAGACCTCGACGACCGATTCCTTGAATTCCGTCACAAGGCGCTCTTCCTCGTAGGTACGGAAGGACTGACTGATCTCGTACGGGAATTTGCGGAGCTTAGCCTGCGCCGGGGCGCCCGCGTCGACGGGTGTCTTGTTCTCAACCATATAAGACGGCACGATGTCGATTTTAGGGTCGTTGTTGTCCCACATGCTTCGGATCTGCCCCGACAGCCATAAACCTCCGACGGGCGACTTTTGGATGGAGCGCTTCAAGACCATGCCGTCGTGGATTGCCGTAACGCTCGTGTTCGCTCCGCCTACATCGATAACTAGTGCCGACGCCTTGCCAGCCGCGAAAGCAGCCAATACGGGTGTTCTCGAAAGCCAAAACGCGGGACAACCCCAGCTCTCCATGGCAATCTCAATAACCTTCTCGCGCGCCTTGCCGGTGTTCCACGGCGCTTCCGTCATCAGCAGAGGGCTCTCGGCGAGGGGCTTCTCCTGGTCCTCAACGTCATCCATCGCGACATCACCTTCGCCATCGGGAACGGGATCATTTAGTCCGTTCTTGCTAGGAGGCGTGGGCTTCTCGGGCTGCAGACGCTTGATGAGGACGTGCTCCCACATCTTGGTGGCGGCGTCCCAGTCCTCGACAATGCTCTCGGCGCGCGACATGTAGTTCTTGACCTCGAAGTCGGCGCGGGGGATAAGGCACTCGTCGCCGAAGATGTCGCGGTACGTTGCAGCATCGCCGTCGCCGGTCTTTAGGCTGCCGTAGAAGGAAGGAAGGACGGATTTGGGGACGTCTTCGCCGGCGAAGCCAGCTCGCGTGTGGCAGTAGCCGGCATCGAGGACGAGGGCTGATACTTCATCTGGTGGGGGCGCGTTAGTAGGGACTCAAAGTGGAAGTGGGTGCTAGAGATGAGGCTGGTGCACTTACCTCCACCGTAGACGTCGGAGGGTTGCTGCGTATTCGGAAGCGGATGTTGAGAAGACATATTGTAGAAGTCAATTGCTGTACCGAGAGACGAAACGTGTTGTTGCGACAAGATTGAAACGCAGCTTTTAAATTGGTCGGTCGCGTTAAAAGTAAAGCTTCGACAGCAGCTCGCGCCTGTGGGTAGCTCTAGTTGCAGGTGGGTCTTTTTCATCTAACCGGTTGAGCCCGATAGACGAATATACTAAGTCCTTTGAGAAACTTATAACGTTATCGGGGATCGTTAATGCTAGCTCTGCCAAGATGCACCAGGGGTCCAACTTGGAAATGCAGGGGCTCCAGAATTTAAGGTCTGTCGTTTGCAGGTGCAACGCGACAGTCCGGAGCAAGAATCGAAAAAGACAGAAACCATGATTATTCGCAAACTCTCCTCCGAGTTCTCCCCCGAGTCCTGTCGAGTATCACCGATAATAGCAGAAGTCGCAGAAGTCGGATAAAACCTGAAAGAAAAGGTGTAGGAGCAAACATGTCTCTCATATCGGACGAGGAGAGGGATCTCTTGTCCCTCTCGGACAATGACAACGATAACCAGTCGGACGCATCCTTCTCTAGCGACAACGACAACGACCCATTACCTCCACCTCCACTACAGACCAACTACTTCGCTCCTCCATTCTACGGGAGGCCCCCGACACCGCTACCCCCCTCTCCGTCCCTGACGTCGCTGCTGCGTCCCTCGCGGCCCACCACCCCCGACGCCTCGGACGACGAGCTCGAGCCCGTGCCCCGCGCGTCCCCCAAGGTGCCCACCTACGAGTACTACGGCTTCGTCCTCTACCTCTTCTCCACCCTGACCTTCCTCATCTACCTGCTCTGGGCCTACCTGCCCTCGCCCTTCCTGCACGCGCTCGGCATCTACTACTATCCTAACAGGTGGTGGGCGCTGGCCATCCCCGCGTGGCTCGTCATGCTCATCGTCTTCATCTACGTCGCCCTCGCCTCCTACAACACCGAGATCCTCACCCTGCCGCTGCACTCCATCGAGACCGTCGTCGACGAGGCTGCCAAGGTCGCCACCGTCGACGGCACCGGCAAGATACGGCTGGGCGCGTCTTGGAAGCCTATATCCGAGAAGGAGGCAAAGCAGATCGACTGGAGGGACGTCTGGAACGAAGGCACCGACGCCGTGATGGATGTCCCGTTAAGTGGCGTGAATGAGGTCTTGTACGGTGATTCGGCGGACCGAGGACGAACTCGAGTCTGATACTTGTTCCGGATGATTGCTGTGGGTTTTATCAGTGTTATTGGCGTTTGAAACAAGCGCGACTACATAACTAAACTAATGAGCGCATATTGGATCTTCATGAATAGATAATACCGATAGATCATCGATAGATCATCGATATATCACATACAGCGATACCTAAAGCCTTTCTAAAGATGGCAAGCAATCGTGGATTATGACAAGCACATACATCGAGACTCATCAAATTCAACCCAACCCAACCCAACCCCCTATCCAGCTAATGCCAACGAGATCTCTATAATACTAGATCACTTGGCGTAAGGATGTTCATAGTACATTCAAAAGACTCTACACTTATCCTCGATAGAAGCAACAGTTACAATCCTATCAGTAATATACGAGCTCCTTAACTATCAAGCTACAGCCTCCAACCCGTTTCTCACATCTCCCCCCTTTACCAATCACCAATTCACGACGCACACCTCGCACCCAGGAATATCCATAACAGCCCGCACGCCGTCCCTATCGTCAAAGACACCCTGGGTCTCGAGCAGGCCATCCGGCAGCTTAAAATCCACGGTCTCGGCGCCCCGGCCGCCGGCGCCGTAGTACGCCGCCGGGTCGGTCTCCGGGTAGAACAGGTAGCTGCGCAGGTCGCTCAGCGCTCGCACGTGCATGGCGTTGGCCGCCAGCAGCTTGGCGAAGAGGGAGTCGGCCACCGCCGCCTGCGTGCCGTTGAGCGCGTTGCCGTCGACCCCCTTGGCGCCCGCGAGGGTGAAGTACTTGTCTACCCGGGCCCGGTCCGTGTTTAGGTTCGCCTCCATTAGGTTCGCTGACAACGCTAGCTTCTCCCACGTCGGCGTCAGTGCGGCTAGGGCGCTGGTGGTCGAGAGGGCGAGGGGGACGAAGGAGGAGGTGCGCATCGTTTGTTACTTCGTGTTGGGAGATGGGGGTTCGAGGTCTTGGTTAGGTTTATGGCTGGATCGAGCGTCTGAGCGTTAGGTACCGATAGAGTAGATCGTAGGCGGTCATTTTCGGGGTTTACAGAAGATATAATGCTCGAATTTGTATCCAGCAAACCGACTTATCTTGCTATCCACTGACAGACCGGTAGTGCTGTCAGTTCACTGACCATCACAGCTGCAAGGAAACATCCGACCCGCCTCCCGACTAAAACCTTGAGGATCGTTCAAAAGTTCCAGTAGACTTCGACGTTGGTCTACGCTCAGGCTAAATGTATCCCGTCTTTGGTACAGAATGGACAGATAAATTCCTAGGTGGTGGGCTACCATGGACAGGTATTGTCCTCGATGTTCGACAGGCCAAGTCGGGGGCCATCGTCCGTTGATTCTAAAGATACCCTCTCCTGTAGCGTAAAGCGGACTCTTTTTAAATTACCGGCAAGCCTAGGCTGTCGAGAGAGTGCTGTCTAGCATCAGAGGACTCGGCTTAGGTCTTATCGGTGCGGCCGGGGCCTAAGTATAGACAGCCCGAGAGGTTATATCTGCGGCCATAGATCGTGTAACATGACAGCTTCCCCGCAAAGAACAGGCCAATAGCCTCATGTATTTTCAGTCGGGAAGGACGGGGTAAAAGCGTTAAACTATACGATGACCGTTCCTGGCTGGTAGGGTTGCTTCGATGCCGCCGTGCATATGTAGCTGCGCTGTCAGTTGCTACCATGTTAGTAGCCTTGATTGGAACGGTTTACGCTTCTACAGATCGAGTTCCTCCCCGTATGATGGAGCCAAGCTGAGGTATAACCATTATCCCGAATACTTGTTGAGGGGTACATATGGCTTGGTAACGGTAGTAGATGGGACAAAGGAGGCATCCTGGGTAAATGTTTGCTACTCCCGAGCTACTGCTCGATGGGAGCATTATATCATCGAACGATGTCATAGATCCGGGCAAGCTGCTACACAGTACAGTATCTTCAAGGTCGGCTGTATTGCAACTCGCGTATTGATACCAAATTCGGACGATGATACATCGTCGGCCTGTGAAGTGATACTACGAATATAAACGGTTGTAACTATGTTCCCCAGATTCTTGCCAAGTTCGTGGGCATGGAATTCGGGATTTTTATTGCATAACTAAATCCAACGACTCTTGCCTGGTGGTTCGTAGCATGAACTTCACTCGCCTACAACAAAAGATAAGAATATCGTACCATTTCGACTAAGCACTAAATATATCACATCCTAAGCTTGAATCACCCGGGAAAGCAGCGGCATTGTTGGTCTTTCAGTAATGCAGCAGGCGGGCGCTGTTGTTTAGCACTATGAAAAGTCCTCTTCAAGGATGTTCAGGAAACACATGATAGTTCAGCATTGCCTATGCTACGAAGAGGCAAATCGCCAATGTGTGTATTAGTGTCACGATGCGAATCAAGCCATTTAAAACAACGACATTGCGTGAGAAGCGCTTCCAAACTC